>OZ012740.1:31040046-32240046 GCA_963859935.3 Lathyrus sativus | reverse complement strand
CTTTGATTTGTCCAAAGGAAGGGATAAAGATCGAAATTCCCACAATGCAATGCAAATGCAAGGTTTAGAGAGTTATAGGTTCAGGGGTTGGTTAAACTTAGGGAAGGTGCTAGGATCCTAAGTTTCTGTAGTACTCTACAGGAACCTCTTGTTTTATGTTTGTTTATTGCTAAGTGTTTATCTGCTTAAGAGTTTAGAGAACCTAGAGGTTTATTTCTAAGTATACTCGATAAGTTGTCGCATCTTATGCCTACATATCCTTACGGGAGTGGAATCAGAGTATTTGTAGTTCCCCTAAAGGGTTAGAGGAGTTCTTTGACTATGGTCAAAGTTCCTACGGGTTTAGGGTAGTTGATTGATTTGGTTTAGGAGAAGAGATGAGTCTTCATTTTAAGGGAGATATAACCGCCACAGGTTGTAGGAAAATAGTCTTTGCATCTTCTTAAGAAAAGGGCTTAAGTACTCGGATTGTTTGACGAGTATGCCTTTTATTTCTCTTAAGGCAAAGTCCCTACGGCTTGATTGTATTATTGTGGGGTGGAGATTCCATCTCGCTTAAGATGATTTGGCATCTTTTCTCTAGTGTGTTTGAGTATTGTATTGATTTGAGTTGATTGTTTGGATATTGTTGTAGAGATAATAATCCTTCCTATGGGGTAGGATCTGACTTAGAAAGATCAACTTGAATGGGATCAAGGATCATAGGAGAGTATGATGCAAATGATGTGCACTACACACAATTGTTGAATCATGTGTAGGATTTTCCTTTGGACGGATGCAATTGCGAGAATGATAAATTGCGATAATATAAATTGCTTGTAAGATAAATTGCGGAAAAAGTAAAACATACACATACACATGAAAGCGCTGAAGTGTGTGAGAGTGAAAGTGTCGTGGATGTGAATGTGCACGATTGCGTGAGATGTGATGTTAATTGATTAAGGGTGTGATTAATTTGTAGGCAGGAAGTTGATTTTAAGAGATTGATTAATTTGATTTTTAGTCGAATGTTGAACTTAGAGGGTGAATTGACTTTAGGAGAAAAGTTGAATTTGCTTTATTAATAAAAGGGGTTTTTTAGATGTGAATCGATTAAGTTCCTAATTTAAAGAAAAGATTCTTAAACAAAAAGTGATTTTTCTCAAGTTATTAAATAGATTTAGTTAAAATAAGTTTTATTTATTTATAAAAGGTTATTCTTATTGATAAATAAATTAAATAGATTGTCATAGAATATTTTGTTATTTTTCTTTTAGGTTAAAAAAAACTCTTGATTATCATAAAAATCTAGAAGTTAATTTCTAGATAAAAAGTTATTATTATTGTTGAAAGGTTAATTTTAAAAAAACATATTGGTTATTTATAAAAAGATTCATTAGTTTATTTTAAATAAAAAAAGATTTAGAGAAGAGATCTAGTTAAAAATAAAAATTAACAAATAAAATAAAGTTAATTTTTAATAAAGGGTTGATTTATTTTTTAACTAATTAAATTAAATAATAAAGGTTATTAGTAAAGATTTTTTTTATAAAAGGATGATTAAGTTTAACGATTGATTAAAAAAGAGTTATTAGTTAATTAGAAAATTGGTTTGTTTTTTTTAAAGGTGATAGCTAATTAAATTAATTATTAGGTGTGTCATTAATTCATTAAAATGGAAGGTTAAGTGGCCTGTTTAAGAGATTAGTGAGTTAACGAGGGTTTAGGGGAGGATTAGGGAAACGGATGGGTTTGTGTGTGGGTGATCCGTGAGGGTGTATGGTAGGCGAGCGGTATGTGGATCGTTTGATTACGTGGTAGGTGAGGTGTGTGGTGTTTGAGCGAGGGTGCAGTGTAACTATGGTGTGTGCAAGTGTACTGGATTACAAGATAAACAAAATCACATGCAAAAACCCTAATCCCCATTTGATCCCCTCCCCCTTTCCGTCAATCTTCCTCTTCCACCGCTCTCTCTCTCTCCTTCTTCGTCTTTGTTCTTCTTCATTCTTCTCCCTGTTTCGAACCCCTTCCTTGCCTCAACTTCAATTTCTCACGGCCTGTCAAATATTCACAAAAAAGACCAAACATCAATTCTGACTTGAAAATGTTAAACGAAGAACGCGTTACCCATGATAGTGACGAAGGCGGCTTAGCCAATGACTTTGCAGTGGTGTCGGCGGATAAAAAAGGGCTCGCGATGAAGGCGATGGTGAAGGTGGCTTCTGGTGGTTTCGCGGTTCGCGATGGAGGGTTCTTTTGAAGGGTTCGACACTTGAACAGATAAGCTTCTTTCTCTCTTTTTTTGTGGGTTCTTTTTTTTTACATTTTGGGATTTTGGCTGATTAGGGTTCTCGTTTGTGAGTGTTATTTATATGTTTTTCTCCGTGATTTTTACCTCTTCTTATAGTAGTTGGGATTGAATGGAGTAATGAAGTTCTTTCCAACATGTTTGATTCTTGTTGATTATAGTTTGAATGTTTGGTTTGTTGTCTGATAGTTTTCCTAATCCGTTGAAACATGTTTATCAGCTGTTTTGGAAATAGAATATCAAATTGGAAGGTTTTAACTATTGTTTGATTGTGTTTAATATGTTGTCATTAATGTTTGAGATTGTTTGCAGAATGATGCGGTTGTGCCTTGTTGTACTGTGGACAAAGCTCGATATTCTCCTCAGTTTGACTAATGACTTGATAACAACAACCACATTGAGAACAAATTGCCGTGCTTTCAAAACCAGTTTCAGAAATGACATCTCTGACATGTGAAGTTTCTGAACTTTTATTGCTTTCAGCATTAGTTGCACCAAAAATAGTATTGGGGATTTTGTTTTGATTCTTCAATTAATTAATCAATGTGGCTTGGCTTGCAGGTTGCCGGAACTGGTTCCTGATGAGTTAAAGAGCACAACCGTAACCGTTGATGATGGCTGGTGTAGGTGTATGACGGTTCTATGGTTTATTTGAAGGTAACAACTTCAGGAGTATGCCTTGGTAGCAGCTGACAAAGTGCATCACGACTGGGGCTGATTCTACCAGTGGCAGAGGTTCAAACATGTTGTCGCCTTTTAGTTTACGAGGTTGTGTGTTTGTGAGCTTCTTTTACCAAAATGAATTGTACACCCTATAACTTTCTATTAGTTTCTACGTCATCATGATAGCTTTTCTCAATGGTTTCCACTTGCAGGTGCATGAGTGTTCCTTGTCTTGGTTCTTCTCGACACAAAGTTAGCAAAAGTGGACAGTTGGGTTTTACTTGAAGAAGGTTGTTCGAATTGAAACGTCATCCATATCGAGAGTTTATTGGGCGCAGCTGAATTTAGAAGTCCAAGTAGGTTTTATCACTAGAGAGCCCTGCACTGAAAGATTTGAGGTTCTTATTTTTACTGTTGGGAAGAATGCTGCAGATGATCATCTTCAATTATAGACTAATAGCTTCTATTGTGTTGGTATTGTGAACTTCAGCCAAGGCAGCATTTAGGCCATAAGTTCATCTTCTTGCAAACATTTTAACCTTTCAATCATCATGTTCACAAGCTTTATTTTATTTTCAAGAAACCGTCTCCTCTGATTTCCTTTATCTTTTGCAGTAATACTCCACTGAATTCGCCGTCTGCACAACCGAAGTTGTACCAATTGCATATGTACAAGGTAATGACTTGAGCCTTTTACAAGCTTGATGGTTTTCCCTTTCTTACATGAAATCAACCTTTTGTGATTTGGTGCAGTTGTGTTGGATTCAGCTGGGAAGGGAGATATCGTTGATTTTGTTGTAGCAGCTGTTGCCGAACTGATTGTTTGTTGTTGTGGCTGCCTGATAACTTGAGGGTGCTGCTGAAGCATGGGCTGTGTTGACAGTGGGTGTTTGCTTTAACAGGTTGGAATGAGAACCCCTCAAATGGATGCTTTTTCGTAGCCAAAGTGATTCCGACAATTTTAAAAGCTGTTGATTTTATCGTGCTTGCAGGTATGGAGCTTCATCAGCAGACATCAGCTTTGCTCTCCGATGACTCCATTAGGTTCGTTTCACACCGATGAGAAGAAAGTTGCTAATCAAGAGTTTCTATAAGGTTGAGAACCGTTTGAGGATGATATTTGCGAATAACTGGGGTTGGGATTTGCTCCATGTTGTGAATCTCTTGCTGTCGAGAGGAAACAAGACCTACAACCTCTCTTACTATTATAACCAGGATAAGCTTCTTGCTTGAAAACAGCACGCTCAAACATTACCAGAAAGCTTTGCTCGGCGAGTTTCTCTATGTTCCAGGCATCAGAAGGAGGAGTAGTTTCTTTGGTGGGTGTTACTTTTATTTTAGGCACAGCTGTGTGTTGGATTCTGCATTCTGATTATTTTGGATTGATGAACTCAATTCTTCTGCTACTAAACTCAAGTTTTAATTTTGTGCAGCCGACTTTTCTGGAGGATGGAGATAGACGGTGCTCTGATACATTTGCACCTCGTTCCAGGACAGAGTTGCGATAAAGTGAAGACTGTTGGATTGGGTTTGGTATCCTTACTAACACCCTTTCCTTCTGTTGCAGTATCTGAGTTCAGATGCGGGGAAGTACCGTCGGTAAGGCCTTCTTCTTTGTAACTCTTTTGGAGTTCTGTTGACCGTAGCCTTCGTTTCCTTCTAATCAATATCTAAAAGGAAGAATTGTTTTTCTCTTTTACGCAGCCTTTCGTTGTTGTGAGTTAAATTTGGAGGGTGTCGTCTTAAATCAAACTCGCTTACTCATGGAAACGTGGGAGAAGGTTGGAAACGGGAGAGAGTTCATGATATCTATGTGTCTTAAGTTTCAGGCATAAAGGATTTCCCTGGCATTGGTAGTGGAAAGTTAAGGGTATGCCACCGCTTCAGCCTTCGAGGACGCATACTCTTCATTGGGGAACCTCTTGGTGTTTAATCTAGGAAAAGAGATAGAACTACTTACTGCCGAGGTCTTCTGGGAATCTACTGCAGAGATTATCCAGGAAAAGAGATAGAACTACCTACTGCTGAGGTCTTCTGGGAATCTACTGCCGAGATTATCCAGGAAAAGAGATGTCTTTGAATAAATGTTCGAAAGGATGTAGAACCTCCCCGAGCGTCGTGGTATGGGAACCATGAGCTGGTCTCAATTTCTTGAAATAACTTCCCCATGCCTCATGGTTTGTTTGCCACGAACGAGTCTCAGTCTTTTGATGTAGGGCCTCCCCGAGCGTCATGATATGGGAATCATGAGTTGATCTCAGTCTTTACTTGAAATGTTGGAAAATTTGTAGATGGTAGAATCATTGTAATTTGTAGTAGTAGTTGTTGTAGATGTAATTGTAGTTGTCATTGTAGACGTAAAGTTTCACCGGGGATCTTCAGAAGAAATGTGAGCCGGTTGAATTGTAATGTGTGTCTTCTCAAATAAAGAGAGACTATTGCGATAAACTTCTTCGACTTCTTCGGGGAGATGTCGCTTGACGGAAATAAACTTGTGTAACTCCCTGGGGAATGTATTCCAAGTCGATAATCGCTGGGGATGGACAAGCTGTCTTGAGGAAATTGCCTTTTGTCGTCTTGAACGAAGATTTTGATCAAAATGAGTTGCTCAAATAAAGAGATTGCTCACAATCCAGATGTAAATTATTAAGGAAGCCTTGTAATGTTGTTGGAGAAAAATCCATCTTTAATAGTTATCTTCATAAAGAAAACCCTTTCTTGGGGAGCCGAGTGCAAAATAAATGCACGTTGAATCCATATTATAATGTGATTGTCAAGGACCGAAATTCAATTCAGGAAATAACTGAAGAGAAACTGTCAAGCAAGACTCGACCATTGAGATATGAACTCAAATGGGATTATACTGAAGCAACCGTCTTCCACGAGGATCGAAATCTGTGGGGAAATAGAAATATGGCGCTTTTTCTACCTAGGGCTGACAACTCTACTTGGGAGGAGAAGGCACACCCAAACACTCAGGGGTAAACACGACCAAAGCGATAGAACAAACAAGCAAAAAAAAGATGTAAAATGTGCATGCTATGCTATCTATCTATATGCTATGCGTATGTCATGCTGACAAAACAAAAGGACAAAGGCAAACAGAGATGAAATAAACATCTCGAGGCAAACATCTGACCGATCTTCAAAGATAGAAGCAGCACTGGGGATAGGTGGAGAACTGGATATGGGATCACAATCCTGCTTCAAGGTCTCAAAGCTTTCTTCTAGGGAATAGAGGTCATTCCACTTAGGGACATAACATCTTGATAAATCTGGATTATCCTGTTGAATATGAGAATAACGATCTACCAGGGGTGGATCAAACTCATAAACTGGAGAAACACGTGGATAAAATAAATATCCATTTCACTGGAGAGACTCATGCTAGAGAAGATCGTCGTTGATAGAGATCCACTAAGGAGTAGGACACGTCCATTTCACTGGGAAGGTGAAGTTGGTGAAGCAAATCACCGAGGATTAAGATACCATGCACTTCACTGGGGAAGTGAAGTTGATCAGATCACTAGGAATACTTGTATTGAAAAGCTTCATCGGAGAGATGTCATGACCACTTGGAGTAAAAATTTACCGGGGACATGAAGAATATTGTGAAGTTGTTGAAAAATTATACTGAAGACTGCGTGGTAGTCGCCATTTGAACAATAATTGTTGCATATGGATAAGATGATATTTGCTTCTCAAATGCCCCAAGTCCAATGATTATGAGAAGGGGTTGTTCTAAGAGGATTTTACAGAAAACATGGCGTCCCATTGTTTTCAAACTCTCTGGAGAGATTCGCCGAATCTCGACATAACTGGCTCTGATTGACGGTATTATGACTGAGTCTTCAGAAATAGCTTCTTTAGGTGAAGTCTAATTTGCACAGAATAAACACTTGGAAATAACTTGCCCCAGGTCGACATAGTCTTCAAAATCCAATATAACAAACTTAATGCTGATGTGTAATTTTTCTAAGACATCAAACAATGTTAGCAACTCAGAAATGTTAATTTCGAATTCGTTAATGCAACACACGTTTGTCTTGAAGTTTTGAAAAGAGATATCGCAATAACTTGTGGTCGAAATCACTAGTTAGGGTATAAATTAATTTTTATAAAGCCAACGAAAATCAAGCATAACCCAATAGGAGTCAGGAAACGGTATCTTACTGAATATGCTTTCGAAGTAACCTTACTTCAATTAGGACTTTTGAAAGGATGTATCTGGGCTTAGTTTACGATTGGTAAAACAAAGGAATAAGGGTCAAAGCTTATGTACCCTCCCATTTTTGAAAAATGTTCACCTTTTGAACGGTTTTAAGTATTCAATCGAACTGACTGGAAAAAAAAATTTCCTGCCCCAGGTTTAAAAATGAGGTTGAAAAGGGTTAAAAAGGATTTAACTTCCTTATTTTTTTGGTGTTTAGGAGGTTTGAAATAATGCCTTACATCATCGGTAGGTTTTATTTGAAAGCATACATCAAGAGATCATACGTTTTACTTCGTCATCCTCCTTCCAATTCTTCACCAAAGTGAAAAAGATTGGGTAAAAGTTAGCATTATAAAATTATGAAGAAAATTTTAATAGTGAAACGAATGGATTTCTTCAAGACAAACACTTATTGCACTACTTATTCAAAATAACATGTTCTTACATGCCAATTATGCTTTTAATCAAAGAAATAAAACACAAAAGCGAACGAAAATGAATAGGTGATCAGCATAACAGTGTTCCATTCACGACCGGGCTTCCTCCTTTGAAGGTTAGCACTTCATCATCTATCATCTCTTGAACTTTCTCTTGAAAAACTTTGCACTCTTCAATCGAATGCCCCAACACTCCATCATGAAATTCACAGCTGGTGTTCGGGTTGAACCACGATGGGTGAGACTTCATGATTCTAGTCTTTCTGGGTGTCCTCACCGAGTTTCGGCTGAAATAAGACCATAGTTGACTGTAGGTCATTGGGATAAGATCAAACCAGCGGGTTTCTTCTTTCGGAACACTCAGAGGTGTCTTCTGATTCTGAAACCGTCTTCGAACCTGTCGATTCTGATGTTGATCTTGGGAATTCAACCTTCGCTTATGAGATAATGGCTGCTTGCGCTGAGTAGGCGCTTCATACTAATGTTGAGGATAAGGTATTGGAACTGGATCTGGCAGGGTTGCATTAACATCAACACATCCTCCCTCTAGGGGATCACCAACTGAAATCTCTTCATTAGCTTGGTCATTCAAGTTATCTTGAATTCTTCCACTTTTGAGTGCATTCTCAATGTTTACTCCAACTTCCACAATTTTGGAAAAATCTAATGGTACAACGCCTACCATCCTAACATAATAAGAGTCTGGCAGTGTTCTTAGAAACATCTTGGTTAAATCTTTCTCTGGAAGTGGTGGCTGAACTTGAGATGCTAACTCTTTCCATCGTTGGGCATATTCCTTGAAAGACTCATTGTCATTCTTACTCACATTCATCAATTGATCACTGTCTGGAGCCACGTCCAAATTATAAATGTACTGCTTTATAAAAGCATCAGCTAAATCTTTCAAAGACTGAATGTGATTCCTTTGTAGCTTCGTATACCATATCAAGGATGCCCCAGATAAACTATCTTGAAAGCAGTGAATCATCAGCTCGTCGTTGTCAATATAAGCAGCCATCTTCCGACAGAACATCGTCAAATGATCTCTTGGACAACTAGTACCCTTGTACACTTCAAAGACAGGCATCTTAAACTTCGGAGGAATTATTATACCTGGAACCAGACATGACTCACGAGCATTAAAATTAGATGTATCAGCTCCTTTTGTCATCTTTAATTGCTCTTTGAGATCACGAAGTTCTTTCTCCATTGCTACAAATCTAGGATCGTCCACCTTCATCTTAGTATGAACATTCTGAAGATTTGGTACATTCTGTAGAGGCTGGGAAGCTTGAAAAACCAAGTTGTCTTGCACAGGCTGAAGTTGGGTAGGAACATCCACTTGTTGAACATTGTTGTCAGAGGGAAGATTGAATAACGGATTAGTCCTTGTTCTAAAGCCAGTCATAGAATCCATATCTTCGTTCTCTTTGCTATCCTTCGGTAATACTTCGAGCTTGGTCAGATGGTCGAGATGTCAACTGACAAAGACAGAAAGATGGATGAGGATGCAACGGAGAAGAGACACATGCATGTGCAAGATGCTAAATGCTAATGCTATGAAAAAATGCAGAAATGAGAGGTTTCATGGAATTCAAGTTCTTATAAACGTTACATAATACCAAGTAAAATTATTTATTATTTTTAATTTTGATAGTGGATTACAAGGAAACAGCCTTATAAGAGCCCTTACTTAATAGCTAAATAAAAGCTAAGAAAGCCCTAAGGAAGTCCTTCATCATGCGTGTTGATTTACTCTCCTAGCTGGATGTTCTTGAAGATAAATTGTCCATGATTAACTTCTAAAGATTAGTTCGATAGAGGAAAATAAATCCTCCATCTCTTCTTTTGTTCTTGTTGGAAGTAAGAAATGAATCCCCTGTTTATTTGGACCTTCAATATTGATGAAAGTCTTTTGAACCTCTAATGATCCTCCATGATAAGGGAAGCCTCTCGTATTTGAGTTTTTCTTCAATTTGAACTCCTATTTCCTTAGGTCATCCAAGTTAGGACTCTTAAAAGAATATTTCAAAATATTTTCTTTTGTAATCCTTATTAGTTTCTGTAATGTTTATAGATAACTAGGAATTCCATGAAACCTAACGCGATATGATGCTTTTATGGATGCAACAAACACAAGTAAGCACATAAGGACACAAAGAATAAACAAACAAGGGGGACCCTAGGTTTGCAACGAGCATGGAGCCAAAGGTATACCCATTCCCAAAAGTTGTGGACTAAAGGTTTTTTGTACCTGCAGAACAAGGTTCTAATGAGGTTCCCAAAGTCATTAGCCCATCTTTCGGATATTATCAACTTCCCAAGTACTCGAGGGTTAATAATATTCTCAAGAGAACTTCTTTCGAGTGTAGCATCGCGTAGCATTATTTCGGGGGTATCCCCTCATAGCCCCGCACTACATCTTAGTAAAGGTCAAAGTGGGGTTAAGGTAACTACGGTCCTCAATATCATAGGCTCCAACATCGAATATAGTGCATGTTTTCACGATTAAGGACTCGTTCAACAATACAACTTTCGAGAGGGCCTCAATTGAGCGTGATTTTCAAGTCAGCTTGGTCGGGATTCCACCCCCTATAAGCCTCTCTAAACATATCACTATCCTATCTTAAGTTCACTCAAGTCCGGGTGTAGGACTTTGTCTCACCACTCAAGAGTATCAACCCAAATGTAAGAAACAAACAAGTAAATAATTATACAAATAACAAATATAAAGCAATAAAACAAGATAGGGAGACCCACTGATTTCCCCAGTGAAGTCGCCATTTCTGTCGCGGTGAAATTTTGATACCAAACTATTAATTAGTTTGAATCTTTAATTCATTTTGCAACTGAACTTTGATTTGTCCAAAGGAAGGGATAAAGATCGAAATTCCCACAATGCAATGCAAATGCAAGGTTTAGAGAGTTATAGGTTCAGGGGTTGGTTAAACTTAGGGAAGGTGCTAGCATCCTAAGTTTCTGTAGTACTCTACAGGAACCTCTTGTTTTATGTTAGTTTATTGCTAAGTGTTTATCTGCTTAAGAGTTTAGAGAACCTAGGGGTTTATTTCTAAGTATACTCGATAAGATGTCGCATCTTATGCCTACATATCCTTACGGGAGTGGAATCAGAGTATTTGTAGTTCCCCTAAAGGGTTAGAGGAGTTCTTTGACTGTGGTCAAAGTTCCTACGGGTTTAGGGTAGTTGATTGATTTGGTTTAGGAGAAGAGATGAGTCTTCATTTTAAGGGAGATATAACCGCCACAGGTTGTAGGAAAATAGTCTTTGCATCGTCTTAATAAAAGGGCTTAAGTACTCGGATTGTTTGACGAGTATGCCTTTTATTTCTCTTAAGGCAAAGTCCCTACGGCTTGATTGTATTGTTGTGGGGTGGAGATTCCATCTCGCTTAAGATGATTTGGCATCTTTTCTCTAGTGTGTTTGAGTATTGTATTGATTTGAGTTGATTGTTTGGATATTGTTGTAGAGATAATAGTCCTTCCTATGGGGTAGGATCTGACTTAGAAAGATCAACTTGAATGGGATCAAGGATCATAGGGGAGTATGATGCAAATGATGTGCACTACACACAATTGTTGAATCATGTGTAGGGTTTTCCTTTGGACGGATGCAATTGCGAGAATGATAAATTGCGATAATATAAATTGCTTGTAAGATAAATTGCGGAAAAAGTAAAACATACACATACGCATGAAAGCGCTGAAGTGTGTGAGAGTGAAAGTGTCGTGGATGTGAATGTGCACGATTGCGTGAGATGTGATGTTAATTGATTAAGGGTGTGATTAACTTGTAGGCAGGAAGTTGATTTTAAGAGATTGATTAATTTGATTTTTAGTCAAATGTTGAACTTAGAGGGTGAATTGACTTTAGGAGAAAAGTTGAATTTGCTTTATTAATAAAAGGGATTTTTTAGATGTGAATCGATTAAGTTTCTAATTTAAAGAAAAGATTCTTAAACAAAAAGTGATTTTTCTCAAGTTATTAAATAGATTTAGTTAAAATAAGTTTTATTTATTTATAAAAGGTTATTCTTATTGATAAATAAATTAAATAGATTGTCATAGAATATTTTGTTATTTTTCTTTTAGGTTAAAAAAACTCTTGATTATCATAAAAAGCTAGAAGTTAATTTCTAGATAAAAAGTTATTATTATTGTTGAAAGGTTAATTTTAAAAAAACATATTGGTTATTTAGAAAAAGATTCATTAGTTTATTTTAAATAAAAAATGATTTAGAGAAGAGATCTAGTTAAAAATAAAAATTAACAAATAAAATAAAGTTAATTTTTAATAAAGGGTTGATTTATTTTTTAACTAATTAAATTAAATAATAAAGGTTATTAGTAAAGATTTTTTTTTATAAAAGGATGATTAAGTTTAACGATTGATTAAAAAAGAGTTATTAGTAATTAGAAAATTGGTTTGTTTTTTTAAAGGTGACAGCTAATTAAATTAATTATTAGGTGTGTCATTAATTCATTAAAATGGAAGGTTAAGTGGCCTGTTTAAGAGATTAGTGAGTTAACGAGGGGTTTAGGGGAGGATTAGGGAAACGGATGGGTTTGTGTGTGGGTGATCCGTGAGGGTGTATGGTAGGCAAGCGGTATGTGGATTGTTTGATTACGTGGTAGATGAGGTGTGTGGTGTTTGAGCGAGGGTGCAGTGTAACAACGGTGTGTGCAAGTGTACTGGATTACAAGATAAACAAAATCACACGCAAAAACCCTAATCCCCATTCTATCCCCTCCCTCTTTCTGTCAATCTTCCTCTTCCACCGCTCTCTCTCCTTCTTCGTCTTTGTTCTTCTTCATTCTTCTCCCTGTTTCGAACCCCTTCCTTGCCTCATCTTCAATTTCTCACAGCCTGTCAAATAATCACAAAAAAGACCAAACATCAATTCTGACTTGAAAATGTTAAACGAAGAACGCGTTACCCATGATAGTGACGAAGGCGGCTTAGCCAATGACTTCGCGGTGGTGTCGGCGGATAAAAAGGGGCTTGCGGCGAAGGCGATGGTGAAGGTGGCTTCTGGTGGTTTCGCGGTTCGCGACGGAGGGTTCTTTTGAAGGGTTCGACACTTGAACAGATAAGCTTCTTTCTCTCTTTTTTTGTGGGTTCTTTTTTTTTACGATTTGGGATTTTGGCTGATTAGGGTTCTCGTTTGTGAGTGTTATTTATATGTTTTTCTCTGTGATTTTTACCTCTTCTTATAGTAGTTGGGATTGAATGGAGTAATGAAGTTCTTTCCAACATGTTTGATTCTTGTTGATTATAGTTTGAATGTTTGGTCTGTTGTCTGATAGTTTTCCTAATCCGTTGAAACATGTTTATCAGCTGTTTTGGAAATAGAATATCAAATTGGAAGGTTTTAACTATTGTTTGATTGTGTTTAATATGTTGTCATTAATGTTTGAGATTGTTTGCAGAATGATGCGGTTGTGCCTTGTTGTACTGTGGACAAAGCTCGATATTCTCCTCAGTTTGACTAATGACTTGATAACAACAACCACATTGAGAACAAATTGCCGTGCTTTCAAAACCAGTTTCAGAAATGACATCTCTGACATGTGAAGTTTCTGAACTTTTATTGCTTTCAGCATTAGTTGCACCAAAAATAGTATTGGGGATTTTGTTTTGATTCTTCAATTAATTAATCAATGCGGCTTGGCTTGCAGGTTGCCGGAACTGGTTCCTGATGAGTTAAAGAGCACAACCGTAACTGTTGATGATGGCTGGTGTAGGTGTATGACGGTTCTATGTTTTATTTGAAGGTAACAACTTCAGGAGTATGCCTTGGTAGCAGCTGACAAAGTGCATCACGACTGGGGCTGATTCTACCAGTGGCAGAGGTTCAAACATGTTGTCGCCTTTTAGTTTACGAGGTTGCGTGTTTATGAGCTTCTTTTACCAAAATGAATTGTACACCCTATTGATGGGCTAAAGACGTGTCTACTTATGCGTCTAGCGGTATCTTACTGCAAGTGCATAGCCTATCGAAGTAATATTTAAGATTATCGATCCACAGGGATTCTATGGTTACTTAGTGCTAGATGAACTTCTAGTTTAGCTAAGGCGAATGGTTGTCACGATTTTTTGTTGGTTTTTAAGACTATTAAAGGCGGAATTAAAATTAAGTTTTAATAAAGTAATACTAAGGCGGTCGGTATGTAATTATACTAACTTAGGTGGGTCAATCTAACCTAGGCTTATAAAGGTGTTCACTTAATCTATTCGGTAGAGATTACCAGTTTAAATACCCTCAACTCACACTCTCGTGGTCTTATATCAGATCTTATCCCTAAAGCCCTATGCCTGCTCTCGCTAGCCCATAAGTGTTTAGAGGTAATTTTTGGAAACTAAGTAATTCTAATTTATCTTAAAGCGCTCTCGCTGTGTTTAATTTAAATGCCTATCTTTAGCTATCTGGTTAAAATCTCACACTCTCGTGGTCTTGACCTAACCTAATACTCTTTTCTTACTCTCGTAACGAAAAGGTCTATTTCAATTAAAAAGTATCATCCAGAATGTTAAGTGATTAATTTATTTTTAGCCTATGGTTATATTTTACCGGTTAAGTTTGTTATAACTACATACCGCCCTAAGGTGTTTAGCTACTCATCGATGTTGAACCAGACAGAGACAGAGAATTTAATAATAACGTACTCATGGCGGAAAGATAAATAAACATTATAATTAAATTAAATTGCAATATAATGAAAAACCTGGTTAACAAATATTCGAGCAGACTCCTTCTTCCACAGACCGGAAAGCTTGGAGTTGGCGGAAATTGAAAATAAACGAATGCAGAAGGTTTAGAAACAAATAAATGTATAACAATTTCCTGATGTTGGAAATTGTTATATGGTTGGTTTGGATACAAATAAAAACGAAACAGAAAACTAAAAATAATGCGGGAATAGAAATGCTGGTTCGTAATACAGTTCGGCAGAGCTTCCGCAGAAATTTGAATAAAAATTGCTCTCCCCCCTTGTTCATAGAACTTGTACTATTTATAGAGTCCTTAATGGGCTGGATTTTTGGACCTTTGTTGCATGGGCCTTGCTGAATTTTTGGAAGGAATGCAGGAACGTGGCAACAAAATAGGAGAAGTGGTCTTCACGTAATAACAAAATAGGAGAAATGGTCTTCACGTAATGCCTTGACGTAGTCTAAGTCAAAAACCAAATTTTACCCTTGTCACGGTCGTGACAAGGTCTTCACGTTCGTAACTTGTGGTTTTTAAGTGTCACGGTCGTGACCACTCTCTTACGGTCGTGATGGCTCAAATTGGGGTGTCACGGTCGTGACACCCTTGTGACGACCGTGGCTGCAACAAATTACGCAGTATTTTGCAGGCTTCTTCATTTCTTCATCTCTTTATGGTTTCTTTTGTTCCTTTTGCTCTTAATTCATGATTTAGCTCCATATAATGATGTACCTGCAAAATGTTAAGAAAAACTCGAGAAATCGAGTGTTAAAACGGTGAATATGCGATAAAACGTTAATGAAACCTAGCAATATAATCGATGTGTTTTCTCGTTATCAAACTTCCCCAAACTTAAACCTTTGCTTGTCCTCAAGCAAATATTCGGTTGAAAATCGGCGGACAAGATTTTATTCCCGCATACTCATAACAAACCGTACGAGGGATCGTTTTGTCGGATAATCCGGTACTTTGATAGAACACTACCGATACACTAATGACACAAGCAACAAGCTATGTCGTCGACTTCCCGTTAAACGAAACAATCGGCAATTACATTACGATTTCACCTAGAGTTTTTCGATCTTATTTCGCCCGGTTTCATTCTAGCGCAATCACATTAAGCCCTTTGCCTTAGCACGCACGTAGTGGAGTAGCCGGTTAGCGACTTTGATCCTTTTTGAGCATGGGGTCTGGTACACGAGTGTGGTAACCCTACATATTTTATCCGATTTGGAGGTTGTGGGGGATCGAGCCGTAGCACGCCCTACCGAGTTCAGAACCAGTACCTCTGAACCAACTTGTAACGGACTCCTTCTCATATTTCTCGTTTCTTATATGCGACAGTGTACTTTGGTGCAATTTCTTTTCATTTTGCATCGAGATATGAAGGATCATTATTGATTAGGCATCAAACGCTTATATTCATCGGCTCCCCACGTGGTTTGTGTTCAGACGGTGCTGACTGCTAGTATAAACTACTAGGGGTTACTTTTGAACTGAAACTAAAAGTGTACTCGTAATGGTAATCGGGATGGAATTGCTTAAGTAGGGAGTCAAAGATGTCAAGATTGTATTGGTCTTGTTTAATCGTTCTCGGCTTCCTAATTACGATTCCGTAGGTAAGTCGGGTAATGCGAATAATTAAAGATTTTTTTTTTGTATAGCTAAATAATCGGGGAAAGTTCGAAATTAAAGAAAATAGCACAAAGATTTGCTCATTTCATTAATTTGCGAAAAGAAATACAACGGAATTGAAAATACAACGAAATGGAAAAGTGCGAAAAAGGGAAAATGCGGAAATGAAAGGTACCTCTCCCACACTATATCAGACATTGTCCTCAATGTTGTGATATAAATGCGGTACAAATACAGTACAACGACAAAAACGAAAAAACAAACATAAGCAACTAAAACTATGGCTGCTGAGGACCGCGGGCTCGGCCTCTGGTGCGGGAGCGGCGTCTGGAAGGAGTCGCTTCAGGATCAGAACCGGTGCCAGAGGCAGCAGTGATGCTAATGCGGAGGGCTTCTAGCTCGCTGAAAATTTCTCCAAACCTCTCATTAGTAGCTTCCTGGTTTGCTGCGATAGTGCTGAGTAAAGCATCATACTGCTCCTTCTGCCTTCGCTCCAGTGCGGCGTTCATCTGGTTCTGCTGATAAATCGCACGGAGGACTTCCTCAAGTGTGATGTCGGGAGCAGGGGGCTGTCGGGTAGATGTCTCTGGTATATCCTGGACAGGCTCAGCTGCATCCATAGCGTCCTGCATCTCATCTGCTGGAGGGTCTGCCTGATCATCATGAATAGGGACGTGATCGGCAGCAGCAGGTAAAACAAAGAGCCAGTTGGCTCGGTTGGATGGATCGATGCGGTTGCGGGACGGCAGAATGATATGATGGAAAATGGTGCCATTGACAACAGGGCTATACCTGCCATCCTCTCGCTGCGCAATCAGGTGAGCGGACCTGCAATAACTCTTGGTGAGGAATTCTACGGCTAGGTGAGGCTGATTAACGAGCAAGTCACCAAGCCCCAACTGAATGGCGAGGGCGGTGACAATGCCGCCTATGAAGAACAGGGTGGAGCCTCTGTGTGCAATGGCCTGGATATGATAAAGCATGAAAGGGGCAGCGTTGATCGGCTCGTCATTAAGAGCGCAGTGCAAGAATAGAAGCTCCTTGGAGTTGAGCTTATGGTTGCTTTCTCGAGCGAAGATGGTGTTGCATATGACACGGTGGAAATAGCGGATTGCCGGGTTGTGGATGTGCGTAGCGTTGAGGCTTTGGAAGGCGGATGCACGGGTGTTGGTTAAGTCGTGCCATAGAGTGAAAGCTTGTTCACTAAAATTATCGGGCACGCGACGGTGAGCTTCAGTTCCGTGATCGAAGCCTAACAACTCGGCTATCCTGGTTTGCGAAATGTTGAACTCTTGGCCATGCAATCTGAATTTTGCGACACCGGTGAGCTGACTCTGAGAACCGGCACCGGTGAGGTAACTGAATGAGCTTAAGAACTCCAGTGTCAGAAGTTCGAATGTGGGCTGAGGTTGACTGCAAAGATCCCACAGACCGACCTTTTGAAGCAGGCTTGTAACACTGTCAAGCATTCCGAGTTCCCTCAAACAGACAGTGTCAATGTAACGTGTAGGTTGCACACCGCGGTTTTGGAATCGGAGAAAACGTTCTCTCTGAGTTTCTCCAGCATCACCTTCTCTAAAAGTGATAGAATCCATTGCATGCAAGAGCTTAGAGTGAAGAATGAAGATTTTTGATGTTTTGTGAAAAAATGGTAAAATGAAAGAAATAGTGATTCGGTATAAATAATAGAGAGTGAGAATGTGATAGGTTATGATAATGGGGGGTTAATGTTGGTAATGGGGAGGTTACGGAGGTTATGGAGAAAATGGGTAGTTTTGAGGAAGTTATGGAGGAAGAAGAAGAAGAGGCACGAAGAGAAACAGTTCTGTTTCTCACGATTCCTGTAATAGGGGTTGTCACGGTCGTGACAGGGGTGTGACGGTCGTGACACGCTATTTAAGCACGTCACGATCGTGAGATGGGTACGACGACCGTGAGGGCACGCTTCGTTGCATAATTTCCAGAAAAGCATTTTCTCATTTAATTCACATATTTTATAATAATATATTTTCTTCACTAACACTCATATTAAATCATAAACACCATATAGTATATAATTTCAACACAGTGCTATACTAACTTGCATGGCAATGAGAGATTGTATATAATATGAAATAATGCAAGCATAACAGTAGATAGAAAAAATATATCACTTGCTAAAAATGGAGAAATTTTGGAATTAAAGGTGCATTGCATAAAGTAATTGAAAATGAAGTTACATAAACGGAAATTACGGTATGAAATTGTTGCGAAAAATAAATCTAACTAGAAACGAAAACAATGAGAAAAAATAAACTAAATCACTTATAGCATTTTCAAAAGCGTTTCTTCAAGTCTTCGATGGCGGAGTTCAAGTGATAGAATTGTTCGCAGGCTATGTCAGTCAATCCTATAATGTCCAATCGCATGCTCTTAATGTCTTCTTTAAATAAATTAATATCAGTTTGGTAAGCATTGAGAGTGTTCATGATGTTTTGTAAGTTGTTAGCATAATCTCCTTGATTCACTTCAGGGGTTTCATGTACTTCTTCAGTGTGGTCAATGTCATGGTAACCAGGAGGTGTCTCAGGGTCAGTTTCGACATTGGTCATTATATCATCTTTTATCTTGTAGGACTGAGGTGTTTCAGGAGTAGCTGGATAATCAGGTGGGTTTAACTCATAAAGCCAGTTATCCTTACTGTGAATACTTACTCTAGCATGGTTAGGCAATGTGAACAGGGTCACTACTTCGTTCCGGATTAGGTACTCAAAAGGTGGATGTCCTAAATTCCTTATGATATGTCTATTGAAGTAGAAATTAAGATTCATAGGGCGGATTGTTCCTAGACGGTTGCACCTGTCCAGTTGGTACCTAAGTCCTATGGCATCAGCAATCATGGTTACAAGGCCTCCTACTAATATAGGTAATTCAGGTTCTTCTTGGATACGGGTGAAGGTTTGCGTCATGAAAGGTACACCATTGACAGGCTGTCCATTAGTGAAACATGAAATAATAAATATTTCATCTTTAGAAACTCCGGTAATGTTTTCTTCTTTTCCAAAGAAGGTGTGGGCAAGGAATTTATGGAAGTAACGGAGAGCAGGATTATGGATCTCATCATTATTCATGTTGTTTGGTTCAGGGTGGTAGTTTCCGGTTAAAGTTCCCCAAAAGAAATCTAGCTCCATATCCATCAATTCTACCTGTGTGGTAGTAAAAGCAAATGGTCCACTAGGGAATCCTAACAAGTCAGCTAGTTCTTTATGGTTAAAGTCATATTCTATTCCAAATAGGCGGAAACTAATAAATCCTTTCCTAAATCCAAAACCGCGCTCAGGTAGGTAAATTAAGGAGCTAAGGAACTCAAGGGTGAGCTCGCGGTAAGTCACAAACTTATGTTGGATCAATGCATTCTCCCATCCGAGTCGGTTTAACAAGTACATGACACTATCATGTATACCTAGGGTTTCCATAGTCTTATCATTCGGGTACAGGGTCAAATCCATTTGCCTCTGTGATAACTCTTCAAACTTCATTCTTTGGTTCCTACCTCTAAATTTGGTTTCCATATGGTTAATTGGTTGGTTAGCCATGGTCAGTGCAAATATGGGGGAAACAAATCAGTGGAAAAGACTTTAGAAAATCTGTAAAAAGTGATTTAAGATAAAAATAAGAAAATGAAATGCATAATGTAATGGCGATAATAGTAATATAAAATAAAACTATAAAATGACAAAACAATTAAACAAATAGTAAAACGATAAATAACAATATGCTAAAAAAAAAAGAATAGTTTAAATAATTAAATAAGTAAATGGGTTGCCTCCCACTAAGCGTTGTTTTTATCGTCAAAAGCCTGACGTAATGCTTAGGTTTAGATTAATCAGGGGAATTAGTGGACAATTCTAAAAGCTTTAGATTATTCGCATAATCGCTATTTTCAACTTTATGATAATGTTTTAAACGTTGTCCGTTTACTATGAATGGTTCACTATTCCTACCCTTAATTTCTATTGCTCCACTCGGGAATACTTTAGTTATATCAAAGGGTCCTGACCATCTAGACTTTAATTTTCCAGGAAAGAGCCTAAGTCTTGAATTAAAGAGGAGTACAACGTCTCCCACACTAAATTCTTTCCTAGATAGGCGTTTATCATGCCATCGCTTAGTTCTTTCTTTATATATCTTAGCATTCTCATATGCATCTAACCTTAATTCTTCTAATTCGTTAATGTCTAGGATTCGCTTTTCTCCTGCAGCATTATAGTTTATATTGAGAGTTCTGATCGCCCAATAAGCTTTGTGTTCTAGTTCTACTGGGAGGTGACAAGATTTTCCATAAACTAGTTTGAAAGGTGTAGTACCTATGGGTGTCTTGTAAGCGGTCCTATAAGCCCATAGAGCTTCATTAAGTTTAGATGACCAATCTTTCCGAGATATGGCGACAGTCTTTTCTAAGATTTGTTTAATTTCTCTGTTTGAGACTTCGACTTGTCCACTTGTTTGTGGGTGATATGGTGTAGCCACACGGTGTCTTACTCCATATTTAGATAGTAATTTGTCAAAGATTTTTGAAATGAAGTGCGAGCCACCGTCACTTATGACGAGTCTAGGCACACCAAATCTGGGAAAGATTATATTTTTGAAAAGCTTTATTACTACTCGTGTATCGTTTGTAGGAGAAGCTATGGCTTCAATCCATTTCGAAACATAATCAACAGCTACGAGTATGTAATTATTACCGAAAGATGATGGGAATGGTCCCATGAAATCGATTCCCCAGACGTCAAAGATCTCTACTTCTAATATTCCTTTTTGAGGCATTTCATCCCTTCTTGAAATATTGCCAGTGCGTTGACACCGATCGCAATTTATAACAGCGATGTGGACATCCTTCCATAGATTAGGCCAGAATAAGCCGGCTTGCAAGATTTTTGCACAAGTCTTGGAAGTGCTTGCATGTCCACCATAAGGAGATGAATGGCATTGAGCAATGACATCTTCTATTTCTTCTTCGGGAATACATCGGCGAAAGATTCCATCTGGTCCTCTTTTGAACAATAATGGTTCATCCCAATAGTAATGTTTCAGATTATGAAAGAATTTCTTTTTCTGCTGATAGGTTAGATCGGGTGGAAGAGCTCCTGCGGCTAGGTAGTTGACAATGTCAGCGTACCATGGCAGTCCGACAGTTGTCTGGATTGTTTCCACGGATTCTGGTTCATTTATATCTAACTGAGCTAGGGCGCTTCCTATTTGTGCTATCAGCTGTTCATACGGAAAATCATCGTTAATCGGTACTTGTTCGGGTTTAATACCTTCTATTCTAGATAAATGGTCCGCTACGACGTTCTCAGTACCTTTCTTATCTTTTATTTCTAGATCAAACTCTTGTAAGAGTAAAATCCATCTTAAGAGTCTTGGTTTAGCATCTTTCTTAGTTAATAGATATCGGATAGCAGCATGGTCTGTGTAAATGATTATTTTCGCTCCAACTAGGTAAGAACGGAATTTGTCAAGCGCAAAGATAACCGCTAACAATTCTTTTTCTGTAGTAGCGTAGTTCATCTGGGCATAATCTAAGGTTCTACTGGCATAGTAAATCGCATGAAGTTTCTTTTCCTTTCTCTGGCCTAGAACTGCGCCTACAGCATAGTCACTCGCATCGCACATGATTTCAAAAGGTAATCTCCAGTCAGGGGGTTGCATGATTGGTGCGGTGATGAGGGCTGTTTTTAGAGTTTCGAATGCTTTAAGACAATCTTCATTGAATATGAACTCAGCGTCTTTCATTAATAAACCAGTAAGAGGTTTAGTGATTTTCGAGAAATTTTTGATGAATCGTCGGTAAAAACCGGCGTGTCCTAAAAAGCTTCGTATTTCTCGAACGGTTTTAGGGGGTTGAAGATCTTTTATTACTTCAATCTTAGCTTTATCAACTTCAATACCCTTGTCGGATATTACATGACCTAATACTATTCCTTCGTTGACCATAAAATGACATTTCTCCCAGTTAAGCACGAGATTTACTTTTACACATCTTTCTAACACCATTTCTAAGTTCGATAAGCATCCTTCAAAACTTTGCCCGCATACAGAGAAGTCGTCCATGAACACTTCCATGATGTTGTCTATAAAATCTGCGAAGATTGACATCATACATCTTTGAAAGGTTGCAGGAGCGTTGCATAATCCAAAGGGCATTCGCCTATAAGCGAACGTTCCATAAGGACATGTGAATGTAGTCTTCTCTTGATCATCAGGATGGATAGGGATTTGGAAAAATCCTGAGTAACCGTCAAGATAACAGAAGTAAGAATGCTTGGCTAATCGTTCTAACATTTGATCTATGAAAGGTAGTGGGAAATGATCTTTTCGAGTGGCTTTGTTTAGTTTACGATAATCTATGCACACTCTATATCCCGTCACTACTCTTTGCGATATCGATTCGCCTTGAGCGTTTTTCACAACAGTGATACCTCCTTTCTTTGGCACTACATGTATTGGACTAACCCATTCACTATCAGAGATTGGATATATTATCCCGGCATCTAATAATTTCTTAACTTCTTCTTTTACTACAGTGCTAAGGGTTGGGTTAATTCTTCTTTGAGATTCTCTGGAGGTTCTGCAATCTTCTTCTAGCAGAATACGATGCATACAAACTGAAGGACATATTCCTTTGAGACCAGATATATTATACCCTAATGCAGTTGGATATTTCTTCAAGACATCTAAAAGTTTCTTTGTTTCTATAGTTCCTAAACTGGAATTTACTATAACTGGTCTTTTACATTCAACGTCTAAGAATTCGTACCTTAGGTTATGAGGTAAAGTTTTTAATCCTAATGTAGGTTTATCTTTACTTGGCATGGGATTCGGTGTAAGTGCTAAACTTTTGCTTAGACTATCATCCTGATACGGTTTTCGCCAATTATCATCTTCGAAAATCGGAGGGATTTGAATTTTCATTATTTCAGAATAAGTGGTCTCTTTCAGTTCCAATTCTCTTACACATTTGTCAATTACGTCCAATAGATAGCATGTATCCTCTATAGCTGGTGATTGTAAGAATTGTGTTAAAATAAATTCAACTTTCTCTTCACCTACTTCAAAGGTTAGCTTTCCTCTTTTTACGTCTATTATAGCTCCGGCGGTAGCTAAGAATGGTCTTCCTAGTATGATAGGTGTAGTGGAGTCTTCAGAGATGTCCATGATTATAAAATCAGTAGGGATGTAGAATTGTCCTATACGTACTGGGACGTTTTCTAGTATGCCTACAAGATATTTAACAGAGCGATCGGCTAGTTGAACAGACATTTTAGTTGGTCTTAGGTCTCCCATGTCTAGCCTTTTGCAAATCGTTAAGGGCATAACACTGATACTGGCTCCTAAATCGCATAGAGCTTTGTCAATGACGAATTTTCCTATTACACAGGGTATAGAGAAACTTCCTGGATCTTTTAGCTTAGGAGGCATTTTATTCTGAGTTATGGCGCTACACTCGGCAGTAAGTGTAACTGTTCCGTTATCCTCTATCTTTTTCTTATTGGATAAGATTTCTTTTAAAAACTTAGCATACGAGGGTATTTGGGTAATTGCTTCTGTAAACGGAATAGTAATATTCAACTGTTTCAGAAGTTCGACAAATTTCTTAAATTGACCCGTCGTCTTGGAATTTATTAATCTTTGAGGGTACGGAATTGGTGGTTTATAGGGTGGTGGAGGCACATAAGGTTGTTCTTTCTCCACTACCTCTCGATTGTCATCTTCCTTTTCTTCTGGATCATTCACCACTTCAGTCGGTTTATCCGGTTTTTGGTACATGGCTGGATTGTCAAGTCTTGGATCGGTAGGTCCGTCAAGTTCCTTGCCACTTCTTAATATTACAGCGTTAGCATGTCCTTTCGGGTTAGGTTGAGGTTGCCCAGGGAATACTCCAGCTGGTGCAGCAGTAGGTGCTTGTTGTTGAGCTACTTGTGAAATCTGAGTTTCAAGCATTTTGTTATGTGTAGCTAATGCATCTACTTTGCTCACTAATTGTTTAATCTGCTCACTAGTGTGAATGTTTTGGTTTAAGAAGTCCTTGTTTGTTTGAGATTGGTTAGCTATAAAGTTCTCCATCATCAATTCAAGGTTCGATTTTCTAGGGATATTAGGAGCAGTCTTTTGATATCCTGGTGATGTAGCTGGTGCTTGACCTGGCGCGTAATAAGCATTGTTATTCTTATAGGAGAAGTTCAGATGATTCTTCCAACCTGGGTTGTATGTGTTTGAGTAAGGGTTTCCTTGAGCATAATTCACTTGATCAGTGGGAGTTCCTGCCAATAGTTGACAATCAGAAACTTCGTGTCCTGGGACTCCACATAACTCACAGTTAGGTGTTACTGCAGCCACAGTGGCTGTAGGTGTTATGGCCAAGTTATCGATCTTTTGGCTTAGTTGGTCAAACTTCGCATTGACTTGGTCCATACTACTTACTTCGTACATACCTCCCTTTGTTGGTTTCTCAGTTGCGACTCTCTCGCTTCCCCAAAGGTAATGATTTTGAGCCATACTTTTGATAAGTGCATAGGCATCACTATATTCTTTGTCCATCAGTGCACCACCCGCGGCAGCATCAATTGTCATTCTTGTATTGTACAAGAGTCCATTATAGAAGGTATGGATGACCATCCAGTCTATTAATCCATGATGTGGACAAAGTCTCAGTAGATCCTTATAGCGTTCCCAAGCTTCGAATAATGATTCACTTTCTCTTTGCTTAAATCCGTTGATCTGAGCTCTCAGCATAGCTGTCTTGCTAGGTGGAAAATACCTATTCAAGAAAACTCTCTTTAGTTCTTCCCACGTAGTTACTGAGTTCGAAGGCAGAGATTGAAGCCAAGCTCTTGCTCTGTCTCGAAGCGAAAAAGGAAATAAACGTAGTCTAATAGCTTCTTGGGTAACTCCGTTGGCTTTTACGGTATCTGCATATTGCACAAAGATCGAAAGATGAAGATTCGGATCCTCGGTAGGATTTTCGGCGAATTGATTTTGTTGCACGGCTGATATCAACGAAGGTTTTAGTTCGAAATCATTTCGGTTGATAGTCGGCGCTGCAATGCTTGAATGCGGTTCAGCTCGCGAAGGATTAGCGTAATACTTGAGTGGATGAGTCTGTTCTTCAGCCATCTCTGCGTCCTTTGATTTTACGACTGGTTTAGGCGGATCTAATTGAAGATCTGGAATATTGTAATTATTTTCGAAATCGAATATACGTCTTCTTACGTGTAAGAAGCGTTCCGATTCAGGGATTAGAGGTTGCAAGTCTTCGCTTTTAGAGCGAGTACTTGGCATACACTCGGAGATTAGATTAAATTAAATAGTTGATACCTTAGTCTAGACGATGCTACCTAAATGCACTAGTAACTAAATCAAGGAATCCCCGGCAACGGCGCCAAAAACTTGATGGGCTAAAGACGTGTCTACTTATGCGTCTAGCGGTATCTTACTGCAAGTGCACAGCCTATCGAAGTAATATTTAAGATTATCAATCCACAGGGATTCTATGGTTACTTAGTGCTAGATGAACTTCTAGTTTAGCTAAGGCGAATGGTTGTCACGATTTTTTGTTGGTTTTTAAGACTATTAAAGGCGGAATTAAAATTAAGTTTTAATAAAGTAATACTAAGGCGGTCGGTATGTAATTATACTAACTTAGGTGGGTCAA
Organism: Lathyrus sativus; assembly: GCA_963859935.3. Taxonomy (NCBI): domain Eukaryota; kingdom Viridiplantae; phylum Streptophyta; class Magnoliopsida; order Fabales; family Fabaceae; genus Lathyrus; species Lathyrus sativus. The sequence goes on along the minus strand of OZ012740.1, from coordinate 32,214,389 downwards.
TCTAACCTAGGCTTATAAAGGTGTTCACTTAATCTATTCGGTAGAGATTACCAGTTTAAATACCCTCAACTCACACTCTCGTGGTCTTATATCAGATCTTATCCCTAAAGCCCTATGCCTGCTCTCGCTAGCCCATAAGTGTTTAGAGGTAATTTTTGGAAACTAAGTAATTCTAATTTATCTTAAAGCGCTCTCGCTGTGTTTAATTTAAATGCCTATCTTTAGCTATCTGGTTAAAATCTCACACTCTCGTGGTCTTGACCTAACCTAATACTCTTTTCTTACTCTCGTAACGAAAAGGTCTATTTCAATTAAAAAGTATCAGCCAGAATGTTAAGTGATTAATTTATTTTTAGCCTATGGTTATATTTTACCGGTTAAGTTTGTTATAACTACATACCGCCCTAAGGTGTTTAGCTACTCATCGATGTTGAACCAGACAGAGACAGAGAATTTAATAATAACGTACTCATGGCGGAAAGATAAATAAACATTATAATTAAATTAAATTGCAATATAATGAAAAACCTGGTTAACAAATATTCGAGCAGACTCCTTCTTCCACAGACCGGAAAGCTTGGAGTTGGCGGAAATTGAAAATAAACGAATGCAGAAGGTTTAGAAACAAATAAATGTATAACAATTTCCTGATGTTGGAAATTGTTATATGGTTGGTTTGGATACAAATAAAAACGAAACAGAAAACTAAAAATAATGCGGGAATAGAAATGCTGGTTCGTAATACAGTTCGGCAGAGCTTCCGCAGAAATTTGAATAAAAATTGCTCTCCCCCCTTGTTCATAGAACTTGTACTATTTATAGAGTCCTTAATGGGCTGGATTTTTGGACCTTTGTTGCATGGGCCTTGCTGAATTTTTGGAAGGAATGCAGGAACGTGGCAACAAAATAGGAGAAGTGGTCTTCACGTAATAACAAAATAGGAGAAATGGTCTTCACGTAATGCCTTGACGTAGTCTGAGTCAAAAACCAAATTTTACCCTTGTCACGGTCGTGACAAGGTCTTCACGTTCGTAACTTGTGGTTTTTAAGTGTCACGGTCGTGACCACTCTCTTACGGTCGTGATGGCTCAAATTGGGGTGTCACGGTCGTGACACCCTTGTGACGACCGTGGCTGCAACAAATTATGCAGTATTTTGCAGGATTCTTCATTTCTTCATCTCTTTATGGTTTCTTTTGTTCCTTTTGCTCTTAATTCATGATTTAGCTCCATATAATGATGTACCTGCAAAATGTTAAGAAAAACTCGAGAAATCGAGTGTTAAAACGGTGAATATGCGATAAAACGTTAATGAAACCTAGCAATATAATCGATGTGTTTTCTCGTTATCACCTATAACTTTCTATTAGTTTCTACGTCATCATGATAGCTTTTCTCAATGGTTTCCACTTGCAGGTGCGTGAGTGTTCCTTGTCTTGGTTCTTCTCGACACAAAGTTAGCAAAAGTGGACAGTTGGGTTTTACTTGAAGAAGGTTGTTCGAATCGAAACGTCATCCATATCGAGAGTTTATTGGGCGCAGCTGAATTTAGAAGTCCAAGTAGGTTTTATCACTAGAGAGCCCTGCACTGAAAGATTTGAGGTTCTTATATTTACTGTTGGGAAGAATGTTGCAGATGATCATCTTCAATTGTAGACTAATAGCTTCTATTGTGTTGGTATTGTGAACTTCAGCCAAGGCAGCATTTAGGCCATAAGTTCATCTTCTTGCAAACATTTTAACCTTTCAATCATCATGTTCACAAGCTTTATTTTATTTTCAAGAGACTGTCTCCTCTGATTTCCTTTATCTTTTGCAGTAATACTCCACTGAATTCGCCGTCTGCACAACCGAAGTTGTACCAATTGCGTATGTACAAGGTAATGACTTGAGCCTTCTACAAGCTTGATGGTTTTCCCTTTCTTACATGAAATCAACCTTTTGTGATTTGGTGCAGTTGTGTTGGATTCAGCTGGGAAGGGAGATATCGTGTATTTTGCTGTAGCAACTGCTGACGAACTGATTGTTTGTTGTTGTGGCTGCCTGATAACTTGAGGGTGCTGCTGAAGCATGGGATGTGTTGACAGTGGGTGTTTGCTTTGACAGGTTGGAATGAGAACCGCTCAAATGGATGCTTTTTCGTAGCCAAAGTGATTCCGATAATTTTAAAAGCTGTTGATTTTATCGTGCTTGCAGGTATGGAGCTTCATCAGCAGACATCAGCTTTGTTCTCCGATGACTCCATTAGGTTCGTTTCACACCGATGAGAAGAAAGTTGCTAATCAAGAGTTTCTGTAAGGTTGAGAACCGTTTGAGGATGATATTTGCGAATAACTGGGGTTGGGATTTGCTCTATGTTGTGAATCTCTTGCTGTCGAGAGGAAACGAGACCTACGACCTCTCTTACTATTATAACCAGGATAAGCTTCTTGCTTGAAAACAGCACGCTCAAACATTACCAGAAAGCTTTGCTCGGAGAGTTTCTCTATGTTCCAGGCATCAGAAGGAGGAGTAGTTTCTTTGGTGGGTGTTACTTTTATTTTAGGCACAGCTGTATGTTGGATTCTGCATTCTAATTATTCTGGATTGATGAACTCAATTCTTCTGCTACTAAAGTCAAGTTTTAATTTTGTGCAGCCGACTTTTCTGGAGGATGGAGATAGACGGTGCTCCGATACATTTGCACCTCGTTACAAGACAGAGTTGTGATAAAGTGAAGACTGTTGGATTGGGTTTGGTATCCTTACTAACACCCTTTCCTTCTGTTGCAGTATCTGAGTTCAGATGCGGGGAAGTACCGTCGGTAAGGCCTTCTTCTTTGTAACTCTTTTGGAGTTCTGTTGACCGTAGCCTTCGTTTCCTTCTAATCAATATCTAAAAGGAAGAATTATTTTTCCCTTTTACGCAGGCTTTCGTTGTTGTGAGTTAAATTTGGAGGGTGTCGTCTTAAATCAAACTCGCTTACTCATGGAAACGTGGGAGAAGGTTGGAAACGGGAGAGAGTTCATGATATCTATGTGTCTTAAGTTTCAGGCATAAAGGATTTCCCTGGCATTGGTAGTGGAAGGTTAAGGGTATGCCACCGCTTCAGCCTTCGAGGACGCATACTCTTCATTGGGGAACCTCTTGGTGTTTAATCTAGAAGACTTGTCTTGGTGTTTAATGTAATCTCATGAGGTCTTAATTAATAGGGAAACAAATTGTGGTCCGTAAATACTCTCCTCTCATATGTACTGGATTCGGTGGTAACCTGTAGGCAAAATAAATCTTTGACTCATAAGTCCCTGACAAAGAACAAATTATGTACCAACCCTTCTTTATTAACATATCTTAATTAAACACCTTCTCCTAAGTGACTGTAGATTTGTTCTTGAGAGAAAAAAACTTTGAATCTTATGAATCCTTTCATGATTTCAAATCTTGATACAAAAAGCGGGAGCCTCGTGTTTGAGCTTGGGATGCATGATAATAAGAATGAAACCGAATTGCATTCTTGTGATGACACATGTATTCGAGACCCACAAATTATCTCTTGCGAATCAAAACTCCCGAGCTTTGCACCTTTGGGACAACTTAAAGTTTTGTAAGTCAGTGAAATAAATTAATCTTTATCTTGTCGGTAAATTACCCAGAACTCCATCCATGATCTATGTTTGCCGTATTAAATTACCAACAAAACTGCCCTTCCTCATTAAAGATGACAATGCCAAAGATGAGGATGTAATCTGGCATGTGAGCTATGCCTTAAAGGAACCCTGAAGATAAAACCATATCCTGTGGTGCTACTCCCCATGAACTAAGGCAAAAAAATCTCAAATGTCTATGCCTAAATACCAATAACAAAAACAACTTGAACCTCTGGGGTGAATAATGAAACTTTTGAGAAAACGACCCATGGAATGAATTCAGAATCTCTATAATCCAACGGTCACACCTAGAAGTACCGGACTGTAAGGATCTATACTTGACAACACCACGCCTGCACAAACTGGTTAGTCGCGAAAAAAAACATAGATATTAAATTAAAGTCAAATAACAATAGAAAAAAATGCGCAAAAAGAGGTGGGATCTTATGGTCAAAAATTAGTGTGCGACAGGAAGGTTGATTACTAATCCTGAAGCTTTCAGAGCTAAGCACGGAGGATTGTTGTCTCTTTTGAATGTCAATATGGTGGAAGAAGTTCTGTCTATATTGGTTCAGTTTTATGATCCAGTATACCACTGGTTTACATTTCCAGATTATCAGCTCACACCAACATTGAAAGAGTACTCTAACTTGATTGAATTACCTATCACTGATCAAGATCCATTTTTTAGACTGGACGAAATTCCCAAAGATCAAACCATTTCAAAAGCTACCTCTTTGGAAGAGTCAGATATCCAAGCTTACATAACCATCAAAGGAGGAATTCAGGGTTTACTAGCTAAATTTTGGATGAAGAAAGCCCTATACTTTAGCAGCATAAGAAGCATAACTGCTTTTGAGGACGTCCTTGTTCTGCTCAAATATGGGTTATTCCTTTTTCCCAACATTGACAACTTCGTCGATATCAATGCTTTCAAGATATTCTTAATCAGGAATCTAATCCTAACGTTGCTCACAGATGCTTATCACTCAGTACATTTAAGGAATTTGTACAGTGGAGGGATGATTACATGATGTGTACTATTAATCTACAAATGGTTTATTTCCCACTTACCCAAATCTGCTGCTTTTGGGGATCCTAAGAGTAGTATGCGATGGTCGCAAAAGATTATGTCTATCAGCCATTCTGACATAGATTCGTACGGTCGGGTCTATGACAGAATAAAAATCATTGACAAATGTGGAAGTTTCTCCAATGTGCCTCTCATTGGTACCAAAGAAGGGATCAATTATCATCCAATGTTATCTCGTCGTCAGCTCGGATACCCGATGAAGGACATACCATATAAGATTCATCTGGAAGGTCTTTTCTTCAAGGAAGGAGAAAATGACAAAGCACTTAAGAAGAAAATTATGCATGCTAGGCAACATGTTCATAGGAAAGGAAGAGAGTCCTTAGGAAGGCCAAATTGCATCTCTGTAGAACCTTATCTCTGATGGGTGCAAACCAAAGCCATCAAGTTGAAGATGCCTTATGCTCGTCAAGAAGTTTTTCCCCTAAAAGAGTTTATTCTCTACTTCATAAATGACACAGAAAAAATTCAGGTCGCTTTCAACAAGGTCCAACGCGAGAAGAACTCTTAGAAAAACAAGTATCAAATTGTCAGCTTAGAATGCACAAAGATCCAAGAACTATTCAAAGAGAAGGATGCTCTAATTGAGATATTAAAGCAACATGCTATAGAAAGTCAAGAGGAACGGAGGAGTTTACTCTCTCCTTTCACTTGGAAAATGATCATCGTCCCGACAACGGTTAAGGGGGTCCGATCAAAGAGGAGAAAAGGGAGTCAGCAACCATCATCAGAACCTTCGTCAGGAATTCCCTAGAATTTATAGGCCTAGTTTTCCTCCCTACACTTTGTAAAAAATATGTACTTTTCCCTATAAGATATTGTAATCCTTTGAATTCAATAAAAAATTTCCATCGCTGTATGATATTTGCAACATAACTGTTAAAAGTTCTTTTTAAAACAAAACAAAAAGGTCATTCTCTTTTCTCTGCATATCATTCATCATTCTTGTATTACATATCTTTGTCATAGAGTCTCACACATGTGTCACACTTTAGATTCGAAATGTCTCATTCGTACAATACTCGGGCCAATCAGTAAATGAAAATGGACGATCTTGAGGAAGAAAATAGAGAGCTAAGAGAGGAGGTCACCACTCTAAAGGAGGGTATGGAGAGACTCAACGACATGATTGAATCCCTCGAAGCATCTCAGGATCAACCAGCTCAAAGGACGGTAATCTCAGAAATTGTGTCTACACCAACATTTAAGATACCCACCAGTCTTCCTCAGTACAATATGCCTAAAGGTTTTCCCTGGGGCATGCCTTTCAATTTTATACCTGAAGGATACATACCACCGGTGATTGAAGATCTAAAAGCCATAACCAGAACCTCCAGACCTGAAGGTTAAAAACTTAAGATGAATGAAGATGCAAGGGCTATGATAGAGACTCCCATACCTGAAGGTTACAAACTTTAGGTCACTGAAGCACCAAGAGTTACTGCAGTAATGTCTATACCACAACATGTGATACATACTGATCAATGATTCTTATGCGTTATTTTACCATCAGTTTTAGTTAATCAACTTACATGTTTAGCTATATTTTATTTCCTTTTATCGCATTTTATGCGTCGGTTTGGTATTTCCATTATTTTTAGGTTCAGGTAAGCAATCAAGAAGAATCGGAGCAAAACCAGGAAAAACAGTAGGAATTTGGAAGAGTTTTTGAAAGGGAACAATGGCCTGACACGGCCCGTGTCAGAATGGTACCAAAAGAATGAACATGGAGTTTTAGACAGGGGGCTGACACGGCCCGTGTCAACAAGTCTGGAGCAGGCAATTATTTGTAACAGATATCCAGGGGGCCAACAAGGACACCCGTGTCAGCAGACACAGCCTGTGTTGGCTGAAGCGAGTCATCTTCCAATTTTCTGATTTTTTGGGCCTTTGTGATCCCTATGGGTATTTTGGGTATTTTCCTATTACTGTGCTAGACCTAGGAGTATTTAAGATAGATTTTGAGAAGGAAAAAAGGACTTTTTGGCCAAAGAAGAATTGCACTATCAGGATTAATGAGATCAAAGTGATTGGGGAACTGAAGGTTTTCATAAGCGGAAGCCATTGAAGATCAAAGAATCATATTATCTTGTAATGTCTAGTTTTTATATTGAATTTTCTTTGAATATTATGAGTAGCTAAACTCCCTAATACTAAGGGGATGTCCCTGATTTGAATCTGTAATAATTCTGATATTATTATTGCAATGACATTTCCTTTGTTTTCATAACTGATTTGATCTCTAGCTATTCTTAATGCTTGCCCTGTCGGACCAACAGGGTTTGATTTACAATTAATAATTAGGCTAGATCGTCGTTGTTAAGGCTTTGCTTTTGATCATCCTATAGTAGATATCACCTAGGACTAGGGATACCCTATAGGAACCGAAATAATTCTTGATAATTGATTGCTTAATCACACTTATAATTCTCTATGTACATAGGAATTAGGATAGATGATTAAATATTTTCTCACTAAGGACTTAGGAGTAAACATTCTAAAGAATCGGTAATTAAGTAGTTACAATAAGTTATTTCAGTGTTAATTCAGGGTTGTTATTGAGTCAGATCATACACCTTCCCTAGCATGTTACTCATATATTGTAAACCACTTAGTCAATTTTCCCTTTTTACTTGAAAATATTTTTATAATTACGCAAAGCCATTTGAAAACCCCAATTGCTTTTGTTCAATTGAATTATTTTATAGCTTGTGTTTCCTATGCAGTCCTCTAGATCGACATTCGGGGAAATCCCCCTTATTACTCCATTGACAAAACAGTACACTTGCTATTTTTCTGATTAAGTTTTTGGCACCGTTGTCGGGGACTGCCAAAATATAAGTAATTGTAATTCAATTGAAATTTTGTTGCTCTGCGACCGTAATTTTATTTTTAATTTTTTATTTTATTTTTATTATTTGCTTTTTGTTATTACTAATCTGCGTCTAACATTTTTATGCGAGGAGAATCCTCAGCTAATTTTTCTTTTGACGTAGAAATTGAAAGAAATCTACATGGAGGCGTAGACAAGCAAGACTGGCCGGTTCAGACGCAGAATCTTTAGCGCCAACACTAGAAGACAAAAGAGTCTATGTTCATTCTGAGCATTTTGACTCAGGTTCAGATGCATATACTGAGACTATGGCTGGAGTTCCACCAGCAGAGAGACTACTTGGTGATTACGGTGGGGATAATTCACCAGCTGGTAGGTTAACAATTGTAAACCAACCGGCGAATGTGGCTAATTTACAGTTGCATCCGAGCACTATCAACCAACTTGAGAGGAAACCTTTCACCGGAAAGGTTAACAAAGATGCCAACAAACATCTACAAATATTCCTGACTATGAGCACTACTCTCAAGATAGAGGGGCACACTGATGAAGCAAAGAAACTAAGAATGTTTCCGTTCACTCTATCTGAAGACGCTGAAGAGTGGTTTTACTCGTTACCTGCATGAAGTATTGCTACTTGGGAAGAGATGGAGAAGGCCTTTCTTAATGAGTATTTTCCCGCCTCTGTTTATATTCGTAAAAGATATGATATCATGAGTTTTAAACAGAAGGAGGGAGAACCATTGGGCGATGCATATAAAAGGTTCAAACGGTTATTGGTTGCATGTCCTACTCATAATCTAGATTAAACTGAACAAATGCAGATGTTTGTGAATGGTTTCAAGATGAAGACTAAGCAACTAATGATACAGCAGCTGGTGGTTCATCAAACTTTACAATAGCCACTGGTATTAAAAATATCATTGAAGCCATTGTTGCAAATGAGCATTTAGAACTATATGATTGTAGTGTGAGTAAACCCGAAGGAACGATTGATTTGAAGATGGCTACTCAAGTTGTGAAAATAGAAGATCAAATCAAAGCTGAAGTTGAAAGAAGGCTTAAAGCAATGAATGTAAGTACTCAACATGTGGCTCAAGTTCAACCTATCCAAGCTATGAGTTGTGAGATTTGTAGTGGACCTCATTTTACTGTGCATTATGTTGTGACTGTTCAACAAATTAAAGAGATAAAGTTTTTGAAGCAGAATAATCCCTACTCTCAGACTTATAATCCAGGGTGGAAGAATCATCCTAACTTCACCTGGAAAGATCAAAATCAACCACAAAATCAACAGCAGCAACATGCTACTCAGAAAGCAGAGTGGGAAATAGCTCTTGAAAAGATGGCAGCTTACAATATTCAATTCCAATAAGAGACACGGAGTAATCAAAGGAACATTATAGCAGCTATAAAAAATCTTGAAGTTCAGATGGGACAAATAGCCAAACAACTCTCCACGCAAACTCAAAGAACCCTCCCGAGCACGACAGTACCGAATCCAAAAAATCCTGATAATGTTAATGTTGTCACCATAAGAAGTCAGAGAGTCGTGGAAGAAGAGGAAGAAAAAGAAACAAATGATTATCAATGTATAGAAGTTGAGCTTGAAGTGAGAGAAAACGAGAAAGAACCGGAAAGAGTCTTACTACCTGTGAAGCCAACTGAAGAGAAAAAGAAAGAGGAGGTTAAATTAAAAATCAAGCTACCTTACCCTCAGAGAGTTACAAAGAAGGATCAGAAAGAGAAAGACTTTGAAAAGTTCAGCACAATGTTTCAAAAGTTAGAAATCAATATGTCGTTCTTTGAAGCACTCAAACAAATTCCTTTGTACAAGAAATTCATGAAAGAGGTAATGGGGAAAAAGAGACCAATGGGTGAGGAGCAGAAAATATCAACTGAGCGGTATAGCAAAATATCACACGAAAGGTGAATCCCAATCAAGCAGAAAGACCTTGAACCTGTAGCAATCTCTTGCACTATAAACGATAGAACTTTCAAGAAGGTCCTCATTGATTCAAGTGCTAGTGTAAGTCTCATGCCTTTATCTATTTTCAAAAAGCTAGGCATTGGAAAAGTGAGCGATACGGGAACAAACTTGAAGTTTTTCAACCACACGACTAAGAGGTCATATGGGCTAGCAGAGGATGTAATGGTGACGGTTGATAACTTCACCTTCCCAGTTGATTTTGAGATTATGAATATTCCAGAAGATGAAGAGACTCTCATCATACTTGGTCGACCATTCTTGCTCACTAGTCAGTGCAATGTTGATATTGAAACAGGTACTCTAACCTTGAAATCTTTTGATGAAGAAATAACTTTAAAAGTGTTGGGCATCAAGAAGCGAGGTAAAGAGGAAAATATCAATCTTCAGTTGGAATGATCACAACAGAAAAAAAAGGTAAAAGTTCTAAACCACCTCTGGAAAAAGTCTCTGGTGTAATTTATCAGGTTGCAATATGTCATACCCCAAATTTGTCCTACCCTTTTCAAAATTTTCATTCGCCCGACTTTTATTTTTCAATTTGCATCGTTTGTACAACGTAACATATTTTCTTAGCAAAAATATTTTTTCACCTTTTTGCCAATAAATTTGTGACACGTGGCATTTTTTAATTTCTATTTTGTTATTATTTTTTTTTTGCCTTATAATTTATTTGGTTAATATGTAAATCTAATATATTTTTAATATTAATTAATTAGGTTAGATTTTTAATTTAGAATTTAAAATTTAAATTAGTTTTTTAGTTCGAAGTTAAATTAGAATTAGAATTAATAATTAAGTTAGAATTTTATTTAGTTATAGAATTAGAATAATTTTTTAATATTAGATTTAAGTTAGAATTTAATTAGAGTTGAGTTTAGATTATTAGTTAGTTATTTCAAGTTAATTAGCAGAAAAATTATTTAAAAAATAGAAAACAACACGGTGGAGAGTTTGGAAATTTAGGGTTTGAAATTGGGTTAGAAATTTAGGGTTTGGAATTGGGTTATAAAAGGGGGACTTTTTTTTTTACTGTGGATCTTCTTCTTTTTAAGGAGGCAGCCGCAACACCCTGTAAACCCATCTTTAATATTTTCTCACAAACATTAAAATTCCTCCCATCGACACATGGCCATCCTTACGAAAATGTAACAACCGACGAGCTTTCGTTGATAAGCCGCTCTGTTCTGTGCACTTTTCATATCTGCAGCCAAGATTGAAATTGTAAGTCATCTTTGCTTCCTATGTGGATTTCCAATATAACTAGTGTTTTATTAATGTTTTTGTTTGGTTTCTTTATTATCATTATCTTGATTACATGTTTAGTGTTGTTGTCATGAGTTGCACTTGTCATAATTATTGTACATTATTGTTGTTATTTGGAGAAATTTCTAGTGTGTTAATTTACTTCAAGGTTTTGTTTTGCTTGTGATTATTATTAGAAGTAATTCATATTAGTAGTACTATTTTCTTACCCCCTAAGTTTGTTAGAGGGTATTTTAGTATTTTATTTTTATTCTAGTAACCCTAGTTTTAGCTTATAAATAGGGTTGCAATCATTGTTATTTGTAGTAGTGTGTGTAGTCGTCATTCTCTTAATAAAATATTTCTCCTTTCATTATTTATTCTACCTTTGCACCAACAATTGGTATCTAGAGCTCCGGTTCGGATTCATTGGGAAACACGGGTGAACGTGAGGTCTTGTGTGTTTGATTTTGATTCTTAGATTCGTGTTGAATCTTGAACAAAATCTGATCAGAATTTTTAATTATGTGGGTTGGGAAACACTGTGTGAGAAATCTGAGTGTATTGTGCAAGGTAGAAGATGAACGGAAACGGCAACATGAATACCAAACTTCCAGTATTTGACGGTAAAAACTGGAATCGTTGGATGATCCAAATGCGTGTACTGTTTGGTGCTCAAGATGTTCTAGATCTTGTCACTGATGGTTATGTTCCAGTAGCAGCAAATGCAACAGATGAACAGAAAAACGCACAGAAGGAAGTAAGGAAGAAGGATCAGAAAGCATTGTTCTTCATTCATCAATGTGTGGATGTAAATGTGTTTGAGAAGATTGCAGATTCAATGACAGTAACGGCTGCGTGGGACACACTAGTGAGATGTTATGGTGGTGACGCATCAGTGAAGAAGGTGAAGCTTCAGTCCTTGAGAAAGCAATATGAGAATCTCAACATGAAGAATAATGAGAAAGTCTCTGAATACATCTCCAGAATGATTCTGATCACTAATGAGATGAAGGTGTGTGGAGAAACTCTTTCTGAAGAAGCAATCATTGAAAAGGTATTGAGATCCCTTACCCCTCAATTTGATTACATTGTGGTAGAAATAGAACACTCCAAAGATCTGAGCACCATGAGAATTGAAGAGCTGCAGAGCAATCTAGAAGCATAAGAGTTGCGTTTGACTAAGAGAATCTCTAAAAAGGAAGTAGAGCAGCAGGCTCTGAAAGCTACTTCTGATAGGAGGTATCAGAAGTAGTCAGAAGCCAGGAGAAGATCTGATGGTGGTCAGAAGTCAGAAAGCTCAACCTCTGATAGACAAAAGAATGCTCAGAAGGGAAAAGAGAAGTATGACAAGAAGAAGATCCAATGTTACTGTTGTAAGAAGTTTGCTCACTTTGCTAGAGATTGTTGGTCAAACAAGGAGAGAAAATCAGAAGAAGCAAATATAGCCAGAAGTTCTTATGACGAATCTGTGTTATTGATGGCCTCTGAATCTGATAATATGGATCTGATAGACTGGTGGTATATGGACACTGGCTGTTCAAATCATCTTACTGGAAATAAGAAATGGCTGGTTGACTTTGACTCTGAAAAGAGAACAAAGATCAGATGTGCTGATGACAAATATCTTAATGCAGAAGGTATGGGAAATGTCAGATTGATTTTGAACAATGGGAAAACAGCATTGATTCAGAACGTGTGGTATGTACCTGGCATTAGAAGCAATCTGATGAGTGTGGGACAATTAATTGAGAAAGGTTTTTCAGTTACCATGAAGGACAATCTTCTGAAGCTGTATGACTGCAATCAGAAGTTGAATATGGAGTCAGAACAGGGAAGGAATAGAACATTCAAGGTGAATGTCAGAACTGCAGACTCAAAATGTCTTAGTGCAACAAGTGCTGAGAAGGAGAGTGAGCTGTGGCACAGAAGATTTGGTCATTTGAATTTCAGAAGCTTAAAACATCTAAATTCAAAGAAGTTGGTACATGGAATTCCTGCAATTAAGAAGCCTGAAAAGTCATGCAAAGTTTGCATGGTAGGAAAACAACCAAGATTTCCATTTGCGTCAGAAGCTGCTCCAAGAGCAAAACATGCCTTGGGAGTTGTACATTCTGATGTGTGTGGTCCATTTCCAGTAGCATCAATTGGAGGGAATAAATATTTTGTGTTGTTTGTTGTTGAATTCACAAGAATGACATGGGTATCCCTTATTAAGTTTAAACATGAGGTGTTTGATGAATTCAAGAAGTTCAGAATGAAGGCTGAGAATCAGAGTGGTCAAAAGTTGAAGATTCTTAGAACTGATGGTGGAGGTGAGTATAACTCCAAAGAGTTCCAGAAGTTCTGTGAGGAGAATGGAATTGAGCATGAGGTTACTGCTCCTTATACCCTCAACATAATGGTCTTGCTAAAAGAAGAAACCGCACTTTGCTTGATATGGTGAGAAGCATGCTAAAGGAGAAGAAGCTTCCTCAGAAGCTCTGGGGAGAAGTTGTTGCCACTGCAACGTATGTACTCAACAGATGTCCTACGAAGAAGTTGAAGGAAATAGTTCCAATACAGAAGTGGACTGGAGATAAGTAAAGTGTTAGTCATCTGAAGGTGTTTGGTTCTGTTTGCTATAAACATGTTCCAGAAGCCAGAAGACAGAAACTGGATGATAGAAGCAAAGTGATGATTCTGATAGGGTACCACAGTACAGGTGCATATAAGCTTTATTGTCCAGAAACCAATAAAATTGAATTCAGCAGAGATGTGATTGTGAAGGAATCAGAAGTTTGGAATTGGGATAAGTCTCAATTTGACTCTGACGTTAGAACTTCTGAAGAAAGGTCAGAGTTAAGAATTTCTGAAGTTGGAGTAAATTCTGACGTTGACTCTGATAGTGATTTTGACTCTGGAGAAGACTCAGAAGATGAAGGTGACTTTGATGATCCAGACTCTGATGACAATCCAGATTTTGGTGGCAATTCAGACTCTGAAGATGGCCAAGGCTCTGGAGGAAGTCAAGCCTCTGAAGCTAGAAATTCTAAAGTTCAAGACTCTAGAAATATGCCAGACCCTGAAGATGGTCAAAGCTCTGGAGGAAGTCAATCATCTGAAGCTCAAGACTCTGAACAAGTTCAGAGACCACAAAGAATCAGAAACATTCCCAGAAGATATGCAGAATTTGACATGCTGCAAGACACTGAAGTAGACTCTGAAGGAGAAGTTATTCAGTGTGCCATGATAGTACACTCTGAACCCATAAGTACAGAAGAGGCTCTTAAGCAGAAGCTCTGGGTGAAGGCCATGAAAGAAGAACTTGATGCTATAGAGAGCAACAAGACTTGGAAGCTGACAGAACTTCCAAAAGACAAGAAAGCCATTAGCGTCAGATGGGTTTTCAAGCAGAAGTTAAAGCCAGATGGTTCAATTGGCAAATATAAAGCAAGGTTGGTAGCCAGAGGATTTCTACAGAAACCTGGGCTGGATTATTCTGAAGTGTTTGCACCTGTAGCAAGACATGAAACAATCAGAATGGTAATTGCAATAGCTGCTAACAAGAATTGGCCTCTGATGCATTTAGATGTAAAATCTGCATTTCTGAACGGTCCATTAGAAGAAGAAGTTTATGTGTCACAACCTCCTGGATTTGTGAAAAAGAATCAGGAAGGGATGGTGTACAGATTATACAAAGCTCTATATGGACTGAAACAAGCGCCCAGAGCTTGGAATCAGAATATTGATTCATTTTTCAAGAAGCAAGGCTTTCAGAAATGTGAGATGGAGTACGGTGTCTATGTTCAGCATACTTCTGAAGGCAATATGACTCTGGTATGTTTATATGTTGATGATATATTATTGACTGGAAGTTCTGAACAGGAGATAGCCAAGTTCAAGAAAGTTCTGATGAATGAATTTGAAATGACTGATCTAGGCAAAATGACATACTTTCTAGGGATGGAGTTCAGATATTCTGAGAAAGGTATCATTTTGCATCAGCTCAAGTATGAATTAGAACTTCTGAAGAGATTTGAACTGAAGAATTGTAAGACTGTTGTCACACCTTCAGATACAAATCAGAAACTGGATTCTGACTCTGATGGAAAGGATGTGGACGCTACAACCTTCAAACAGTTGGTTGGTTCTCTGAGGTTCTGTGCAATACCAGACCTGATATTTGCTATTCTGTTGGGATGGTTAGTAGGTTCATGAGTAAACCTAAGTGGTCCCATTACCAAGCTGCTGTCAGGATTCTGAGGTATATCAAGGGAACTCTAAAGTATGGAGTGTTGTTTCCTTCTGGAAGAAAAGATGAGTCAGAACTTCTGAGTTATTCAGATTCTGATTGGTGTGGAGACAAAGTTGATAGAAGAAGTACCTTTGGGTACTTGTTCAAATTTCTGGGAGGTCCCATTTCTTGGTGTTCCAAGAAGCAACCTGTTGTGGCGTTATCAGCCTGTGAAGCTGAATACATTGCAGGTGCTGTTATTGCATTCCAAGCTGCATGGATTCTGAATCTGTTGTAGGATCTGAAGATTAAAATGAACAAACCTCTGAAGTTGATGATTGACAACAAGTCTGCAATCAATCTTGCCAGAAACCCAGTGTTGCATGGGAGAAGCAAGCATATTGAGACAAAGTATCATTTTCTGAGACAAAGTATCATTTTCTGAGACATCAAGTTCAGAGTGGAGTGTTAGAAGTTGTACACTGCAGTACTCAGAAACAGTTGGCAGATGTTCTGACGAAAGCTATCAAGACTGATCAATTTCTCAGACTAAGAGATGGAATTGGTGTTACAAGTTTTGATGGAATATGAATTAAGGGATGGTATTAGAAGTAATTCATATTAGTAGTACTATTTTCTTAGCCCCTAAGTTTGTTAGAGGGTATTTTAGTATTTTATTTTTATTCTAGTAACCCTAGTTTTAGCTTATAAATAGGGTTGCAATCATTGTTATTTGTAGTAGTGTGTGTAGCCGTCATTCTCTTAATAGAATATTTCTCCTTTCATCATTTATTCTACCTTTGCACCAACAATTGTTGGTTTGGGCTATAAAAAAATTCTGTTGAGGAACTTGGTGGATGGGAAAGAGAGAATGAACTCTTATAAAATGTGCTCTTTCATTTTTGTTTATGTTAGTTATTATTTCTCTCCATTAAATTGAAGTTTGGAAGTAAGTCATCTCAATTGCATTTTGTTTTTAAGGTGATACAATGATAAATATGGAGCTAGCATGTAGTTTTTTTGTTACAGAATTTGTTATTGCTACTTTATATTCTGTTTCATGTTATAGTTTATGCATGTGAGGTAACAGAGATTTGAACTTTATGCTTGTTTCTGTTTTATGGAATTTTCACGAGCAAGAAAAAGAGAGAAGAAAAATAATAAAATAAGGAGGATAGTATAATTGCTTTGTGGTTTTGTCATTCCTGAGAATACCTTAAAGGATAAGGGATGGTTTTTAACTTTTTTTATTATTATTAAATTATGCCATGTGTCATAATACAATTGGTTGTTAGAGAAATTTGAAAATAATTCTCTTTCTTGTTTTAAATGTTGCGCTGGTTTTTTTATTTATGTAATATTCTTTTATTTTTTATTAAATATCTTGTGTGAGTTGAATCTAATTTTTTTAGTAATTTTTCTTAAATTAAGATAATTTATGGTTGTTGGGCTACCGTAATAGATTCAAGCCCATTTTTTTTTCTCACCCCTGTTTTATCACTAACACCCTTTCTCATTTTTTTATATAAACTTTTTGTTAGTATTTTTTTTAAAACTAATTTATGTTTAGATGTAATATTTTATTAATTAATGTGTTTTTAAAATATTTAAAATTTCTTTTTTCCTAATTTAAGATTTAATCTCTTTTAGGATTATTAACTACTTATTTAGATTAATTAGTTTTGATGTTAATTAAAAAAAATTCAAAATTATTTTCTCAATCAAATTGTGAGTTTATCTTTTTCAATTTTAATTTTTGGTTGTTTAGGTTTTGTTATTGTTTACCACTTAGATTTTAATTAACTTCTTTGTTGATTTGATTGATTCTATATTGATTGTGCCCTTACTTATATCTTGTGCTCATGTTGTGACAATGTTGTATGGATATTTGTTGCTCACTTGTATAGTCAAATCATTTTCAAAATAAATTATCGATTCAACGTCGAGTCATTTTTTACCCTTGTAAGTCGAGTGCTTTCAAAGCCTTGCCATCAACCTATTGATCACAATACACAATATTTAAAGCTTACTCCTGGGCTTCCTTACAATGAGACCTATTTGATCAATTATTTCTAGTTGGTCACTTAGAAGACTAGCCCACTTTGCTAGTGTACACGTTAAAACTCTAATTTCACGTTAAAACTCTAATTTCACTTTGCTAATGTACACGTTAAAACTCTAATTTCAAACTTCAATTCACATTGAGTATTTTCTCAAATCAAATTAAAACACTTAATAACTACTTAAACACAAGTTCAATAAAAGGATGAAAAAGAGAGAGCTCCAAGTCTTTGGTTCACTCTCCCAATTGTTTGGGTCCGAGAAGTCTTTCTTAAGCTCGAACAATTGTCTCCTAAAAAATTATAAACGAATTCAAATCTATTTTCTTAAACACATAGATGAAAAAAAGAGAGCTCCAAGTCTTTGGTTCACTCTCCCGATTACTTGGGTCCGAGAAGTCATTCTTAAGCTTCGAGTAATCGTCATCCGATTAATATACTCTAATCATATTAAATATCTTTCATAATATTAGATGAGAAAAAGAGAGAGCTTCAAGTCTTTGGTTCACTCTTCCGATTATTTGAGGTCCGAGAAGTCTTTCTTAAGCTTCGAGTAATCCTCATCTGTTAAAATACTTTAATCACATCCTATCTTTCAAATGCCATTCAGACAACTCCTTTTGCGATGAAAAAGAGAGTGTTCCAAGTCTTTAGTTCGCTTTCCCGATTACTTGAGGTCCGAGAAGTCTTTCTTAAGCTTCAAGTAATCGTCATTCATTCAACTTATTCAAACCATACTCGATTCTATCCTCTCGCATTTGAGGTTGAAAAAAGAGAGAGCTCTAAGTCTTTGGTTCACTCTCCCGATTACTTGGGTCCAAGAAGTCTTTCTTAAGCTTCAAGTAATCGTCACCTCTAGCTAAACATATGATACATCTAACCAAATACCTCGCCCCGTGCGACTACAACCCTAAAACCTATTCAAATCTACCCTCTTTTCAAAACCAAAATACTTAACCAGTCAAACTCTACTCGCCCTCGTGCGATCCACAACTCATACACCTTTTTCAAAGAACATTGTTTAGTCCATTCTTCCGCGCATAACAAACTCATGCTTCAGCCTCCCCTAGCGAGCAGACAAGCCAATGTTTAGCAGTTAGAATACGACCTAAACTCTTGTTCAACTCATACCCACCTTTTACCAAGAACATTGTTTAGTCCCTTCTTCCGCGCATAACAAACTCGTGCTTCAGCCTCCCCTAGCGAGCAAATAAGCCAACGTTTAGCAGTTAGAATGCGACCTAAACTCTCGTTCATTCCAAGCACAAACCTTTTAGAAAACCGTAGGCCGAACTACGGCTGCTCTGATCTCTCATATCTATTGAGAGTACGTAGGCATAGGATTGCGATAATCCTAGCGATCACAATTCCCAAACCTTTACCCGTAGTCCCATGAACTACGAACGCTCTGATTTTCCACTTCTTACAAGTGAAGATACGTAGGCACAAGGGCCCCAATCCTTGGCGAGCATCCTATCCTAAAAAAACCAACCCTTTTCCCATTAGCAAGCAATTTCTTTAGAAGATAAACAAGCGTAGCTAACTTCTCTCACGAATCGAATCAAGAGGTTCCCGTTGAGTACAACAGACATGAGGGGTGCTAATACCTTCCCCTCATGTAATCGACTCCCGAACCTAGAATATTGGTTGCGATGACCATGTTCTTATCTCTTAAAGGTTTTATCGATATTTTCCTATTCCTGCCTTGGAATGAATAAAGTTCGGTGGCGACTCTATTTCGAACAGTATTTTCCGTGTCCATCACGAGGATCGTATTTTTCGAGGTACGACACAATATCTCAAGCGTCCAAAGCACATAGCGAGACTCCAAAATTCATTTGAGGAGTCAAGAATAGAAACATTTGATGTGATTTGATACACAAAGTTACGGTTATCTCTGAATCTGACCGGCCCTCTATTGCGAAAAGGTCAAGCAACAAAGCATGGAAGCTGAAATACCCCCCATAACAATGGGGAGTGATCCGTCGAGCCATGCGACGTTAAACGAAGTGCTGCGTGGGAGGCAACCCACAGTTTTAATGATTGATGTGTTTATTTTTATTGTCATTTTATTTCGTTTGCAGGTAAGAGACGAGACCTTACAAGTGCAAGCTAGAATGTTGCATTACCCTCCAACTCCTCAATAAGGACCTCTGTGAGTACATCTCTCCCACTCATGTTCTAAAACATTGAGGACAGTGTTTAGTTCAAGTTTAAGGGAGTTTCTACTATTTTGAATTTTCATTTTAAGTACCTTTTAATTGTGTTTGGGTTCTGTTGTTTAAAAATTGCTATGAACTCTCCCAGAATAAGGACCGTAATTTTTTCTCTTGTGAATACTGTGATGTGTGAAGTAGTCAGGAAGTATATAGAGTTTGAGGAAAGAAAAGTTGAAACTAGGGAATTTGGGAAAGTTTGGAGATTGAGGTATAACTTGAAAACCCTAGATTCCCCAAAGTAAGGTAATGAGTCCAACGTGTAGATTTGTGTGATAGTACTTGGATTTGAGAAGTATTCCCTGATTAGTTCATAGTGATGGTCCGACACAATTAAAAAGAATCGCATGGATAAAGTTGATTGAGAAAATGACTTATGGCATCCAAAAAAATGATGAATAATGACGGTAAAGATAACTTGTCCTTCTAAGTTGGGTAACCCTCACCTGGTTACTTAGCCTAACGGCAGTTGATTCTCTATAGTCGTCCCAAAGTGGACTAACAAACACCAATGCGCGAGAAAAAAAGAATAAAGGTGCCTCGAAAAAGTCTCGATTCAATATTATACATGTGAGGGAAAGCGATCAAAAGTGCCTTAATCTGATTATCCAAATGAAAAGGGTAGAAAATCGAAGAAAAGACTTAAGCCTAAAGCATAGTTGGAAAGGTGACTGAAAGGGGGAATTAGGTCCGTGGTTTTACCGTGGTATATGTGTGTGTAATACCTTTGTTAGCAGATGATTACCAAGAGAATTAGTTTTAGCCGATCGGAACAAAGACTCACGTATGAGTATCGACACACCTTACCATCATAAGTATTTTATTTGATGAGTATCGTTTGATCTGAAAAATCTTTATCCAAGCTTGTTGCTTGAGGTCAAGCAACAGTTTAAGTTTGGGGGAGTTTGATCAGTGATTTTTATGCGTTATTTTACCATGAGTTTTAGTTAATCAACTTACATGTTTAGTTACATTTTATTTCCTGTTATCATATTGTATGTGTCGGTTTGGCATTTCCATTGTTTTAGGTTTATGTAAGCAATCAAGAAGAATCGGAGCAAAAACTAGGAAAAACAGTAGGAATTCGGAAGAGTTTTTGAAAGGGATCAGTGGTCTGACACGGCCACCCGTGTCACCTGACACGACCCGTGTCAGGATGGTACCAGCAGAATAAAGATGGAGTTTTAGACAAGGACTGACACGGGTGCTCGTGTCAACAAGTCTAGAGCGGGCAATTGTTTGTAGCAGATATCTAGGGGGCCACACGGCCGCCCGTGTCAGCTGACACGGCCTGTGTTGGCTGAAGCGAGTCATCTTCCAATTTTCTGATTGTTTGGGCCTTTGTGATCCCTATGGGTATTATGGGTATTTTCCTATTACACTGTTGGACCTGAGAGTATTTAAGATAGATTTTGAGAAGGAAAAAAGGACTTTTTGGCCAGAATAGAATTGCACTATCAGGACTAGTGAGATCAAGGTGATTGGGGAACTAAAGGTTTTCATGAGCGGAAGCCATTGAAGATCAAAGAATCCTATTATCTTATAATGTCTAGTTTTTATATTGTGTTTTCTTTGAATATTATGAGTAGCTAAACCCCCTAATGCTAGGGGGTGTCCCTGATTTGAATCTGTAATGACTCTGATATTATTATTGCAATGACATTTCCTTTGTTTTCATAACTGATTTGATCTCTAGTTGTTCTTAATGCTTGCCCTGTCGGACCAACAAGGTTTGATTTACGATTAATGATTAGGCTGGGCCGCCATTGTTGAGCCTTTACTTTTGATCATCCTATAGTAGATATGACATAGGACTAGAGACACCCTATAGGAACCGGAATAATTCTTGATAATTGATTGCTTAATCTCACTTATTATTCTCTATGGACATAGGAATTAGGGTTGATGATTAAAGGTTTTCTCACTAAGGACGTAGGAGTAAACATTCTAAAGAATCGGTAATTAAGTAGTTACAATAAGTTGTTGCAGTGTTAATTCATGGTTGTTATTGAGTCAGATCATACACCTTCCCTAGCATGTTACTCATATATTGTAAACCACTTAGTCAATTTTTCCTTTTTACTTGAAAGTATTTTTATAATTACGCAAAACCATTTGAAAACCCCAATTGCTTTTGTTCAATTGAATTATTTTATAGCTTGTGTTTCCTATGCAATCCTCGAGATTGATATTCGGGGAAATCCCCCTTATTGCTCCATTGGCAAAATAGTATACTTGTTATTTTCCCGATTACATACTATTCTAGAGGAACAAATTCTTCAGACCACTCCTGACAAGAATGAAGAAGTATACAAAAGAATGAATGAATTCCAAGAACAATTCTTGGAAATGCAGAAAGAATTGCATGTCATGCACGGACAAGACTTGTTTGGCAAAGATGTCGCTGACCTCTGTTTGGTCCCTAATGTAAAAACACCGCACAAGTTTAAAGTACCCAACATTGAAAAATACAAAGGAAATTCTTGCCTTCAAATTCATATGATAATGTACACCCGAAAGATGTCTACCCAGACAAAAAACCAATAGCTACTAATCAACTACTTCCAAGACAGTTTAACCGGTGTCGCGCTTAAATGGTACATGGGATTAAACTGTGCAAAGATCGGTACTTTCAGAGATCTTAGGTCAGTTTTTGTTCAGCATTACAAATACAATTTGGATATGGTGCATGACAGAGACCAGCTCAGAGCAATGTCCCAGAAAGATAAGGAAACCTTTAAGGAGTACGCTTAAAGATGGCGTATTGCCGCCCAGATTTTTCCTCCCCTTGAGGAGAAAGAAATGACAAAAATCTTCTTGAAAACTTAAACTCATTTTATTATGACCGAATGGTCGCTAGTGCACCTAGTGACTTTACAGAGATGGTAAACATGGGGGTATGCCTTGAGGAAGCAGTCCTAGAAGGTCGAGTGATCAAACACGCAGAGCCATCCAGCAGTACTAAAAGATATGGGAGTACTTTCCAAAAGACGAAAGAGCAAGATATCAGCAATATCTCTCAAGGTAAGCAAATGTGAAGGTATCAACCTCGGCAGGTGGCAGCAGTATCTCTTGTTATCAACCTTGTGCCGGCTCTGACCTATCAACCATGGGCTGCTCAGAGCCAGCCAAATCAATAACTGTATCAGTAAAGGTAGCAACAACCTCTTCAGCAGGCTCGCCCGCAATACAATAACAACAATCGTTTTCCACGATTACCAGAGTTTGACCCCATACCAATGTTATATGAAGATCTGTTCCCAGTACTGCTGGTAAAAGGGAATATTCAAACCAAGACTCCTCTCACAATGCTGGACAATCCCTCTTATTGGTTCAAAGCTAATCAATCTTGCTATTATCATCAAGGAGGACCGGGGCATAACATTGAGAACTGCCTCAACTTCAAACTGATGTACAGAGACTCGTCAAAAATGGAGTTTTATCTTTCAAATATACAAACCCAAATGTTTAAACGAACTCGTTGCCACAACATGAAAAAGCTTCAGTGAACTTGATAGATAAAGGATCAGGCAGCAGTTATCAAGTTTACGACGTACGCCTACTGGGAACAAATTTGGTAAAAATGCATTGCATGCAAAGTGGATATGGCCATGTGCCATCTCACAACTATCATCAATGTGACATTTGTTCCAAGAACAATCAAGGGTGCATCATCATACAAGCAGCACTTTAAGAGCAGATGGATCT
Organism: Lathyrus sativus; assembly: GCA_963859935.3. Lineage (NCBI taxonomy): Eukaryota > Viridiplantae > Streptophyta > Magnoliopsida > Fabales > Fabaceae > Lathyrus > Lathyrus sativus. Next base: position 32,191,406 of record OZ012740.1, on the reverse strand, counting down.
AGGCTGGATCTGAGATCACCGGATTCGTGAAGTAAATTTGGCCTACGAACATCCAGGCATTGTTCAAAATCATGACATTTGTGCGATGAATATAAATCTAGTCGCATTGCACTCAAGACAAAGTCAATACTACAATATGTCGTTGCACGACTACAACGCTTGCTCGATTTGCTCAAAAGACAATCAAGGATATTCTTTTGTACAAGAAGCCCTCCAACGTCAAAAGGATCTAGGACGGATCCAAGACTACCATGGAAGGAATGATCATCATGTCAACATGGTTCAAATTTTTGATATTCGTTTAATGGATACCAGCTTGATAAAATTGCATGCCAAGCAAGTCAGACTCGATTTTTTGTCGTTGCATAATTATCAAGATTGCAAGGATTGCTCCAAAAACGATCATGGTTGTGCGCTTGTACAAAAAACTCTTCAACATCTATTGTACCATTGGTGGCTTCCAATCTACCAAGATGAAAACACACATCAAGTCAACATAACCAATGGAAATCCAGACAAACACCAAAGTTGTGACATCTGCTTGCTGGAAAAAGATTTAGTCAAGATGCACTACATAAAGAGTGGGTACGACCGTGTACCACCTCACAATTATGAACGCTACCGAATATGTTTAGAAAATAGCCAAGGGAACTACCTCGTGCGAGCAGCTCTCCAGAATCAAGTGGACCAAGGGGAAACCCAACTATGCCTGAATTCTCACTCAATCAACATAGTACAAGATTGCCCAGGGCAGTATGCAGTTTATGTCATTAAAAACATTAAAATGTAATTGGTCAAATTTCATAAGTGCCTGTGCAGACTTGATTATTTTGGTCCAAATCATCATGATCACTCAGCTTGCAGAAAATGTCGCAGAAGCCGACAGGGTTGTCTCTTTGTCTAAAATGAAATTCAAGAATTGCTGGACAAAAGAACCATCACGGTTTTTAGTGAAAGAGAGCTTGTTAATTACAGAGCTAACGAGGATGTTTTCACCATAATTCCTCTGCTCAATGAACCAAAACGCTTGGAGATCCCTTCCGACAGTGGAAAAATTCCCAATGTTCCCGAGCTCGAACCAATTGAGGTTACTTATGACAGTTGAAAGATCCAGATAATCCCTTTGGTCATCTACTTGTCAGGCCCAATGCCATACGAGTCCGAGAAAGTTATTCCGTACAAATAAAGTGCAACCATAATAGAAGATGGAAAAAAAGTTCCACTGTCATCCGTTGTCAACATTGTTGATATCATTTGAGTCACCCGAAGTGGCCGAATCTTCAACAGAGGAGTTGGAGAACCTGCAAAAGAAAAGGAACCTCAAGTTGAAGTTCCTAATCAACAAATTGGTCAATCCAGTAGCACGAAGCCTGCGAAAAATAACAATGAAATGTCAAACTCATCCAGAGAAGTGAATATAACATTGTGGATCAACTATTACAAACTCCTTCTCAGATATTCATGTTATCTCTCCTGCTCATTTTAGAAGCTCACAGAGAAGCCCTACAGAAAGTTTTGGATCAAGCCTTTGTATAACAAGATGTGACAGTAGGTCAGTTTGACAGCAATATTTCCAACATCACTTCCTGTAACAATTTGGATTTTAGTGATGAAGAACTTCTAGAGGAAGGCAAGAATCATAATATGGCACTCAATATCACAATCAATTGTCAAGATGATGCTTTAATTAGCATACTCGTAGACACGAGTTCATCCTTGAACGTCATGCCAATATCAACTCTGGCACGATTATCTTTTCAAGGCACCCTCATGAGAGGCAGTGGGGTCATAGTCAAAGTTTTTGACGAATCCAAGAAGGTGGTTATTAGCAAAGTCAACCTTCCCATAACCATTGGTCCCCACATTTTCCAAGTCACCTTCCAAGTCATGGACATCCGAGCGGCGTACAGTTGTTTATAGGGACGACCTTTGATACATGAAGGAGGGGCAGTCAGTTCAACACTTCACCAAAAGTTGAAGTTTATCAAGAATGACAAGTTGATCACAGTATGCGGAGAACAAGCTTGAATCATGAGCAATCTACCATCATTCTCATATTTAAAACCAGAGGAGGTCATTGGAACTCAATTTTAAGCACTCTCTGTGAGCAATGAGAATCATCAAGAAGAAGAAACGTCGATCTCCTCGTACAAAGATGCTCTCCAAGTATTAAGAAGCAGTAACATAAAAAGATGAGGGCAAGTTGTGATTCCTATTGATAAGAAGACAAGAAAAGGTCTCGGTTTTTCTCCAACAGTTACCAAGGTTACAAAAAAGGACGAGGTCGCTCGACCTATTCAAGATTTCTTCCACAGTGGAGGCTTCCTCCATCGAAGAAGATGATTCATCGACCCGGAAATCACCCTCGTTACCTTGGTTGATTAACGTGAGACGATCCACTAAACTCAAATCAGATTTTTGACCATCTCTAATTTCTTGGAGAATACCACTAGTCAACTTTAGCATACCCAACTTCACATTGTTAGGAGTCTCTTCATACATTAGACTCATATCTCTGAATTGTTCAATCAATCCTAACTCTTGAACCATCAGCATCGACATATGCAAGGACTTCTTACTTAACGCATCAGCTACAACATTAGCCTTACCAGGGTGGTAACTCAATTCAAAATCATAATCCTTCAGAAGTTCAAGCCATCTCCTCTGCCTCATATTCAACTCTTTCTGATCAAACAAATGCTTCAGGCTCTTGTGATCACTGAACACTTCGAACCTGGACCCAAAAAGATAATGTCTCCAAACTTTCAACACAAACACCACCGCGGCCAACTCTAAGTCATGTGTAGGATAATTCCTTTCATGAACCTTTAGTTGTCTAGAAGCATAAGCAACGACCTGACCATTCTACACCAGTACGCCACCAAGACCCATCTTCAATGCATCACAATACACTACAAAAGACTCACTCGTATTTGGCAAGATCAGTACTAGAGCAGTCGTCAACCTCTTCTTGAGTTCTACAAAACTCTTCTCACATGCAACATCCCACACATAAGCTTGACCCTTCTAAGTAAACTGAGTCAATGGAAATTCCAACTTCAAAAAGCCTTCTATAAACCTACGATAATAACAAGCCAACCCAAGAAAACTTTGAATCTTAGTAGCAGACTTCGGAGTGTCCCACTGCAACATAGCATCAACTTTGGACGGATCAACAGCAACCCCTCCACTAGAAATCACATGGCCAAGGAAACTCACTTCCTTCAACCAAAAATCAGACTTGGACAACTTGGCATAAAGCTTCCTATCCCTCAAAACATGTAATACAACTCTTAGATGTTACGTATGTTCTTCATTGGACTTCGAATATATCAAGATATCATCGATGAATACTACTATAAATTGATCCAAATAAGGATGAAAAATCCTATTCATATACTCCATGAATACACCAGGTGCATTAGATACACCAAACAACATCACCGTATATTCATAATGATCATACCTTGTCCTGAATGTTGTCTTCAGAATATCATTAGGCTTAATGTGAATCTGATGATAACCAGACCTCAAATCAATCTTGCTGAACACACAAGCATACACCAATTGATCCATCAGATCATTAATCCTCAAAAGTGGATACTTATTCTTGATTGTCACTTTATTCAACTGTCAATAATCCACACACAATCTCATGCTACCATCTTTCTTCCTCACCAATAACACAGGAGCAACCCATGGAGAAACACTCAGTCAAATAAACTTCTTCTCAAGCATCTCTTCCAACTGTTTCTTCAATTCTCCTAACTCGGATGCTTTCCACGTCTTTGCTTCTAAGAATCCTGTGCCAACTCTGTTAGGTGATGTCTACCATTCAATTCACCACAAGAATGAGAAAAGACGAGGAAAGAATGTCTCCTGTTGTGTGTCACTATTGTACAGATGGTTTATTTCACATCTGCCTAAGTCTGGACCTTTTGTTGATATTACAGACACAGTTGAGTGGTCAGAGAGGCTCATGGGCTTAACGTCGAAGAATATTGTGTGGTTCAACAGAGATCTTCTTGGCAGTGATATCATCTTCAGTTGTGGAAGCTTTCCCAATGTTCCTTTGATGGGAAGGAAGGGTGGCATCAATTATAATCCCGCTCTGGCCGTCAGACAATTTGGCTATGCTTTAAAAGGACCCCTGAAGGAGGAGGAAATACAGAAATCTATGTATTTCACAGGGCTAGCTGATAGTGACACTCTGACTAGTTTGCAACAAGCTTGGAGTAATGTCCAGCGCAAAGGAAAGCTTGCTTTGGGCAAAGGTGATAGCAGAGCTTATAGACCATATGTTGAATGGATACAAGAGAGGGTTGAGAGGTTGTTGTTACCGTTCCCGACCAGAGAGCCTCTATATCCTTTGGTATTTGAAGAACCGATAACAGTTGACATTCAGAAGTATGATCAATTACGGGCTGAAAAGGAAGAACTACGCAAAGTGAATGAAGAGTTGGAGAAGGAGATCATTCAGCTAAGAAGTGAGAAGAATGAAGTCACTCGCTTGTCCAAGATGAAGACAAAGACTCTGAATAAGATGGGGAGAGAATTGACTGAAGAAATTCGCGTCATAGAACGTCTTGGTCAAGATCTAAGGAGCTTGGGTGATGCTCTTAAAGGGAAGAAGAAAGAGTTAGAGAAAGCGCACCTAGAGATATCAAAGTTCAACGCTCAGTGGAATGCCATCTTGACTAACAACAAGGAGAGAGAAGATGAGCTTCGTCAGCAGATTGGCAGGTTGAAGACTCAACTCCAAATCAAAGATGAAAAAGCTCCTGGAAAATCTGCTCGTCAGTATGAAAGCGACCGCAAGCTACGAGAAGCTCTTGCAACGTTGGAGGAATACAAGTTAAGAGTAGATCTGAAGAAGCTCAGACTTGAAGATGCTTTCGGAAAAGGCGCTTGGGAAGACTATGTTCAAGGCTTGAAGGATGTCATCAGCAGAAGGGAGTTGCTTATTCAGGAATTGGTTGCCCGACCTGATCATCCAGATACGAAAAAGTTACTGGAAGAATTCAAGACTCGCTGTCGTGCTTGATGCAATTCTACTTTGTTCTTCTATACTTGTTGTTATCTTGTATTCCGACCATCACCAGGATTTTTAGATGAGGTCGTATTGATGAATCTGCTATTTTCCTTGATGTTATGTTGTATATGTTAACTCTGATCCTCAATTTATTTATGAGAGAGATTTTGTGGCTCCATATTTTGACTCGTCATCCTCCTGTTGCTTCCGTGGAACTAGAATCAAGGGGAAAATTTCCTTGAAACATGTTTACATGCTTGCATTTTGCATCATTTATCATATTGCATTGCAGGTGTTCTGGTTCCGTTAACCTTATTCTCTCTATGGTTTTCCTCTCAGCAGTGTTTCAGGATTGCATACCGGACAATTCACTATTACTCGACTAGGGGAAATCAACATAAAGGAATGGATCAGATTCAACTTGAACTACAAGAATTCAGAGATCACATGGCGCAATTCATGGATCTTATGCAAGGGGTTGCTAACAGCTAAGAACAGTTGAGAACACTTGTTCAACCTTTGATTGCTAGGGTTGATAGAAGTGGAGTTTTGCATGGTGGGACTGTTGTTGTTCCTCCTCCAGCTGACAATGGCACTCCTCATGCCAATGTTATCCCAACAGTTGTTATTCCTTTGGGTGGAGGTAATCCACCGGGAGTTTATATTCTAGGCGCAGCAGGCACTGTACATGGAAATGTCGGTCCTCAGTGGGATGAGTACGAACAGGATGATATTTTCTCAATGAGGGACCTAGATGCGGGCTTGCAGTCTGATGCAGGCAAGAGGTTCAAAATGATAGAGGAGAAAATGAGGAATTTGAAGAATCAAAATTCTCTTAGTCTCAATATGTCTAACTTGGGACTAATCCCAAGCCTAAAGATTCTGCCAAAGTTCAAAGTACCTGACTTTGACAAGTACAAAGGGACGACCTGTCCTAGAGTACACCTCCGATCTTACTACAGGAAGATGTCTGCATATTCTAATGATGAAAAGTTGATAATGCACTTCTTCCAAGACAGTTTGTCTGGACCGTCTTTGGAATGGTACATGGGTCTTGAGGGGACCAATATCAGAAGCTGGAGAGACCTTGGGGAAGCCTTCGTCCGTCATTATCAATACAATAGTGATTTGGCACCAAATAGGGTTCAACTACAGAATTTGTCTCAGTGTAGTAATGAGGGGTTCAAAGAATACGCACAGAGGTGGCGTGAGCTGGCTGCGAGAGTTCATCCACCAATGGTAGAAAGAGAACTCATTGATATGTTCGTGGCAACATTGACAGGGATATATTATAAAAAGCTGATTGGAAACATGTTAGGCAGTTTCTCATATCTAATTATTACTGGTGAGCAAGTTGAGAATGGTATCAAACTGGGAAAAATTCAAGCAGGAGAAAGATCCACATCTGATGGAGGAAGAAAGACTTTTGGTAAGAAGAGAGAAGGTGAAATGAATGCGGTGTCAGGGTACAGAAATAAGAACAGGAATAGGGCTTCACGCCAACAACAATATCAGCAACAGCCACAGGTTGCAAGCATCACTATCCTTGCAGCACCTCAGCAACAGTAATAGCAACAACAGCAGAACTATGCACCATGACGGTTTCAAGACCGTGGAAGAGCAATTAATAGGCAGTTTGACGCTCCACCTATGTCGTATTCATAACTTTTAGACCATTTACTTCTGCTTCAATTAATTCAGAAGAGAACGTTGGCACCTCTGACTGGCGCGCCGCCTCTGGGTTACGATGCAAACGCCAGATGTGACTTCCATTCAGGCGCTCTAGGTCATAATATAGATAATTGCAAGGCTTTCAAGCATAAGGTGCAGAACCTTATTGATAGCAAGGCAATTAACTTCACTAATGATGCGCCTAATGTTGTTCAGAACCCGATGCCCAACCATGGAGCGGCCGGTGTCAATGCTATTATTAAAGAAGAAGAACTGAATTTGGTAATGGATGTCGCAGAATTGAGAACTACATTGAGCTTTGTCAAGAGCAGGTTGTTAAAAGGAGGAGTTTTTCCAAGCTGTAGGGAAAATTGTGAAGGGTGTGCAGTATATCCCGAAGGTTGTGAAAGTTTGAAGAATCATGTTCAGTGTTTAATGAATGAAGGTATGTTACAATTTAACAGGATTAAGGAAGGAAAAGATAAGAAGGTGATTTCTACGATCTCAATCCCTTTCAGAACCATTAACATATCTGCACCGCCGAGGCCAGCAACTGTTATAATCACCAAGGCAAGACCAGTGCCTTATGAAAGTACTAAAGCAGTCCCATGGAATTATGGGGCGGAGGTCTTTTGTAACGGTCAAAAGCAAGATTTGAGGGGAACATCGTCTGATGGTTCATCTATCGGTAATTTGATTGGAACTAGTGGAATGACAAGAAGCGATAGGGTGTTTTCACCGCCAAAAGCCAATGTGGAGAGGCCCGACAAAGGAAAAGGCAAGGTTGTTGTCGAAGAAATTTCACAACAAGGAGAGAAGGATGCTCTGGTTAAAGACGCTAAAGAGTTCATGCGTCTGATTTGAAAGAGCGATTATAAGATTGTTGATCACCTACAGCAGACTCCTTTCAAAATTTCAATTCTATCTTTGCTATTGTGCTTAGAGGCACATAGAAATGCCCTTCTGAGGATTCTGAATACAGCATATATGTCGCAGGAAATTTCCGTAAACCAGCTTGAGGGGGTTGTGGCCCATGTGAATGCTGGTAATGGCTTAGGGTTTACAGATTTAGACCTGACTCCTAAAGGAAGGAATCATAATCACGCCTTGCATATCTCTATTGAATGCAGAGGAGTTGTTTTATCACATGTTCTGGTGGATACTGGGTCTTCACTTAACGTGTTTCCCAAGAAGGCTTTAATGAAGCTAGACACCCAAGGTGTGATATGTACTCCTAGTGACTTGATTGTGAGAGTGTTCGATGGAACGAGGAGGTCTGTTTTTGGTGAAGTCACTCTCCCCATCCAAGTAGGACGTGAGATTTTTTAATGTTGTCTTCTATATAATGGACATTCAGCCTGCATACAGTTATTTGTTAGGTTGACCATGGATTCATTCTGCAGGGGCAGTGACATCGACCTTACATCAGAAGTTGAAGTACATGGTTGGGGGTAATATTGTTACCGTCTGTGGTAACGAAGACATAATGATCAGCCAGCTGTCGTCCTTCAAGTATGTTGAAGTGGATGGGGAAATTCACGAGACCTTGTGTTAGGCATTTGAAGATGTTAAAGTCAAAGAGAAGCCCTCTATTGTGGATAGTACTTCTGAGATTTCTATGTCTTCTTCAAAGAAGCTCAAGCTGTGGTGGAGTCTGGTTCTTCTCAAGGATGCGGCCAAGTGCTTAGTATCCCCAACAAGCAGGATAAATTTGGATTGGGGTACAGCCTATCGTCTTCTTCCTCAAAGAATGCTCCACGTTATAGGGGTCCAGTGCAGTTTACAAGTGGTGGTGTGATCTTCGACAAAATCAACATTGTATCTGAAGATAAGGGGGATAGTGATTGTGATATGGACACGTGGATTCAGCCGTGTGTTCCTGGCCAAAGCTTATGCAATTGGACTATCGAGGAAGTTGTCCAAGTTTCATTTGAAGAGTAATTTATCTGTTTTGATTATGTGTAGCCTTGCATTCTTCCCGGGACGTAATGGTTTTCATTTGTAGGGCCTTATCTTATTTATGTTTGAACATTTGCTTTTATCATTAATCAAAAGACGTCTTTATGCATTCAAATATTTTGATCCATGTCTTTCTTATTTTTATTTTAACAATAAAATGGAAATGTGGTTTATGCTTGTTTGCATATCCTTTTAAGCATCAAATCATCCTCATGCAGGTTTCACATTGCAGATGCCACCGATTCAAACTCGTCTATGACTCGGTATGACTTTGAAAATCCAATCTTTCAAGCTGAAGAAGAGATTGACGAAGACGAAGACCTACCTGAAGAGCTTGCCAGACTACTGAGACAGGAAGAGAAGGTTATTCTGCCTCATCAAGAAGAGATTGAAGTCGTCAACCTGGGTACAGAGAAAGACAAGAAAGAGGTCAGAATTGGGGTTGCTTTAGAAGATGATGTCAAGAGAAGACTAGTTGAAATGCTTCGAGAGTATAGAGACGTCTTTGCTTGGTCATACGAGGACATGCCCGGACTGGATACAGATATAATGGTTCATCGTCTACCTCTTCGAGAGGAGTGTCCACCTGTAAAGCAGAAATTGAGAAGAACTAGACCAGACATGGCAGTTAAGATTAAAGAAGAGGTCCAGAAGCAGTTGCGGTTTTCTTGCTGTTACGAATTATCCTCTGTGGGTCGCTAACATCGTGTCTGTACCTAAAAAGGATGGAAAGGTCAGGATATATGTTGATTACAGAGATTTGAATAGAGCGAGCCCGAAAGACGATTTCCCGCTCCCCTACATTGATGTGTTAGTCAATAACGCTGCTCAACATTCTGTGTTTTCCTTCATGGATGGCTTCTCTGGGTATAACCAAATCAATATGGCCCCAGAGGACATGGAGAAAACAACCTTTATCACGTCGTGGGAAACTTTTTGCTATAAGGTGATGCCTTTTGGATTGAAAAATGCAGGGGCAACCTATCAACGGGCGATGGTGACTTTGTTTCATGATATGATTCATCATGAGATTGAGGTCTATGTTGATGATATAATCGCAAAGTCACAAACGGAGGAAGAGCATCTGGTTAATCTACTGAAGCTGTTTGAAAGGTTGAGGAAATTCAGATTGAGGTTAAATTCGAACAAGTGCACTTTCGGTGTAAGGTCAAGAAAGCTATTGGGGTTTATAGTTAGTGAAAATGGAATCGAGGTTGATCCTGCAAAAATAAAAGCAATACAGGAAATGCCAGTGCCAAAAACAGAAAAGGAGGTTCATGGTTTTCTAGGTAGATTGAACTACATTGGAAGGTTCATATGTCACTTTACAGCCACTTGTGAACTATTGTTCAAGCTATTAAAGAAAGATTAGGCGGTTGTCTGGAATGAAAATTGCCAAAGGGCATTCGAAAGGATAAAATAATACATGTAGGAGCCTCCGATACTGATGCCTCCAGTGGCCGGAAGACCTTTGATAATGTACTTGACGGTTCTTGAGAACTCCATGGGTTGTGTTCTCAGTCAACACGACGAGATAGGCAGAAATAAGCATGCTATCTATTATTTGAGTAAGAAGTTCACAGATTGTGAGTCCAGGTACTCAATGTCAGAAAAGACATGTTGTGCACTCGCTTGGGCATCCAAACGCCTAAGGCAGTACATGTTGAATCACACAACCATGTTGATTTCGAAGATGGATCCGATTAAGTACGTGTTCGAGAAGCAAGCACTTTCAGTAAGAATTGCTAGGTGGCAGATGGTCCTGACAGAATATGATATTCAGTATGTTTCCCAAAAGGCCATTAAGGGAAGTGTTTTGTTAGAGTATCTCGCAGAGCAACCGATGGAAGATTATCAAACAATGAAGTTTGAATTTCCTGATGAGGACATTATGTTTCTGAAGATGAAAGATTGTAATGAGCCGCTACCCGATGAAGGTCCTGAGATAAGCTCCCAATGGAAGATGATTTTTGACGGTGCTATTAACTCGTATGGCAGCGGAATTGGGTCAATCATTACAACTCCGCACGGTTCCCACATACCGTTTATCACCAGGTTAACATTTTTCTGCACCAATAATGAAGTCGAGTATGAAGCATGCATCATGGGCATTGAAGAAGCCATTGATTTGAGAATCAAGAACCTTGATGTTTATGGTGATTCAACTTTGGTCATTAATTAGATTAAAGGAGAATGGGAGACGCGTCAGCCTAACCTAATTTCTTACATGAATTATGCCAGAAGGTTGTTACCTTTCTTTAATAGAGTAGTGTTTCATCATGTGTCGAGGGCCAAGAATCAGATGGCAGATGCTTTGGCAACTTTATCCTCGATGTATAAGGTGAATCATTGGAACGATGCTCCAAGGATTTTTATCTCGTGCCTCGATATGCCAACTTTCATATTCGCAGTGGATGAAGCATCATATGGGAAGCCGTGGTATTATGATATCAGAAACTTTCTCAAAAATCAGGAGTATTTGCTTGGGGCATCGAGCCAGGATAAGAAGACCTTGAGAAGACTGTATGGAAACTTCTACCTGAATAAGAACGATGTGCTTTACAGAAGAAACTTCGACTTGGTGTTGTTGAGATGTGTGGACGAAAAGGAAGCAGGTTTGCTAATGGAAGAAGTCCACGAGGGTGCTTTTGGTACGCATGCAGGCGGACATGCGATGTCTCGAAAACTGTTGAGGGCAGGCTACTATTGGATGACCATGGAGTCTGATTGTTTCAAGTATGCAAGAAGTGCCATAAATGTCAAATTTATACTGATAAGATGCATGTACTTCCAAGTCCTCTGAATGTCATGACGTCTCCTTGGCCCTTCGCTATACGGGGCATTGATATGATCCGTAAGATTGAACTGACAGCATTCAACGGACATTGCTTCATCCTAGTGGCAATTGACTATTTCACCAAGTGGGTCGAAGCAGCTTCTTTCGCCAACGTCACCAGATAGGTCGTGGCTCGATTTATCAAGAAGGACATCATTTGTCGTTATGAAGTGCCCGAAAGAATCATTACTGATAATGGTTCTAATTTGAATAACAAGATGATGAAGGAACTATGCCAGAGTTTCAAGATTGAACATCACAACTCTTCTCCTTATCGCCCGAAGATGAATGGTTCTGTCGAGGCAGCCAATAAGAACATCAAGAAGATTGTGCAGAAGATGGTTGTGACCTACAAAGATTGGCACGAGATGTTTCCCTTTGCATTACACGGATATCGTACTTCGGTACGTACTTCAACTGGGGAAACTCCTTTCTCGCTAGTTTATGGTATGGAAGTTGTCCTACCATTAGAAGTCGAGATTCCTTCCTTAAGAGTGTTGGTTGACGTCAAACTTGATGAGGCGAAATGGGTGAAAGCTAGGTTGAATCAACTCAGTTTGATGGACGAGAAGAGATTGGCATCCATTGCGCATGGTCGATTATATCAAAGCAGGATAAAGAAAGCTTTCGATCAGAAGGTGCGCCCTCGAAGCTTTCAGGCAGGTGACTTAGTGTTGAAGTGGATCCTCCCTCCACAGACAGATCACAGGGGAAAATAGACTCCCAACTATGAAGGTCCATATGTAGTAAGGAAGGTCGTCTCCGGAGGAGCCTTACTACTTTCAACTATGGACGGTGAAGATTTCACATCCCCTGTGAATGCAGATGCAGTTAAAAATATTGTGCTTAAAATAGACCCGCTGGAATAAAAAGAAAATCCAGGAAAAAATGGGGCATCCCGGCGAACCATAAAAAGAGTGGGTTCAGGCAAAAGTTAGGTATAAAAAGGAAAAAAAAATGTAAACCCACGAAGTTGAAAACCTGAAAAGACGACCTCGGCAAAAATGGGTATCCCGGTGAATCGAAAACCCGAAAGGGAGATTCAGGCAAAAGTTAGGGATTTAAAAGCAAACGACTACGGTCTGCACCATTCCTATGAGCATAGTGGATTCTTGGAGGACCCAAGGGTCAATCAATCAAGTCAGTCTCTTCAGAAGATGAAGCATTGGAGAAGCATCAGAGTCATGCGAGTCATAGTCGAATCGACATATGGTGGTTGTTTGTACCATATTGCCGACATTTTGTATATTTATTGCATTTCTGTATGTTTTGTGCAACTTTCTCTTTTCAGGAGTTGCATCTGATGTAAATCTGCCTATTTACAGGCCTTTTTCAATCAATGAAGCATATTATTCAGAAGTTTTTGCTTTTTACTATTTTGTTTGCAAAAGACGCCTGATGTTTTTGATAAAACTTTGCATACATAAACTCGTGGGCTTTGCTAATCGTAATTGAAACATTGATTTTCTTGAATAATGTCATGGACGATGACCGAGATAGCCTTTATTGCATACAGGACACATTTGCTTATTTGTCATTTGCAGGGTTCCCTTTGTTGAGACTGTTTCAAAGATGTATCCCCAGCGAAGTTACCATATCTCTATCTCCACAAGGTAAAGATGTCAGATCAGAAGTATCTCACCAGCGATAATGTGCATTTATCCCCTAGCAGGTTAAGATTACATTTATCCTCTAACAGGGTAAGATTGCATTTATCCCTTAGCAGGTTAAGACCTAAGTTATTCCCAGAGGGTCGAAACTGAGATTCCGTAGCAGTAGTGTGCATCTATTCCTTGACTGGTAGATATGGGAGTGCTTTCCCCAGCAGTGGAACAAGTTCAGTGTTATTTCCCCACAGAGTCTATGATACTGACTCAAATCCCTAAGAAGAGGTTGATGTTGATGAATCTTATTCTTAATCCCTAACAGGTCGAATTTAATCTCCAACAGAGTGGTATCCCCAATAGAGTTGTATTCTGAAAGGTCGTTTGAGGCATTTCCTCAGTCGAGTAGAGTCGTTCCCCAGAAGAGTTGTATTCTGGAAGGTCGTTCATAGTGTTTTCCTCAGCAGAGTTAGCTTGATCCCCGGCGGAACGAATTTATTCTCAATAGAGCAGTATTACCCAAGAGAGTTCTTTTTCAAGAGGTCATCCAGGGCTTGTTTTCCCCAATAAAAGTCCAATCGTACTTGGCACCCGGTCATCCCTAGAAGAGTTTATTTCTCTCTTTGGCATTTATTTTGTTAGATTGGTTCCTTTGCATTTGCATGCTTGTATATCATCCTCCCAAATGTGTAGCATTTCCATTTCGTATGGAGCATTACGCCATTTTCAAACATATGCATACGAAGCATAAGCCTGGTTGTTACCTCTTGTTTTCAAATGTATCTCTGACAGACAACAGTGTATTCTCTTGAGCCTTTGTGGTATCCAGACCCCGACAAGAGTTATTGATAGAGGTGTTCATCTTACTGTTTGTCATCTCCAGCAGATATCGGTGTATTTCTTGAGCCTATGCGGTATCCAGACCCCCAGCAAAGAATCTTTGATCAGATGCATTCATCTTATCACTTATCTCCCCAACAGAGTTTACCTATTCAAGTTCATTATTCCCCCAGCGGAATTCTTCTTTCAAATTGTGAATCGACGGATTATTTTCTCAACTTCATGTTGAGCCAGCCTTCGGGTTCAATGCCTACTTGGATTAGCAGATGTTCTCAACTTTGTGTTGAGCCGGCCTTCGGGTTCGATGTCTGTTTTAATTAACGGATGCCTGCTTGGATTAGCAGATGTTCTCAACTTCGTGTTGAGCCGACCTTCGGGTTCGATGCCTGCTTGGATTAGCAGATGTTCTCAATTTCGTGTTAAGCCGACCTTCGGGTTCGATGCCTGTATTAATTAATGGATGCCTGCTTGGATTAGCAGATATTCTCAACTTTGTGTTGATCCGGCTTTCGGGTTCGATGCCTGCATATTAGCAGATGTTCTCAACTTCGTGTTGAGTCGGCCTTCGGGTTCGATGCCTGCGGATTAGCAGATGTTCTCAACTTCATGTTAAGTCGGCCTTCGGGTTCGATGTCTGTCTTAAATAACAGATGCTTGCATGTTAGAAGATGTTTTTCCCGACTGTGTGTCGATGTTTTCTAATTGGTGGTGAGTTAGCTCATTTTCCTACAGCTATCTGATACAGTTTCTCTAGTGATTCTTTTTCCACTCCGGTGGACTTTTCTGCAGGTTATTATTTTGTGGTTTGCAAATTTTCAGGTTCTTTTGTATTCAACCACCTTCTATCTTGAATGTTTGAAAGTCGTTCGCTTTTCATCCCTTCATGTCCAAGTCGTTTGAATAGGGGCAGCTGTTGTACCCCAAAATTTGACAACCATTTCTTATACTTGGCTTATGTTTCATTTCATTTTAGCATTTGCATGTGCATATCATTGGTTCTTATCAGGGGATCAAGAGAGTTTGTTCTATGCCATCCAAGAGGAGAGATTCTTTGTTCCAAGCTTAATCAAGGGCATTTGTGCAAGCCATCAAGTTCTCATCATCATCAGGATTGGGTTTTAGAGCTCCTTGAGAGGAGGGGTTTGAGTATGGATGTTACCTCCTATCTTGAGGATTATTAGAGGATCATCAGAGGGTCATCAGAAGTCATGAGATCACTTACTTAGATAAAACATGGATTAAAAGCTAATTGTGTACCTTGAGGGGTCATTGTGGAACTTGTGTAGTCATTCAAGTCATTTGCAGAAGCCATAGTCAAAAGACATGTTGTTAGGATGTCATCTGGTCAACCCAAAGTCAACTGTGGACTTGAGAGGGTTCAAAAGCTTGGTTATAGGTAATTGAGGCATGGGAAGTCATCCCAAAGCATCTAGGATGTCATGTTAAGATCAAATCAAGGAGATTCAAGAGTTCAAGGAGTTGCTAAATTAGGGTTTTAGAGGATTTCAGTGTAAAATCCCCTTCTTTGGTGCCTAACTTCAAGGACATTTTTCCCTATGATGAAAGTTCAACCTCACTTTCATGAAAACATAGGACTTGTTCATCATCTTTTAAGATTTTGTTTGAGTACAAGAACTCATCCATTGAGTTTGTACGTCTCAAGTTATGATGTCAACAAGTTGGTGTCCTCAGATGAAGAGAATTTTGGTCAACTCAAAGTCAACTCACTTCCAAGGCATTTTTGACATGGAATCAAGTTTCTCCTCAACTTCAAGTAAAGATGAAAGTTGTTCCTTATGATCTTAGCTTTCAAAAAAGTCCAAGAAGTCCTCATTCTCATATGTACATCACAAGTTATGGTCTTCACAGGGCAGGGGTATTTTTGGAAAGTTTATTATATGTCATTCATTTCAATGGTCCATTTCATGAACTTCAAGGCCTCTAATCCATTTTCAACCAACATGAAACTTGTTTCTAATTGCCTAAAATCCACAATGAATCCAAAATCCATGAGATTTGATGATGTATGGGATCATTTGAGGCATGATAAGCTTGAAAAAATGACTTTTGAACATGAATTGGTTTTCTTCATGTACAAGTCACCAAATGACTTTGTATTGAACATTTTGGCATCACGTGACATTAAACTTTGTGTTTTGAAAATCCTTACCTCATTTGAGCAAACAAGAATGCAAATTTCATGCCATATTTTCAAATTCATGCCTAAAAAATTCATGCACTAAACTTTGTCTCAACTCATCCCAAATGAACCAAAACCATCTCATTTCTTCCTACACCCTTAATTATGCTTGTTGCTGACCCAAAAGAAGTGTGAAATGCCATAACTCGTGTGTGCCGTAAGTGGAATATTTTGGTCAAAAAATTGAAATCACATTATACAAGCAACATGGGCCTGCATGGTTGATACAAGTCCACCATATAAAAGCTAGATTCTTGCCCTAATTCATCAGAAGAGGTGTAGCTGCGTGAGAGGGAAGAGAGCACTTCAAAATTTCCAAAACTTTCATCTCTTCGAATCAGCTAGTTCCTGGGTTGTTTCTTTAAGTTTATGTTCATTTCCTCTTCACCAGAGCTCAAGGAGAAGATTGGAAAGCTTGGATATAAGTTTGCTTGCCATTTCAAGAGCCAACAGAGCAGCTCTGTTTGGTAAGATTCTTCATCTTTTTTCTCTCACTCTAGGCATCAAATAGGGCCATGCTGGTTTGCATCTGAAGCCCTATGTATCATAGGTCATGTTTGAACCACTTACTTGAATTTATGATGAGTTTTCAGTTTGCATACTCAAACAATTGTGGCATGTTTTCTCTCTATTCATGGACCTTTTTGAAAAATGATTGTTGGATTTGAAACCCTTGTGGAAGCAGCTTTCGAATGGTACCGGATTTGGCCATTTTTATTGAGGTTTGATGACTGGTCTCCGGTGAGCTAGCCGGAGAAGACGACCGGAGCCCTAGCTCTGGCGTCCAGTCATCCCTCTGGTCAGTGCTGACTCATTTTGTGTTGAAAAGTTGACCATATGAGGTGTGGCACTTCCATTGGCTTGACTTGGCCACGCATGCAGCTGACTCCACATCACTTAAGTGAAACGATACATTTCATTTAAGTCTGAGTCCTTGGGTCATTTGGGCCTCGCTTGCTATTGGCACCCTCCCCATTTCTGAGCCCAAACATGATTTGCAAAGGATGTAGTTCATTTGATCTTTACTGGTTACACCCCACTTTGGCTTTCATTTATTTTTATTTCATTCAATTTTCTGTTTTCATTTTAATTATTTAAAAATAGTTCCAATTACACAAAAATTTTACAAAAATATTTTTCTAACATTTCAATATGTTATTTAATTTTCCATATTTTTTATTTCTGTTTTCTATTTATTTTTGAATTTTATTTGGAATTTACCATTAAATGGGTTTTATGGTGTTTACCTTATGTGATCATGACTATTTGGACTTCAATTCCTTATCTCCTATGACCATGGCTTCTCCCTAATTTAGGTAAGGTATTGAGGCATTCTTGAGGATGAATTTGAGTGGCCAATAATCATTTCTTATTTGATTTTACTTTGACTTTTGTTGTCCCTCGACATATGCTCGATAAGGTGGAGCACCATTCATTCTTGAATTATTTGGTGATGCCTTGAGTTGATTTTGTCCATGATACTTTGGTTGATAGTTTATTATTGATCAAGATTTGTTGTGTATTTTATTTGAGATTTATTGGACATTCCTTCTATTTTTGGTGAACCTTGCAAGTCAATTCACCTTTGAAGATGTTCATACAAGCTAGTTGGACCTAGTTCCTTTGGGAAATGGTCCCTATTGATCCCATATGCGTCTTGTAAGCTTTGCTATATGTTTCTAACATACTTAATATGATGTTTCACTTGTATTGGGTCATATATTTGTGTTACTTGGCTTGCAAGTTACTTTGGAATCATGCATTTCCACTTGTGTTAAGTGTTGAGGTTGTGTTAGAACTGTGTTTCTTCCACTTGCCTTGATCTTGTTTGTGCTTGTGTCTTATTTCTAACTTGATTTAAGGCTTTTCCATTGTTGATCCACCTCTTCACCTTTGTGTTTTAACAATTATTCAAGATGATTTGGTGTTCATAGTCACACTTTGAATTTGTCTTGGGCAATTGGTCACTTCTTGCACTTGTTTGTTTGTTTCCTTTGATTGATCAATGTTGAATGTTTGGTTGAGATCACCCTCATTTGGTTGCTGCCCAATCTTCTTTCTCCCATTATTTCATTGATCATGGCTCTTTGCCTTTGCTTTGTGATTAGCATTTGTTTAGGTGATAGATGTTTGATGGTTGTAGGAGTTTTTACTTCTCCCATTTCATCTCACCTATCTTAACTTGTTTAAGTCACTTGTTTGTGTTTGAGTCTCATGTTGTTGAGTCCTTGTTGCATCTTTGCATCTTTGCATTCCATATTTTCATTGCCTTGACTTGTTTAAGTTAATTTCATCTCTTTCTTCATTTCATATGTGATTGAATTATTTATTGTTTACTTGGTCTTTTGCCATGATCCCTTAGGATTCCTAGTCCCTCTGTTTAGGGTGGGAGTAGGAGAGACATTAGGTGTTCAATCCATTGCATGATAACATTAGGATAGCTTTCTCCCTTTCAATCCCAACTTTAGGATCACATTGCATGATAACATTAGGGTTGATCAGTTCCCCTTGGAGTGTTGTGTCTTCTCTTCTCATCTCATAACTTTCATAAGACACTTAATAAAGGTTAACACCTGTTGTCCGCCACGAGCCTTAAGTACTTGAGGAATGATAGGTGGGGGGCCTCCTCTTACACTATCTAGAGTGTTTACCGTATGCCCTTTGGGCGATATGCGACGCATTCGCTCTCAAGTCATAGTCTTTAGTGCAACATGAGTTACAAACTTAACTCAATTCACTTCTTCTCTAAAAAACACAAAACAATAGTTAAACATTTTTATCTTTCAGGATTGTTTGCTAAATCATTTCAGAAAGAGTGTGTTAAGTTTTGGTTCTATCGCAAACAGGCATCGTCCCTAACTGCTAGAACGAAGATTTAACCCTACTCAGTTAAAACACTTGAACCAAACAGTGGTCGTGTCAGTCCGAACTACGTTTGCTCTGATTTCTCATACCAGATGAGGATACATAGGAACAAGACAATGATGTATTGGCGAGCAACCTTCCCCCCTTCACCTGTAGTTTTCCGAACTATGTTGACTCTGACTTTCCTATTGCACGAGGGAATACATAGGTATAGGACGACGATGTCCTATCGAGTCTGTTCTTTTCTCTTCACCCCCATTTAGCAGTAGCTTTAGATAGTTTTCACTCATAGATTAGACAACAAGTGTGGATCCCGTTGAGTATAACGGACGTGAGGGGTGCTCATACCTTCCCCTTGCGTAACCGACTCTTGAACCCAAGATTTGGTTGCGATGACCTTACCTTTTTCTTTTTGTCAGGTTTTCTTCGCTCGTTTCCTTTCCCTCTTTTTGGGATAAATAACAAACGGTGGCAACTCTTCTGTCTAGTTTGTCGGCCTCTTTTTCGCAACGATGCGACAACAGCACAACAAAATTCAGAGTATTCTCTTTCATGCATGGGTTCTCGGGCTATAACCAAATCAAAATGGCACCGAAAGATATGGAGAAAACTTCATTCATCACCCCTTGGGGCACCTTCTTTTACAAAGTAATACCATTCGGTCTAAAGAACGCATGAGCAACTTATTAAAGGGGAATGACAACTCTGTTTCACGATATAATACACAAAGAAATTGAAGTGTATGTCGATGACATGATTGTCAAATTTAAAGCAGAATAAAGAACACGTGGAACACCTATCAAAGTTATTTCAGCGTCTGAGAAAATACCAACTCCGCTTGAATCCTAACAAATGTACATTCGGTGTTCGTTCAGGAAAGCTTTTGGGATTCACCATCAATAAAAAAATCGAGGTTGATCCTGACAATGTCAATGCCATTCAAGGAATGCCTTCTCCGAAGACTGAAAAGCAAGTAAGAGGATTTTTAGGACGTCTGAATTACATCTCAAGATTCATATTCCTCATGACTGTGATATGTGTGTCGATCTTCAAACTACTCAGAAAGAACCAAAGCTATGTATGGATAGAGGATTGTCAAAAAGCTGTTGACAGCATCAAAGTATATCTTCTAAAACAACCTATTATGTCCCCTCCAGTGGAAGGAAGACCGTTGATCATCTACTTAATAGTCTTGGAAGACTCCATGGGTTGTGTGCTTGGCCAACAATACAGAACAAAAAGAAAAGAGTTTGCCATTTATTACTTAAACAAGAAACTCACGGAATGTGAAACTCGATACACTATGCTTGAGAAAACTTGTTGCGCTCTAGCTTGGGCAGCTAAACGTCTTCGCCAGTATATGATTTGTCACACTACTTGGTTAATATCTTAAATGGATCCAATCAAGTACGTCTTTGAAAATCCTACTTTAACATGGAGGATTGCCTGTTGACAAATGTTGTTATTAGAATACGACATCGAGTATCATGCTCAGAAAACCGTCAAAGGAAGTATTCTAGCAGACCATTTGGCTCATCAATCAATTGACGATCAGGAATCAATCAAATTTGACTTCCCAGATGAAGATGTAATGTACCTAAAGATGAAAGATTATAATGAACTACTACCAAGCGAAGGGCCAGAGCCAGGATCCCAATGGGGATTAATATTCGACGGAGCTGTCAACGCTTATGAAAACGGAATTAGGGAAATCATTGTTACAACTCAGGGTACCCATATTCCTCTTACCTCCAGATTGGCATTCAAATGTACCAACAATGAGGCCGAATATGAAGCTTGTATCATGGGTCTCGAAGAAGCTATTGACTTAAGGATAAAGAACTTGGATGTGTATAGAGACTCGGCTTTGGTTATAAATTAGATCAAAGGAGAGTGGGACACACATCAACTTGGACTAATTCCTTACAAAGACTACACAAGAAGGTTGTTACCTTTCTTCAACAAGATTGAGTTTCATCACATACCCCGTGAAGAAAACCATATGATTGATGCACTGGCTACTCTATCCTCTATAATTAGTGTGAATCAATGGAACGACATACCCAAGATTGACATGATGCGCCTTGATAGGCCCGCTTACATATTTACAGTGGAAGCCGTCATCCATGACAACCCATGGTACCATGATATCAAGTGCTTCCTTCAAAGACAGGAATACCCGTCTAGGGCATCGAGAAAAGATAGGAAAACTCTCAAAAGACTAGCTGGCAACTTCTTCCTGAACGATGATGTACTCTACAAAACAAACTTCGACATGGTTTTGCTAAGATGTGTGAACAGACACGAAGCAAGCGTGCTAATGAAAGAGATTCATGAAGGATGTTTTGGCACTCATGCCAATGGGCATACAATGGCAAGAAAAGATCTAAGAGCAGGATATTATTGACTGACAATGGAATCTAATTGTTACCAGTACATGAGGAAGTGTCACAAGTGTTAGATATATGTCGATAACATTCATGTACCGCCAACTCATCTTAAAGCTTTCTCTTCTCCATGCCCTTTTTCTATACGGGGGATTGATATGATCGTCACGATGGAATTCAGAGCCTCAAACGGACATTGGTTCATCCTAGTAGCCATTAATTATTTCACCAAATGGATCGAAGCAGTATCATACATCAACGTGACCAGGAAAGTGGTGGTCCAATTTATCAAGAACAATCTCATCTGTCGTTATGGTGTTTCAAGTCAGATCATTACAAACAATGGATCGAACTTGAATAACAAGATGATGAAAGAATTATGTTTTGAGTTCAAAATTGAACACCATAACTCGTCTCCGTACCGGCCTAAGATGAATGGAGCGATAGAGGCAGCTAACAAAAATATCAAAAAGATCATTCAGAAGATGGTTGTAACCTATAAAAATTGGCACGAAATGCTACCATTTTCTCTTCTCAATTATCGCACATTTGTCCGCACTTCAATTGGAGCAACCCCTTTCTCTTTAGTATATGGCATGGAAGTTGTACTCCCCATAGAAATTGAGATCCCATCAATGAGAGGATTGATGGAACCCAAGCTAATAGAATCTGAATGGTGTTAAAGTAGACACAATGAATTGAATCTGATCGAAGAAAAAAGAATGACGGCTTTATGCCATGGTCAATTATATCAACAAAGAATAAAGAAAGCTTTTGACAAAATGGTTCGACCTTGGGTATTCAGAGAAGGTGACCTCGTGCTCAAAAAGGTCCAATCATTTCTCACTGATTTCAGGGGCAAATGGACTCCAAATTATGATGGCCCTTCTGTTGTTGAGAAAGCATTCTCAGGTGGTGCCTTAATACTCACAACCATGGATGGAGAAAAGTTTACTTATCCCACAAATATTGATGCATTCAAGAAAGACTTTGCCTAAAATAAAATAAAAAATATATAGCTTGCTAAGTTGAAAACTCGAAAGGGTGACTTAGGCAAAAAAAGAGCGTCTCGGTGGATTGAAAACCCGAAAGGGCGGTCTAGGAAAAAATTAGAGACACAAACAGAAAATAATCATCCCGGTAGATTGAAAACCTGAAAAGGTGATCTAGGAAAAAGTTAGGGATTTATGGCAAGTAACTGCATCCAAAAAGATTAGATCCTCAGAACCAACGTCGTCTGTCAAGGAATCCTCAATCAAGGTCACCTTCAACAGAAGCTCAAGAATGTCCAGAATTCAAAGTTGATAAAAGGATAGTAGTCATTATGTTTCAATGTAGCTCTTTCCCCTTTAAATTATCATTTTCTAAGCTTTGTAATGCTCCATGGAATCACGCATTAGGCTGATTATCATTCTATTAATGAAAACTTGAGCCCTTGTGCCTTTTGTTTGCAATTCTCATTTATTCTGCTTTACAAAATAACATGTTTATTTGATTAACATTCTTGAAACACAAAAATGAATTTACCTTTTGTTCTGAATTTTTACCTCTGCTTTTAAAATAAAGATGGCAATTTCCTTTTGATTAATGAACACAAAAAGGAACATCAATAGTTTCTCCAGAAGCATTCAAACTTCAAAATGCAGAATCAAAATATTTCTTATATATCCCGAGTGGAAGGTTGGTTACTTCAAATTGATAGGATAAAGCATCCAAAGTTTCATATCCCTTCAACTAAACGTTTCTATCCCTAATAGAGTATTATCTCCAGAAATAAAAGGTAGGAACAGGAATCCCTTCCTCCAACAGGCTGCTACCTTAAAAAAGAAATGCCGATAAAGTTTCCACTCCTCAAGAGTCGTATCTTGTTATTTCCAAGAGTAGGTAAAGTTCAACAGCGGGACTTTGTTTCCCTCAATAATAGTCATCACTGGTGATACTTTTTATCCCCCACAGTGGCTAAATATCCAGTTGTGTTCATCACCAGTCAATATGTCGTATCTGTTTTGTCAGCAAAAGCATTCATTCATACATATATCATGCATATTTGATTCATATTCATATTCATATTCATAAATGCATAAGTTGCATCATTTACCCCCTAAGTGCTAAATGTCCTCTCTCCATTAAGGTCGTCAACCTTAGGCAGAAAGGATGTGCCTTTTGCTAAATCCCCACTGAGTTTGATCCTCGTGAAAGATTTTTCTTTAGTTTCCTTTCCACACTTGGATAGGATAAAATCCCAGTTTGAGTTCTTTCCTCATCAGGAAATTCCTTATTTAGACGATCTCTATCCAGTTCATTCCTGGATTGAAATCGGTCCTCGATCACTTTGATAACTTGAACCTATGAAAGCCAAGAAGACATTTGGTTATGCATCTTTGGAACTTCACTCTTATCCATTGAAGATGATATTTCGCTTTCCTGGATTAAGGAAAATCCCCGATGGAAGCCTCTCAACGACAGACTCTTGGCAACATGGACATCACATCCACCAAGAAACCTATACCAATCGGCAAGTAAAGAGATATCTCTTAAGAAACCTATTTTGCCTCATAAATGCCTAGTAGGTCGATAAACACCAGTCTCTCCCTGAGAAGTTTGTCCTGCTTTCAAGAAAATCATCAGCGCCTCAAATTAAATTACATCACCTAGCATCTCTCCTAAGAAGGCTCAAAGAGAAGTATGATGAAAAGCATTTTTTCATCAAATAGTTATTTCCCCGATCAACCTTGGATAAAAGTTTGGTGAAGACCCTCACAGATAACTTTCCTTGTCAGAAGAAGAACTTGACAAGAAGAAACTGATACCAGTTCCATGGCTAAAGACCGGGATCGATGGGAGGTTTCATTTCAAACTGGGACCAGTTCCATGGATGAAGACCAGGATCGAGGGGAGGTTAATTTCAAATTGAGACCAGTTCCATGGCTGAAGGCCATCGAGGAGAAGTTTTACCCTTTTTTAAGTAAGATTACTTAGTAAAAGAAGATGGATAAGCAAAATTGGGAATTTGCTACCATTCACATCCACAATCAAAATTTTGGGTATTCTGATATTCTAGTAAGCCTTGAAATTTCACCACTTCCGTGCCATTGCCCTGCATCTTCTTGTGTGATTGATTATGTTAATTGCAGGAGGTAGAACCTTTAGATTATGCTACTGTTTTGAGATTAATTTAATCACAAAGTAGCTTAATTATTCAAGAATTCACCATTAAAGTAGCATAAAAATGAACAAAGTATAGTCTTCTCTATAGTCTAACAAATATTTGCATTTAACATACCAATAGAGTTGTAATTAGTATAATAGTAGCTTTGACTTAGGCATAGAGCAAAATAGCTTTTTAACATAAACACTTTTTTCACAAAAATTCTCATGTTCAAGTAGGCATAAATTTAGCATAAAATTCAATTCTCAACATGATGTTTGATATGGAATTAACATACTTGACATAGAGATTAAACAAGTCCAACATGAAGCAAGACAACTTCTAACATGATTTTAGATTAGCATGGATTCAAGCATACAACATGAAGCAACTTATTTGAAAAATCACTTTTTTACACCAAAATTCCAACTTTGACATAAACTAAAAAAAACATTTTTCTTGAATTTCAACAACCAAAATCAAACCCCACTCATAGCTTTAGCTTAGAATTGTTACTAGAATCTTAAAACTCATAACAATTTAAGCACAAAATGCTCTTTTTCATGATTTTTGAGAAGAAAATGAGTTTTTACATTTTTACCTTCAAAGTCACTTTAATGGAAAATGAGAGAGAGGTAGGAGATGAAGTAATAGCAAGAGCACAACCCACCCTCAAGGGGGAGGCCGCCGCTACCACGACTGACCCCCCCCCCCCCCCCCGATAACTTCCGTTAGAGCTTTGCTCCATTTTTATTCTTCTTCATGTTAGCGTGAAAACGCTACTGTTGGGGGGATAGAAGTTGGACCAGTCCGGTCCGGTTCAGCCTGGTCGGTCGGTCCGGTTTAGGGGTCTTCTTTATTGTTATTTTTGTTTTTTAATATTTTTGCAACATTATTGTATTTTTATCACTCTTTTTTTATACCCCTTCTTTTACAAAATTCAACATCTAATTGGGCCAGATTTATCTTTTTTTATTTCTTTTAGCTCATTACTAATGCATCTTCTTTTCTTCTAACGTTCCAATTATATAATACGCATCTTTTTTTAATTTTTAGATAGTTTCTTTAATTTTTTATGATATCATGCTAGAACAATTTTAGGATTATTTGTTCATAATTTTTTAAATTAGTTTTAAAGTAGTAATTAATATGCTTAACTCATGTTCCCCTTAGATTTTGATTAGCATTTTAGTGTTAATTTTAGAGATTAATAGGTGTCAGCTTTGTAGTTTATTTAGCATTAGAATTCATTTGAATTTATTTTCTTTGCCTTTGCTTTCAGTTGCACGCATGCATCACAAGTGTGAATATGTTTGATTTCTACTATGGTCACTTGATTGATTTTTAGGACATGGTTAACCATTATATGTTTGTATGATTCTTTTCCCATTTTTGTATGGTGTATGGTGATTCATCCTCCTATTGTGGGTAATATTTTCCTCATTCTCATGAGCATGTAATAGCTTAGACTTTTCTTTTCTTTTTTGTTTACTTCACATGCTAATTAATAAATTAAATTAAAATAATAAAAACAATCTTTTTGAGAGAATAAAACACATTTGATCCAATTTCAAGTAATTTTCAAAATCAAATGATCGGTGCTTCTTTTGGTGTTAAAAAACATAAGCTGAAGTAGCATACCTCCATTGTGCCCATTCCCGTTGCACGCTTGATCCACAACATCTTGATTAATACATAGATTGATGTGGCTAAGATTATTGCTGATGAGATGCACGCATTTGTTGATAGCGGAATTAAACCGGGGTCGTGAGCTAATTGCCCATTGGTTTTCCCATGTTTAATCAAGGCTTTATATGTGCATTCGAGGGTGAAGCTACCCTCCCGCCATCAAGTTACCATCCCGACTTCCATTGATGATAATTATGTGGATAAGTTTTGCAGGCCCAAGAGCATGAGAGGAGGACAGACTTCTGGTGCAGGTACAAGTACAGGTGCAAGAGCTGGAAAGGCTTTTGGTTCTGGAGTTGCAAGCTCCTAGGGCTTTGATCTGTTTTAGAGGGAGATCTACAAATACAACTAGGATTGGATGACAACTACTCAGTGGGCCATAATCGATATATATGATTCTATGCAAGTGTTACAGCTACAGTATCGAGAGCCTTCGGTGGAGCGATCTATCATGACTAGGGAGCAGTTCCTAGCTCATGCTGGTTGGCAAGCCAAACTTTGGAGAGGGGTCGGGTGTAACTGATACTGATGAAGTCGATGACGTTGAGGAGGCAGGTGATGATGAGAATGTTAGTACTGATGCTGGTTCTGATTCTAGAGAGGAGGTTGATTTGGATGAGGAGACCGAGTCCGATGAGGACTAGTTTGTGATGTTTTGGAGCATGATCTTAGGCTACTTCCTTTGGTTTCTACAAACTGGAGTTTTCTGTTTAGCTTAGATCATTGCGATATATGTATTATTTTGAGTGTATTTTATTTGGTGTTGTACAATATCCACTTGGTGGATTATTTTGGATAATGTTGTATTTATGTACCACTTTTGGGTACTCGTACTTTTTTTGATGTTTTACACCATAATATTTTAGTGTTATAATAGTTGAATTCTTCAGTCTACAAATGTTCAACTTTAGTTTTTAGTTTTTTTTTATGTCTTTTACTATTGAATTCTTCAGTTCAGGAATGTTCAACTCTAGTTTCTGTTTATGTTGTTTAGGGTTGAATTCTTCAGTTCAAGAATGTTCAACTCTAGTTTTTATTGTTGTTGGTAGCTTGTTTGAATTTAATGTTTCTTTCTTTGGTGATTAAATATGGTAACTTCTAGATTGGTTGCTATTTGCTAAAAGTATCCAATGAAGATTCTTCCAAGTTTGGATGGTGATGATAGTATTTGAATACCATGAATGCAAGTAAGATACATGGTTACCTCTTTCTAGGATGCTTAAGAATTTTTTCTTTATGCAAATGTAATTTTTTTTTATTTTGCAACTGTGTTTGAATGCTTATTTCACTTAGGTTCCAATAGCCACAAATTTGTGAGAAACCTCCATTGTTTACTATATGCATAGGATAAATGATAAGCTTTGTTTAATACATTTTATACATGCTTAATCTTGTGATTATTTTGATTTTGTGGAAGCATTAGATATGATCAAGGCATTTGTTGGTGTTGAGCACAACCATATCCCGAAAAGTAACTTACTCGCGAGTAGTGAGAATTTTCTAACCCCTTTGAACTTAATAGTTTAGGTCCTAGTTTATTGATGAACTTGGTATTCGTATATAAGGGTTAAATATATTTTTGTTCCCTATAAATATCTCACATTTCATTTTTAGTCCCTACAAAAATTTTATGTATGTAGATTTAATCCTTGATATTTTCTAAAATTTTGAAAGCTATTTAATTGCTCCTAAACTTTTAAATTTTTGAGTAATTTTTTTCATACGTGTTCAGATTACTTTAAAATGTTTCTTTACCAAATTATATGATTATTTAAAATGAGAAGAATTAAATATGAATTTTTTAAATTTCAAAAAATAATGATAAAAGTAATGAAAATCTTGTCTTATAAATCAAATTTTGAGTTTCTTTTTTTTCGAGGAACTTTTTATAGCGTTCTAAACATATTTGCAAAATAATCATTCAAAAATACACATTGGTTTAATAGTAGAGACTAAAAATACATGCATAATTATTTTGTAAGGACCAAAACACACTATTTTTTTATAGGGACCAAAAACAAAATTTAGTATTTTAGGGACTAAAAACATATTTAACCCTGTACATAATTTGAAACTTAGTTAATTACTGAATTTTGTGAGATTCTAAAAAAAATTCTTGAACCTTTAAAATTTGTTCTAAAATTGTCTTCATTGTCATAAAAGGTAAGGAACACTCACTTGAGGTTTGATTGAAACCAAGTTGGGAAGAGTAAAAAGAAAATTGATAGGTTACTCAAAATTTTGAAAAATTTCAAACAAGCATTAAAAAATAAAATTGTAAATATGAATGTGAAAAAGAAAAAGAAAAAGCATGCTTGTTTGAAAGAAAAAAAAAACAGAGAATGAATAATGTGCATAAAGGAAGTTTGGAAGGGTGAACAATTGATAAAAGAAAGTTTTGGATGAAGTTGTAGTATGTACATAACCTTGTATAGTGAATGTTTCTTTTACATTTGCAACTTTGAATTCATGACCTTATATATGTCTCTTTGTTGGGAACCTAACTAAGCTACAATCTTTAAACACCTTAGTGATCTTCTTTCTTCTATGATTTCATTTTGATTGATTATATGAATGTATGAATTGTATTTCCATTTGCATTGCTTCTCAGGTGAGTGAAATTTCCCAGCGGTTGCAAACGCGTTAATTTATTCATTCTTATTTGAAGAGGAGTGTTAGAGTGATTCAAGCACAAAAATTTAGTTGTTATTTGAAACATTGCATGATATTTGTTTAAGCACTAAATTCTTATGCATTGTTCGATTCTAGGAAATGGTGAATTAAATGCTTGAGCAAATCCTCTTGTTTTCAATGAGAGACATACTTTACTTAAGGACAAGCAAAGATCTAGTTGGGGAGAGTTTGTTGAATGCCAAACATGCTTTAATTTAATCCATATTTATTGGTATTTTTCATCTCATTTGTTATGTTTTATTTATTCCATGTTTTCATGCTATTCTTCAAGTATGTGCAAATACCTTTGGTTGCTTTAATTTTTGTGTTATTGTGCAGGATTTAGGCATAATATATCAAAATGTAAGACATAAGTAATTTTACAAGGAAACCAAAGAAAATATGAAGGTTTAGCATATTCGTTGGGCGAATAACCAGCAAGGACCAGCAGCGAATGTTCGCTGGGCGAAGTGGCAGCGAAGCCCCAACGAACCCTTTCAAATTAGAGGCAAAAAAAAGGGCACTAATTTCGTTGGGCAAACTTGAAGGGAATGTTTGCTATGTGATGTTGCAACGAAGGACCAGTGAAATATCCCAATTTTGAGGCATTAACTAAAGGATCATAAGTTCGTTGTGCGAACTTGTAGCGAAGTAGCTCGCAGGGTGAAGAATAGTTTGCTAGACGAGTTCAGATATTTCCTCAGGGGCGGTGTAACTATTCTGTGGCACTTCAGGTGCCATAAAGTATAATTTGATGGGCAAATAATGAGTTTGCTGGGAGAACTTGGCAGATTCTAGTTGTACTGTATAAGTACTTTTCACACTTTTTGGGGACAATAACCCATTTTTCACATAGAAACTTCATTTTTCAGTATTTCTTCACCAAAGAGTGAGATTTTTCAAATAGAAACTGGATTCGCATCCGAGTTTGATTCTTTAATGTGGATGCTCATTCCTCTTCTCTCTTTACTTATAAAGTAAGCTATTATGGTTATGGGTAGCTAATTTCCCTTATATCAAAGGTAGAGGTAGTCTACCTTAACTTTATGTATTTCTTTTGATTGGCCTTGTATGTGAACAAGTGATGGTTAATATATGATGAATATTTTTGTTCTTAATGATCCATTCTTGTTTTGTAAAACTCTAGACATAGATTTTATGGAACTTGACCTAAAATATTCATCTATCGATTTATAGATTGGAGAGATGGGTCTATGGTTGATATTCGCTTTGTATTAAACTTAAAGCTTACTATATTGGTTGTTATATGCAGAGATCGTGTAGCAATGAATATAGTATTTCTCACGATGTCGCTCTGGAGATGGATGGTGTTGAGAGAATACGCGGCGATATTAATCGGATCCGACTTTACATACAAGATTGAAAGAATACATATAAGTTAGGATAGATGAAAACTACTTTAGATATATTTTTTTAATCAAACACTTTAGAATTTATCCGCTTTTCTACTAAAAATCGTGACAATTTATAAACGTACATTTTAAAACCCTTTTTCTTAGAACTATAAACTATTGAAAGGCAAGCATCAAGATATCAGACAATCCAATTAGAGACGGTAACAAAAAAACCCTATAACTAACAATTTGAATACCATCATCCTAGCCTCAACTTCTATCTCCCGCCACATGGGCATTTGGTGAACTGTGCATAAATCATTGGTATGCATTAATCAGGTCACTTCACTCAAATATTATCACATTCGTCTGACATCATCGTAAAGCCTTGTAACCCAAACGTTCTTTTCCAAAAACCAATCACCATTAATATCCATTTTGTGACTAGTATCCTTCCGACGCATTAATCCTCAACTAAAACGGTGGAATTTCTCCAAAAGAATATTGTCCCCGTGGAACTTCTATTTGATATCCCCTGAGTGTTTTCTCTTGAGGTATTCCCTTGACAAGTTCCTTCAAGTGAATCTTCATTCAAGATACTTCCCAGCTGCTTGGAGGGCAATTATCCTTCTTGTTATGTAACCCTTATAACATTGCCATTCACTTTCAACTAACAGTTGTGAATATTTTTCCAACATCTACAATTAGTAACCTTTTTCCAACCTACATGGTTGGTAACCTTTTTCTAACCCCCATGGTTGGTGACCTTTTTCCAACCTTTGCGGTTGGTGACCTTTTTTCCAACCTCAATAGTTTGTGACCTTTTTCTGACCCCCATGGTTGGTACCTTTTTCCATCCCTCATGGTTTGTGACCTTTTTCCAACACCAATTGTCGACCCTTTTCCCAATCTTCATGGTTGACAATCCTTTTTTCCAACCTTCATGGTTGTGGCATTTTTTCCAACCTTCAGGGCTGTTAACCTTTTTTCTAACCTTCATGGTTGTGGCCTTTTTTCCAACCTTCAGGGTTGTTAACCTTTTTTCCAACCTTCATAGTTGTATCCCTTTTTCCAACCTTCATGGTTGACGATCCTTTTTTCAACCTTCATGGTTGATGATCCTTTTTTTGACCTTTATGTTGATGATTTATTCCCAACAACTGTTGGTGACAATCATATTTTTATTCGACATCCCTATAAGAAAGGATTCAATTGGGACCTTTAATAGTAGTTGCCTCTTGAAAAATTCTTCATCAACTTGCGAGTTCCCCGATTCAGTTATTGAATGTTGGATAATCAAAATTCACCATCATACCAAAAACCAGAGCCAGAGTCCACCTCTGCCAATACCTGACACTCATTTCACAAAGATAACCCACATTGTTGCATAACATACATAATTTCATGCATTATGAAAGATCAAACATACATTGCATACATCATGTGCATTAAGAATTTCTCTTACGACTGATTCATTTCCCTAGCAGAATGTTTCAGTCAATCCCCAACAGATGACCTCACACAAAGGCTTCTCTATCATTTCATATCCCTGGTAATCAAATTCCCTACAATACACTTACCTTCATTTCAATACATCCATTCTCAATAGAATTTTTTTGGATATTCTTGTATTTAATCCTCTTCTCCTTTTAATGCTCGAAAAGCTGCCGCAAATCCTACACTCAGGTCCAAGAAGATTAAATAGGGGCAGTTGTCATACTCCAAAATTTGCCCTACCTTTTTTCTTTTTTTACCTGCCTTACGGCTTTATTCATATCATTTACCATGCATATGTAGGTTTCATTCGTTTCATCTGCATACATTGCATATTTCATCATTCCATCTTCATTTGCAACAATTAGGGCATACGTTCTCTAATGACGATGTTTAGCTTAAATTCGAAAATTGTTTCAATTAAAAGGAAAAAGGAAAAATTGGAAATTCACATAGTATTTCATCTATTCATGGAAATTCAAGACACATGACTTATCAATTGAGATACAGGTGAAAATAAGGGATTACATGGAAAAAGGATAAAGAAATTACATCATTTTGGTATGGTTGACTTTTTGGTCAACTTTTGACCATTGACTCAATTTTAACTCCTAAATCTTCCTAGGCCTATCCCACATTTATTTGATCACAAGAGTCCATAATTTTCATAGAAAATCGATTATGTTATGAACATATTTCATGGAAGGATTTTCAACAATTTCCATCCTTCAAGCTCTCTTTCCATGGCTTTTTCTCCCCCCTCCCTTGGTGCTTCAAGATACTTCTTCTACCACTTTGTTCACCTTTCTATAAGGAAGATAATAGAATAAATCAATCACCAAGCTCATTAATAAAAATCATCAACAATTCATCAAAAAGTCGTGAGAAAATCCTGCACTTAGAAAACTTTGTTTTTATCTTCCATGAAGCCTCATTCTCATGGCTCTATCTTCACTTTCCGATGCCGCCTCGAGCTCATTCTTCCACCCCAATGCTTACGTTTCTATAAGGAATAAGATACATCAAATTAATCATCAATATCATGGATTAAAATCATCCAAAAGTCATGAGAAAGTTAAGAAAAAATTTGCATTGCACTAAAGATTCAGCATTATGACATTTGGCTTTTCAACATTTTCCAACTTTGTTTCAAGCCATTTCATGCACAAAGTATCCAATTTTCGATTCGTAAATTTACAACACTCAAAACTTCTTATTTCCAAAAACAAACCACTCCCCAAAAGCACTTAAGTCCATAGTTTTATTCATCAAAAAGGCATGGAAAAATTGCCAAAAATCCAAAGTAAATTCAAGTCAATTTTAAGTTCTAACCAAGTGACCATTCACCTTACACCTAAACTTGGTACTTATGCTAAACTCAAACATGTATTGCTTATAACTATCTTTAACTACCTATTTTAACACAAACGTATGCATTTAACAATTTTCCCTTAAACCCCCTAACTAACTTTAACTTCCTTAAAGCTCGCAAACTAAAACAAAATCAAACCAACTTTTCATCAAACCTCAACCATTGATAACAATTAATCTAACGGCTAAGATTCGTGATCCATAACTAAAATTTGGATTAATTCCTAACCGTTGATAAAGTAATGACTTGAATCACAATCCAATGAACCACAATTAACCAAAAAAATCTATACAAACCTTCTCTTTTCCCATTTTTTGGGGTTAACCTTTCTAACCATTTTTTCCATTATTTTTGCTTCTAACCTCTAACTTTTCTCTCAACATTTTCACCATTTCCATAACCTCCACCAAAGTTTATCATCATCACCATCTAAAATTTCACATTGAAATTCTAGATTTAGTGGAACATAACCACAAGCATTCAACAATTCAAGATTCATCACAATTCTCAACAATTCAAGTATTCATCAATTTTCAACAATTTTATCAAGATTCAAGCATGAATCACTTTTATATCATCTTATAATTTTCATCTTCTAATCATTAATATCCATCTCATTATTAAGCAATAGATTATTAGAAGTTTTGTGAATCTTGTTGTGAATTACGACAAAATTCAATATCAATTTGTGAGGCAAAGAACAATAGCAACCAAAATAAACGATCTTCAACAATAATAATTCGCACACAGATAATATAACAGAATAAGGCAAGGAAAAATCAAAGGTTTGTTTATCCAGTTCGATCAGACGATCTACTATAGGGGAGAGAGCAGCTCTCCAATTCATTGTACTCAGAAAGTTATTACAAGAGATTACATATGAGTTACAAGAAAATAACTTTCACCTTCAGGTTCCCAAGAACAACCCTAAAGGCGCCCAAGAACAACCCTATTTTCTACCCAAGTGTTTCCCTACTTCTCTATCTCTCAATATATGAATCACTCAAACCCAAGGTGTAATCCAAGGTTAAACCCTATGCTATACCTTTAAATCCTTGGTCTTCCTTGTTGGTGAAAACTCTAAGATTGTCACACACCAAACATATAAGAGATACATATTTATAATAGCAAATACTCAACAAAAAAAGCCCAAAATCACATGGATCCATGGACCGAATCAAAAAAATCTCAAAAACTCGAAAACACTATTCACCGTATAGACAATACTATTTACCATAAGGACGTCACTATTCATCCGCACGGATAGCACTATTATCGACCAATATTTTTTTTTCTCAAATTTTTGTCCGACTTTCGTGGTAAATGCAATCTTCAAAATATGTTTTTTTCTCTTCATCAACAAAGGTTTTAAGGCACATTTACAACAATCTCCACCTTGACTTTAAACCGTGTTGATACCAATCAACAACATTGTTGCTCTCTACTAAGTTGAAACTTTAATCAATAACTTTGATCAATTTCAAGCAACCATTGAATCTTGATCTCGCAACTTGAATCCACTTATTCCCAATTACCCTTTTTCTGCCTAGGTAATTTAACAAGCCTACAAGTATGATTTTTCAACCACCCTTAACTCCACCTATTTTTAAATGCCTCCATGAAGGTTTTTCTTCTTTTATTTTGCAGTCCTTCAGCCACATTAAAAACATAATATCCAAAGCTAGCATAATCGTCCCTTTAAGATGCTACAATAACCCTCCTTACCTTATCATGAGTCAAATGATAATCAGAGATCTTTGTAAGCGTTCCCTCACTATTTCTAGCATCCATAGTAGGAAACTCCACCTCAAACTGAGTTTTCTCCGTTATAGTTTCTCCCAGGTTTCTCCCTTGGTTTTCACTATTCTTCTTATGAAGAAATTCTCTACCAACCAAATAAGTTGTTTTAACCTCAGTTGTTCCCTAAAAACTCAATAACAACTCAGTGGTAACATGCATTTTTGTCCCTTGATTTCTACAAAATTCATTGTACTCATCTGAAACTTTCTCAAGGCATTCATAACGCCTTAAACTCAAATCCCATAGCTCTTCCTTGTCATGAAAGCCTCCACTAGTTAATGATGAATGAATAATAACATTTCAACCTTCTAAAATATATAGACCAGATATTTTAGACCCTTTAGCAATAATCAATTCATCACACAAAATCTTCAACACTCCACATTCAACTCTAGTAAAATAGCCTAGATCATTAAACATACTTATAGATAACAAATTTCGCTTGAGTTCTGGAACATACCTCACATTGTGAATAAGAAGTTCACGATCATTAAACATTTTAAATCTAACCGTACCAATACCATGAACCTTGCATGCCTTATTATTACCAAGGCGAACTACTCCACCTTGCACCATCTTCAAAGTTTCAAAGTATTCTATTCTTTGACACATGTGATAAGAGAAACTTGAGTCAATGTTAGAAAGTATTTTGCGGTAGTGTTTTATCGTATCCATAGGGATTGATGAGAATATGAGATGCTTGCCATTCAATGTTTTAATAAGTTAAGAAGAGGGTTTTTAAAACGGTTTCTATGTTTGTAACTGTAACACCCTTTTCTACCCCACAATTAAAAGGCACATTTATTCACATATATCAGAGTAAATTATTAAATTCAACAAAAGCCACCTCAAAAGGGCGTACATTTCTCAAATCCTCAAAATAGGCCAAGGCTCCGTAAACAACGGGTTTTCTCAAAATACATCAAATTGCACAAAGCAGCGGAACTCAAAAGGCATAAATCAAGGTTTTCCTCATACGGGAAGATAATCAAAATAAACTCAATAAAACATAGTTTAACTCAAAAGACCCCAACCCAATGTTACATATCAGAGCAAGACCGTGTAAGTTAACCAGAAAGGCTAACGACTCAAAACTTCAAAAATAACCTCGACGGCGTCCATGGCTAAACCTGGTCATCTGCATGTTACCCACGTGGAGGTAACATTCAAACAGGCAGGGCGAGTAAAACGATTCATAATAATCAATGTATAAAAATCAACATATAAAACGGTGTCATTTTCATATTACACACATTCATATCCTTCAATAGGCCTCGAAGGCCACAACATCATAATTCATACAAAAAGACTCATAAATGCAATGCAACAAGACTCAATGCATGTGGTACTAATCATCACAGTGCGATGGACACTGGGCCGTCAACCCTCCATAGATCCCCATCAATAGGATCGATTCTACTAGAGAACCGGAGCACAACAAAACACTTCACATCCACACAATGGGATTGAAGCCAAAGTAATCGAGGTCTTGAACCAAAGTCCGGATGCACATGAATGCATGATGCACACATCACAAATCATCCTCATAATAGCATCATAGGTGCATCATCATTCATCATATTCATCATCATCAAACGTCATAGCTCATCATCATAATCATCATACATCATGTCATCATAGCTCATCATAATAATCATCATCATACATCATGTCATCATCGCTCATCACAATAATCATCATCATACATCATGTCATCATAGCTCATCACAATAATCATCATCATACATCATAGAAATTATCATATAATCATGTACAAATCACATAGCGCTCACAATCATACTCATATTAATTTATCATAGTATCACATATTAATTCATAAATATACTCGCGGCAATCCTCATACTATCGCCTATTAATCACATAAACTTCACAGTCCTACTCATGTTAATTTGTCAAAGAAATCACAGAATCAAACATCAAGGCATCGCTGCACGCGATCAACCTTCGTGAAACTCTGCTACGTTCGCTGGCATGTTCGCTAGGCGAGTCTGGGGCGAGTTTCTTCGCTAGGCGAGTCTGGGAACAACATGGTTCGCTAGGAGAACAGTGCGATAACAGCAAATTCTGCTACGCACCAGAACCTAAATCCACCCAAATGTCCACACGATTCACTTCTCCAATGCCCCCAAAACATCCCTAAGGTCTTACGGCGATAAAGGCACAAAACCTACGGTTTATTAGGCCAATCCCGTATCATATTCATGCCTTAAATCACAAATTTCCCTATAATTACCCTGCAGGTATCAGAGTTACTCACTATCTAATATTCCTATCACTTCAGGGTCAGACAAGTTCAAATCATAGTTTTGGCCACGAAGGCCTAAGGTTTCCTTTTTTCCCATTGAACCACGGTTAGATTCACCATAACAAATTTAGGCCACGAAGGCCAAAGATCACTATTTCTCATATCCACCCTCAAAATCCC
Organism: Lathyrus sativus; assembly: GCA_963859935.3. NCBI lineage: Eukaryota > Viridiplantae > Streptophyta > Magnoliopsida > Fabales > Fabaceae > Lathyrus > Lathyrus sativus. The sequence goes on along the minus strand of OZ012740.1, from coordinate 32,154,035 downwards.
TTAAACCTTAAATCGACTTTAAATACATTGAAAGTTACACATGGAAAATCATGAAGGTGATACTCCCCATCCCTTAATTGTCGATCAAAGCCTTCTCAAATATTTTTGGAAACCTTCCGAAGCTTTTGCCTTCAATCTCCTTCTCAGAGCTCTGGCCTCAATTCTCTTCACGGTCTAACAAATGAATCCTAATCCCTTCACAGTTTCCTTTTTGTTAAACCTAGCCTTGGCCTCACAAATGGGCTTTTCCCAAAATACCCTCACTAACTCCTCTTAATTGTCCAATTTGCCCTTATTTCACTTATATTTATTTTAATTAATAATATTATTAATATATTCATATTATATATTATTATTCAAAATAAATAACCCAAATTCCATTAATTCTCAATATTCCACAAAACCACCGAAAATCACCGAAATGCGAATATTCTTATTTAAATAAATATTCCAATAAAATTTGGGGTGTTACAACTCTCCCCCACTTAAAAGAATTTTCGCCCTCAAAAATTACCTCAAGAAAACAGAGTCGGATACGACTCATTCATCCGATTCACACGCTCCCAAGTCCAACCTTCTCCAGCTGGTCCTCCCAAAACTACCTTTTCCGAGGAAATTTCTTTACCTCGGAGTTGCTTCTCGTTCATCAATCCGAACTAGCAATGCCTCCACAGTCAAATCATTTCTCACTTGTACATCATCCATCTAAATCACATGCGACAGATCTAGAATGTCCTTCCTCAACTGAAACTCATGAAACACATCATGCAATTTCATAAGCGACAGCGGTAAAACAGCCTAACATGCCACTTCTCCCACGCTTCCGCTGCGGCACTCTGATACAGACTAACAAAACGCGATGTGAGCTTTCGAGACTTCAAAGCTCAGCCAATACCAGTTACCGACGTAACTCTCAAAAACACACGATCTCCCTCTTGGAATTCAAGTTCTTTTTTCCTCTTATCATGGTAACTCTTCTGACGAATTTGCGACACTTTCATCTTTCCTTGGATCATCTTGATCTTTTCAGTCATCCCTTGCACAATCTCAGGTCCGAGTACAACACCCTCGCCTGACTCATACCAACACGACAGAGTCCTACACCTCCTACCATACAAAGCCTCATACATTGTCATTCCGATACTAGAATGATAACTTTTATTGTAGGTAAACTCAATCAACGGCGAATGACTATCCCACGATCCACCTCGATCCAACACACAAGCCCTCAACAAATCCTCTAAAGACTGGATAGTTCTCTCTGTTTGTCCATCTGTCTTCTATTGATAGGCAGAACTCAACCTCAACATGGTACCCCAAAGCGTCTGCAAACTCTCCCAAAACCTCGATGAAGATCTCAGATCTCTATCAGACACAATACTCGACGGTATCTCATGCAACTTCACAACTTCCTCAATATACATCTAAGCTAGCTTCAGCATAGAATGATTAATCCTCATTGGTAAGAAATGAGCTGATCTAGTCAATCTATCCACAATCGCACAAATTGAATCATATCCCTTCAAAGTCTTCGGTAAACCCGACACAAAATCCATGGAAATACTATCCCATTTCCACTCTGGAATATTCAACGATTGCATCAGACCCAATGGTCTCTGATGTTCAATCTTCGATTTTTGACAAGTATAACCAGTATACACAAACCCAGCCACTTCGTTCTTCATCCCTGGCCACCAAAACAATTTCCTCAAATCTGAGTACCTCTTCATAGCACCGGGATGGATACTCAATTTACTTCATTGTCTTTCTTCAAGAATATTTGGAACACAAACTCAATCACGACATCTCATGATACCATTCCATTAATCCAAAAATCAGCTCTTCTACTTTGATTCATCAAATTCAACCGATCTACCAACTCAAATCAAATTTTTGACCTTCTCTGATTTCATGGAGAATACTACTAGTCAACTTCAGCATACCCAACTTCACACTGTTAGGAATCTCTTCACAAATCAAACTCATATCTCTGAACCGCTCAATCAGTCCAAACTCTCAAACCATAAGCATCGACATATGTAAGGACTTCCTACTTAACGCATCACCCACAACATTAGCCTTACCAGGATGGTAACTCAATTCAAAATCATAATCCTTTAGAAGTTCAAGCCATCTTCTATGCCTCATGCCCAACTCCTTCTGATCAAACAAATACTTCAGACTCTTGTGATCGCTGAACACTTCGAATCTGGACCCAAAAAGACAATGTCTCCAAATCTTCAACGCAAACACCATAGCGGCCAACTCTAAGTCATGCGTAGGATAATTACTTTCATGAACCTTCAATTGTCTGGAAGCATAAGCAACAACCTGACCATTCTACATCAATACGCCTCCAAGACCTATCTTCGACGCATCACAATACACTACAAAAGAGTCACTCGGATTCGGCAAAATCAACACTGAAGCAGTTGTCAACTTCTCCTTGAGTTCTACAAAACTCTTCTCACAAGCAACATCCCACACATAAGCTTGACCCTTTCGAGTCAACTGAGTCAACGGGAGTGCCAACTTAGAAAAGCCTTCTATAAACCTGCGATAATAACCAGCCAACCCAAGGAAACTTTGAATCTCAGTAGCAGACTTTGGAGTCTCCCACTGCAACACATTATTAACTTTTGACGGATCAACAACAATCCCTCCACTAGAAATTACATGGCCAAGGAAACTCACTTCCTTCAACAAAAACTCACACTTGGACAACTTGGCATAAAGCTTTTTGTCTCTCAAAACCTGCAATATCACTCTTAGATGTTGCGCATGCTCTTCCTCGGACTTAGAATATATCAAGATATCGTCAATTAACACGACCACAAACTTGCTAAAATAAGGATGGAAAATCCCGTTCATATACCCCACAAACACACATGGTGCATCAGTCACACCAAATGGCGTCACGAAACACTCACAATGTCCATACCTTGCTTTAAAAGCAATCTCTTAAATATCTTCAGCCTTCACGCGAATATGATGATACCCAGATCTCAAATCTATCTTATTGAACACATTAGCAACAACCAACTGATCCATCAAATCATCAACCCTTGGAAGTGAACACTTATTCTTGATAGTCACCTTGTTCACTTGTCTATAATCCACACATAGCCTCGTAGAACCTTCTTTCTTCTTAATCAACAAAATTGGTGCACCCCACAGTGACACACTCGCACGAAAGAATCTCTTATCAAGAAAATCTTCAAGTTGACTCTTCAACTCTTTCAATCCCAATGCAGACATACGATATGGAGCCATCGATATCGGACTAGTTCTAGGGACTAAGTCAGTCACAAACTCCATTACACGTTCTGACGATACATCACTTATCTCATCAGGAAAACTTCCGAATAATCAAAATTAATTGGCAACCCACCAACTTCCGTTAAAACTCAAAGTTTCCATCAAAATAAACATCTCAGCACCAACCTGCACTGACTCATCAAAACAATTCGTAAGCCCTTAGCTTAACTCAAAACAATTCATTGTACATGCCATCTAAGCTTCCAAGACACGTCTATGCCATCCACATGACTCCGTCTACAATCAACAAGAGACTAAGGGTGATCAGTTCCTCAATTTTCCAATAGACAGCCGAAAATCATGATGGGGCATAAACCATCTTTACCAAACCATAAGAGCGTTCAACAACACACTGAGCCGCCACTCCACACTTGTAGCATTCTGGAGAAGCATAAGCCTCCCCCCCCCACTTATTTCATTCCCTCTTCTGCAGACAAAGGTTAGAAAACAAACATTTACCGATGGTGTTTTCACACACATGTCACATACAAGGGAACAAATAACATTAGACAACTTGGTCGGACGAACCAACCAGGCTCTGATACCACTAATGTAACATCCTTTTCTACCCCACAATTAAAAGGCACACTTATTCACATATATCAGAGTAAATTATTAAATTCAACAAAAGCCACCTCAAAGGGCGTACATTTCCCAAATCCTCAAAATAGGTAAAGGCTCCGTAAACAACGAGTTTTCTCAAAATACATCAAATTGCACAAAGCAGCGGAACTCAAAAGGCATAAATCAAGGTTTTCCTCATACGGGAAGATAATCAAAATAAACTCAATAAAACATAGTTTAACTCAAAATACCCCAACCCAATGTTACATATCAGAGCAAGACCCTCTAAGTTAACTAGAAAGGCTAACGACTCAAAACTTCAAAAATAACCTCGACGGCGTCCACGGCTAAACCTGGTCATTTGAACGTTACCCACGGGGAGGTAACATTCAAACAGGAAGAGTGAGTAAAACGATTAATAATAATCAATGTATAAAAATCAACATATAAAACAGAGTCATTTTCATATTCAATACATTCATATCCTTCAATAGGCCTCGAAGGCCACAACACCATAATTCATACAAAAAGACTCATAATGCATTGAAACAAAACTCAATGCATGTGGTACCAATCATCACAGTGTGATGGACACTGGACCATCAACCCTCCATAGATCCCCATCAATAGGATCGATTCTACTAGAGAACCAGAGCACATCAAAACACTTCACATCCACACAATGGGATTGAAGCCAAAGTAATTGAGGTCCTGAACCGAAGTCTGAATGCACATGAATGCATGATGCACACGTCACAAATCATCCTCATAATAATATCATAGGTGCATCATATTCATCATCATCAAACGTTATAGCTCATCATCATAATCGTCATCATACATCATGTCATCAAAGCTCATCATAATAATCATCATCATACATCATGTCATCATAGCTCATCATAATAATCATCATCATACATCATGTTATCATAGCTCATCACAATAATCATCATCATACATCATAGAAATTATCATATAATCATGTACAAATCACATAGCGCTCACAGTCATACTCATACTAATTCATCATATTATCACATATTATCACATATTAATTCATAAATATACTCGCGGCAATCCTCATATTATCGCCTATTAATCACATAAACTTCACAGTCCTACTCATGTTAATTCGTCAAAGAAATTACAGAATTAAACATCAAGGCCTCGCTGCACACGATCAACATTCGCGAAACTCTGCTATGTTTGCTGGCATGTTTTCTAGGCGAGTTTGGGCGAGTTTCTTCACTAGGCGAAAGATTCTTTGCTAGGTGAGTTTGGGAGTAACATGGTTCGCTAGGCGTATCATTATTCGCTAGGCGAATAGTGCGATAACAGCATATTCTGCTACACACCAGAACCTAAATCCACCGAAATGTCCACACGATTCACTTCTCCAATACCCCCAAAACATCCATAAGGTCTTACGACAATAAAGGCACAAAACCTACTATTTATTAGGCCAATCCCGTATCATATTCACGCCCTAAATCACAAATTTCCCTACAATTACCCTCCAGGTATCAAAGTTACTCACTATCTAATAGTCCTATCCCTTCAGGCTCAGATGGGTTCAAATCATAGTTTTGGCCACGAAGGCCTAAGGTTTCCTTTTTCCCCATTGAACCACAATTAGATTCACCATAACAGATTTAGGCCACGAAGGCCAAAGATCAATATTTCTCATATCCACCCTCAAAATCCCTTAAACCTTAAATCGACTTTAAATACATTGAAAGTTACATATGAAAAATCATGAAGGTGATACTCCCCATACCTTAATTGTCGATCAAAGCCTTCTCAAATATTTTCGGGAACCTTCCGAAGCTTTTGCCTCCAATCTTCCTTCTCAGAGCTCTGGCTTCAATTCTCTTCACGGTCTAACAAATGAATCCTAATCCCTTCACAATTTCCTTTTTGTTAAACCTAGCCTTGGCCTCACAAATGGGTTTTTCCCAAAATACCCTCACTAACTCCTCTTAATTGTCCAATTTGCCCTTATTTCACTTATATTTATTTTAATTAATAATAATATTAATATATTCATATTATATATTATTATTCAAAATAAATAACCTAAATTTCATTAATTCCCAATATTCCACAAACCACCGAAATGCAAATTTTCTTATTTAAATAAATATTCCAATAAAATTTGGGGTGTTATAGTAACAAGAGTTTGAAAGAATTAAAATAGAATAAAATTTGGTCTTAGTTTGATAAAAACATGCCAAGATTAGGGTTCGATAATTCGTCCTAAACGTATCCAACCGAACAAATATGTGAACGTAGTTTTAACCAACATAACTGCGTATCCTCGCAAAAACGTTCATTTCTAAAGCGGTTTCGTGAATGTTATTGTTTTGACCGTTAAATGATCTCTCTAAATAACACTCGAAACAATAATCATTAAGATCAATACAAAGCGGATATCAACTTTCAAATCTATGTCTAAAATTTGTATAGTTGATAGATGAAGATATTAGGTCAAGACTTGAAAAGTTCATGTCTAAAGCAATCCAAGCCATAGATATAACAAAAGATAGCAAATAACTTCATCTATATTGATCACAACATTATTTACATACAAAAGATCAAAAAGAATACATAACATCTGAACTAACTACCTCTAACCTTGACAAGAGAGGGATTTAGCCACCCATTTCCATGATAGCTTGAGCAACAAGTTTCGGAAGAAGGTTGATCAACATCCGAGTCGAATAATCGAGATTAGATGGGAATCCACCTTTTTTTTATGAAATATTGCTAAGAGATGATGAGAAATGGAGAGACAAGCTTTTTAGGTCTGAAAATCCTCTCAAAAGAAAGTACAAAAGAAAAAATATTTTTACAAAAAGTGGCACAAGCTACTTATATATGGCCTGTTGAGCTGTCATGTTCGCAGTGCGAACAAAGTGTTCGCCTAGCGAACAGTCAAATTGGAACCTGAAGTGCCTATGTCCTGTGAAAACTCCCCAGACAGATTTCCACATGTTCGTTGTGCGAAGAATTCTTTGCAGTGCGAAGGCTTCGCTGCCAACTTCGCATAGCGAATTCTTGTCCAAATACTTACTGCCTCAAGTCTGGGAGTGTTTGCTAGACCTTCTCTGCCTCTTCGCTCCAACGAGTTGTTCGCTGCCTCCTTTGCACAGCGAACTTAGGTCCCTTTTCTTTTTGGATGAATAGTACATTGGGTTTTCTGGCCTTCACTGCAAACTTCGTTGTGCGAACTTTGTGAAGTTTTTTGGCAAGCTTCGCTAGCAAGTTCGCTGTACGAACTTGTTGTTGTTTGCATGCTGACTTGGTTTCTTTGTCATCCTTCTTGTGTCTTACTCTTCAATTTGTCATGCCTAATTCCTGCACAATAACACACAAATCAAAGGAACCGACATATTTTTACATGATGGTGCAAATCAACCAAAGCAAGAGTGATTCTAACACTTTCTTTACAAAATGGAGTGAAAGATGCCCACATTTGATAGTTCAAATAAGCAAAGTTGGGCATCTAACTGTCGCACCCTAATTTTTGACTTTAAGATCCCACCTCCTTGTGTTTTCGCTTGTTTTGTTTTGCTTTTATATGTGGTTTTGTTATCGCTAACTGGCTTGTGCAGGAGCTTTGGTGTCAAGTAGTTTTGATGTGTGCCCCTATAAATATGCTCCAAAGAATCAGAACTTCTTCCTTTTGACGTCGAGCATGATCATCGAAAGACCAGTTGGAGACTCGTTAGGAATTTCGTCACGGGTCGCATTACTATTTCAAATATTATGACTCCGACACCAAATTCCCAGTCGTTTGTGCTAACAAAGATTAAAGTTGGTTTCAAGAATCATTTTGTTCCCATCCCTGAAGTTTAATCATCGTGTGTCCCTCTAGATTTTTAAGGAAAAGGTTGAATTGTATTATTATTGGTATGTGAGGAATGTGTTTGGAAGAACTTATCAAAGTCAAGGATTTAAGTATATAATTTAAGTGTGAACATAAGGCGGTGGTGTTTCAAAATTCAAATACGATTATAACCGGATCCACGGGTTCAAAGGTTTCCCTCGTGCCAAATCACATTGATTAAAGTTCACTAATGTTATTGACAATAGAAATACCTACGGATAGTCATTCACAGTGCACCTTGGACAAACTTTCCGTTGAAAGTATTGTGGGAGCAGTTTTTATATATGCAAAGCTCATTATTCTACAAAGGGAAAGTAAATCTACAAAGTGCAAGGAATAAATTCACCAAGTACATCTTCATTATGTTATTACAAGTGGTATGCCCATAAGCAATAAACTTAAGGAATTGCCAAGATTACAACCAGTGTTCAAATCTACTTCTGTTACAAAGATACAAGAATACTACAAATTAAACCCCACGGTTGTAAACTCTGCGAAGTTAATCACGAGCTGCACTTCTTGTCAATACAAAGAATGAATGTCTCCCTGCTACGCCATAAGTGAAGTCTGCTACCAGCTCTTAAATATCTTCTAACAGCAATACTTCACCTAGCACCTCTCAACTTCCAGTAGAAAGACGTTAGCCTACACCCAAACCAAGTATACAAATTACCACCCTTAACATTTCCAAACAGTATAAAAATATAAAGGTACAAGGAGAAATCTCACTCATGAGGGCACGGTCAGAGCAGCTCCATGTCATGACTGTTGAGGAATTTGGAAGTTTGCTTCACAGAGCCAGAATCCACAATTTGAAATCCAACATTTGACAGCTTCAACCAACGGTGATTTGGAAGGAGAACCCGGCCAAACTCGCAGCTTTTCTCGGACGCAATTCCGGGCAGTCCCTCCCTCAGAACCTGCACAACAACAAAGTAGGGATAGGGCTCATCTCTTAGATGGTAGTGCAAATGGGTTAGGTGGAAACCCAGGCACTGCAAATGCAATAGCAACAAAAATGTATGAGGAAAGGTTAAAAGTATCCCTTCAAAGGGATTCTTTGGATGATGCAGCGATGAAGCAGAGATTTGGTGAGAACATGGGTCAACTCTTGGGCCCAAGTCATGCCTCAATATTGAAGTCAGCTGCAACTTCTGGTCAGCCTTCAGGGCAAGTTTTGCATGGCGCTGCTGGTGGGATGTCTCCACAAGTTCAAGCTCGTTGTCAGCAATTACCAGGGTCTACAACAGATATGAAGAGTGATATAAATTCTGTTAAATCCCAGAGTTGCGGGTCCTGAAGGATCACTTTCAGGAATTTCTGGATTGAATCAAGGAAACAACAATTTGACTTTGAAAGGGTGGCCACTCACAGGTTTGGAGCATCTACGTTCGGGTCTACTCCAGCAACAAAAGCCTTTCATGCAGTCTCCTCAGCCTTTTCATCAACTACAAATGTTGACACCACAACATCAGCAACAACTTATGCTTGCACAACAAAATTTGACATCACCATCTGTAAATGAAGAAAGTAGAAGGCTGAGAATGCTACTAAATAATAGGAATATTGGCCTAAATAAGGATGGTCTTTCGAACCTCGGGGCTAATGTGTTATCAAATGTTGGATCACCTCTTCATGGTGGCGGCCCTCCATTTCCTCGCGGAGATACAGATATGCTAATGAATTTGAAATTGGCTCAGCTACAATAGCAACACAGCAGCTTCAACAATAATCGAGCATCAGTGCACAGCAGCAGCTCCTGAAATACAAACAACAAATATCAGTTGCAAACAAGCCACGGTTAACAGCAAAACAGTCAACAATCCCATTTCACCATTTACAACAGCAGTAGGCCAATATGGTATCAGCTAGCAGCAACATAGCACCAACATGTTTCTCATATGCAAACATTAACAACCATGTCAGTCCCTCAACAACTATATCAGTTCAACAACAGGTATAGCAAACATTAGGGCAGCATCAACAACAAGTACACCAGTTGCAAGCACCAAACATGTCAGTTGTGAACAATAATAGCATATTGACCACCCAAAGCAAAAGGGTGTATTCTTAGCCCTCAGGTGGTTCATCATTGAGCAAGGCTCGAGTAGCCAGGAGGACGACAAAAAAGATTCACCGCCAACACCCTACCGACTCAAGAGCACCGACGAACATTCAAAAGCAACAGCGGCAACCGTAATCCCTAGCTCAGACACGATGTCGTCATCGCCGGCTCAACCTTATCTCAACCATAGCATAAGACAAAGCAATATCTGAACTCAAACATGGCATTCTCTGTGAAGAAGAAGAAAATAAGTGTTAGCACAATCGCAGAATGACAAGTTCCTATTTTTAGCGGCAAAAGAAACAGGTCACAAAGTCAAACGTGAATATTACAAATTAACACGAAAGAGGAAAGTTTTGAACTTCCCAAATCGAAGCAGAAAGAATCAATTACGGGATCCCAAAATCACTCAGTGTCTCGACAAAATCAGGTGAAATAGGAAGGAAATTGAAGCTTCTTTCCAATCCCACCAAGCCCTCTCGACAGAATCACGCAAATAAGGAAACCATTAAAAGGCAAATTCGTTGGAGGCCCATGAGCCTCACCTATAAAAGGACAATTACCATCACATAGGGGATACTGAAAGAAATCTCAAAGTGAGGCCGTAAACTCGTGCAATCGAAAAGTGAAAACTTATATTTTCCGCCGCCAGGACCGTCGAAGCCATCACCACCCGCCGGAAGGACCCATTCGCACTTCACCTTCCATTTCGCTGTCGTCCCCAACTTTCGGTAAATCTTTATACATGTTAAAACTGTTGAACTATTGATGTTTCGATTTGTGTTTCAGGCGTAAAAATGGAGGAAACGATGAAGGATCGAGGGAGATTGAAACGGAGAGAGATGAATAGAGAGAGGAGGCCGAGGGAGTGAGCAATTTTGGGATTAGGGTTCCATCTTCATTTTTGTTTTACTGTTTAATTTTTTTTTTGCTGTTTTGTGTTGCTGTAACCTATATGTGCGCACGACCACGGTAGTACCATGGTCCATCGTCACAATCACCGCACGTCACCCTCAGATCACGATCTAACGACCCAACACATGCACATTCACCGTAAACCCTCGCTATCCTCCTCACACTGGATTTATCCGCCCATTAATCATTTAATCTACCCTAATTACCTTTTAAATTTAATTAATAAGTTTTTTCTTCCAATCAGTTTTATTAAAAATGGATTAATAATTATTTTTGTTCGTTAATTAGCTCTAATCCTTTATTTTAAAATTAGGTTAGTAATATTTTAATTTAATCCCTTTATTTAACCCATTAATTAATTTAATATTAACTTTTCCTTTTAATCCTTTTAAGTAATTATCTCTCTTAATTAATTTAATAATTTTAATGGGACTTTTTTTTAAATAAATAACTAATAACTCTTTCTTTATAATAACTTGTATTTAACAAAACTAATATTAGTAGAGAAGAAAATCTTTTATAAAAAAAAATCTACTTTCATGATAACTAAAGAAAACTATTCCATAACCGTAAATAACCTTTTAAAGCCTATTTCTATTCTATTAAATATCGATTTATTCGTCAATTTTAATAATAGTATAATTGTTCACAACTTTTTTCTAAATAACTTGTTTTTATTAATAACTAAGAAATCATTTGGCTTAATAAAACCTATTTCATAATAACTAATCTTATATATAAAAATAAATAATAACCAAAAACTACTTATTTAATATATTAAAACCTTTTATTCAACTCTTTTCTTTTAAAATCTAATTAACATAATCCAATCTAAAATAACTTCTAAAAATCCAACACAACTTTTCTCTTAAAAATTAAATTAACATTTTTCTTAAAAAAACAATCTCTTCCTATTCAACCCTCCTTTAAAATCAATCCCAATTAAAACAATCTTACATCGCAACCAATTAATCGTGCGCGCTTCCGTATCTGCACGTTCGCAGTTCACACTTTCACTCACTTAGCGCTTTCATGCGTTTGTGTATGCCTTTATTTATATGCCTCTATTCTACCCGCAATTTACATTTACCGCATTTACTTTAATGCATTGCATTCCGTCCAAAGGAAGAACTTGCGCATGACTTAAGCGATTGTGCGTATGCATACCATTTGCATCATTTTCCCATTGATCCTTGATCCCATTCAAGTCGATCTTCTAAGTTAGATCCTACCCCATAGGAAGGACATTTATCTTTATAGCTTAGAATAAACTATTCAACTCAATTCAAACTATTCAAACACATTAAAGAATAAGATGTTAATCATCTTAAGCGAGATAAAACTCCTACCCCATAATAATTCAATCAATTCGTAGGGACTTTGCCTTAAGAGAGATAATGGCATACTTGTCGATTAAATTCCGAGTGCTTGAGCCCTTCTCTTAAGACGATGCAAAGACTATTTTCCTATAAAGTTGTGGTGGAAATCAAATAATCTCCCTTAAAATGAAAACTCATCTTTTCTCCTAAAATCAATCAATCAACTACCTTTATCCCGTAGGAACTTTGACCACAGTCAAAGAATTCCTCAAACCCTTTAGGGGAACTACAGATACTCTGATTCCACTCCCGTAAGGATATGTAGGCATAAGATGCGATATCTTATCGAGTATACTTAGATATAAACCATTAGGTCTTTCAACCTTTAAGCAGATAAACCTTAGCAATAAACAAACATAAAACAAGAGGTTCCTGTAGAGTACTACAGAAACTTAGGATGCTAGCATCTTCCCTAAGTTTAACCAACCCCCGAACTTATAACTCTCTATCTTGCATTTGCATTGCATTGTGGGTAATTTGATCTTTTTCCCTTCCTTTGGACAAATTAAAGTTCGGTTGCAAATGAATTAAGATTCAAGTTAATCAATAGCTTGGTATCCAAATTTCACCGCGACAGAAATGGCGACTTCACTGGGGACTCTCGGTGGGTTTCCCTAACTTGTTTGTTTAGATTTGCTTATATTTGCCTAATTGTTTACTTGTATACTTGTTTGTTTATTACCTTTGGGTTGATACTTTTGAGTGGTGAGACAAAGTCCTACACCCGGACTTGAGTGAACTTAAGATAGGATAGTGATATGTTCGACGAGGCTTATAGGGGGTGGAATCCCGACCAAGCTGACTTGAAAATCACACTCAATTGAGGCCCTCTTGAAAGTTGTACTGTTGAACGAATTTTTAATCGTGAAAACATACACTATATTCGATGTTGGAGCCTATGATATTGAGGACCGTAGTTACCTTAACCCCACTTTGGCATTTATTAGGATGTAGTGCGGGACTATGAGGGAGTACCCCCGAAATAGTGCTACGCGATGCTACACTCAAAAGAGGTTCTCTTGAGAATATTATTAACCACCAAGTACTTGGGAAGTTGATAATATTCGAAAGATGGGTTAATGGCTTTGGGAACCTTCTTAGAACCTTGTTCTGCAGGTACAATCAACCTTTACCATGTCCTTTGGGAATGGGTATACCCTTTGGCTTCATGCTCGTTGCAAACCTAGGGTCCCCTTTGTTTGTTTATCTTTGTGCATCTATGTGCTTACTTGTGTTTGTTGCATTCATAAAGCATCATACCGCATTGGACTTCATGGGATTCATCTTTGTTTATGAATATCGTAGGGCACTATGGATCCCAACAGAAGACACACTTTGAAATATACTTTTAAGAGTCCTAAATTGGGTGACCTAAGGAAGTTGGTAGCCTTGATTGAAGACCAAGAAAAGTTCAAGAGCAAATATGGGAAGCTAATATCATTATTGAGTCGCCAAGTGGATGAAGGACTTCTTTCCGCTCTATTGCAGTTCTATGATCCGCTTTATCACTGTTTCACATTCCCTGACTTTCAACTATTGCCTACATTGTAAGAGTACTCCTTTTTGGTTGGTCTACCTATCCTAGAAGAATCTCCCTTCCCTTTCTTGGAGAGCGACCCTGAAGAAAGAGATATTGCTAAGGCTCTTTATCTAAAGGTATCCAACGTCAAGGGAAACTTAATTAGTAAAGGTGGTATTTTTGGTTTGACTACGGATTTCTTAATCGGTAAAGTTATGTTTTACGCTGATTATACGAACAAGATTCCATTCGAGGCAATCTTCACCCTACTTATTTATGGAGTGTTTCTATTCCCAAGTTTTGAAGGGTTCGTCGACCTTAATGCGATTAAGATCTTTATGAAGAACAACCCAGTGCCAACTCTTTTGGGTAATACTTATCATTATGTGCATCTTCGAAACTTCTATGGTGGAGGGATGATCACCTGTTGTGTGCCCTTACTCTACAAGTGGTTTATTTCGCATTTGCCTAAGTTTAGTTCTTTTTTGAATCTCGATAGAGGGATTTGGTCTCCGAGAGTTATGGCGTTGACCCACTCGGACATTGATTGGTACAACCGAGCGTATGATGGAACGTTAATTATTAATGGTTGTGGGGATTTTGCTAATGTGTCGTTACTTAGTTTTAATGGAGGGATCAGTTACAATCCAGTTTTAGCTCGTTGACAGTTGGGATATCCATTGAAGGAACCACCTAAGAGTGTTCAAGTGGAGAGCATTTTCTTTAGGGATAACAAGAAACTTCAATACAAGATTCTAGCTGCATGGGAACATTTGCATAAGAAAGGGAAGAAGAGCCTTGGGAAACTTAACTGTGTGTCCTTGGAATCGTACCTTCAGTGGGTCAGAGAGAGAGCAATCAAGTTAAAGATGCCTTATTCTCGTCAAGATCCTATACCTCCAAGAAGAGAACCCACTTATGTCTTTATGTCCGAAGTTGAGAAGTTAGAGGTCGCTTTGAGGAAGTCGCAACATGAGTCAGAGTCATGGAAGAACAAGTATCAAGTAGTGGTTGCAGAGAATGATGAACTTCAGAAACAGAAGGATGAGCTTCAAAAGCAGCTACAGTTGAAGGATGAAGAATTACTCCCTTTCAAGAAGAGGAAAGATCTGAAGGATTTATTTTTCTCCGACCCACAATGTACTATTTGGAGGTTGATTGTAGACAATCTCACCCGTGAGAAGACCCAGTTGGAAGAGGAGCTCAAGCGGAGGAATTCAGAACTTCCTTAGGGCTTTCATTAGCTTTTACTTAGCTATTTATTTGGGACTTTTAAAAGAATAATTATCTGTAATCCGTTTCAAAATTAATAAAACGTTTTTTCTTTTACCGCAATGTTTATAAATAATTGGGATCCCATGAAGTCCTACTCATCCTGCATTGCATTCTTTTTCTTTGTTCACTTCAAGAAACTCAATTTCGTTTCACAGGTATTGTAAATATGGACTTCAAAAGAGAAGCATTGAAGTACACTTTTCAGAGTCCTAACATTGAAAGCTTAAGAGAGCTAGCGAAACTCATCGAGAACCGTCACGCTTTTACAACAGAATATGGAGGAGTCTTCTACTTTCTCGAGCTCGAGATGAAAGAGGGACTGTTGGAGACCCTTGTTCAGTTCTACGATCCGCTGTACCATTGCTTCACCTTTCAAGATTACCAACTAATGCCGACCCTGGAGGAGTATTCTGAATTTCTGAAGATACGTGTGACTACTTGACCCATGTTCACTGGATTGGAGGATGCGCCCAGTGACCAAGAGATTGCAAATGATACTCGTCTCAGCCTAGCAGATGTACAAGCTCATTTAACTACCAAGGAAGGAGTCCTTGGATTTCCAGTCGATTTCCTGATTGAGAAAGTTCGTTATCACGCTGAAAGGAAGGAGGTCCCGATAATGGAAGCTACCTTTGCCTTATTGGTCTATAGGATTTTCTGGTTCCCAAAGATTGACGATTTCGTCGACATGGATGCAATTAAGTTGTTCATCCTCAAGAACCCCACTCCTACTTTGTTAGCTGACACGTACCATTCGATCCATTCGAAGAATGCTGAAGGAGGAGGACATATTGTTTGTTGTACCGCCTTACTGTATTCATGGTTTATTGCTCGCCTAGCTCGACACCCGTCTGTTTGGGAGCAGATAGAGGCACCCCGTTGGCCTGAAATAGTCATGGCCCTTATTCACTTTGATATTTTATGGTATGACCCTACTTATGGAGGTGTTGAGATGATTCATAGTTGTGGAGGATTCCCTAATGTTCCCCTTATTGGGAGGGAAGGATGCATCAGTTACAACCCCGCTTTGGCCCGTCGACAATTGGGGCACCCGATGAACGAAATACCTGACCCAACTTTGATGGAGGGGATCTTTTTCAAGGAAGGAGAGGATCCAAACTTGAAGGCTGTCATAATATACGCATGGAAGTACATCAACATGGAAGGAAAGACTGCTTTAGGGTTCCCTAATTGTGCTGCCTCTGAAGACTATCTGCGTTGGGTGCGCGAGAGGGCTCTCGACCTCAAGATGTCTTTCCCTTTCCACGAACCCATGGTGTTGACTTTTCATGATCCTGATTGGTTTGATGTGAGTGAGGTAGATCAGTTGAAGGCCGCCTTGGACGAGTCTCGGAAACTGAAGGTCGCTTAGAGAAACAAGTTTTTCACCCTCAAGGTAGAGAAAAAGAAGTCTCAGAAGCTGCCAGAAATAAAATCTCCAAGAAAAAGGAAGGCGCGAGAGGATTTATTTTCCTCTCACACCTCTTCAGGAACTGTCACCAAGGATGATCTTCCCCCGGCTAATGTAGCTTGGAAAGAATGTGTAGATCGACTCATCAGTGAGAAGGCCGAATTGCAGGAACGCGTCAACCAGTTAGAGGAAGAACTTTGTGCGCAGAAGGAGCATAAGGAGTAGATCTCTAAGTTTTCTTTTGCTTTTGTTCCAATGTAATAAACTCTTAAAAGAGTACTTTGCTTTGTAATGTTTCTCAAATATCAATGATGGAATAAGTTTTTATCCAACGTTATAATACCGGAAAAAAAACAATTTGAGTTTCTTGAAGTTTCATACTCATTTGCATTTCTTGCATAAGCATAACATTGTTTGCATTCCAGGGTCTCACCCTTACTTCATCTCCACAGACAAGCTGAATCACCAGTATAAGACTCGCGCCAGTCAACGTCAAAAGATGGATCAGCTTGAACAAGAGAACAAGACACTCCGTGATGAAGTTGCAATTCTGAAGGAAAGTCTGGAGAGGTTGAATGGTTTAGTCGAAGCTTTGTCCAACCAGTCTGCACTCAACAATCAGGATTTTCAAAGGACTGTTGTCTCCAAAGTTGTGTCAGCACCGATCCCAGTGGTGCCTACTATTGCCGAAGTGACCTACAACACACCGCCAGGTTTTCCGTGGGGAATGTCTTCTCATTTCACTCCTGCTGGCTATCACCCACATGTTCCTGAGGTCCCTATCATGACCGTTTCTCAAGCCATCCCTACCACTGCTGTCGTAATGACCACTGTGCCGCTTGCGCGAAAATAAGGTGCCGGCATGACAGAAGAGTCGCCACCTTTTGTTATTTATCCCTCAGAGCGGGAAAGGAAACGATCGGAAAAACCTGACGAAAAAGGGTAAGACAAGGTCATCGCAACCATTGTCTGGGTTCGGGAGTCGGTTACGCAAGGGGAAGGTATTAGCACCCCTCACGTCCATCGTACTCGATGGGATCCACGCTTGTTTGTTTACTGGACGGGTTGGTTATAATCTATCTACCTATCAAGGCTGGCTGAAAAAAGAAAAGAAAAATGACTCGGCAAAGCGTCGCACTTTATGCCTACGTATTCTCATCAGAGAATGAGAAATCAGAGTCAACATAGTTCGGCCTACGAAGGATTACGGGGGAAAGGTTGAAGGTTGCTCGCTAGGACGTCGCATCCTATGCCTACGTACTTCCACACTGTATGGAAGATCAGAGCAAACGTAGTTCGGGCTACTACGGGTTATCTCCTGAAAGAAGTGTTTTTTATTGTGTTTGCGATTTCAACCGCACTTAGAGACTATGACCTGAGAGTGAATGCGTCGCCTGTCACCCAAAGGGTACCATACTAAACATCCAAACTGTGGAAAAGAAACTCTCCCACAATCCTTTCTCAGATAGCTTAAGGCTCGTAACGTACGAAAGAAATCATTCATGATTACTGTATCTTAAACTGTTTTGAGATGAGAAGAGAACAGGCCCAACTAGGAGGGAGACTATCAAGTCCTACTGTTATCATGCCATGGATTCATCCTATGGTTGAGGTTTGAACAGGGAACTCCTAGAAGTTGTCATGCATAGGTTTCAACCTAAAAGTCTATCATCAAATCCTTATCAAAGGAAATGAGAGTCCTAAGGGATCATGTCAATGATACACCAAAACAGACAAAGCATCAGCTTAACAGTAAAATGCATGCAATGCAAGTGAGGGAGGAAATGTGTGTGGGGCTTCAGCCTCCACAAGCTCGTCTCGACCTCAAGCCAGTCATGAAATAACAGTAATCATACTGAAAAATAAACAACATGCTATCAAGCAATAAACAGTAAACTGCAATCATACAGATAAAAGAAAGGAAAATGCCATCAGGCAAACAAACCACATGCTTGAGAAAGAAACCATCTACATCTATTCTCTAATCCTAACACTAACAGAATCCTGACCAAATCTAAGCAATGCCCTAAAGCAACACCCTAACCAAAAGAAAACAATCCTAGTCTTCAAGCTTCAAACAAGCTTACCAAAGAAAGGGAGCTAAGTAGGCAGACTCATAGTGTCTTCCTCAGGAAAGCACTAGGAGGTGTATACTCAGGAATCATATCCTATGTGGCTCAACAACTGTGATCAGTTTACATTCCTCCTCAGGAGAAATTAAACTCACATGTTGGCTCCAACATCACTGGATATTTAGGAAATCCTACCTGAACTAGTGGAACTAAGTGAATAGACCCCTAGGACCTTCCTCAGGAAAGTACTAGGAGGCTTCCACTTAGGAACTGTATCCCATGTGGCTCAACAACTGTGATCAGTTTACATTCCTCCTCGGGAGAAATTAAACTCACATGTTGGCTCCAACATCACTGGATACTTAAGAAATCCTAGATGAACTAATGGAACTAAGTGAATAGACCCATGGGACCTTCCTCAGGAAAGTACTAGGAGGCTTCCACTTAGGAGTTGTATCCCATGTGGCTCAACAACTGTGATCAGTTTACATTCCTCCTCAGGAGAAATTAAACTCACATGTTGGCTCCAACATCATTGGATACTTAAGAAAGAGGTGAGAAGAAAGCATGAAAGTCATTCATAGTGCCTTCCTCAGGAAAGTACCATGAACTTCCCTCAAACTTCAGGATCTCAAACCTCACAGACAGGGAATAATCCCCAAGCTCTGGGTCTCTGGGTCTTGATCTACAATCTTCTCTTCCATCATGCTCTTCAACAAGATCTTCAAAACAAACTAAGCCCCACAACGAATTCCCAGAAATAAACCCCAGAGACAGACAAATAACCACAGAACAGTCAAAACCATCAGTCAACTTCAGAAAATACCTAAAAATACTAAAGCAAGAGGGAAAAATCTAACAATTATCCATAAGGGTCTATAACACCTACCCATAACATCCCTATATGCCCCTACCCAAAGATCAACTCAAAACTCTCCAAAGAAAATGAATTACTTCACTTATGCATTCCTAAACCCTAATTATGATACCCTAATGCTAACCTAATTAAACTAATCAAATTTTAATCTAAAAATCATGAATTAAATCCTATAGGAACTATGATTCAATATCTAACCACACCAAAAAGAATGGCTCAAAAATCCTAAGGGAAGGCCCTAAAAGAAATTCTACAAAATGAAGCATCAAACTAAACCTATTTAAAAGCTATTTAAATGAAAAAATATACTAAAAATATTAAAAGAAAAATAAAATAGAATTTTATTTATTTATATTTTCTAGACATGATTATGAACATGTGAAAAAAACAAGCATTAAAAAATGATCATTTTTCTATTTTATATGAATTTTATAATATGCAAGAAAACATTAAAAGAAATAAAAATAAAGGAAATTGAATTAAAGGGGAGGGGGGGTGTTAATAGAACTGCGCCCTAGTTGCTTTTATTAAGTGGGCCAGATCAGGGGGGTGCACGTAGCAAATGGGATAAGCCCACTATGAATCAGAAATGAATTAAAAAAAAAGGAAGAAAAATGATTAAGCAGGCGGTGCAATTAGCAAGAGTTTTCAGTTGAAATATGGTTTGGGCCGCTAACGGAGGGTGCGTATAGCAAAGGGCTTAAGCCCAATCCAAATCCCTTCAGAAATCTCACGCAAGGGGGGGGGGGGGGGTGAGCGAGCAAACGGGGGAGTGCATCAGCAATTCACAGTTGGGCTGGGCCCAACCCAAACCCTAGTCAGAAAACCCTAACAAAACCTAATTCTCCTCTAACCAGCCTGAGTACTGTTCATCACCTAAACCTCAAACGCCGTTCATCTCCCAACCCTCCTCTCAAACAATCTCTGAAACCCCTCCAAATCCTCTCCAACACCCTCGCCCAGATCAATACCCAAAACAAATAACACTAAACCTCTATTCTCAAAAACAAGAAACCCTATCCTAGTGCATGAACGGCAATGGATATTGTGAGAAGGGGACGAACCTGAGACGATGCCGTTCTGGGATTTCTTGAAGGTTCCACGAAGGTCGCCGCGAGAGAGAAGAAGATTTTGACGTTTTCTTGGCTACTGAAGGAGCTCGCGGAGTGTCTTGAAGGAAGCGTTGAAACTCGCTCGAAGATTTCTTGATAAACGGCGAAGAACTCAACGAGTTCTGGGAAGATCTGGAACAAAGCTCAAGAACAGATGAAGCTGGAAACGAGCGTTGATGAAGATCGTGATATTTCTGGGCGCGCACTCAGGTGTTCATCTTTGGAGGGAAACGGAAACGAACAACTGAAAGTCCTGATGATTGCCACGTTTGGAGGAGATTGGCGGTCGTTGACGGTGATCAGTGATGAAGGATGGAGTTCTGGCAATGGAGTGTGAACACAATGAAGGTTTGAAAGTTTTTCTGGGTTTTCTGGAGATTCCTCCGAAGATTGATGGATGAACCTGGGCAAGAGGATGAAGTTTCTGGCGACGTTGAGTTCTCCGGTGAGTGGTGATGAAGGTGGATGGAGGAAGAAGGAGAAAGAAGGAGGAGATCGGAGAAGAAAAGAGAGATTTCTGGTAACTTTCCAGATTCCGGCGGTGGTTGCGGTGGCCGGAAGGCGTTAGGGGTGGCCGGAAGGGGTTTGCATGCCGGCCGGTGGCTTCTCCGGCGAAGCTCAGGTGATGGTCTGTGGTGATGACAAGTGGCAGGCGTGAGGGTTGTAGGTGAGACGTGTGACAGAGTGAAGGTGAGTGGAAAACGCGTGTCAGTGAGAGAGGGACTTCTGAGTGGTGTGTTGGTGGGGTCTCCTTTGCACGCGTGGCCCTATTTTATAGTGACAAGTGTCACTCTTCCCTGGACAAAAACGACCAAAACTGGACCTGCAAGGACTTGGGCTTCAAAAATCTGCTTCCTAGGCCCAACGAAATAATGGACAAAAAAACCAAAACTGCATTAAAAAAACTAACTCTAATTAATCACTAATCAGACATTAAACCTACTTAATTCTAAAAACAATTAACTAAATGAAAATTCAATTAACCCTAATTAAAATCTAAACAAAATATCAAATCCTAATTAATCCTAATTAAGCCCTAATTAAATCTAAAAATGGTTAAAATCTATCTAACCTCTATATTAATAAAACTTCTACTAATTTCTATAAAATATCTATTAAAATTTAAAAGAAAATCTATTAAAATCCTATTTAAAATCTACCACTTATTTATAATATCTATTTAAAAGAAAAACTATATTAAAACAAACTCTATTATTAATAAAAGAAAACTATACTCTTTCTATATTATCTAAAAACAATTAAAAACAATTTTAAAATCTATTATATTCTAAAAAATGATTTAAAAACTATTAAACCAATTAAAAACCTATTTAAATTCTTAAAAAACTTATAAAGCTCTAGAAAAAAGACCTAAACTATTTAAAAAGTTTAAAAATCCATTTAAATCCTAAAAATGATTAAAAGCCTATTTAAAATCCACAAAAGGCTATAAAACCCTAAAAGAATGCAGACAAATGCAAATGACCCCCCATAAAAGAGCGCACGAGACCAGATCGAATTAAACAGTAAACCCCTGGCATCAGAATATTCCGAAAACCACCATGCAAGCTGAAAATCCCGAGAAGCGCACAATTTCCCGAAATAAAACCCTGATGACCTAGACTGGATCTGAAATATCTGATAGACGAAACCCAAACTGTAACTCTGATATTCTTTGTCTGTGCATAAATGTCATGCATCTGATATGCGAACATGAATTTAAACCACGAGCCAGCTAGGAGAACCGGTTGGTCAAATTTTGGGGTGCAACAGCTGCCCCTATTCAAACGGCTTGAACCTGACTGGGTGAGAAGCGAACGGCTCTCAGCCCATTAAGGTGCGAGACGGTTGAATACCGGTAAACCCGAAAATTTGCCGACTGCACGGGCACACGATACTCTGCGGGAAACAAATCTTCAAACACTGCAATACTGGCTGCACAACAACTAGCTGGAGAAATACTGATCTGATATCGCCGTCAGTTATCCACATTAACTTCTTCTGATATTGCCTTCAGACAACCAAAACACCCAACATTATTGCTGGAGAACTAAATCTGACAAAACAGCTTTGACCTGGGGTTCACCCCTGGTAAATGGAACAAAAGGTACGCTTGCGTATTTGGAGCTACCCTGCGGGGGATGAGAGACTCAACCAAGCACACTCTGATCTGGGGTTCACCCTCAGAACCATAACGAACATCCAAATACTACTGCATACTGAGCCCACCGTAGAACTTCAACATTAAAGATATATGAAACCCTGGCCACTTCCAGCTTCAGCTAGAAAAGATCTTCAAGTATTCCTGAAGATGGGATCCTTGGCCTCCAAGGATATAAACTTTGCCCGTCGGCGATTCCAACTTCAGCTAGAAAGGATCTTCAACCATTTCTGAAGATAATCATCCTTGGCCTTCAAGGATATAAACTTTGCCCGTCGGCAACTCTGCAAGAGGTATCTTCGACTTCAGTCTGAAGAAATGGTCCTTGGCCTTCAAGGATACATGGATCTGCCTTCAGGCAACTCCACCTCTGCTATAGAGTATCCGTGACTTCAGTCAGGGATATACTTCGGCCTTCAGTCCGAAAAATGAATCCTAGGTCATTCATGACCTTAGGGATAACCTTGCCTTCAGGCACCTTCGCTTCAGCTTGGGAAATCTGTGACTTCAGTCAGAGAAGTGGTATCCTGAGCCATTCATGACTCTACGGGGATTCAAACACTTTGCCTTCAGGCAAAACTCCGCTTCAGCTGGAGAAACATCTTCGACTTCAGTCAGAAGAAACACTATTCATTTGATCGCAATCAATCATCACCTCAGGACAACTGACTTGGTCTTCAGGCCAACACGAGTCACCTTGTTATATCTACAAACTTTGGAACCTTGTCTTCAGACACACATTGATTCATCAACACGGAAATCCGAATCCACAGGAACATTCTGATATCGCCTTCAGGCGCTTACGAAGTCAATCTTCAGATTAGACATCACTGTTGGAGCAAACATATCACGCTGCTATTCTCTTGACATCCTGTCAAGTCGTTGCTAAATAAAAGCAAACATGCCGGGTCACCGGACATAATCACCAGGTTAAAAACTCTGTTGAGGAGAGAGGAATGAGGGTTCACCCAAACAATCCTGACGACTCACTCGGGAAAAGGAAGAAGGGTTCACCTAAACAACCTTGTAGACTTTGCTGCAGAAAGACGAGAGAGCTCACCCAAACGACTTCAACAACTGCTGGAGAATAACGAAAGAGTTCACTCAGACGATTCCTACCAACTGTACTGTGGAGCAAGTACTTCTGTTCGAGAGCACGGTAACCACCTGGTTCGTGCTTCATATGCAAATGCTGGAAAAATGGGCGTAATGCTCCGCGCGAAACGGAATGCCACGCTTTTGAGTAAATGTTATGCAATCATGCAAGGAAATGCCCCAGCAAAATAAATGCTGGGAGGAGGAATCATCCACTCGGGGAGAGTAACCATTATGCTGAGGAAGAGCTACCCTTCAAGGGAGCTGCATTTTCTGCCGATCTCATCTGGACTTACACTTGAGGATGACGGGCTCCTCCGGAGAACACAGCACACCAGGCTGATCAACACACTATCCTCTGCTATACTCTGCACGGGGAAAGCGATAAATGCTCTGAACGGCTTTCTGAGGAACGACCCTTCTAGGGAACATAGCCTTCAGGCTACAAGACACTCATGTCATTAAGTTCTCAAACTCACGGGGATAAACAAACTTCTGCTTGCTGGACAATCCTTCGGGATCTGCTTGGGGAAACATTTCATCTACCACTCATGGCTGTGCTCGGCTGGGGTATCAATCTACCTGCCTGCTGCTGGGGAAGTGCCAACCACCTGCTGGGGAAAAGACCCCTACTCTGTTGGGGATTCCAGGAATTATCCTGGGCAGCTCTTGTTAGGGACGCTACTGGGGAGCTCATGAATCATCTTGAGCAACCAACTCGGGAAACTGCGCTGGGGATCCCACAAATCATCTTGAGCAAATGGCCCTGCTGAGGGATTCGAGAATCATCTCGAACTGAAGACTTCGCTGGGATCTCGAGAATCATCCTGAGCGAGCGACTGTGGGGATTACACCGGGGTCTTAAGAATCATCCTATGAAAACGACCTTGTTGGGGAGAATGTCAGGAATCATCCTGAGCAACTGGTCCTTTGGTGGAACACCTGTAAAACAAGAATGATAATAACCTAGATTATGCTTATGATGCATATGCTTCGGCGTCGTGCCCCACACGGTGGAAATGCTATGCGTTTATGCTAAATGCTATGCAATCATGCACTATGATGCGATCCCGTCAGCAAAATAAATGCCGAGGGGGAAAATTCTCCTGTCAAGGGGAAATAACTACTCAGATAGAGGAATCATCCTGCTGAAGAGAACGTGGACACGCCAACATCAATCGGACTCTGTCTGGGGAAATGATCTTCAGTTGACTGCTGCAGGGAAAACAACTTCAGTTGACTGCTACAGGGGAACGAAGCTCTACAAGAACTTGGACCTGCTGATATCAATCGCGAGAATAGACTGCGTGGCCGTCTCGGCTACTCTTCTGGGGATAACCACTCCGTGGGGAAACAACTTCAGCTGCTCAACATTCCACTGGGGAAAACCAATCATGATCTGATGACCTCTAAGGATTCAGCTCTTTTTGGACATCTGCAAACTCGGCTGAGGAAGGAGAAAACATTCTGCTTCGCTGGAGAGAGTACGACTCTGGGGAAATACCGCATCGGCAGTTCAATGCTCTGCTAGGGAACATCCACTCAAGGTCCCAACTGCTTCCAAGGATTCTGCTTTTCTGGGGGTTTGCGGACTCAGCCGGGGAGAGAGAAATCATTCTACTTCAACGGGAGGGTGCGACTCTGATGAGGAATTTTAATTTCGCCGGGGAAGAAAGAATCATCTGACTTCGGGGGAGAGTGCAACTCTGCAGGGGAATACAACGTCAGCTGTTCCAACACTCTACTGGGGAAGAAGGAATCATCCGACTTCGGGAGAGAATACGACTCTGGTGGGGAATCTCAATTCCGCTGGAGACTTCAGTCTGGCACCATCATTTGCTGCATCCTTCAGCGTATGAATAGCTTCATACAAGACTTGCACTTGTGACCCGGTGCTGGGGGACATCCTACTTCAGCGGCTTTACTGGGGAAAACACGAGCTTCGGTACCCGAACATTTCTATGAAGCCTGCACTTGTGACCCGGTGCTGGGGGAGAATACGAGCTGCTGCGCGCGACTCAGCTGATGAGGTGACGTTCCTTCAGGATGCGTCTGCTTGGGGAAGAGAATCATCTCTGCGTGGGGAGACATGTCAATGCTCACTATTCTGCGTTCAGATTCTGCGGAGGAGAGACTACCGAACTCTGCTGGAGAAGGAGGACTCGCCCTGCTTCGGGGATATCAATCCTGGTCTGCTGAGGGTAATCTTGACCCTAATCTGATAAGGGATAAACGCCATCTCAATTTGCTGCAATCTCAAACTGTACAGGGGGAACAACCTCAAACCGTACATCTTTGCTGAGAAACGATCCTGGTTCAACAACGTCAACACAGGGAATTCAGACTACCGATCATGGAGCTAAGTAACAGGTTAGGCCGTTAGGATGACAACAAGGCTTCTTCAGAAGACTCAGGTTTTGGAAGGGTAACGGCGCGATTCCCTGATACTCAATTCTTGCTAGGGTGAACAAACTCATTTGAACAACTTGCCCCAGTGCAATTCAACTTGCCCCAATCCGACTTTTGGGAATAATTCATTCTGAACTGAAAACAACTGGCCACCAGACAATCCTCAGGTGGCTTGCCCCAACACCTGCACAACAGAAGGATTCATCCTCCACTAATCAACTCTCAGCATGGTTGGCTTCAATATCTCTGAAGTAGTTTGCCCCTGAACGAGCGATGAGCGACTCAACATGCTCTGATCGAACACTGGAGGGATCTGTCCTCAAATCGCAAGAATTCTGGATAACTGCCCCTGATTGGGTCTCGAGAAGATTCACTTCCGATCAACCGCTTCTCGCATAAACTGCCCCATAATCAACTGATGCTCCGGGACTTGTCCTCAGACAAACTGATTCCAAACTCACAGGAAGTCATTGCCCCAAATTCACAGGGCTTTGCAGCATACCATTCTGACCCAGACCTCTGACGATTCAGTCCTGATTGACTATTCCCTGTTGAAGTTCCTTCGTATCAGCTACTAACTTGCAATTAAAATTGTTTATTCACGAATGGTAATTTTAATGCAGTGTTCATGCAAATTTCGAAAAAATGTTGTACTGTCACTCATTTACGTGTCATGCTAGTGAGTGACGAATGAACCAAAGAGTTCAAACGTAGTGCTGATGTAATCAGTGAAAAATACAATAAGGATATGATTAGCAAATCATGAAGGAGTCAGGTTGCTCAACCTTATCGCAATGCGCTTTCAGAATAAACCCTGCCTCAATTAGGTCTTTTAAGGGTTGTATCGTGGTCGGGTTCACGGTTCGTGAAACAAAGGATATTTGGCTCAAATTATGATTTGTACCCACCCCTTCTACGTGATGACCTCCGATCCTAAAGTCCAGCTAACTTAGCTCGAGCGCTCGCCTCTTCGAGAGGTATATCGAGCATTGGGAACAACTGGTTAAAGAATTCACAAGGTGTTTCGGAGTGACAGTTACTCCTTTTTCGTTTTCAATGTCTGTATCTACACGACTTTGTCCTTGTTTGAGGATTTTTCTCTTTTACAATCCTTTCTTTTTCATTCTTTTGATTCCCTAACTTTTGCCTGGACTGACTCCTTTTGAGTTCTTTTCGATCTTTTCTTTCTGAAGTCCAGCGGGATGCCCTGATTTTTGCCTAAGTGTTTGCTTTCTAGCTTTTCTTTTTTACTTAGCGGGCTTTCTTATTATTTTTTCTTTTTCTTGGAACAAGTCGTGTGACACTGGTTGTCTTGATTGCTCCGAAAGGATTATAACTGTCTCACTCCTGATTGGTGAGGTTTAACCATTGTGGTTGATGAGGTACGACCTCTGGAGAGGAATATGATGTGGTTGGTCCTCGAAGGACAACACTCCTCTATAAGACTTGAACGCTCGATCAAGCTAACTGACAACTACCCTGCCCCGGGTTAAGATGTGAGGGTTTAAAAGTCCGAAAGAAACTCCTACTTCTCGGCTCGAAGTGGTTAACAAGGGATTCTCTTCCTTATCTCTCCGGTGTTTAGGGGATTTGAAACAATGCCTTATACGTCATCGGCAAAGTTTTATCTGAAAGCAATACGATCATCGGCTATGAGTATTCAGTTTCATCATCCTCCCTCCACTCATTGCTAATCATAGTGATAAAGTGGAGTAAATAAAATGCAAGTGTCAGTGCAATGCAGTAAATGAGTGACAACGACATAACTAATTCAGAAAAATGCATAGTCACTTTATTAATATTGCTATTCGAGACATACAATGTTTAACAGCAAGTAGTAACTAACAGAAAAGAAACTACAAATGCAAATGGTAAAAAAGTCTGAGGACTGCCAATGCTGAGGACGTCTGCCTGTATGGATCACTGGCTTTTGGAAATAACCCTCTGAATCTGCAAGCTCAAACAGCTGAGAGGTTGTTACGTACAACCAAAACTCCGTCTGGAAAGGAAATACACCCTTGGTCGATCAATTGTTGCACTTTCTCCTGGAAAGCCTTGCAATCTTCAGTTGAATGCCCCGGAGATCCACCATGGTAACCACACTGAGCATGAGGATTGTACCCTGGGGGGTAAGGCTCTGGCACGGGCTTGAGAGCTTTCGGTTCCACCAAAGAATTCTGAATCAACTGTGGAAGAATCTGGCTATACGGCACATGCACTGGAGGGAAAGAAGCATTCCTTCGTTCTAAGTGGTTGCGAGGCCTCTTTCGATTCTGGTGTTGGTATTCTTTCTGCCAAGGAGCAAGAGGTCGTCGTTTCTGCATGGCAACGGTCCCTTGTTTAGGCGCTTGCGTCCTTGAACTTGATCCAGGTAGAAACTGCGAGCGAGGCGATTCAGTCACCAAAGGTCGCGGGACATATTCAAGATCTTTCTCAGCTTCAGGCAAAGGAGTGGAATCATTCACCTCTCCTACAGGGTACGGGATGAACTTTCCCGATGCTCTCATGTCGCCCGGTACAAACCTAATTGTCCTTGAGTCAATAAGGTCTTGAATCTTATTCTTGAGAGCCTTACATGTTTCAACATGGTGCCCCGGTGCTCCTGAGTGGAAATCACAACCTGTGCTGAAATCAATGTCTGGTGACACGTCACCTGGTGGATCTGAGGTCCGAAGCTTGAGAACACGGTTCTGAACCAATAGCGGCAACAACTGGGCATAACTCACAGGTATTGGGTCCACAACTCTATCAAGTAGCTTCTTCTTTTGATTATAACCTTCAGGGTTATTCTGAGATGTCTGGCGCGGATGCTGACGAGACAGGTCTCGAGCTTCATGCTGTGTAGAGGATCTATGCGGTCCATTTGGCTTCAGCACAGGTGGCACGGACGGTAACGGAGGAAGCACTTTGGTCTCCTCTTTGGGTGCTTGACCACTCTCCTTCTTTAGCATACTTCTCACCACTCCCATGAGAAAGCTCAACTGATTCTGCATCTGCTGATTCTCCTCTCTGAGTACTTGCTGGTCCAGACACACTGCCTGTATGTCATTCATGACCTGCCCCAGCTGGCTTTGGATTTTCCCCAACTCAGCTTGTACCTGCTCCATTAGTCTGAGCTGCTCGATTATGAGTCAAACCTGCAAACACAAGGGTTAGAAGACAAGCCCCGGCTTCTGTCATGCAAGATGAATTATGCTAATGTCATGGGTGTCTGTACGTTTAGGAGATCACCCCTAATTCTGGTGTCAACGTGCCAACATAGTGTCAATGCAGTGATAAGACTGGATCCATTCACGGAAGAAAATATCTCATATTGCTCGGGACACCAGAATCAGGGTACGAAATGCGCCTGTAGCACAGACACATGCTAATGGAATGCAAAGATGAATATGCGAACTAATGCAAAATGCAGTCATGCAATAATATATCCGGGTAACTGCTGTGGAGATTCGGGGTTAATAATCACTGATGAGAAGAAAAACCCCGGTGTAAGACCACTAATCTGATCTGCTAAGAACGACCTTCTGACAGGACCATATATATAAGATCAAAATTCTGCTCTGTCAAGAACAAATGTCTGATAATAAGGACCCCGGGTATATGATCAAGAAATATCTGCTGATGAAGTCTTCAGACCCCAAATCAAAAATTTGCCCTATCAAGAACAAACGTACAGCTGCTGATGAGATCTTCAGACCCCATTTAAAATCTGCCCTATCAAGAACAAACAACATCTGCGGATGAGATCTTCAGACCTCACTCAAAATTTGCCCTATCAAGAACAAACAACATCTGCGGATGAGATCTTCAGACCTCACTCAAAACCTGCCCTATCAAGAACAAACCTCTAATGACAATACTCTGATCAAAACCTGCTCTATCAAGAACAGACAAACACCCGATGATAAGATCCTCTGATCAAAAACTTGCTCTGTCAAGAACAGTCATATACCCGATGATAAGATCCTCTGATCAAAAAAAACCTGCTCTATCAAGAACAGACAAATCTGCAACTGAGAACCCTGGTACCAACATAACTGATTCACTGTCAAGAAAACCAGGTAGTCTGAAGGTCAAAGTTTCCTGCAATAAACCCAATCCCACTCACAGGTATGGACCTAATCCACGGACAAAGGTACGGCATCCTATGCGGTCATCAGCGTCACAGACTTTCATGAGTGATGATACGATTCCCAGAAGGAGTGGCATCATCAAGTCATGAAGAGGCCTCACTTAGCTGACTTCCAAATGATCGGTCCCTAGAGTCGACAATCCTCACGTCTGGACTCCCCTCAGATCCTCAGGACCGGAAAGGAGCACCTCTGTAAGAATCTCGTCTGAGCGCAGATTTTCGTAGGGAACTGTGCCTGCTCAGCAGACAGGTTCGTCTACTAGTTCTCCGCAACTATGTCTAGGTGTATACTCAAGCCCAGGTCCTGCTTCTCACTCATGGTAACATCCCTCTCCCACAGCAGCACAGATAATCATATCAAACTGGAAATAAAATGCGGGAAATAAAGTGCGAGAAGTAAAAATGCGATAAATAAATGCAACCCAACAAGCAAACATACAAGCGCTAGGATTGACTCTCATAGGGAACCGAAGAACCAGAGATTCTGGGTTCATGTCCCCAGCAGAGTCGCCAGCTGCCGCTTGCGCGAAAATAAGGTGCCGGCATGACAGAAGAGTCGCCACCTTTTGTTATTTATCCCTCAGAGCGGGAAAGGAAACGATCGGAAAAACCTGACGAAAAAGGGTAAGACAAGGTCATCGCAACCATTGTCTGGGTTCGGGAGTCGGTTACGCAAGGGGAAGGTATTAGCACCCCTCACGTCCATCGTACTCGATGGGATCCACGCTTGTTTGTTTACTGGACGGGTTGGTTATAATCTATCTACCTATCAAGGCTGGCTGAAAAAAGAAAAGAAAAATGACTCGGCAAAGCGTCGCACTTTATGCCTACGTATTCTCATCAGAGAATGAGAAATCAGAGTCAACATAGTTCGGCCTACGAAGGATTACGGGGGAAAGGTTGAAGGTTGCTCGCTAGGACGCCGCATCCTATGCCTACGTACTTCCACACTGTATGGAAGATCAGAGCAAACGTAGTTCGGGCTACTACGGGTTATCTCCTGAAAGAAGTGTTTTTTATTGTGTTTGCGATTTCAACCGCACTTAGAGACTATGACCTGAGAGTGAATGCGTCGCCTGTCACCCAAAGGGTACCATACTAAACATCCAAACTGTGGAAAAGAAACTCTCCCACAATCCTTTCTCAGATAGCTTAAGGCTCGTAACGTACGAAAGAAATCATTCATGATTACTGTATCTTAAACTGTTTTGAGATGAGAAGAGAACAGGCCCAACTAGGAGGGAGACTATCAAGTCCTACTGTTATCATGCCATGGATTCATCCTATGGTTGAGGTTTGAACAGGGAACTCCTAGAAGTTGTCATGCATAGGTTTCAACCTAAAAGTCTATCATCAAATCCTTATCAAAGGAAATGAGAGTCCTAAGGGATCATGTCAATGATACACCAAAACAGACAAAGCATCAGCTTAACAGTAAAATGCATGCAATGCAAGTGAGGGAGGAAATGTGTGTGGGGCTTCAGCCTCCACAAGCTCGTCTCGACCTCAAGCCAGTCATGAAATAACAGTAATCATACTGAAAAATAAACAACATGCTATCAAGCAATAAACAGTAAACTGCAATCATACAGATAAAAGAAAGGAAAATGCCATCAGGCAAACAAACCACATGCTTGAGAAAGAAACCATCTACATCTATTCTCTAATCCTAACACTAACAGAATCCTGACCAAATCTAAGCAATGCCCTAAAGCAACACCCTAACCAAAAGAAAACAATCCCAGTCTTCAAGCTTCAAACAAGCTTACCAAAGAAAGGGAGCTAAGTAGGCAGACTCATAGTGTCTTCCTCAGGAAAGCACTAGGAGGTGTATACTCAGGAATCATATCCTATGTGGCTCAACAACTGTGATCAGTTTACATTCCTCCTCAGGAGAAATTAAACTCACATGTTGGCTCCAACATCACTGGATATTTAGGAAATCCTACCTGAACTAGTGGAACTAAGTGAATAGACCCCTAGGACCTTCCTCAAGAAAGTACTAGGAGGCTTCCACTTAGGAACTGTATCCCATGTGGCTCAACAACTGTGATCAGTTTACATTCCTCCTCAGGAGAAATTAAACTCACATGTTGGCTCCAACATCACTGGATACTTAAGAAATCCTAGATGAACTAATGGAACTAAGTGAATAGACCCATGGGACCTTCCTCAGGAAAGTACTAGGAGGCTTCCACTTAGGAGTTGTATCCCATGTGGCTCAACAACTGTGATCAGTTTACATTCCTCCTCAGGAGAAATTAAACTCACATGTTGGCTCCAACATCATTGGATACTTAAGAAAGAGGTGAGAAGAAAGCATGAAAGTCATTCATAGTGCCTTCCTCAGGAAAGTACCATGAACTTCCCTCAAACTTCAGGATCTCAAACCTCACAGACAGGGAATAATCCCCAAGCTCTGGGTCTCTGGGTCTTGATCTACAATCTTCTCTTCCATCATGCTCTTCAACAAGATCTTCAAAACAAACTAAGCCCCACAACGAATTCCCAGAAATAAACCCCAGAGACAGACAAATAACCACAGAACAGTCAAAACCATCAGTCAACTTCAGAAAATACCTAAAAATACTAAAGCAAGAGGGAAAAATCTAACAATTATCCATAAGGGTCTATAACACCTACCCATAACATCCCTATATGCCCCTATCCAAAGATCAACTCAAAACTCTCCAAAGAAAATGAATTACTTCACTTATGCATTCCTAAACCCTAATTATGATACCCTAATGCTAACCTAATTAAACTAATCAAATTTTAATCTAAAAATCATGAATTAAATCCTATAGGAACTATGATTCAATATCTAACCACACCAAAAAGAATGGCTCAAAAATCCTAAGGGAAGGCCCTAAAAGAAATTCTACAAAATGAAGCATCAAACTAAACCTATTTAAAAGCTATTTAAATGAAAAAATATACTAAAAATATTAAAAGAAAAATAAAATAGAATTTTATTTATTTATATTTTCTAGACATGATTATGAACATGTGAAAAAAACAAGCATTAAAAAATGATCATTTTTCTATTTTATATGAATTTTATAATATGCAAGAAAACATTAAAAGAAATAAAAATAAAGGAAATTGAATTAAAGGGGAGGGGGTGTTAATAGAACTGCGCCCTAGTTGCTTTTATTAAGTGGGCCAGATCAGGGGGGTGCACGTAGCAAATGGGATAAGCCCACTATGAATCAGAAATGAATTAAAAAAAGGAATAAAAATGATTAAGCAGGCGGTGCAATTAGCAAGAGTTTTTAGTTGAAATATGGTTTGGGCCGCTAACGGAGGGTGCGTATAGCAAAGGGCTTAAGCCCAATCCAAATCCCTTCAGAAATCTCACGCAAGGGGGGGGGGGGGTGAGTGAGCAAACGGGGGAGTGCATCAGCAATTCACAGTTGGGCTGGGCCCAACCCAAACCCTAGTCAGAAAACCCTAACAAAACCTAATTCTCCTCTAACCAGCCTGAGTACTGTTCATCACCTAAACCTAAGACGTCGTTCATCTCCCAACCCTCCTCTCAAACAATCTCTGAAACCCCTCCAAATCCTCTCCAACACCCTCGCCCAGATCAATACCCAAAACAAATAACACTAAACCTCTATTCTCAAAAACAAGAAACCGTCGCCGCGAGAGAGAAGAAGATTTTGACGTTTTCTTGGCTACTGAAGGAGCTCGCGGAGTGTCTTGAAGGAAGCGTTGAAACTCGCTCGAAGATTTCTTGATAAACGGCGAAGAACTCAACGAGTTCTGGGAAGATCTGGAACAAAGCTCAAGAACAGATGAAGCTGGAAACGAGCGTTGATGAAGATCGTGATATTTCTGGGCGCGCACTCAGGTGTTCATCTTTGGAGGGAAACGAAAACGAACAACTGAAAGTCCTGATGATTGCCACGTTTGGAGGAGATTGGCGGTCGTTGACGGTGATCAGTGATGAAGGATGGAGTTCTGGCAATGGAGTGTGAACACAATGAAGGTTTGAAAGTTTTTCTGGGTTTTCTGGAGATTCCTCCGAAGATTGATGGATGAACCTGGGCAAGAGGATGAAGTTTCCGGCGACGTTGAGTTCTCCGGTGAGTGGTGATGAAGGTGGATGGAGGAAGAAGGAGAAAGAAGGAGGAGATCGGAGAAGAAAAGAGAGATTTCTGGTAACTTTCCAGATTCCGGCGGTGGTTGCGGTGGCCGGAAGGCGTTAGGGGTGGCCGGAAGGGGTTTGCATGCCGGCCGGTGGCTTCTCCGGCGAAGCTCAGGTGATGGTCTGTGGTGATGACAAGTGGCAGGCGTGAGGGTTGTAGGTGAGACGTGTGGCAGAGTGAAGGTGAGTGGAAAACGCGTGTCAGTGAGAGAGGGACTTCTGAGTGGTGTGTTGGTGGGGTCTCCTTTGCATGCGTGGCCCTATTTTATAGTGACAAGTGTCACTCTTCCCTGGACAAAAACGACCAAAACTGGACCTGCAAGGACTTGGGCTTCAAAAATCTGCTTCCTGGGCCCAACGAAATAATGGACAAAAAAACCAAAACTGCATTAAAAAAACTAACTCTAATTAATCACTAATCAGACATTAAACCTACTTAATTCTAAAAACAATTAACTAAATGAAAATTCAATTAACCCTAATTAAAATCTAAACAAAATATCAAATCCTAATTAATCCTAATTAAGCCCTAATTAAATCTAAAAATGGTTAAAATCTATCTAACCTCTATATTAATAAAACTTCTACTAATTTCTATAAAATCTCTACTAAAATTTAAAAGAAAATCTATTAAAATCCTATTTAAAATCTACCACTTATTTATAATATCTATTTAAAAGAAAAACTATATTAAAACAAACTCTATTATTAATAAAAGAAAACTATACTCTTTCTATATTATCTAAAAACAATTAAAAACAATTTTAAAATCTATTATATTCTAAAAAATGATTTAAAAACTATTAAACCAATTAAAAACCTATTTAAATTCTTAAAAAACTTATAAAGCTCTAGAAAAAAGACCTAAACTATTTAAAAAGTTTAAAAATCCATTTAAATCCTAAAAATGATTAAAAGCCTATTTAAAATCCACAAAAGGCTATAAAACCCTAAAAGAATGCAGACAAATGCAAATGACCCCCTATAAAAGAGCGCGCGAGACCAGATCGAATTAAACAGTAAACCCCTGGCATCAGAATATTCCGAAAACCACCATGCAAGCTGAAAATCCCGAGAAGCGCACAATTTCCCGAAATAAAACCCTGATGACCTAGACTGGATCTGAAATATCTGATAGACGAAACCCAAACTGTAACTCTGATATTCTCTGTCTGTGCATAAATGTCATGCATCTGATATGCGAACATGAATTTAAACCACGAGCCAGCTAGGAGAACCGGTTGGTCAAATTTTGGGGTGCAACACACTGCACCACCGCATGTGAACGTTACTCCGTATATTCTGGACGAGTCGATTTTGCATGGGTCTCCGACTGAAACTGTGGGTTTTGAAGAGAGGATGGATGGTTTTCAAGACCAATTTTATGAGATTCAGAAATAATTAAAGGCCCTTCGTGGAAAAGATTTGTTTGGAAAGAGTGCTTCTGACTTGTGCTTGGTCCCGAATGTTAAGGTTCCACCAAAGTTCAAGGTTCCTGATTTTGAGAAGTACAAAGGGAATACCTGCCCTCAAAGTCATCTCATCATGTATGCTAGAAAGATGTCTGCACAAACTGACAATGATCAATTGCTCATCCATTACTTCCAGGATAGTTTGATAGGCGCTGCGCTCAAATGGTATATGGGATTGGATAGTGCGAAGATTCAGTCTTTCAATGATCTAGGTGGGGCCTTCATCAAGCAGTACAAATATAATGTAGACATGGCTCCTGACAAAGATCAGTTGAGGGCTATGATGCAGAAAGACAAAGAGAACTTTAAGGAGTATGCTCAACGTTGGCGCGAGTTGGCCGCGCAAGTAACGCCGCCATTGGAGGAAAGGGAAATGACCAAGATTTTTCTGAAAACCCTTGGTCCGTTCTTTTATGAGAAAATGGTTGCAAGTGCACCCAGCGACTTCACCGAGATGGTGAGTATGGGAATGCGTTTAGAGGAGGGGATCCGAGAAGGAAGATTGGTCAAAGAAGAAAATGCTACTAGCAGTACTAAGAAGTATGGAAGTGGTTTTATGAAGAAGAAGGAGAAGGAAGTGAATGTTGTACAAGGAGGGCAATTCAGAAAGATATATTCATCACCACGCCAGGTTGTCGCGATATCACCTGTGTTCAACACCCCAACTTACCAACCGCAATCACAGTATCAACGCAGTCCACAGTCTTCTCAACAGAATCAACCATTCAACAATCAGGGCCGCGTATATAAGAAAATGAACTTCGATCCCATCCCTATGAAGTATGCTGACCTTTTCCCGACATTGATTCAGAAAGGTCATATCCAGACAAGAGCTCCACCTGAGATTCCTAAGAATCCCCCTCCTTCATACAGAGCTGATAAATTTTGTCCTTACCATTAAGGTGCTCCAGGTCATGAAATTGAGAGTTGTTTTGGAATGAAAGCAGACGTCCATAGGCTCATTAAGTGCGGAATCTTATCCTTTAAGGATTCCAATCCTAACGTGCAGGACAATCCATTGCCACCACATGGTTCACTCTCCGTAAACATGATTCAGAGTTACTTAGAGGGAAGTGATCAGGAAGTTTCAGATGAGAAGACTGAAGAAGTATGTGTTATAGTGCCTCACTTCAAGGAAGTGGAGCGTATTGAGATCACATATGATAGTAGAAAGTCGACTGTTACTGCCCTAGTAATCAATGTGCCAGGACCTGTCCCTTACACTTCCAGCAAGGCTATCCCGTACCGTTATAATGCTACGATGTTGGAAAATGGAAGAGAGGTACCGTTACCTACTTTGCCTTCGGTTGTTAATATTGCAGATGTCAGCAGAGTAACCAGAAGCGGCCGAGTTTACCCTTTAGTGCCTTCGAAAGACCAGGGAATCTTAGTAGAGCAACCAAGTTCAAAGGACCCAATTGTGGATTAATCTGGTGGATCCAATCTGTCCAAAGCGGACGAAGTGTTGAAAATAATCAAGAAAAATGAATACAGAGTTGCATATCAGCTTCTGCAAACCCCATCTAAGATCTTTGTTCTGCAGTTGCTAATGAGTTCTGAGGCACATAGGGAAGCGCTCCAAAAAATATTGGAGCAAGCATATGTAGAGCAAGATGTCACGATGGAGCAATTTGATAATATCATCGGTAATATTACCGCATGCGACAATCTGGGTTTCAATGAGGAAGACCTCCCAGAAGAAGGAAAGAAGCATAATATGGCCTTTCATATTTCTGTGAATTGTGGGAACGATTCTTTGTCCAGTGTGTTGGTTGATACCGGATCCTCTCTGAATGTGATGCCTAGAACCACTTTATCCAAGTTATCTTATCAAAGACCGCCGATGAGGCCCAGTCATGTCATCGTCAAAGCTTTTGATGGATCTAGAAAAGCGGTAATTGGTGAAGTAGATATGTCGATGACCATCGGTTTGCAGACTTTCATGATCATGTTCCAAGTCATAGACATTCGCGACGCCTACAGCTGTTTGTTAGGGAGGCCGTGGATACATGAAGCTGGGGCAGTTACCTCCACCCTGCATCAAAAACTGAAGTATGTTTTTGAAGGCAAAACGGTTACAGTTTGTGGGGAAAAAGCTTTGGTGGTGAGTCACTTGTCATCATTTTCTTATGTTGAAGCTGAAGAAGAGGTTGGTACGTAATTCCAGGCTTTATCTATCATAGGCGATAGTGTTCAAAAACCCTGAGTACCTATGTCATCATTCAAGGATGCGCAACAGGTTGTGAGCAGTGGTCCTCAGACAGGTTAGGGCAAAATGTTGTTTTTGCCAGAAAATAAGAACAAGAAAGGTCTTGGTTTTTCCAGTGGGTCTACTCAACAGGTCATCAGAAATCAGGAGTTCCCGCCAATCAATAAGGTGTTCCGCAGTGGAGGGGTCATCCATCCTCCTCACATCAACGACGTGTCCGAAGACGAGTCTGAAGGTTACATATCAGATGGTTCAGCAAGTCTCTCCATTCCGTTTGAAGATTATGAGCCCTATATGGAAGATCCAGGTTATGTCCCAAACGACTTCAATTATAGTTTTGGAGTCTATGCTGTTACTGAAGAGGATTCTGATGGAGATGTTCCAGATTTCGTGACTCCGGGAGTTCTGATCAAGAATTGGAGTATGGTTGAAGCCCCTGCTGTGATTCATATATCAAAGTAAACATTTGTTTTTAAAGTTTTTTGCTCTGCCCAAGGCGAAAATTTTGTTGTGTGGGCTTGCTTTTAAATAATCCCTTTTGCTCTGCCCAAGGCAAAGGTGATCCTGTTGGGCATTTCTTTGTTCAGATTTTGCCATCATCAATAAATATTTGTTTCCGTTTGTGTGCTATTTCGTTTGTTTCATTTTCATTATTACTATGTTGGAAAATAATAATGAGTAGCATCTCGCATACACACACTTTCCACTTTATAAAACTAAATAAAATAATATCACATGCGCAAATTGCTACACCCACTACATCTCGGGAATAATGACCCTCTTCCTTCGCCAAACTTCGAACTCCCTGTGTTTAAGGCTAAAGACGAAGAAGATGATATTACAGAAGAGACCTCTATACTACTTGAGAAAGATGAAAAGGCTATCCAACCTCATCAAGAGCCAGTGGAAGTAATCAATTTGGGAACAAAATAAATCCATAGGGAAGTGAAAATTGGAGCTCTACTCAAGCCAGATGTGAAGGAGCGGTTGATCGAGTTGCTCAAAGAGTTTGTTGACGTGTTCGCGTGGTCCTATCAAGACATGCCGGGATTGGATACTGCCATAGTTGAACATCACCTGTCGTTGAAACCAGATTGCCCACCAGTTAAGCAGAAACTCAGAAGAACTCGACCCGACATGGCCTTGAAAATTAAAGAGGAAGTACAAAAGCATATTGATGCATGCTTTCTTGTCACTGCCGAGTATCCGCTTTGGTTAGCCAACATTGTGCCCGTTCCGAAGAATGATGGAAAAGTTCGTATGTGTGTGGATTACAGGGATCTGAATAAGGCCAGTCTGAAAGATGATTTCCCATTGCCTCACATCGACATTTTGGTTGACAGCACTGCAAGATATGAAATCTTCTCTTTTATGGATGGATTTTCAGGATACAATCAAATCAGAATGGCTCCCGAAGACAAAGAGAAGACGTCGTTCATCACGCCCTGGGGCACCTTTTGCTATAGAGTTATGCCATTTGGATTGAAGAATGCTGGGGCAACATATCAGAGGGCTATGACTACTTTATTCCATGATATGATGCACAAAGAGATTGAGGTTTATGTGGACGATATGATAGCTAAGTCGAAGACTGAAGATGATCATGTCAAGCATTTGTTGAAACTGTTCGGTCGATTGAAAGAATACAAGCTCCGTTTGAATCCCAACAAGTGCACGTTTGGGGTACGATCAGGGAAATTATTGGGTTTCATTGTCAGCCAGAGAGGTATTGAAGTGGATCCTGATAAGGTGAAGGCTATTCAGAAAATGCCAGCTCCGTCTACAGAGAAACAAGTCAGAGGATTTTTGGGACATTTGAACTACATCTCCTGATTTATATCTAATATGACTGCTAAGTGTAAACCTATTTTCAAGCTGCTGAGGAAAGAGCAAGGGTATGTTTGGACTGAAGATTGTCAAAAGGATTTTGATAGTATCAAAGAGTACTTGCTTGAACCACCTATTCTGATACCGCCGATGGAAGGGAGACCTTTGATCATGTATTTAACTGTGCAGGAAGATTCGATGGGTTGTGTACTCGGTCAACGAGATGAGACAGGAAAACAGGATCACGTCACTTATTATTTGAGTAAGAAATTTACCGACTGTGAATCCATGTACACTATGCTTGAGAAAACTTGTTATGCTTTGGCATGGGCTGCTAAGCGTTTACGACAGAACATGTTGAGTCATACCACCTGGTTAGTTTCAAAGATGGATCCTATCAAGTATATCTTTGAGAAGCCCGCGCTGACTAGAAGGATTGCTAGATGGCAAATGCTGTTATCAGAATATGACATCGAATACCGTACTCAGAAGGCTATTAGAGGAAGTATTTTGGCTGACCATTTAGCTCATCAGCCTATTTTGGATCATCAACCTTTGAATGATGATTTCCCGGACGAAGAGGTTATGTATTTGAAAATGAAGGATTGCGAAGAACCTCTACCAGGTGAAGGACCCGAGCCCGGTTCTCAGTGGAGTCTGATTTTCGACGGAGCTATCAACGCTCATGGGAGAGGAATAGGCGCGATTATTGTGACTCCTCATGGGTCTCATATTCCGTTTACCTCTAAGCTAACATTCAAGTGCACCAACAACGAAGCCGAATATGAAGCATGTATTATGGGCCTCGAGGAGGCAGTGGACTTAAGAATTAAGAATTTGGATGTGTTTGGTGATTCTGCCGTGGTCATTTATCAAATCACAGGAGAGTGGGTAACTCGATAGGATAATTTGGTCCCATATAGAGATTATGCAAGAAGACTGTTACCTTTCTTTGACAGGGTCGATTTTCACCATATCCCTCGCGATGAGAATAGGATGGCAGATGCATTGGAAACTTTGGCTTCCATGATTGTGGTGAACACTTGGAATGCATGTCCCCGAATTGAAGTAAGATGTCTTGACAAACCTGCCTTCGTCTTTGCCATTGAAGACGGTAAACCCTGGTACTATGATACTGAAATGTTTCTCAGAATGCAAAAGTATCCTTTGGGAGCCTCCAACAAAGATAGGAAGACACTGAGAAGGTTGACCGATAATTTTCTCCTGAGTAATAATGTGTTATACAAGCAAAACTTTGACATGGTCTTGCTGAGGTGTGTTGACAAGCGGGAAGCAGACATGTTAATAACGGAAATTCATGAAGGGTCATTTGGTACTCATACAAATGGACATGCTATGGCTAAGAAACTCTTAAGATCTGGTTATTATTGGATCATGATGGAATCCGACTGTTACAAGTTTGCTAGGAAATGTCACAAGTGTCAGATCTACGCCGACAAGATTCACATGCCTCCAACTTTGTTGAATGTTATCTCGTCTCCTTGGTTGTTCTCCATGTGGGGAATTGATATGATTGGAATGATAGAACCAAAGGCATCTAATGGACACCGATTCATCTTACTGGCGATCAACTATTTCACTAAGTGGGTCGAAGCTACATCTTATGCTAACGTAACTCGACATGTGGTTGTCAAATTTATCAAGAATCAACTCATCTGCAAATATGGTGTGCCAAGCAGGATTATTACAGATAATGGGTCCAACTTGAATAATAGTATGATGAAAGAACTGTGCGAAGAATTCAAGATTGAGCATCATAATTCTTCTCCCTACAGACCGAAGATGAATGGGGCTGTTGAAGCCGCCAACAAGAATATTAAGAAGATAATTCAGAAGATGGTAGTCACATACAAAGATTGGCATGAAATGCTCCCGTTCGCTCTACATGGATATCGTACCTCGGTACGCACATCAACTGGGGCAACTCCTTTTTCACTTGTCTACGGTATGGAAGTTGTACTCCCGATAGAAGTCGAGATTCCCTCCATAAGGATATTGATGGAGACAAAGCTGTCAGAAGCCGAATGGTGCCAGAGCAGATATGATCAGTTGAACCTAATCAAAGAGAAAAGGATGACGGCCTTGTGCCATGGGCAGTTGTACCAACAGAGGATGAAGAAGGCTTTCGACAAGAATGTTCGACCCAGAGAATTCAAGGAAGGCGACCTTGTGCTCAAGAAGATCCAGTCTTTCCTCATCGATGCCAGAGGGAAATGGGCTTCAAACTATGATGGGTCGTATGTGGTAAAGAAGGTCTTCTCAGGAGGTGCCCTGATGTTAGCCACAATGGACAGAGAAGAAATCACCCGCCCCGTGAACATAGATGCTGTCAAGAAGTATTTTGCTTAAGACTTAGGGACAAAATCATTATTCCATCGGTGTAATCGCCATTATTACTTTCCAACATTGTAATATCGAAGTCGCGTTGTTCTGCCGACTACCATTTTAATAAATGAGATTTTTTTTCCCAGTTGAGATGTGTTAAATATTTCATTATGATGGCAAAATTCCGAATAATAAATCTTTTTAAGTACGTTGTGTTTTATTTGATATATGAATGACAAAAGGATGCCCATGGACGTTTATTTCATCCACGGAGACAGAAGCTCATCTTTCCCCGTACAAGACAGGTGAAGATTTTCCTCAGGCGGTGACCGATTTGCGGAGATTTAGTTCGAGTTGGGACTTTGGTTTTCGGTCTTTTGGTTTTTTTTTGTTAGCATACGCATAGCATATAGATAGATAGCATGGCATATGCACCTTGCATCTTTGTTTTGTTTGTTCTGGCACTTTGGCTGTGTTTATCACCAAGTGACTAGGTGTGTCTTCTCCTTCAAGTAGAGTTTTCAACCCTAGGCAAAAATAGCACAATATTTCTATTTCCCCACGGAGTTCGATCCTCGTGGAAGACTGTTGCTTTAGTTAAAATCCCATTTGAGTTCATACCTCGATGGTCAGGTCTTACTTGACAAGTTTCTCTTCAGTTATCTCCTGAATTGAACTTCGACCCTTGGCAATCACTTTTTGGGATATCTCCAACTTTTGAATATGGATTAAACATGCATTCATTTTGCACTTTACTACCCAAGGGGTTCTTCCTGAGGACAACTATCGAAGACAGATATTTCTCCAACAATATCACAAGATTTTCTCAACCATCTACATTTGGACTATAAACATCTCTTTATTTGAACAACTCATTTCGACAGAGATCTTATTCAAAACGACAAATGACAATCTCCACAATGGCAGTTCGTCCACCCCCAGTGGATTCATCAAGATTATCAACTCATCAAACGACGTCTCTTCATAAATCCATCAGAGAAGTTTGCCGAAGACATTACAAGACACTTCTCTTCATTCGAGAATTCACAAAATATTTTACAACTACAATAAAGACACTCCTCAGGAATATTTTCCTAGTGAGTTCACTATACAAGTCTGATTCTATCAAATGGAATCTTTTCCAAAGATCCCCGATAAAGCTTTACAAACTCCAGTACATTATGGCTTACAGCCGAAGTTCTACAATGACATCTACAATCTACGAAATCTGTGATCCCCTATAAAGATACTCTCACGATTTTTCATCATTTTAGGTAGAGACTGAGACCCGCTCATGGCACCCAGACCATGACGCTTGGGGAGGTTTTACATCAAGAGACTGGGATCAGCTCATGGCACCCAGACCATGACGCTCGTGGAGGTTTTACATCAAGAGACTGAGACCAGCTCATGGCACCCAGACCATGACGCTCGGGGAGGTTTTACATCAAGAGACTGAGACCAGCTCATGGCACCCAGACCATGACGCTCGGGGAGGTTTTACATCAAGAGACTGAGACCAGCTCATGGCACCTAGACCATGACGCTCGGGGAGCTTTTACATCAAGAGACTGAGACCAGCTCATGGAACCCAGACCATGACGCTCGGGGAGGTTTTACAT
Source organism: Lathyrus sativus (assembly GCA_963859935.3). Taxonomy (NCBI): domain Eukaryota; kingdom Viridiplantae; phylum Streptophyta; class Magnoliopsida; order Fabales; family Fabaceae; genus Lathyrus; species Lathyrus sativus. The sequence continues at coordinate 32,110,210 of OZ012740.1, read as the reverse complement.
CAAGAGACTGAGACCAACTCATGGCACCCAGACCAAGACCAGCTCATGACACCCAGACCATGACGCTCGGGGAGGTTTTACATCAAGAGACTGAGACCAGTTCATGGCACCCAGACCATGACGCTCGGGGAGGTTTTACATTTTACTATTTCTAGTTGGAAAAAAAGAAGAAGAAAGAAGAAGGAAAAGGAATACGAAACGAAGCTGAATTATTAACTCGATCAGAAAATTCATTTGGATTATTATCGACCACCACATTTTGGTAATAAGTTATCCTTCGATTACAAGTTTCCCGCCTGTTGTTTAAATCTCCATATTCTTGGTGTGTGCGTTATACTTTTATACGTGTGGAGATTCCCCATTGGTGGTTGTTTCCTGTCCCCGTGGAGTCCCGCTTCGTTGGGTCTGTTGCTCCTTTGTTTCGCGTGTTGTGTCCAGTTCACCCCCTGTGACATCTTTCCTCACAGGACCGTCTGTCTCGCATTCTCATGTCATTGCATATCATTTGCATTCAGTGGCTTCTTAGGGCCAAAAATTCGTGCAATGTTTGTATTTAAGTCCCTCCTATCTCGTCGAGACGAAGGTTTCAATCTCCATATCTCCGGATAGAAGAAACTTAAATAGGGGCATCTGTTGCACCCTAATTTTTGACTTTAAGATCCCACCTTCTTGTGTTTTCGCTTGTTTTGTTTTGCTTTTATATGTGGTTTTGTTATCGCTAACTGGCTTGTGCAGGAGCTTTGGTGTCAAGTAGTTTTGGTGTGTGCCCCTATAAATATGCTCCAAAGAATCAGAACTTCTTCCTTTTGACGTCGAGCATGATCATCGAAAGACCAGTTGGGGACTCGTTAGGAATTTCGTCACGGGTCGTGTTGCAGTGAGAATCGTGATACCAAGCTATTGATTAACTTGAATCTTAAATTCTTAAATTTACAACCGGACTTTAATTTATCCAAAGGAAAGGTCTAAAGAAAGAACCTTTTGCGCGATGTAACAACAATGCTAAGAGATTCGGGGATCGGGGGTTGGTTATGCATAGGGTAGGTATTTCACATCCTAAACATATGTAGTACTCTACAGGAACCTTTTGTTTGTTTGCATGCTAAGTTTGCTAAATGTTTGCTATGGAGTGGGATTGGGTAAAAAGTGTAGGTAAAGACCTAAAGATAGTTTCTAAGTTTGTTTGCAAAGACATCACATCCTCTGCCTACGTATCCTAACTAGGATAGAATCAGAGCAATCATAGTTCACCTCACAAGGGATGAAGAACACTTGATTGTGATCAAGGTTCAAAGGGGAACAAACATATCCATGCTTGTGTAGAGTTTATCCAAACTCTCTAGATATACATTGTACACTTAAGAAAGGCGAGTAAGTAATCATTTCCATGATTCTTACATAGAGTTAACCAAACTCTACCTATCTCTAATTGAAAGAGCACTCCTGACAAAGGGTAGGCTTTTTAGACTTAAGCAAAGTCCAATGGATAGGTTCTAACTTAACTAAGTGTATGGATGACTTAACAAAATCAAGGGAGGGTGATGAACTATCTATGACCCAAAGGTCAATAGAGAGACTTTCCTTTGGAAGGATAGAAAGGGAGGCAACTTGGATGAGAACTAAAGAGTTCCATCACTTGGGGAAAATAAACTTAACAAAGCATAAACAATCAGACAAACATGATGAGTACAAGAGACATGGTTACAACCAAGCATATACAAGCATATTACAATAAGCAGGTACGTCAAATAAGATGAATGGTTACAACCAAAGCATGCAAGCGTATTACAATAGGCAAGCAAAGATGAGTTCTTACAAGACTCAATGAAAGACAAAGACCTAAGCATATCTTGACAAAGATGAAGGTAACGACCAATGCAAATAAGTCAACTTCATGGGGATAGAAACCAAATGAATCAAACATGATGCTCACTAACAAAAGGTAAATACAATTACATACACAAAGGGCTTGACAAAAAGCTCACATTAAGCACAACAACAAACTTAAGAAAAATGAATCAAGAGTTTGAATGATTAAGAGGGTAAAACCCTAAAAGAAATATGACCATGTTTCTATGCAAAGTTGTTTTCAGAAAAAGAGATTTTTAGAATATTAATGTACCATATGAAAATATGCACAAATACAAAGCTAATGCAAAAAGAACTAATCCAAAATAACAAAAAAATGAAGAAGTTATGATCTTTTAGAAATTTAAACAATTAAATAAAAAAAAACAAGGGAATAAGAAATAAAAAGAAAGGGGAGGCGCTTGGTGGGTGTTGAACCCACCACCTCATGGCTACCAACTTAAAACCTTACCAAGTGAGCCAAGACGCGCGCGCATGCTTATCGGAGGAAAAAGAGACATAAAATATAAAAACATGGCAAAGTGGGGAAATAAATAAAAGGGTTGATCTCCACAATGGATCGAACCCAGGATCAGGCAGTGCAAGGCATTGAGAAAGTGAAGGCTTAACCACTGGGGTGGAGATACATCCAAGTATTATGCCACCCCAAATAATTTATGTACTTAACAAAGCATGTGAATTAGGCCAAGGCAAGATGAACATGGGAGGCAAGCCAAAACATGAAAACGACAACACCATAAATCATTCAAAACTCAACCAAATTTAACAAAATTTTAGTCTATCTCACATGAAATTTCACAAGGAATTTAATGGCAATCTCAGTTTTTCCAAATAAGGTACACAACTCAAAACTCGAATGCAAATGCAATGTTAAATTTATGAAATGCAAAATGGTATCCACAGCTCATGACAACAAGGATTAATGATATGTAATGGTATGCACAAGTCATAAATACATTGTTCATGGAATTTGGATGCAAAAATTATGCAAAGATGACTTCAAACAGAAACTGGTGTGTGGACTGTCATGATGTGAACAAAGATGCTTAAAATGTTTTTTTGGCAAGAAGAGTAAAAGTTCAATGATGCGGCCTAAATTCTCAACTTCAAACATTAAATACAAGGTGATTCATGCTCATCAAATAACTTGCAAGAACTGAACAAAAATGATGGCACATGAATTGAAGTAGAAAACAGAAACATGACAACAAAACAAATGGCAAGCAAAAGCAAAATTTCAAACAAACCATACATATGCAAATTTGCAATGCCTTTACAAAAGCAAAACAATCCTAAGCAACTTTGTATCAGTTCAAGCAACATGGTCCATCTTGATAGTTAGCAATTATTGTTCATGGACTAGCAATTAACAAATTGGATCCAACATGTAAAACTCATACATAACAACATCAGTTGGTCTTCAATCAAAAATCATACCACACATATCAAATTCAAATCAAGTCTTGAAAAGGAATGGTTACAACCATAGGAACAAGAACCTAGACATATTCCAAACAAGAACACCATGCTGACAGTTAACACCAACAAGGCATGCTAAACAGACCACAAATGCAAAACTTAGCAAAAATTGGAAGTGAGGCATAGCAGCAAAATCATGTTCATGAATTCAGGCATTTGGCAACAACATATGGCAATATCAATGATTAATAGCCGGCCCTAATTCTATATGCACAAGTCATTTTGCAAACACATGTCAAATATGTTAACTATAACAGAAATGGTGTATGGCAATTTCAAATGAACCTATGCAGTTGGCAGCAAGCATGAATTTCACAAAATGGCAAGGTTGGCACAAATCAACAAATCAGTCCTAATCCCTAATGTATACAACAGTTGCAAGTTTTAACAAAGTCATCATGGCAGTTGGTTCAATAGAAAACACAAGGCACAAAGATGCAAGTACTCATGAAATTCAACAAAGAGGCTGATTAGCAGTTCAAGGCAGATTCATACCAAAGGGTTTCAAGACAAAACAGGCTCAACACAATTGACAAAGTAAACAAATATGTGAACAAACATGGTACAATCACAACCCTATCCTAGTGCCTAAGTGATGACAGTGGTGATGCAAGGGAAGAAACAAAACCACGTATCTAGCAAACAGGACCCAACAAGTATCATGCTTCATGTTAACAAAAATATGCAATAAGGACAATGACAAGTAGCAACTTTAATGAACATGTCAAGCTTGAAAACAGTCATGCCATATAAACTTAAAGAAAGACACCAACTGATGCAAATATCACAGTACCAAACATAATTCATGATTTCAAGGTATCAAAGCTCTCATGTTAACAAACACACATCAAACACAAGGCAAAGCTCAAAGCAATATAAAGGCATGCTTAACATAATACAAGGCAAAGTATCAAGCTAAAAGCACATGTCAAGACAGTTACAAGCATCAAGACATCAAAAATAGGTTTTGGTCCTCATTACTCTTATGAGTCATTCCAACAACCTTTGGCAAGTTCAATGAAGCAGAACCACTCACAAGCATGTTCAAAATGTATTAAAGACCAAGTTAAAACACACAAATAATCTCAAAAGATGGTAGAACCAAAAATGACTTATTGGTTGAAAAGTGTATATGGGCTGAAAAATGCAAGAACAAGGCTGCTGCAGAACCAAAACCAAAATAGTTTTCAACAAAGCAAACATCACATAAACACCTATATGAGGGTTCCTAAATCAAAATATTAACTAACATGATCATGATATAAAAGTGGTAATGCAACAGAAGCAAGTTAAGATCCTTCACCAACAGAACCAACACAAGACAACATCAACTTCAAAACATTTGCAACATTTTCTCATATGTTCATGCCATATAATAGCACTTAAGAGACCTCAAAGCTTAACACACAGCCACATAACATATTGTATAATAATCATGAGCACAGAAACACATTAATGAGCAGGCAAGCAAAAATGTGGCAGATTCAAACATGAACTGCACACACATAAGGCATATTGTAACAACTAATGCATTTTAATCATGTTCATGACAGGAAAAAGAGATAGTAACTACCAACCTCTTATACACTTCCAAGTAAGCAAATATAGAAGGAAAACCTTGGAGCCTCCAAATGAAATCCAAATCCAATGCCTTGGTGAGAATGATGACCTTTCTTGCACTTGAAGTAAACAAGTGGATCTTTGGATCAGAGCTTGAAATAGGTGATGATGATGATATTTTAGGTTATGGACAGTTAGTATACCATAAACCTAAGGTGTTTGGAGGTTTACAAAGATCAAAACAGGCTTGGTATGTGTTTTGGCAGAATTTGAGTATGAAGTCAAACTTTCCTTGGTTGAAAGTTGACTTTTGGGAAAATGAGGGTTTTTACTGGTTTAAGAGTTTGAACACTTCCCACACATCATTTGTGGATTATGTGGATGGTTTGTGGTGATTTTGGTTGAGTGAAAATGGTTTTGGAGGCTGTTTTGCTCAAGACAAATTTTTGAGGTTTTTGGGGTGGTTTTCTTCACTTGTAAGAAAATGCAAGGAAGTATGAGAGAAATGAGTTTCTCTTGGGTTGTAGAGTGCTATGGTGTGCCTCTCAACATAGAGGAAACCTCTATTTATAAGCAAGGCAAGGCTTGGGGCAGATTGGTAACTTGGCACTTTTGGTGGGAGTTTTGAAAAAGTAATCTTGCTTGAGATTTGTTGCAACTGCAAGTTCAAGTCTTTGGCTCAAGCTGATGCATTACTCAAGTGGCATGAATGACATAACAGTGATTGGAGTGTGGCTAGGCAGTAGGAGGGCTGTTTGCTGCAAGTGTTCCATAAAGTTTCTCTTTCTTCCTTTTCTTTGATTAAAATAATACCACTTGCCTCCAACTTGCAAGACTCACCAAACCTCCTCATTTTCTGCATTTCTTCTCCTCAGATCCTCTAAATATCAGATAGAAACATGATCCAAGGGCTGATAATAGCTCAAGTGACCAAAAGGTGAGTTGTGAAAAAGTGAAAATGTTGGACTCAAGTGTTGAAACCTCATCTTGTTGGATCCATAACTCTCATCACATAAGGGCTATGGAGGAGTTCTAGTACATTTTGGAAAACCCTCAAGTAGCTCTACAACTTTCATGTTTTCATAATCCTCAAATTCCCAATGGAACTAGGTCAAAAAAACCTCTCAAAGCTGCTGAAAAACATGCCTAAAAAGTGAAATAACTTAGAATTTGTCTAAGTTATTTCCCCCTCTTGTAATGAATTTGGTCATAACTCCAAATCCATGCATTTTCTGCTCATGGACCACTGTAGGACTTTTGTAGGACTTGTCAAGAGCTTTCCGATGAGCTTTGAACCAACTCAATTGGATGTGTGGTTAGGGAGTTATGATCTTGCCCATTTCAAAACCCTAATTCCCGATTTTTGCAATTACTCCCCGATCCTTGATCCAATGGTCATGAAACTTCATGGGCTGGTGTAATATGGAATTAGGAACATTTTTTATTCCCACCTTGAGGTCAAATTCCTTATGAGTGAAGAGTTGACTTTTCGGTCAACCGAACGATCGATCGGTGACTATCGAGTCGACCGTTGATGCTCCGGGTCTTTTGAGGCCTTGAAACTTCTTGAATAGACTTCAGTAAGCCATATGAATTTCATATACCATGATCCCACCATTGGAACACCATTTAAAACAAAATTCAAACCACATTTGACTTTTCGTGATCGAAAACCCATAATCGGGTATCCTGAACTGCACTGTTCTTGATTCTTGGGTGAAAACCTCAAATTGGATTCATACTTGATCCAATGGAGTATGTTTGATGATGTGGAGACTTATCTCATGGAGAAACAATCCAATACGTTGACTGATTAACCATCGAAACCTCGATTCTCGGCTCTACAGAACCCTGATTCCTGTATCTTAACAAAGACAAACTTGAAACAGGTTAAGGTTAGATAATCAAATGAATATGATCCTAAGACGATGATGAAGATCTAAGGGATCAAATTTTGGGGTATGATAGGTCGCATTACTATTTCAAATATTATGACTCCGACACCAAATTCCCTGTCGTTTGTGCTAACAAGGATTAAAGTTGGTTTCAAGAATCATTTTGTTCCCATCCCTGAAGTTTGATCATCGTGTGTCCCTCTGGATTTTTAAGGAAAAGGTTGAATTGTATTATTATTGGTATGTGAGGAATGTGTTTGGAAGAAATTATCAAAGTCAAGGATTTAAGTATATAATTTAAGTGTGAACATAAGGTGGTGGTGTTTCAAAATTCAAATACGATTATAATCGGATCCACGGGTTCAAAGGTTTCCCTCGTGCCAAATTACATTGATTAAAGTCTGATTCACTAATGTTATTGACAATAGAAATACCTACATATAGTCATTCATAGTGCACCTTGGACAAACTTCCCGTTGAAAGTATTGTGGGAGCAGTTTTTTATATATGCAAAGCTCATTATTCTACAAAGGGAAAGTAAATCTACAAAGTGCAAGGAATAAATTCACCAAGTACATCTTCATTATGTTATTACAAGTGGTATGCCTATAAGCAATAAACTTAAGGAATTGTCAAGATTACAACCAGTGTTCAAATCTACTTCTGTTACAAAGATACAAGAATACTACAAATTAAACCCCACGGTTGTAAACTCTGCAAAGTTAATCACGAGCTACACTTCTTGTCAATACAACGAATGAATGTCTCCCTGCTACGCCAGAAGTGAAGTTTGTTACCAACTCCTAAATATCTTCTAACAACAATACTTCACCTAGCACCTCTCAGCTTCCAGTAGAAAGACGTTAGCCTACACCCAAACCAAGTATACAAATTACCACCCTTAACATTTCTGAACAATATTGAAATATAAAGGTACAAGGAGAAATCTCACTCATGAGGGCACGGTCAGAGCAGCTCCATGTCATGACTGTTGAGGAATTTGGAAGTTTGCTTCATAGAGCCAGAATCCACCATTTGAAATCCAACATTTGACAGCTTCAACCGACAATGATTTGGAAGGAGAACCCGACCAAACTCGCAGCTTTCCTCAGACTCAATTTCGGGCAGTCCCTCCCTTAGAACCTGCACAACAACAAAGTAGGGATAGGGCTCATCTCTTAGATGGTAGTGCAAATGGGTTAGGTGGAAACCCAGGCACTGCAAATGCAATAGCAACAAAAATGTATGAGGAAAGGTTAAAAGTATCCCTTCAGAGGGATTCTTTGGATGATGCAGCGATGAAGCAGAGATTTGGTGAGAACATGGGTCAACTCTTGGGCCCAAGTCATGCCTCAATATTAAAGTCAGCTGCAACTTCTGGTCAGCCTTCAGGGCAAGTTTTGCATGGCGCTGCTGGTGGGATGTCTCCACAAGTTCAAGCTCATAGTCAGCAATTACCAGGGTCTACAACGGATATGAAGAGTGATAAAAATTCTGTTAAATCCCAGAGCTGCGAGTCCTGAAGGATCACTTTCAGGAATTTCTGGATTGAGTCAAGGAAACAACAATTTGACTTTGAAAGGGTGGCCACTCACAGGTTTGGAGCATCTACGTTCGGGTCTATTCCAGCAACAAAAGCCTTCATGCAGTCTCCTCAGCCTTTTCATCAACTACAAATGTTGACACCACAACATCAGCAACAACTTATGCTTGCACAACATAATTTGACATCACCATCTGTAAATGAAGAAAGTAGAAGGCTGAGAATGCTATTGAATAATAGGAATATTGGCCTAAATAAGGATGGTCTTTCGAACCCCGGGGCTGATGTGTTATCAAATGTTGGATCACCTCTTCGTGGTGGCGGCCCTCCATTTCCTCGCGGAGATACAGATATGCTACTGAAGTTGAAACTGGATCAGCTACAGTAGCAGCTTCAACAATAGTCGAGCATCAGTGCACAACAGCAGCTCCTGAAATACAAACAACAAATATCAGTTGCAAACAAGCCACAGTTAACAGCAAAACAGTCAACAATCCCAGTTCACCGTCTACAACAGCAGCAGGCCAATATGGTATCAGCTAGCAGCAACACAGCACCAACATGTTTCTCATATGCAAACATTAACAACCATGTCAGTCCCTCAACAGTTATATCAGTTCAACAGCAGGTATAGTAAACATCAGGGCAGCATCAACAACAAGTACACCAATTGCAAGCACCAAACATGTCAGCTGTGAACAATAATAGCATATTGACCACCCAAAGCAAAAGGGTGTATTCTTAGCCCTCAGGTGGTTCATCATTGGGCAAGGCTCGAGTAGCCAGGAGGACGACGAAAAAGATTCACCGCCAACACCCTACCGACTCAAGAGCACCGACGAACATTCGAAAGCAACAGCGGCAACCGTAATCCCTAACTCAGACACGATGTCGTCATCGTCGGCTCAACCTTATCTCAACCACATCATAAGACAAAGAAATATTTAAACTCAGACATGGCATTCTCTGCAAAGAAGAAGAAAAGAAGTGTTAGCACAATCCTAGAATGGCAAGTTCCTATTTTTAGCGGCAAAAGAAACAGGTCACAAAGTCAAACGTGAATATTACAAATTAACACGAAAGAGGAAAGTTTTGAACTTCCCAAATCGAAGCAGAAAGAATCAATTACGGGATCCCAAAATCACTCAGTATCTCGACAAAATCAGACGAAATAGGAAGGAAATTGAAGCTGCTTCCCAATCCCACCAAGCCCTCTCGACAGAATCACGCAAATAAGGAAACCATTAAAAGGCAAATTCGTTGGAGGCCCATGAGCCTCACCTATAAAAGGAAGATTACCATCACAAGGGGGATACTGAAAGAAATCTCAAAGTGAGGCCGTAAACTCGTGCAATCGAAAAGTGAAAACTTATCTTTTTCGTCGTCAGGATCGTCGAAGCCGTCACCACCCGCCGGAAGGACCCATTCGCACTTCACCTTCCATTCTGCCGCCGTCCCCAACTTTCGGTAAATCTTTATACATGTTAAAACTGTTGAACTATTGGTGTTTCAATTTGTGTCTCAGGCGCAAAAATGGAGGAAACAATGAAGGATCGAGGGAGATTGAAACGGAGAGAGATGAATCGAGAGAGGAGGCCGAGCGAGTGAGCAATTTTGGGATTAGGGTTCTATCTTCGTTTTTGTTTTTCTGTTTTATTTTTTTGTTATTTTGTATTGCTGTAACCTATATGTGCGCACGACCACGATAGTACCATGGCCCATCGTCACAATCACCGCACGTCACCCTCAGATCACGATCTAACGACCCAACACCTGCACGTTCACCGTAAACCCTCGCTATCCTCCTCACACTGGATTTATCTGCCCATTAATCATTTAATCTACCCTAATTACCTTTTAAATTTAATTAATAAGTTTTTTCTTCCAATCAGTTTTATTAAAAATGGATTTATTAACTTGTATTTAACAAAACCAATATTAGTAGAGAAGAAAATCTTTTATAAAAAAAAATCTACTTTCATAATAACTAAAGAAAACTATTCCATAACCGTAAATAACCTTTTAAAGCCTATTTCTATTCTATTAAATATCGATTTATTCGTCAATTTTAATAATAGTATAATTGTTCACAACTTTTTTCTAAATAACTTGTTTTTATTAATAACTAAGAAATCATTTGGCTTAATAAAACCTATTTCATAATAATCTAATCTTATATATAAAAATAAATAATAACCAAAAACTACTTATTTAATATATTAAAACCTTTTATTCAACTCTTTTCTTTTAAAATCTAATTAACATAATCCAATATAAAATAACTTCTAAAAATCCAACACAACTTTTCTCTTAAAAATTAAATTAACATTTTTCTTAAAAAAACAATCTCTTCCTATTCAACCCTTCTTTAAAATCAATCCCAATTAAAACAATCTTACATCACAACCAATTAATCGTGCGCGCTTCCGTATCCGCACGTTCGCAGTTCACACTTTCACTCACTTAGCGCTTTCATGCGTTTGTGTATGCCTTTATTTATCTGCCTCTATTCTACCCGCAATTTACATTTACCGCATTTACTTTATCGCATTGCATGTCGTCCAAAGGAAGAACTTGCGCATGACTTAAGCGATTATGTGTATGCATACCATTTGCATCATTTTCCCATTGATCTTTGATCCCATTCAAGTCGATCTTTTAAGTTAGATCCTACCCCATAGGAAGGACCTTTATCTTTATAACTTAGAATAAACTATTCAACTCAATTCAAACTATTCAAACACATTAGAGAATAAGATGTTAATCATCTTAAGCGAGATAAAACTCCTACCTCATAATAATTCAATCAATTTGTAAGGACTTTGCCTTAAGAGAGATAATGGCATACTTGTCGATTAAATTCCGAGTGCTTGAGCCCTTCTCTTAAGACGATGCAAAGACTATTTTCCTACAAAGTTGTGGTGGAAATCAAATAATCTCCCTTAAAATGACAACTCATCTTTTCTCCTAAGATCAATCAATCAACTACCTTTATCCCGTAGGAACTTTGACCACAGTCAAAGAATTCCTCAAACCCTTTAGGGGAACTACAGATACTCTGATTCCACTCCCGTAAGGATATGTAGGCATAAGATGCAATATCTTATCGAGTATACTTAGATATAAACCATTAGGTCTTTCAACCTTTAAGCAGATAAACTTTAGCAATAAACAAACATAAAACAAGAGGTTCCTGTAGAGTACTACAAAAACTTAGGATACTAGCACCTTCCCTAAGTTTAACCAACCCTCGAACCTATAACTCTCTAGCTTGCATTTGCATTGCATTGTGGGTAATTCGATCTTTTTCCCTTCCTTTGGACAAATTAAATTTCGGTTGCAAATGAATTAAGATTCAAGTTAATCAATAGCTTGGTATCCAAATTTCACCGCGACACTAACAGTCAATGATCCAACTATCTTCAGTTTCCAAACTCGATACGACTAGTGTTTTGGCATCCTCATAACTTTCCTCACCCAATGCAACTACAACTTGAACATAATCTTCATTGACCTTTCTTTCAGGACAATCCCTTTTAAAGTGACCAATTTTCTGACAATTAAAACATTTTACCTTTGACTTGTCAGACCTCTTTGATTTGGACATCCCTTTACACTTACCTCCTCCTCTTGACACATTTAAGCCTTCACCACTATCTTCAATCTTCAAACCTGCGGACATTGAAAATTCTTTGGATTTCACCACCGTCTGGACTTCATCCAAAGTAATAGTACCTTCCTTACCATAAAGAAGGGCATCCTTAAAGTGATCAAAGGATCTGGGTAATGAACTCAATTGGAGCAAAGCCTTTTCCTCATCATCAATCTTCACTTCAATATTTTCAAGATCATTGATAATCTTGTGAAATTCTATGAGCTGCTCAACTATGGATTTGTTGTCCACTATTCGGAATGAGTAGAGTTGTTGTTTCAGATACAACCTGTGAGCCAAAGACTTTGTCATATACAGTGATTTAAGTTTTACCCACATAGCAACCGCAGTTTGCTTCCTGGCAACTTCTCTTAGAACTTTATCCCCGAGGCACAAGATAATAACACTCCTGGCCTTATCTACCATCTCAGTCTTCTGTACTTGTGTAAGCCCTGCAGGCATAAATGCTTCACTCTTCAAAGCATCGATACACTTCTCTTGAATTAAAATTGCTTGCATCTTAATTTTCCAAAATCCGAAGTCGTTGTTACTGGAAAATTTCTCGATCTGCCATCTACTAACCATGTGCTAACTTGTCAACAATATCTCTTTACTCCATGCTCACCGCACCATTTGTTGTGAATCTTGTTGTGAATTACGACAAAATTCAATATTAATTTGTGAGGCAAATAACAATAGAAACCAAAATAAATGGTCTTCAGCAATAATAATCCGTACACAGATGATATAACAGAATAAAGCAAGAAAAAACCGAAAGTTTGTTTACCCAGTTCGATCAAACGAACTACTCTGGGGGAGAGAGCAACTCTCTAATTCATTATACTCAGAAAGTTGTTACAAGAGATTACAAATGAGTTACAAGAAAAAGCCTTCGCCTTCAGGTTCCCAAGAACAACCCTAAAGGCGCCCAAGAACAACCCTATTTTCTACCCAAGTGTTTCCCTACCTCTCAAACTCTCAATATATGAATCACTCAAATCCAAGGTGTAATCCAAGGTTTTCTTTGTGCATAGTTGAAATCCTATGCTATACCTTTAAACCCTTGGTCTTCCTTGTTGGTGAAAACTCTAAGATTGCCACACACCAAACATATAAGAGATACATATCTATAATAGCAAATACGTAATAAACAAAGCCCAAAATCACATGGATCCATGGATCGAATCGAAAAATATCCTGAAAACTCGAAAATATTATTCATCGTACAGACAACACTATTCACCATACGGGCGTCATTATTCATCCATACGGATATCATTATTCACCGACCGATATCTTTTTTTCTCGACTTTTCATTCGACTAAAACTTCTAATTTTTGCGGTAAATGCAATCTCCAAAATATGTTTTCTTTCTCTTCATCAACAAAGGTTTTTAGCCACATTTACAACAAGAAGCATAATGAAAGGATTACCTCTTGAAGTTTTCCGGATTTCGCTTCTTTTTGGCAAAATTTCAACATGCACTGAAGCAAATCTCGGCTCTGTAGGTAAGTTTTGAACTTTCACCACTTCCATGCCATTGCATGAATCTTCTTGTGTGTTTGATATTGTTAATTTCATGTGGTAGAGCCTTTATATTATGCTATTGTTTTGAGATTAATTTGATCACAAAAGTAGCTTAATTATTCAAAAATTCACCATTAAAGTAACATGAAAATGAACATAGCATAGTTTTCTCTATAGTCTAATAAATATTTACATTTAACATAGTAATAGAGTTGTAGTTAGTATAACAATAGCTTTGACTTAGGCATATAGCAAAATAATTTTTTTAACATAAGCATTTTTCCACAAAAATTCCCATATTCAAGTATGCATAAATTTAGCATAAAATTTAATTCTCAACATGATGTTTGATATGGAATTAACATACTCGACATATAGACTAAAATTCCATAAATCGGGTGAATATCCAACAGACAACTTACTCTCACAATGACATCATCATATTTAGCCTGAAAATCAAACACATATTGAGAATTAAAATACATATTGAATCACTAATGCCAAAATCACAAAGAAATATAAATATTTGATCCAATATGACAATAAGGGAGTTCCCAGCACCTGACATTTCAAGAGAAGCTTTTGTCATTTATATTTCCAAAAATTCTTTTACAATAAGCATATTAACAAAAAAAATATTTTACTTTTATTTTTTTTAGCCTACTTCCTTGATGATGGTTAAAAAAAAGAAAATAAATTGAAAAGTAAAACATTACTAAATGCTAACATAGGAAACATTCAGCAGACATAAACACCTAAAGGTATTTTCAAAACAGAGAGATAGAAAACTGTCCAACAAAGTACTACTTCAATCAACTTTCAATCATCAAAAATGAAAAAATTCAAGAAAAAACAACAACAAAGAGTAATGGAAAATCATCAGCAAATAGAAAGCAAAGCGAAAAAGAAAGAAGAAGAAATTCAGTTGAGGAATTTCATCGAACACTTGGTGTGCGACGGTAAAACGACAATCTTTCCACCATTTTCCAAGCTGTAACTTGGACATAAAATCAACAACAATAATCCATAACACGTGAAACAACTGAACCGAAATCACAAGATAATCAAAATTGAAAAAACTCTGAACAAATTGAAGCTGAGCTTACCGTAAATTTTTCTTCTTCAATTGCTTTTTCTTGTTCTTTGAAATGCATCAATGATCTTCAACCTTAAACACACGATGTCCACCGTCAATCACAACATCATCATGATGCGTCCTACGTCACACCTTCAGAGGATCTGCGCCCTTCTCCTCTACGTTATGTCGTGTGTACCAAATCAGTTGGGTCATTGATGTCCTTGACAGCTTCAATAAGGCGAGCTATAGATTGATCTCAAAGTTGAAACAACCACATGAAAAACATGATGTTAGCTAAATATTTAACAATATCAAACAAAGAAAAAAATATCATATAATCAAAGCAAGTATAGATGAGACAAATGTCAATAGATGATGAAAAAGAAGAACGTATCAGTAACACGAAGATATCGTCAATGGAAAAAGGAATAGGAACGAGTAATAAAAAGAATGGAATGTGCGAAACTTACATTCACGAGTAATAAAAAGAATGGAATGTGCGAAACTTACATTCATGAAAAAGATGGATGATGAACCTGTGAGAGTTTGTCTTGGAATGGAACATGTTTGTCTGATATGCAGAGAAATTTAAAATATTAATGTTTCAATTGATTACCAATATGGGAAGTTGTGAGACTTCCATTTTCCAAGTAATTAATTTTAATGTGTATTATGTTTCCCACGTATTTGAAGTCTAATAGACTTATAAATTAGACACTAAAAAAAAATAGTAAGAAAAGATGGTAGAGTGACACATATGCATTAAATATCAAATGCATATAATTGAAGGAATGATGTAATTAGTTATTTTTAACCCTGAATATAGAAAAATTTAAACTTTGAATCAGAAGGGTAATAGTGGCTTTTTCAGACACTTCTCTTTTAATATATAGATAATAGACTTAAAGTAACACTTCCTTTCCTTTTTAGTCATCATGGTTGTTATAATTACTACACTTTTATGTAATCTAAAAAGGGTGTGTATCTCACTTCCTTTACTTTAACTACTTTCACTTTAATCATCATTTTTATATTTCATTACATCAAAAGCATTCATTAGTTTAAGCAAAAGCACCTTAAGATATATATGCTCTCATGAATGCATAATGTGTACTATAATAGCAACTAGAAAACACATTCATTGATAAGAATTTCAAACAAATATCACTAGACAAGAAAGTTATATGATCATACACAATGAACAAAATTGAAACTTTAACTTAAACATGATGATACATATAACACATTCAACCATTCCAATTTAAAATTCTTCAAATAAAAGCATCAACATAAGACTTTATATGTGAAAAAGAACTATATGTGTGTGGTCGAGGGAGAACATAATGTTGCACTCTTTTTTCTCATTAAAATTTTTATTCTAATAATTTTTTCTTAATAAAGTTTTTAGCGAGGAGAGTGTTATAATAAATTTAAAATCAATAGAGCATCGTGATAAATATTTCAAAAAGAGTGTGTTATAATAAATACAAAAATTATTATTATTATTTTGAGATATATATCTAAAATATCATATTAAAATACTAATATGAATTATTTATCAAAGTGTCAACTTAAAATAATAATGTTATATTTAGAATATTAACTTAGAATAATAATGTAAATTATCATATATTGTAATTTTAAATAGTATAAATATCTTTGATTCATGTAGTTATCATATTATTTTTTATTAGTTTAACTGCATTTTTATTCCTTTAAATTGGTGTATTTTTTATTTTGATCTTTATAATTTTTTTTGTCTAAGTCTCTATATCTTATTTTTTTCGTTCATTTTAATCCTAAAACCAAAATTTGCAAAATTTTTATTTGCATTTTTGACTTTAAAACTAAAACGAACGCAAAAAATAAGATATAAAAATTAAAAAAAAAATATATAGATTAAAATAAAAAATTTGCCAACTTATAGAGCTCATCAGACTAAGTCTTTTTTATCTCTTTATTTTGTTAGTTTCAGTTTTTGAATAATATAAATATATTAAACATTTTCAGAAAATAAATCAATAATAACAATTTTCTTTTTTATAAAAAAAACAAGGCTCGTAGTACGAATGAACCACATCACACGCATGGAGATTCATCTCTATCTTTAGCTGCGTTTGGAACCCTAATTTCCAGAATATCTCAAATCTCAGAATCCCTTTCCCTCCGCATTCTCTATCAGGTAATTCATATCATATCATTGCACCGCCACTTAATTTCTCTCTGTTTTGTTCATATCCGATGCGTTTGTCAATTCATAGATGTTAATCTCTTTTTCATTCAATTTTCTCCTTTAATTTGATGGGAATTTCAATTTCTGATGATATTCTCTGTTATTACCTCAAATCATAGCGTTTATTTCATCGTTTTTTAAATATGATTTGTTATGGATTTTTTGTGGTTCCATTCAACAGGTTTAAGATTATCTGTGAAATGGCATCAGTGTCTACTCAGCCACAGTTCCGGTACACGCAGCCACCGTCGAAGGTGCTTCATTTGAGAAACTTGCCGTGGGAGTGTATAGAAGAGGAGCTGATTGAACTTGGGAAGCCATTTGGTAAAGTTGTCAACACTAAGTGCAATGTTGGAGCGAATCGAAATCAAGCTTTTATTGAATTTGTAAGTACAACTTGTTCACATTCTTCCGGTATTGTGTTTTTTTAATTTCTAATGGAGCTCTACTGATTTTAGTTGTAAATCATATATTGTAACCTGCAGGCGGATATAAATCAAGCCATTGCGATGATATCGTATTATGCATCATCATCAGAGCCTGCTCAAGTGCGGGGGAAAACCGTGTATTTGCAGTATTCCAATAGACAAGAAATAGTGAATAATAAAACTGCTGCAGATGTTGCTGGAAATGTACTGTTGGTAACAATTGAGGGAGAAGATGCACGTCTTGTGAGCATAGATGTTTTGCACTTGGTAAGCAATTGCGTTTGTGCCTATGCTATATCTGATAAAATGTTATCATGTGGATGTTAGTCTTTTAGTTTTGTGATTAGGTTTTGCTTTGTCAGGCTATGGAAATTGTTTTGACTTGTATGTAAATAATCAGCAGGCCCATATCAAGGCAATATCTTCGATGGCAGCCTAGTGCTTTTGGAGAAAGAGCTTGTGGGTGTTTGTTTCCTTTCTCCTTTCCTTAGCACTGCCTCCTCCCTATTCTCTCCCTTAGCTCCTACATTGTTGTAGTTTAGGTTTTACCATTCTTTTTTTCATTTGTGCAAATTGACTTGCGAAGCAATTTTCTTCATAAAGCATTTGTTTGAATTTCAGTAACAAAGTGAATAATGCCACTCACAACTTTTGAAATCTTTAATATAATAATTATTCTAGTTATATGTTTGAAGTTGTTATTATTATAAGAGTGCCATTATCAAAATTAAATCACCCGCATCCCCCGGGGCCTGCCCCCAATTTTCTGTAGCTAATGCTAGCACTATTTTTTTTAATCATTAGGAATCAAACTTGGTACCCCAGCGTTTGCAACACTCACACCCTATACATCAACCACTTGACCCCGGTGGTAATGCTAGCACTATTAAAGTGATTGTTGTGACAGTTTCTTCATGTTCCATATACCCACAATCTTTGCTTACAATAATCTAGTTCATCATTCAACAAAATTTGTGACAAAAATAGTAATACATTAACTTTTCGTGATATATTGATTAGCTCAAACATGCCATTCGGTAGGATTCCCTGAACAGCTAAACAGTAATACTAAAATAGTGTTTAAAAACAAGTGAGTTGTGTAAAAAGAACAAGCGGACAAATACTATGGAACGAAAAGAAAAAGTAAAACTGTATTAAGTTAACAGCTAACACTGAAAACATGAGATCTCTATTAACCAGAACCTATAACTCCTCTTAAAATTATGTCCTAAACTACGTAAAAAACTCTTTTGCTTACCCTCCTTTCTATTCTTTCATTCCCTCTGACCAACTTACTGCCAGCTCATCCTTCACTTGCTCATAATCATATTGGCCCCTTTCATTCCCTCAATATTTTTGCCTCTACCATACATTGGCCCATATCTTACAACACTAATTGGTTCTGATGTAAATCCAATCTTAGTACTTCTACCATTGCCCTACTGTGAAAGCTCTGCCTTGTCCTAAGGCTGAATTCTTGAATTTTTCCTTGTAGAGAAGATTTACCCTCCCAAGCAGTATCTTGATTAACATTTCCTTTTCACATAAGCAGCCATTGCCTAATAGGAAAATTATCCCTGGATTTGAGTGATCACAAGTACAGAAAAAGGGGTAAGAAGTGAATTACCTGACCCTCTTGTGAAAGAGGGTATTTATAGAGAGACCCCAGCGCTGGGCCAACGGTCACTTGTGTTGGGCTGGATTGCCAGGCCCAACCCAGGTGACTGTTAGGACTTACGTGGCGTAGTGAAGACCAGAACGGGGTCTTCGCCCTAGTTCAACTGTCCTGTGATCTCCGGAAAGTGGGTTTGACGTGCTCTTTTGGAGGTGGGCAGTTGGTTAGTGACGTGTCCCCGCGGAGGGGGGCACGTAGAGAACGTGCGCATGGCACGTTGCTCTCCCCGCGGAGGAGAGCTCGCGAGGTTCCCCGGAGGCGTATTGTTCTCCCCGCGGAGGGGAGCACCCGAGGGCGTGGGAGAGGCGCGTTGTCCTGCTCGGCGGTAGGGGGATTCTGCCCGCGGAGGGCTGTTCTGCCCGACGAGGGGCAGTGATTGGCAGCGCCTTCCCGCAAAGGGGAGAGCGCAGGGGGCGTCCTGAGGCACGCTGTTGTCCTCGGCGGGAGCATGCCCTGCTCGTCGAGGGGTCACGTGCCCGGCCGTCCTACTCAAACCATATTGGGCCTTTATTGTGTATCATTGGGCTGGGCCGCGAGTTGAGGCCGGGGCCCAGGCCAGAACACTAGATTTTCATCTATGCACATAGTTTTTGATTTCCAATATTGTGAATTCCTCATTACGATTCTTTGCTTTGTTCTCCTTAGCACAAGCAAGCAAAAAGTTATTTCTTCAGGCATCGGTAAAATGGATGCACCTTCTCTCCACATCAGAAATGAGAGACACTGTTCCGGACTGACCCAATGACTAGGCATGATCCAATCCACTTCTGTTCCCAAAACGACCCAATTGTCTAAGTCCACCAAATTTGGTGGGAACATTCCTTTCTGCCCCTCCAACAGAGGAGGCTGACCAATTTACCTTTGGTCACAACACTTCTGCTCGACAGTCCTTGTCCGTCACGCACGGTTCTCCTATCCAGAAACAGGCAAGACGCCTGTGCCCGTAACTGCGCCATGTCCGTAGCAATGGCTAGTTATGGGCACCTCTGCCCATTCCAACGGTTAGTTCTGACAGTTACTTATTCTTTGGAAAACAGTTATCTCGCCTCAAAAATAGGGACCAATGGCCAAACGCTGGGGGCACTATAAAAACCCTCTCACTTGAGAGGGTCAAATATCCAATATTCACCCTGACATACTCATATTTTGTACTTGCTCTTTCTCTTGCCCGATTATTACTTTAGCATCGGAGTGTCTTGCAGGTACACCCCCATCCTTCTCTCTCACACCCAGCACCACAGGTGTTTGTCTCTGGCCCACTTCAGGTTCTGATCAGTCGTCAAGATCAGACACCAACATTGGGTTTACGCTAAGGCGAAGCAGTGTCTGACCCATAAGTGACAAACCTGAGTGTATTTGGCAATGTCCCCAACTAGAACTTTATTTGTTTTCCCATGGGCATAGCTCATTTTAACTCAAGCTTTTATGGATCCACCTTTTCTCCACAACAAAAATGAGAGACACGGATGTTGAGTTTACAGTTTACATTAGGGCTAAGCAGTGGCTGATCCATAAGTGTGACAAACCTGAGTGTATTTGGGTATGCCTCCAACCGAAACCTGAATTTTCTCTGTTTCCCTACAAGTGCAACTCTTTTTTAGCTCAAGCCTTTCTGGCCTACTTCCAACAATTTGTTCCCCCTTTCTTTGAAATCAAAAGGATAACTATCGGCCAAGCTCCTACTTCCTTTCATTCATCTCCTCTTGATATCTCTGACTAGCTGTATGAACTGAAACTGAGAGCTCAGGTGTAGCATTTGCCCTCGCTGACTGATGAATGATTGTAAGCCACTCATGATATACCCAGTGCACTGCACTTCATGTAACCTTGGAACTTGAGACGGAAGTTGGCTAAAGTCTTCCAATGTACACCACTATGTTGGTTTGTCAAATAGATGCAAGCTCCTCAAATGAGTTGAAACTTCCAATGACCATAATGATCACTCAACTCTAACTTTAACTTCTCCCATTTCAAATGCCAAATGGTCCTTGGTCTCTCGTAGAAGATTAACGTGTTTGACTAAGATTATCCATTGCAATTAGGAATCTTTAGTTTAAAAAAAGTGCCTTGTGTCGTCCTTCCATGCTGTGCTTGGTTAATTTTAGCTTCACTTCCTTGGATTGTAGGGTGCTTTGTACTTCAAAATAAACTTCAGTTTTGGTGATCCATCTATACAATTATAATTATGTGCCGTCAAACATGGGTGGCTCAACTTTCTTGCTGAAATTAGATACTCCTCTGCATTTCCTCCTTTTATTGTTTCATTCTCTCAAGCTCATCCTTCACTTACTCATTACCTTACTATCCATTTTGTTTTCCCTAGAGTTGGCTTTGCATATTTTTGGCCTACCAACAGCATTAATAGGTTCTGCATCCTCGTGGCCTCTAGCAGATACAGTGACATTTTTGTCCAATCATGATTGCGTATTAATTTTGGTTGCCCAAAATGATGTTTGATAGTTGATGTAAGTTGGGAACTGTTTTACTTATTTTGAATTTTTAGATTTGTGACTGTTTTCATCTTTTATGCAGGTTTTTCATAATTTTAGATTACTAGATTTGAAATTCTAGATTTGTTAATTTTTGAAACTGAAAGTTTATCATTCACAAATGCAGGTTTTTTCGGCCTTTGGATTTGTGCATAAGATTACTACTTTTGAGAAAACAGCCGGATTTCAGGTTTGATAATTAGCCACCCTTAATCTAATTTGGATTTATTTTCTATGCTATGGAGAAAAGCTTATTCTATACACAATTGTTTAGGCACTGGTGCAATTCTCAGATGCTGAAACTGCCACTTCTGCAAAGGATGCTTTGGATGGAAGAAGCATACCTAGGTGACAGTTGTATTACATGTTTGGCATGGTATTTAGTTCAAACTGTGTTGAATGTACAACTATTAACGTGGTGCATGTCTTTGTTTACAGTTAGACAGTTGTAAACAGTAACGATTATTGACTTTAGAGTTTAAACACTATTGTTGTGCTTCTTGTAATTGTCTGAATCATTGAATCTGTGAAATATGCTTAACTACATCATTCCAACCCAACCAATTACGAGTGGAAAATTTGTTAAGCTTGACTACAGCATAGTAGTTATTTGCATCTTCATTGGCACTGCTGATAATCTTTATACTTTAAGCATTCTTATTGCTCAATTGTTTGTTTATGATGATTGACCTTTAATTGTTTTCTCTCTCTGCATCAGCTACCTACTCCCTGGGCATGTCGGACCTTGTACCCTTAAGATCACATATTCTGGACATTCAGACTTAAGTGTTAAGTTTCAGAGTCACAGAAGCAGGTATTGCTGATTTCTATGGCTTCTAAGGCATACAGGAACCTATGTTCGTCAATTTATCTTTTCCCTGGTGATTTTTTATTGATTCATTCTCATGGCCATTGACCATTGGTTCTACATCTCACCCTTCATATAGTGCTTTAGCCCTTTTATTTGCATGGCAGTAACCATATTTTTTTTGAAGCATTTAGCTATGTAACTCCTTCTTTTCTTGTTTCAGAGACTACACTAATCCTTACCTTCCTGTTGCTCAATCAGCTATGGAGGGAAACGGACAGGTAGCCTTCTTGATAGTGCAAAATGAAGCCTTCTTAATTGCTTATTTTAACTTGATATGTCCTTCATTCATATACACGTTGTGACGGCCATGTATGCTGCCATCCTGATTCCTTGCGAAGGAGCATGGTTATCTTAATTTTTTGATTTATAGATTTATGATTTTCGCAGTCTGTGATGGGTTTGGATGGGAAAAGACTTGAGGCTGAGAGTAATGTTCTTCTTGCATCAATTGAAAACATGCAGTATGCTGTAACCTTGGATGTCTTGCACACGGTACTTTGAGCTGCAGTTGGCAGTTGTTTTTTTGCAATGATGGACTGAGATCACAGTTTAGCTGATATTATTCTGCCTTTTCTCTGCTATTTGTAACAGGTTTTCTCTACTTTTGGACCCATCCAAAAGATTGCAATGTTTGATAAGAATGGTGGTTTGCAGGCTCTGGTTCAGTACCCAGGTTAGGTTTTTTCAAAACCCTTATTCATCTTTGTTCCGAATCTTCCGATATATTATGTTTCTCTTGTTGATTATTTGAGCATATACCAATGTGCTTCTCGCTGGTAGGATCCTCTACGTTGCTTAGGTTTTAAATTCTTTATACTCGTTTGACCTAATAACTAAAGTTGCTTGAAAAAAGTGGTACTCCACTATGATGGTTTATTTTAGATTGAAATTCGTTAGTTGCTTTTAGCTTCACCTTCATCTTATAAATTTTCCTTTGGGTTTACTCTTAATGATTTCGGGTTTGTCGCTTGCTGGGATCTCCTAAATGTGTACTTGTTCTCGTAAGTTTTGGTATTAAAACTGTGATGGATCTATAAATTTCATGTTTCGGGAGCCTAGCAAAAAAGTATTTAGTTTTTTTTTATAAATATTTTAGAAAATTTGAAGGGATTTATTGCACTTTAGGGGGCAGTAGGCTCCCCTCTTATCTCATTGACTCCATCTTTGAAACAAAAGCTTATGTGCGCATTTGAGTCTGAACAGTGGTGATTTTGGCCTGGTTGATAATCAGAAACATTTTGCTTGTTTTATTTTCTATAATTACAGTTAATGATATTATTGACATCTTAAATTCTATGGACTACAGATGTTCAGACAGCCATTGTGGCCAAGGAAGCCTTGGAAGGACACTGCATTTATGATGGGGGATTTTGTAAGCTCCACCTCTCCTATTCACGTCATACTGATTTGAGTATAAAGGTAACCAGCCTGCACCGTCCATGAAATAAGTATTTGCGTCATTTTAGCATGAGACTAGTGTAACGGCTAAAAGGAAGAGTATAGTGCAATAGAAGATAAGTTTTGCGCAATCATGAAAGTTCCATGAATCATTCCATATAAGCACATCCTGTTTATTTGTAGGATATACTATTTACTGAACTTGAAACTCAAGACTCTAGTTTTGGTCCTATGGTAATATGGTTTTTGTCATGGTGTAGGTGTATCAATATTTACAGAAAATGTTCCCACTAGATCCTTCCCGTCTCAAATTTCTTGGCATAAAAAGACAAATTTCTTGCATGATGTTTCCCTTTTAATTTGGGAGGGAGGTGCACCATCAATTTGCATTGAATATTGTGATACCATCATCTTTCAAAGAATATGATCCATTAGTAGTTGTTAATCACAGAAATATTTAATACTTCTGTAGTGTGTAGTAGTATAGACTATAGAGTTTTGGTTGTCTCAGGATTTGTGTTATTACAGGTCAATAATGACAGGAGCAGAGACTATACCATGCCCACTGCACCTCCACCAGTTATGAACGCCCAGCCCTCAATTTCAGGGCAACAACAAGCTCCAATGACTGGTCCTCCTGCTCAACAGTACAATACCACTCAGTACGCTCCAACGAACAACCAGAATTTTATACCCCAATCTCAGGCTGGATGGGGAGCAGCTCCACCACCACAACACGCAATGCAGCGGATGCATCATAATCCTTACATGCCACCTGGTACGATGCCCCCACAAGCTGGCCCTGGAATGATGCAGTATCCTGGTCACTATCAATAGCCTTGCTCTTTCGTTTCAAATAAACGAAAAAAAATTGGCAAACGTTTGACACATTGGCAGAAAAGAAGACTGTCATAAAAACTATGTGTTCTTATATTTGATTATCTCTGTTTGTTTCCACTTTCCACCGTATTGAATTTTGAATTTTTGGATGTAACTAATTTTTTAAGAACTTTAACTTGGCTGGTAGTGTTTGAAGAAACTACTCAAATTCCTTTTATTTATGTCTTCATTACTTTTCAAACTACTCAAATTCCTTTTATTTATGTCTTCATTATTTCTATTGACAGATTGTAAAAAAAAAAGTATACTAGCTTGTAATTGTGTTTCTATAAAACATAGCCTAAAGCTTAAATTTTCATAGTATGCAAAAATTAATCCACATATTCTAGAGTTCTGACCCTTAATAAACTTTGTACTAATTTAACTATCTCATTACTTAATTTATTAAAATTGTGTTATCATAGTTAGCGTCTAATAATCATTGGAAATTAAAATTCAAAGGTTTTTGAAATCTTGATGGAACAAGTGGTGGATTTAAAGGTGGGAGTGACGAACAATGTCTGCAAAAAAAAGAGAGGAAATAAAGGTTTTTGAAACACTTGTACTTTTGTTGTTTGAGAAAAGCAATACTGATACTTGAGATAATGTTGAAGCACTCGAAGTAAGGGAAGTAGGAAAAACTGAATTATGGGAACGCTACTATTTCGTAAATGTATTACTTGGTTTATACACCCACATGAGTCATACTAACTAACAAACGGTATAACTAATTGATACTTGTGATAGTTACAACATCTTGCTTGAGTTACAGCTACAACATCGTGCTTGAGTTACAGCAACGCATTCGGACCATAGTCCGATTCTGCTCCAGTGTGAAGTTAGATATCAAATGCAACAAACAGGTTTGAGAGCCACTGGTTGGAAGAAGAACGCATTCAGAATGTTGTTCAAACCGGTTGATCGCAAGGGAATAACGAAGATATTGTAAAGCAGATTGATAACTGTGCTGCAGAATTACAAAGGTGGGACAAAATACAGTTCAGGAAGCGTAGAGAAGAGTTTAAGAGGTTGAAGGATTTGATGGAGAGAAGTCGACGACATCAAGATATGAAATCTATGGCACTTTTCATTGAAGCTAAAAAAGAATACAACACTCATTAAAGAGGATGCTTATTGGAAACAACACGCGAAAATGCACTGGTTACGCGACAGAGACCTTAATACCAAGTTTTTTCATATGTTGGCCACGGTTAGTAAGAAATTCCAAAAAATTACTATGTTGCAACAGGATGAAGGGATAGAAGTGACAGATCAGGCTGGTATATGCAACATTGCGAGAAGTTATTTCAAGGAGCTGTTTGCTGTTAAAGCTAGTAATAACAGAGGAAGTTAACAGTAGGCTGACAACCCCTTTGCTTATAGAGGAATTATATAATGCCTTGAGGAATATGCATCCTAATAAATCGATGGGTCCGGACGGTTTTAATCCTGTGTTTTATCAGAATTTCTAGGACTTGTGTGGAAGAGATATTTTTGAAGCAACAAAGAGTTGGTTGGATAAAAGTTTTTTTTCCGCTGGCTCTTAATGATACGAATGTATGTTTGATTCCTAAGATTCGAATCCTCACAATATGAAGGATTTCCGCCCTGTCTCCTTATGTAATGTGATCTATAAATTTGTGTCTAAAGCATTTGCTATGACTTTGGATATATGTGTACCGGAGGAACAATCGGCTTTTGTGGATGGTCGTTCTATCCTCGATAACGGGATGATTGTTATAGAGGTTATACATGCTCTTAAGAGAAATACTAAAGGCAGGAAGGCTCATTTGGCTCTTAAGGTGGACATCTGTAAGGTGTATGATAGAGTGGGTTGAGGTTTTCTCTGTGGTATACTGTGTAGAATGGGATTTGCTGAAAGGTGGATTCACGGGAGATGTGTGTTTCCTCGGTGCATTATATTGTTCTTGTCAATTTGGATAAAGTTGGACCGATTGAACCAGAGTGTGGATTGAGGCAAGAGGACCCTCTCTCTCCTTACCTATTTATTCTTGTGTCATAAGATCTTACGACTCTTATTAGGGGAGCAGTGGCTAGAGGCGACATACATGTGATCCAAATTTGTAGAGGGGCACCCACTGTGTCCCACCTTTTTTTTGTTGACGATTGTTTTGCAGGGCTAACCTCACTGAAGTTAAACGTCTTATGAAATTGCTTAGTACTTATGTTGAGGCCTCGAGGCAGGAGATTAATTTGAATAAGTCTTAGGTGTTTTTTTAGCAGAAATATAAGCAACTCGGCCAAGGAAGATCTTGTCAGCATTATGGGAGTTCGTCATGTGTTGGGAACTAGAAATTATTTAGGTTTGTCCTCTATGATCGGTAGAAGTAAGAAGACAACTTCCTCTTATATTAAAGATCACATTTGGAATAAAATTAATTCCTGGAGAGATAGAGCTTTATCAAAAGCAGAGAGGGAGGATGATTAAATCAGTGCTCCAAGCTATTATGTCCTACGTTATGAGCCTATTTGTCCTCCCAGATGAAATCTGTAATGATATTGAGAAGTTGTTGAATTCCTTTTGGTGGGGGTGGAGGGAGCAATAATAAGGGTATTCACTGGATGGCCTAGGATAAGTTGGCGTGTCTGAAAAAGGAAGGAGGATTGGATTTTAGAGATTTTTGAGCTTTTAATATGGCTATGGTTGCTAAGTAAGGATGGAACATGGTGTCCAAGCCTCAAGCTCTTGTGTCCAGAATCTTCAAAGCAAGGTACTTCCCTAGAACATGTTTCTTCGAAGCTAATATTGGATATAATCCTAGTTTTGTATGGAGGACTATTTGAAAGTCGAAGGATGTCTTATTAGTGGGATGCAGGTGGAACATTGAGGATAGTAGTTACATCAGGGTTATGCATGAGTCTTAGATCAGGGGAAAGAGGGATGTGCGTATGAGTGGTCCCCAAAAACAAGGTGCATACGACATTACTGTTAGAAATCTTATGCTACCTAATGTGAAACAGTGGGATGTACGTATTATTAGAGATCTGTTTAATTATGCAGAGACTAAGGATATATTACAGGTACCTCTTATGAAGGAGGTGAAAGAGGATAAGATGATTTGGAAGGAAGAACAAAATGGAGTCTATAGTGTGCATTTTGGCTATAGGTTATGGAGAAGTCTTCAGAGGAGGATTGAAATAGTCTCTGAAATATTAGAGCACCATCGAGGGTTAAGCATCTCATGTGGTAAATTTGTAAGGATTGCTTACTGACGTGGTCTAGACTCCGTCAACACCATGTTCAGTGTCCCGCTACTTGTCAGTTTTGTGAAAATAATCTTTATGATTGACATTTGTTTTTTTGGTTGTAACGAGATTAACCATGTTGGAGGGCAGCGTGTTTGTCTTCTCTTATAGATGCCCGATTACATTCTCTTCATGATGTTAAATATCTTATTTGCGACATCTGTAGTGAGGAGGATAGGAAAGTAGCTGGTAGATTTGCTTTTATGCTTGACAAAGTTTGGAAGAACAAGAATAATCTCATTTGGAACAATGAACAAGAGGCAGCTCCGAAATTGGGATGGTTAATTTTTCACAAGTGGCAGGAATGGTATATGGCCCAGGAAAGTCGTGAGCCCATAGGCAACCAAGAGTATCCTTCTTCTTGGAATCCGCCTAGGGAAGGTTGGTTGAAGTGTAATGTAGACGTGGCTTTTAATAATCCGAGAGGTACTTCTAATAGGGGTTGGTGTTTGTGTGATCATAATAAGATGTTTATTACATCGGGTGTGGTTTGACTCCCGTAACTATGTCTGTTATTGAAGCTAAAGCCATGACTCTCAAAGAAGCAATTCAGGAGTCCATTGTCTTGCAGCTTGTTATTGAAGCTGAAGCCATGACTCTCAAAGAAGCAATTCAGGAGTCCATTGTCTTGCAACTGGATAATGTGGTTTTCGAATGTGATTCTCAGAAAGTTGTTCAAGCCATTCAATCTAGTTATAAAGACAATTCATAGTTTTATGTCATTCTTGATTCTATAAAAACTTTGTTAGCTGTGTACCCAAACTTTGAGATAAAATTTATTAGGCGTCAAGCGAATATGATTGTCCATTCTATTGCTAGGACGGCCAATTCATGACCTAGACGTAATTTATTTAATTTCGCTTCTCTTTATATTGAATAATTCCTAATTAATGAAATGCGTTAAAGATTGTTTTGATTAAAAAAGAAGTACCTAAGCTTTTCAAAACAACATGGCCTCAATGACTTGGTTTTTATGTCCGTTGTTTTCACTTAAAAGACAATAAGTTTGAGTCTGTCTTTACTTATTTGATCTCTTACAATGACATACAAGCTTTTGGCAAGATAGATTGCCAATACATAATCAATCAATAATAATACCAGTCTTGATTTGTTAGTATCTTTAAAAATCATAGAATACAATTGAGATATTGATATTTATTATAATTGATTTGTTAGTATCTTTAAAAATTATAATAGAATTGCATTCTTATTTAGATAATTGTTATCACGTATATAAATAGTTGTTTTTAGCCTTTTCAATAATACAAAAAAATGTTCATATTTAATATGATATTTAGAGCCAATTTTTTTTGGTACAACTAATTTTAATTATTTTTTTGTTTGAGTCATTTAGTCATGAGCAAGCCGTAAGCTACCATTGATTTGATCATGTAGTTCGTAATCTGTTTCTTATCTATAATTTGTCAACTCAAAATACCTCATAATATTACTCTTGATAATGGTTCTAAGACATAAGTTAGAGGTATTGGTCAAACTTCACTCCTACCATCTCCATAATTGAATTGTCATTTGTACCAAGTTGTCCATCTAATTGTAATACAGGAAAAACGATTGAAACAAGATCTGAATCCCATGGGTTATGTTACCTTCATTGTCATCCATCCACCATTTGTGGAGTTTCTACATCTTTATGTAGCATTCATCTTTGTTTGGGTCATTAAAGGTGTTGGTTCCTCAATTTTCATATTTGAAGTCACTATTGTGAGTCATGTCAACTTGATAAACATGTAAGAGTTTTTTTGATATTGTTTATTCTGATATTTGGGATCCTAGTTGGGTGCTATTTACTTTGAGATATAAGTATTTTGTCATTTTTATTAATTATTTTTCTACACGTATCTGAATCACTTTATTGAAGGATCGCTTACAATCATTTGATGCCTTTCAAACGTTTTGTTCAGAGAGAACTGAATTGAAAAAGTAATTCGAATTTTACGGAATGACAATGCAAAATAATATATTTTTCGAACCATTAATCTCTTTCGTGAATTCTCAAGGTGTTACTCAATAGTATAATTGTCCACACACACCACAATAAAACAAGAAAACATGTCATTTAATTGATACGACTTGAACCTTATTGATCAATGCCTATACACATTTTCAATTTTGGGGTGATATTATTCTTACTACATATTATTTTATAAACCACAAGCCATCCTCAAAATTGGATCATAAGATTTCGCACTTACTCTCATTTTTTACGGACACATTGTATGTTGTTCCTCTTTGTATGTTCGATTCTACATGTTTTGTTCACGATATCTCTCATGGCCATGATAAATTATTTGCACTAGCTATAAAATGTGTTTTTAGGCTATTCTAAGGTATTGTTGTTATTCTCTATCTACACATTGTTTTTTTATATTTCATCAAATATTACTTTTTTTTAAGAATCCACCGTTTTTTGCTTCACACACGCACGCGCTCACACACACACATATACATATACACGTTTTTTTTATAAGCAAGTCGTTCATTCATCATAGGGTACTAGGGGTACCCTAACCCACCAAACAAAGAATTAATCTCTTCACAATACAATAATGCTAAATAAAATCTAAAAGATTCTTAAACCAATCGTAAAAATTACAAAAACTTCTACGATTTGAAAGAATTAGCAACCACCACCAAGATACATAATTCTTAGCACAATTGCATTCGGGTCGGTCCCGTCGTCGTTAATAATTATTTGATTCCTACCCCACCAGATGCTCCAACAAGCCAAAACCCAAAAACCACCAACCATCTTAATAGAATACCTACCCTTTAACATATCTAGTCAGGAAAAGAAATGATAAGTAACAGGTAACACATTAAGCCCCCTATTCTCAACCAAATATATAATTTCCTCCACTCTATTATAATTCTAGGACAAGAGAAAAAGAGATGATTAACATCCTCAACCAGACCGAAATAAAAGACACACACCAAGTCGTGTTGATTGGAATGAATTCCTTGATAAGAAAGATTCATCCTCGCGGGAAGCCTATCAAGAATTAATCGCCAACCAAATACCTTTACCTTGGACGGGATTGGAGCTTTCCACAAAATCTGTAGGGCAGCCTTGTTCCCGTCATCTACAATGCCTCTCCCATCATACACAATCACTAAATTATAATAGGACTTCACCGAGTAATAGCGGAAAAGACCATAAGGCCAAATAACCTTGTTGTAGCCATCCAAAATGGGGCAAACATCATGTAATAACGAATCAATTCCATAAATTTTGCCTCAGCTTATGGTAACAGCGCATGAATGTTTATGCCCAACTGCCAAGACCAAATATTTTCATTCCATGCCTCCATTTTATACACCAATCTTTGGTTAGAATCAGCAACTTCAAACAAACATGGGAACAAGTCTTTAAGGGTAAAACGTCTCAACCAAGTTGCGGTCCAAAACGAGATTCTCGCACCATCACCGAGTCTAAGAAAAATCAAAGACGAGAACTTTACCTGACCTTCTGCGTCATTGCAAGTCATTAAGGATCCTTAGAAAAGATCTTTTTTGCGAATTCCTCATACTTGATCTGTAACAAACCAACCCATATTACATCTTTCTCATTAAGGATCCTCCACAACCACTTTGCAATTAAAGCCCTATTGTACAATTTTATATCTTTCAAACAAAGACCACCCTCCTTTTTGGACCTACATATGGAATCCCAACTAACCCACGTGATTCCCGAAGAAGCACCAGCCCCATGCCAAAGGAAGTTTCACTGTATAGAGATCAACTCGTTCAAGACTTTGCGAGGCGCCATGAAGAATGAGAAGTAATGAATAGGAAAATTAGACAGGACCGAGTTGATTAGCGTGACCCTTCCCTTGATGGATAAAAGCCTCCCAATCCACGAAGATGACGTAGCTTTCATACAATCAAGAACATGTTGCTAGAAGAAAATCCTTCTATGATTACCACCGACGGTTAATCCCAAGAATCTGAAAGGAACCGGCCCCACTTTGCAAGCAAGAAATCCCTCAGCTGCCTTCATGAATAGATTACCAACACCAATGCCAAATAATGAACTATTCCCAATATTTATTTTCAAACCAAAAATTATTTCAAACCCCTTCAAGATAGCTTTAAACGCCCATAAATTCGACCAAGATCCATCACTTATTAAAACCGTATCATCAACAAACTGAAAAAGACTATACGATACACCATTGTCTACATTAAAATCCCTCAGTTGTCTCACTGCAATAGCCCTCCTAACCATAGTTGTGAGGCCCTCAACAACAATCACAAATAGAAACGGAGACATGGGATCACCTTGTCTCAATTCACATTATACTTGGAAATCTTCAGTGGGGCTCCCATTGACGAGAACAAACATAAGGTTTTGAAAACTCCGCCCTCCATCCATTTTAACCAACTAGATCCAAATCCCATAATCACCAACATTTTTCTTAGATATGACCAATCAACACAATCATAAGCCTTAGAAAAATCTACTTTAAATAATACACAATTATGTTTCCTTCTTTTTGCAAGATCAATTAATTCGTTAAGCACCACAACACCATTAAGAAGTTGCCTCCTTGTATGAAAGCCGTCTGAGAACAACCAATCAGCTTACCCATAACCCTTCTCAATCTTGAAGCAAGAATCTTAGAAATAACTTTGTAGACACGCCCATTAAATTGACGGGCTCGTCTAAATTCTGTGGATTGTCAGATTTTAGAATTAAGGCCAAAAAAGAAGAATTCATGGCTTTAGGCAGAAGGCCAGTAGAATGGGAATCTTGAATGCACTTCACAATATCTTCATGAATGACGTTCCAACATTTTTTCAAAAATCCCAAATTAAAACTGTCGGGCCCTGGACTCCTATCACCAGCACAACTAAATACAATCTCTCTAATTTCCTCTTCGCCAAACATCTCTTCCAACATAAGACTCTCATCACAAGATAAGCGAGCAACATCGTTAAAATTAAATCCCAACCTAGGAGTATTAGAACAAAGAAACAAAGCAGCAAAATGGTCTTTAATTGCTCTTTTAACTGAGCCAACATCCTCCATAATATCTGAACCAACCTTAACCAAAGCAACAGAGTTTCTCTTCGATCTCCTTTTAAGCATAATATGAAAAACTTTGTATTTTGGTCACCTTCATGCATCCACTTGCATGCGGATTTCTGTTGAATCATCCTCTCCTTAGTACACAAATCTCTCCACAAATACTTCTGCACCTTAGCCTTGTCATCAATGTCTTCCAGATTTACTGCGCCATCCCCATTTGCCATGTAATTCTCCACATTTACGATATATGTGTTACTACTTCTCAGGTTCTACATATTCCAATATTTGATCCAAATCTACTCATATTCCAATATTTGATCCAAATATACTCATAATTCTTCCTAGTCACAATGCAACCCTTAGTTACATTGCTCTAGTAATATTTATGAGCTTCGACATGTTGAAACTCCTAAAAAAATCATATTGATTCCAATTATTCAGTTTCATAGATTGCTATTCCAAATAAATGATTTTAATTAAATATACAATTGTTCCAATCTATTCTCGTGATGCAGTTGTAAATATGATTTCAATAATTTGTTTATATAGAATGTTATCCACCGATTCTTCTTTATTTTCTTTTTCAAATTTCATATTAATTTCAACTAAAGTGACAATTAAATTACAAACTCTTAAAATTATTGTTGGGTCTAATTCAACCTTATAAAACTGGTTTGAAATGTCAGAATTGCCCTCTTATTAACTGATGTTCAGGTATTGTTTTATGTAATACTCCTAACACACATTGTCACACCCATGTCTATTAGACTTGGCGAGTGTGTAGAAATGATGGGTGACTATATAGCGGAAACCTAATTTTATCTTGATATCATCTTAAATTGTGATTGAGCCTAACTTAATCTTACCAAACTAACTTGTAAGATGATGATTATCCCGACGCATGTTCACTCTATATGTTGTCTGATGCAGGACTCATAACACAATTATTCATGTTGAATTCTCTTATTAATACTTCACCTGCATATTCTTTCTAATGAATCATCAAGTATATGGTCACTTGAGGTAATTCAAGACCAAGAAAATAATTAAACTTTCATAAATCTGTCTTTTAATACCATTTTTTCATAACCACTTAAAGTTCTTCATTTGTTATGGTTGTTTTAGTAACTAAAGATCATCTACATATATACATGTTAAAATTTTTATAGCGTTTCTTTATGATGTATTACATATACATCATTTTCCATTTGACATTTTATAAATCCAATATCAATGAAGAATGATTCAATCTTCTTATTCCATCTTCTGTGAACTTTCTTCAATTACCAAAGAGCTTTACTTCTTCATTAAGAGTTTCATTTAAAAATAGGCATAATTACACCAAAGATCCTTTAAGTTATTTGTTTGTAACAAGTTGACTCTTAAGTTTTTTTTAACAACTTGATCCTTTAAGTTAACAAACATGTTGAATTAGGATCTTACTTTATGTATTTTGGATACTATTTTATCTATTTAGGATGCTGCTTTAAGTAGTTTGGTGTTACTTTATGTATTTTGCGTGATTGATTTAGTCAAAGACTTAAAAAAAAACACACACTTGTTAACTTAAAAGACCAAGTTATTAAAAAAAATTAAGGGCCAATTTATGACAAACAAATAACTTAAAAGATCTCTAGTGTAATTATACCTTAAAAATATTCATTTTAAATCAAACTGACATAAAGGTCAGTTTATTGTATTTGCCGCAACTATCACCAATTTAACCATTTCAGTTTTTGCGTATGATGAAAACACCTTAGAATAATTTATTCTCGCCTTTTGCAAGAATCTAAATTCAACTTCACTGTTATTTAATGTTGCTTGATTAGCATGCAATTCGATCATATACATGGTTTGATTTTTCCAATTGACCTTAATTATTCTACCATGAATTTTCCCTAAACCTTCTCCAAACCATATTTTTGTTTCCTAGATGGTTCAAACATCTAAAATTTAAAATTTCAAGCCTTGACTGCCATAATATCTATCATTTGTTGTATTAACTGCTTTCAAATGTTGAACTATAGAAACATGCATATTGATTTGGAAGTTCTTATTATTTGAAAGAAGAGCTTTCAAAATAGATCTTATGGCATAAAGTATACGAGTTAAACCACCTTTTTGGTCCCTTAAGTTGACCTAGGGTTCTTTTTCATCTCAAAACTTTAGAATAATCGTATGAGTCTCTTCATTGTTTAAAATAAACCTTGTTAATCTTTTTCATCTATTTTTCTCGATGTTAAAATTATGTGTATGTTGTCCATGTCACCGTCACATGACATAAATTGGTTCTTATTAGTCATATTATTCCTTTGTGCTCATCTTTATAGAATTAAAATCTAAAACAAGGCTACATGATTTTCCCTATTTATGTTTATCATTATGTTTTTCCCTGGTGTGTTCATCTTCTTTGATTCCCCATTTTCTTTAAAGTTAAGGAATAAAAATGTGTTATGCATCTTATCCCCTTTCAAAATCATCTATTAATGGTGGAGATAAGGATTACAACTCCAATTGAAAAGTTTGTTCCACCTCAAAACCGCAATAGATGAGAATGGTGTCTTTATTATGATGAAGTAAAAGATGAGAATGGTGTCTTTATTATTAAGCAAAAAAAAGGAGATTAGAGGTTTCAATAAAATCCAAGGAAGAACAAGAGAAGAAATTGGTCGGGCATGGAAAAAAATTGATTCACAAAATCATAATAATGAAGCATAAAATCATATTATTGATGCACACAATCACGAGAAGGCAGAAGTTAGGGGATCTCTCAACAATAAAATTAAGTGGAAAGTTATATTATAATGTTAACCTAATTTGAAAACATAAACTAGTATGACATTGTAATCATACAAACAACATGTTAACCTGATTTGAAAACATAAACTAGTATGACATTAACAACATGTTAACATAAATGGAAACCCAAGTAATGTTTAATACACTGATATCTCTATTGAACATCGATTTTTAGAATTTTAAGAAGAACTAGTATCATACATGGAATATATATGATAACTAAGATCCATTTCAAAAATAGAGATTCAAGTAGAGATAACCCAAAAAACACGAAAATCATGTCAACCGAAAACGCTAAACCCTAAACCCTAAGCTTTATGCCAAATAAAAACACGAAAACCATACCAAATGAAAGTGTATGAAAAATAAATAAAAATGGAAGAACCTATACGCAGAAAAATGGAAGAAAGCTTATGAAGAAGAAAAAGAATGGTGAAGCTTATGAACTCGACTACCTTTTAGCATGAAGAAGCTTATGAGGAAGAGTTCGTTGTATTTGGAAGTGATATGTGTTATTAGGATTTTATTTTGAGGGTGACGACTATTTTATGCGCAATCTTGATAACTTCACTTATATATGCGTGTAAAACTTATCACCATGGTTGTTAACAAAAACTATAATAAAATATAAGTACTATTCACAACGGTTTCTGGTAATAACCGTTGTAATATGTATTTTAATATTAATATATTTACTAGACTCTAAGCATCTATTGCACCAGTTGTTATTGAGGACCGTGATGAAATGTCTTTCAATAAAATATTAAAAATCCAGGTCGTTGTTATTAAACTCTTAGTATGTTAGCACATACACAGGCAAAACATGAGAAGAACATCTAGAATAACATCCAGAGATGCACAAGCATTAGACCTGTTATTTACATAAGTTCAATGAGGCTATGGAACCTTTACAAACAAAAATAAAATATGCCCAAATACAAGGGTCATTGATGGTGCGGTAAAGCGGCAAGCAAAAATTAATTAAGTACCCGGTTTTTCTCGTCTCCACTGGGATCAGTTCGAGGGAAAGAATGTCACTCTACAATCTCTACATATCTAAGCTTGGGTTTGGAATGTTTTTCAAAGGTAACATCCAGAAATTAAAAGTGGAAAAGTAAATAGATAACACATTTTTTAGAAAGGAGCAACTCATCAGGAGTTGTATTTCCTTCTACCCATCATGTATGAAAAGAAACCTACAATCAACTGCACTCACTCTAATACTCGTCAAAACTTCCACGTATAGCTCACATACAGAGGTTATGTCTAATGAAAAAACCAAGAGATCAACCGCGTTCTCTCGAAAGTGATGTCTCACGCGACAAAACAACACGGAGCATTAAGATCCGACACACACACACACATACACACACACACACACACACACACACGAATATTTAGACCATTTCTCATAGCTAATAGATCATTCTCTTAGGTCGAGTTTGAAAAGTGTATGTCTACAGCGATCCAAAACCCATTAAGATAGATATTAAACCAAAGATAACATCGATTAAGATTTGTAAAATGGAGTTTATACAAAGATCCATAGATAAACATACAATTTAAGTAAACATACATACAATAACCCCAACAACATGAAGAATACAAAGAGAATAAGGAAGAAGAACAAATTTCTTACGGTTTGTCATTTCCAGTTGAACTTCTCACATAATGTTACCTCCGATTGAAGTGGTGATTTGGCTCTGAATCATCTAGATGCATCATCCCTGTGTTGTTTCTAAGCTAAAACTACTAAAAAAATATGGTTCTGATCAATTGGGTCCAAAGTTCCCAAAAGATAACCTAAAAAATATCTAAAAATGTGACTTTATAAGCAAAAATGGGTCCCCGTGTTCGCACTGCGAACATATGCCACCTTAGCTACTGCAAAAATATTGTTTTCCATGCTTTTGGGCAATTTTTATTTGCCTTGAGTTCGCAGTGCAAACTCTTGGCGAGTTCGCTCGCCTCCAGTTCGCACAACGAACATGACAGCAAACCATCACTTGTTTTGACCATAACTTTTGAACCGTAACTCCGTTTTATGCGCGGTCGGAAGCGTTGGAAAGCTTATTCAATGATCTATAAGACAATGACAAAATATCATTGTTTGTATACATACAAAAATGAGAGAAAATAATTAAAAACTCAATGACATTTACACGATACATAATATATACATTATAATGTAAACTATACAATATATGCACAAAAGTTGAGGTTTATTGGTTGAATTAAGGCAATAAGTGTCAATTATTCATGCTCAAAACCACTTCAATTTAGCACTTATTAGTTATCAAACTGAAGGAAAAACTTAAATCTTCAGGATCAGAAGCTCCCTTTATCATTGAAGTCTCTAGTCTTCATGCCTAATTGAATCCAATAAGTTATTCTAGTTTTCATCTGTCTTGAATTCACTCGATTCTATTAGCTTTTCTATAACAACTTCTATCTTTATTATCTTCTCAAGATTCAAATTGATGATCATGTATCCCATCCCATTAGAAGGTTCAACAATAGTCATGTTATTCATAACATATTTGGATTCCTTGGCCTTATTTAACCAAGACTCCATCATATCACAAACATCTTAAGAAAC
Organism: Lathyrus sativus; assembly: GCA_963859935.3. Classification (NCBI taxonomy): domain Eukaryota; kingdom Viridiplantae; phylum Streptophyta; class Magnoliopsida; order Fabales; family Fabaceae; genus Lathyrus; species Lathyrus sativus. Next base: position 32,071,919 of record OZ012740.1, on the reverse strand, counting down.
CTTAATTTCTTTAATATGTACGCTCCCATTATAATGGTTAGATAAATCTTCATAATTTTGATTCACATTGAGAGGAATGAGCTTATGAGGACGAGTTCAATTCATGTGGAAGAGAGAGAGAGATGTTAAGGTTTTATTTTGAGAGTGGTGATTATTCTGTGCGTAAGCTTGATAAATTTTCCTATATATAAATATGTAACACTTCTCACCACGGTTGATTATAAGAACTATGGTGATATACAGTGCCAAAGCCATTATGTCATGATAAATGAAAAACAGTTGGTGTTGGAATTCGAACTCTTTCACTCCATGTATATTTCACCACAGTGTTAACTATGAGAGTAGTTAAATGTCTTTTAATAAATACTATAAAAAAATTCCACAAAAGAATTATTAGCATGGTTAACGAGAAAGCCGTTGTAATATGGTGTTACGAAAAATTTATTTTTTAGTCGTGATTGAAGAAAAATTTATTCAAAATAAGTCTAACACCACATTAAATTGAAAAAAACAAACAAACTAAATAACACACTCAAATCACTCTTAAAACTGCATTTAACAAGAAGGCACCACAATCCCAAACTAAATATGCTATTTGTCCTCGTGTAACAACTATTTCAAAAAAGTTATACCTTAAACATCAAACATTTATTACAAGACTATAAAGGCATGAATTATATATCTCAAGCATTCCCAGATTCCACTTATGTTTCAAATAATGAATCAATAACCAATTAATTGTTAATCAAGTGAATAAAATGATTAAGAACAAATATTAAGATAAATACCCATGTAAATTCATTCATATCAGCAAGAATCAAATCATGTTGTTAGATATTTCATCTAGTTATCCTCATCGAAACAAACGGAAGTTTATTACCCATAACAAAGAAATAAGAGATATATAGTAAAGAAGAATTACAAGAAGTCTTTGTGAATGATTATGGAGATTTATCCTTAAATGGTGTTAAAACCATCTCCCTTTATGTTTCCTATGCTAAGGAAAAGTTCTCTCTCTCAAAATAGTCACTTAAACTACTCTTAAAATTGCATTTGGCGAGGAGTCATCAAGACATGTTAATAGAAATGGTTTTGTTAAGCTATTTAAATTTAAAAAATTAGGAGGTGATAAAATGGTTAAACTAAATTTTTGTGATAATTACACTCTAAAAAAACAACATAAGTTTAAAGGGTAATGTTAACTTGTGCCCTTGAGGCACATGTTAAGAATTAAATTAAGAAATATTGTCTTAGAAATTGTGTATAAATTTTAATTAAAGTTTAAAATTTAAATCATTTTTTCCAATACAAATTTACTATAAGTGGTTTTCTTAACATGTGCCCCAAGGGCACAAGTTAACATACCCAAATTTAATTAGCGTCTTTATTCATGATTCAATGTTCGAGCAACACCATCGATTACTTAAAATAATATTATAATTTATAACCTATATTATATTTTATTTGTCTTGAAAAAAAAAGGTGCAATTTAAAAAAAAATGGAAATTAAGAAGGTCTATGAAAGACCACAGAAAAAAAAAACATATACAAAATAAAGAAACAAAACTATAAATAGATTAAAAAAAATTCTAACATTTACTTTCATTCTCTCCTTTTAAATTTTTTTTTCTAATTTCATTTAAATTAATGAATTAGTAAAAATTTATCAAACATTTAAAATTTAATTAACAAATGTTAAATATATAATTTTTTGTGTTAAGTATTCGACAAATTCGAAGTCAAAGATATTTTGTAATTGTTAAAAAAGCTAAATTTGATAGAGTTGAACTTAATATTTGTTTTGTGTAACAATCGAGTTAGTTAGAATACTTGGTGTCTAAATAATCACGACTATAAATAAGGTGACGCCCTTATTTATAAAGTAGTGGCTAGTGAACAATTATGTTAGAATTGATAAATCATTTTCTCTTCTCCCAAAACCTACTTTTCATCATTCTCATTTTCTCTCAAAATATCTCCAATTTTCAAATCTTTGTGCGGCAGAATCATCTTACAACTGAGGAATGGTTGAATCACTCAAGTGACGAGTGGAGAATTAGAAACGATCAATCAGAAGATTAATTCTTATTCATCAAGATTGATTCAGATTATTTCCAAGATTGAAGTTTAATTTTGACAACAAACTTTTTTCTATCAACTAATTTTTTCTAGTCAAGTAGCACATTGTCTGAAATTTGTTGGTGCATAAGGTTGAAGATGAAGAAGCTGAAGATTGGAGAGAGAGAGGGAGAGAGAGAGAGAGAGAGAGAGAGAGAGAGAGAGAGAGAGAGAGAGAGAGAGAGAGAGAGAGAGATTTTAATTGAAAGTGGTTATGAACAATCTTGTTATGAATCTGTTACAACTTTGCTTTTGTACATTGATTAGTGGTTTTTATGCGTTATTTTACCGATAGTTTGAGTTAATCTTCTTATATATTTAGTTGAGTTTTATTTTATTTTATCGCATTTTATGCGTTGTTTTGGTATTTCCATTGTTTTTAGGTTCAGTAAGCAATCAAGAAGAATCAGAGCAAAAACTGGGAAAAACAACAGTAATTCAGAAGAGTTTTAAAAGTGAAACAGGGGGCTGATACGGCCGTGTCAGCATGCCTAGAACAGAAAGGGAGATTCTAGGGAGCAGACACGGTCACCCATGTCAGCTGACACGGCCGTGTTAGCATGCCTGGAACAGAAAGGTTGATTCTAGATAGACAGGGAGCCAACACGGTCGCCTGTGTCAGCTGACACAGTTTGTGTTGGCTGATGCACTTCATCTTCTAATTTTATTACCTTTTGGGGCTCTGTGATCCATGTGGGTATTTTGGATATTTTCCTATTACTGTGTTGGACCTGGGAGTATTTAAGACAAATTTTGAGAAGGAAAAAAACACGTTTTGGCCAGAGAAGAATTACACGATCAAGATTGGAGAGATCAAGGTGATTGGGAAACTGAAGGTTTTCATGAGCGTAAGCAATTGAAGATCCAAGAACCCTGTTATCTTGTAATGTATAGTTTTTATTTTGTATTTTCTTTGAATAATATGAGTAGCTAAACCCCCCAATGCTATGGGGTGTCCCTGATTTGAATTTGTAATGACTCTGATTTTATTATTGCACTGACATTTCTTTTGTTTAATAACTGATTTAATCTCTAGTTGTTCTTAATGTTTGCCCTGTCGGACCGACAGGGTTTGATTTATGATTAATGATTAGACTGTACCGTCGTTGTTAAGGCTTTGCTTGTGATCATCCTATAGTAGATATCACCTAGGACTAGGGATACCCTATAGGAACCGAAATAATTCTTGATAATTGATTGCTTAATCTCACTTATAATTCTCTATGGATGTAGGAATTAGGGTAGACGATTAAAGGTTTTCTCACTAAATACTTAGGAGTAAACATTCTAAATAATTATTAATTAAGTAGTTACAATAAGTCGTTGCATGTTAATTCAGAGTTGTTACTGAGTCGGATCATACGCCCTCCCTAGCAGGTTACTCATATTTGTTTAAACCAATTAGTCAATTTTCTCTTTTCGTTGAAAATATTTTTATAATTAAACAAAAACCTTTTTAAAAGCCTAGAGTTTTTGTTTGACTAAAATAAAACCAGAACTCTATATCGTCAAACAGTCCTTGAGATCGACATTTGGGGAAATCCCCTTTATTACTACATTGCCAAAATAACACACTTGCTATTTTCCCAACCAACTTTTTGGCGTTGTTGTCGGGGAATGCTAAAGACCATAGATTGTATAGTTTTATTTTAGTTAAAATTTTGTTGCTCCGCAACTAAAATTTATTTTTATTTTTATTTTTGTTTTTGTTTAATTAAAAAAAATCATATTATTGTTGCTTCATGAATTCTTTTATACTGTGCGACTAATAAAGTATTTGAGTTGTGTAGTTATGAATTTTTGTATACATTGCCACCTGTATCTCCTGCATGTTGGTCGCCTGATTCGGGAATCACTCTGGAAGAGGCGACCAAAATTTTTAAGGCATATTAGAGGGAAGTAAGAATCCTTATGAATGAATGTAAGGAAGCTCACTTTCATCTAGATAAATTTATTTGGCGAGATTTTAGGTTGGAAGAAGAATGTGTGAAAGAAGAAGAACAAAGCATGACGTCAGATGAAGAAGATGAATTAGAAATAGAAGAATTTGAGGTAAATAAGAAATATGGGGAAGAAGAAAGCATGCAACTTGAAGATGATCTAGTGCTGGATGAAAATACAGGTGTAAAAAATTGTATAGATGTAGACATCTAACAAGAAAGTCTTCAAGACAATAGTATCCCTAAGAATTATTTCAACAAGGCGGATGAAAGACAAGAATTTGACAAATTATTGGATTTCATTTATGCCTTGTTCACAAAAATCCCACTGAAGATGACATGGAAGCAACATCATCAATACCTCAAGTTCATCGGATTTCTACCAAACAAAAGAAAGAAAAAAGATTATGTATTCTTCGTTTCATATATGCCACCTTAGCAGATAGTGATTCGTCGAGCCATGCGACGTTAAATGAAGCGTTGCGTGGGAGGCAACCCACGTTTTAAATTATTTTAAATTTTCTTTTTTTTTTATTTTACTTTGATTGCAGGTAATAAACGATACCTTACAGTGCCAAGTTAGAGTGTTACATTATCCTCCAGCTCCTCAGTAAGGACCTCTGTGAGTACATCTTTCCAACTCATGTTCTAAAATATTGATGACAATGTTTAGTTCTAGTTTGGGAGAGTTTTTACTATTTTGAGTTTTCATTTTAAGTACCTTTTAATTGTGTTTGGGTTCTATTGTTTAAGAATCGCTTTGAACTCTCCCTGAATGAATACCGTAAAATAAATTTCTTGTGAATATTGTGATGTGTGAGGTAGTTAAGAAAGTATATAGAGTTTGAGGGAAGAAGAGTTAAAACTAGGGAATTTGGGAAAGTTTTGAAATTGAGGTATAACTTGAACACCCTAGATTCCCCGGAGTAAGGAAATGAGTCCAACATGTAGATTTGTGCCATAGTACTTGGATTTGTGAATTATTCCCCAATTAGTTCATAATGATAGTCTGACATGATTAAAGAGAATTGCATATATAAAATTGATTTAGAGAATGACTTGTGGCACTGGAAAAAAATGATGAATAATGACGGTAAAGACAATTGGTCCTTCTAAATTGGGTAACCCTCACCCGGTTACTTATCCTAATGACGGTTGAATCTCTATAGTCGTCCCAAAGGGGACTAATAAACGCCAATGCGTGAAAAAAAGGGAATAAAGGTGCCACGAAAAAGTCTTGATCAAATTTTGTACATGTGAGGGAAAGCGATCAAAAATTCCTTAATTTGATTATCCGAATGAAAGGGGTGGAAAATCGAAGAAAAGACTTAAGCCCAAAGCATAGTTTGAAAGGTGGCTGAAAGGGGCATTTAGGCCAGTGGTGTTACTGCAGTGTGTGTTTGTTTAATACCTTCGTTAACGGACGATTACCAATAGAACTAGTTTTAGCCGATCAGAATAAAGGCTCACGTATGAGTATCGAAATACCTTACATTCATAAGTCTATCATTTGATATATACTGTTTAATCTGAAAAATGCTTATCCAAGCTTGTAGCTTGAGGTCAAGCAACAATTTAAGTTTGGGGAGTTTGATTAGTGGTTTTTATACGTTATTTTACCGATAGTTTGAGTTAACCTTCTTATATGTTTAGTTGCATTTTATTTTATGTTATCTCATTTTATGCGTTGGTTTGCTATTTCCATTGTTTTTAGGTTCAGGTAAGCAATCAAGAAGAATCAGAGAAAAAATGGGCAAAACAACACTAATTCGGAAGAGTTTTAAAAGTGAAACAGAGGGCTGACACGGCCGCCCGTGCCAACTAATACGACCGTGTCAGCATGTCTGGAACGGAAAAGGAGATTCCAGGGGGCTGACACGGCCGTGTCAGCATGTCTGGAACAAAAAAGGTTGATTCCAAATTGTTGCACCCCAAAATTTGCCCAACCTTTTCTTAACTTGGTTTATGTTTCATTTCATTTTATTCTAGCATTTGCATTGTATAGCATGTTGCATTAAACAAGGTATCAAGAGATTATGCATAGCAAGAGGAGTCTACTCAGAGGTTTGAGCCTAAGCAAGGGGTGTTACTCAAGTTTGAATGGTCATCAAATCATCTAGAGGTGGACAATGGTCTTATGAAAGAAAGAATGGATGTATGTGGGTCAGCTCCTAACTTGGAGGCTAGTTCAAGATCATCAGAGGTTTGTGAATTCATGGTTATGGATATAAGATGTTTAGAGAGCTCATTGAGTGCCTTGAGGGTCATTGTGGAGCTCATCCAAGTGTTTGTGCTAAGTATGAAAGGTTACAGTTGAAGTTGATGCATCTAGGGTTTCATCTGGCTAATCCTCAGTCAATTGTGCAATTGAAGGAGATTAAAACTCAATTCAAAGTCTCCATGGTCATGGGATGTTGTGTTAAGATATATGAGATATCATTTCAAGTTCAATTCATCAAGAATCAAGTGTGTGAGAAGTTACTAAATTAGGGTTCTCAGGGTAAAATCCCCTATTTAGTTCCTAACTTCAAGACCACTTATCTCAAGATACAAGTTTCATATCAACTTTTGACCAACATGGAACTTGTAGAGCATGTTCTTAGCTTTCTTTTGAGTACTAGAAGTCCTTAATTGGATTTATAGAACTCAAGTTGTAATCCAGACAAGTTACAGGTCATCAGAGGGATGTGATTTTGGTCAACAAAAGTCAACAACTTCCAAGCCATTTTTGACCTATAAGGATGTTTCTCCTCAACTTTTTTCCAACATAAAAGTTGTAGGTTTTGGTCTTAGCTTTCCAAAATGTACTAGAAGTCTTTCATCTGATTTGTAGAACTCGAGTTATGAGGGTTACAAGTCAGGGGTATTTTGGGAAAGTGAGATTATAGGTCATAAAATTATAGGTCCATTTCACCAACTTGCACACTTCAAATGAAGATTTTTCCAACATCAAACTTGCTCCAAATGGTGTTATTTGCTTAGTCAAGCATTGAGAAGTCATGGTTTATGCTTGGAATGAAGATTGGATATGTGAATTTTCATGGAAGAAAGTTTAAAAGGGGAAAATGAGAATTAATTCACTTTTGAACATTTTGGTGCAAATAAGTGCATTTTTTGAGTGCAAACAACATTCTAAACACTTTGGCAATTTTACAATTTGGATTTGAGGTGTTTAAGTGAGCCATTTTCAAGATTTCTTCATCATGAAGTTACATAACAAATCTCAACCATTGAGATCAATTAAGGAGTTAATCCAAGCCATTCACATCCCATGTGGTACCAGCAAGCATTTTCAACCATTTTGGAGCCAATTTTGAGTGAATTTCGTGTACATTAGTGAGCTCCATTTTCAATTCCTTTGATTTTTAATTGGGCTGTTAGAGGCTGAGTTTGGGCTCAATTATCATCAAGATCCATCATATGTAAAGTTTTCAACCTTCACAAATCATCAGAAGTGGAAATTGGAGCCAAATTGATCAGAAACGATTTTCAAAAAGTGGTGGAAATTCAAATTTTGAATTTGGAGATAGAGGACATTTCAAGCCAAATTGTGAATTGAGAAAGCTTTATTGGAGTTTGTTGAACGATTATGGGCAATTATCTTCAAGCTTAAGCTCCATTTGAACGCTCAGTGGAAGTTCTCCACTAGGTAATTGAAAATCAACTTTACACTCTTGATAAGCATCAATTCACTTCCATTTTTGCATATTTGAGACGTAGGAACAATGTAGATCATTAATATGTAAAACGAATTGGCATTGGTTGTGATTGTTGGATGATGCTCAAAAATGTTTGAATCTATTTTGGCTTGTTCATGCGTGTTCTTGCTTGTTTGATGCTTGATCTATAACCTACGCAACTTCTAGATGAGTTTTAAACCAAATTGGAGATGTTTTGATGAACTTTGGATTTTGGTGTATGATCTTGTTGGCTTCGGGTTGCTTTTATTACGCATGTTTAGTGGTTTTTGAGGCCAGATATGAGATCCTCGTGATCTCTAGATGAAGTTTGATATAAAATTCATCCAAAACGGTTGAGATTTAAGGATACATCTTCTGGTTGTTCTGTTCACGGTGGAGCTTGGCCGGAGAAGATGATGAATAGTGTCTCCGGCCAGCTGTGTGTGTTTAAGGGTTTCTGGAGGAAGAAGATGATGTCGTGGTGTGTTGTGGTACGCATGATTGGAATACTTTTGATTCCAATGGCTCTGATTAAGACCTACGATGGTCTTTAGTTGACTGGATCCACATGATTACATTCAAATTCTCATTCATTTGCTGGCGTGTTGGCAACCTCATGATTTGTTTACTAAGTGATCATACGCTTCTGATTGAGTGTCCATGATATACCTTGTTTGACTCACTGCACTAGATTGCCAAGTTTTGTTATTTTGTTTTGGATTTTCAGATGGGCCTGGGACGCGCCTGCTATGCGCACCCCCTAGTTGGGCCCAGTTCTTGTTTGATCTGCAATTTCTTGCTATTTGCCACGCAGGTTTTCCTATTTTCATTTTATTTCTTTTGTTTTTTATTTTATTTTCTGTTTACAATTTTAATTAATTAAAATAGCTCCAATATTCTAAAAATTCACCAAAAATATTTTATATATACTTTGAGATGTCTCATATTTTTTGGACATTTTTATTTTATTTTTCAACTTTATTTTCAATTTAAAAAAGAATTAAATATGGGAGTTGTTTTAATTGAATTGAATTGTGACATGGTTTGCTTTTGCATTTATTTCTCCCTTTCCTTTTTTGATCCAATGATTGAAAATTGATCCTCATCTCAATGATGAGTTGATCAATTTTAGAGGACCATTTTGCCCCTGGTTGTTGACTTTTGTGGCTTGTCTTTTTGCCTTTGTTTCTACCATTCCAAAGTGGTACATCTCAATGAATCCTTTCTTTTGATGGTGCTTTGAGGGGATATTTGTCTTGCTCTTTTGGCCTCTGGTTACCAACTTGTTCATCTTCTCTGTGCATTTTATTTGATTTTTTTTAGCCTTTTTCCTATTTTTGAAGTGACTTACAAGTTGGGTCATCTCATAGGACAACTCACACAAGTGCATGACCTAGTTTGGATTGGAAATGACCTTTGTGGATCCAATAAGCTCTCAAATCTTCTTGTTTCACATTCTAGACATGTAAAGCTTGTTGTATGTTCATTTTTAGGTCAAATTTATGTTCATTGTTTGTTGATTGATGCTTTCCTTTTTGTACTTTCAACTTGAACTCCTATGAGATGCATGCTTGTTTCCTTTGTGTTTTTACTTGCATTTCTTGTTATTTTGTTTTGGTATTGATTGTGAGATATCTTCTCTTCATCTCCCTTATGTCCAATGACCTTGGAGTGTCATTTAAGGTGGCTTGGTCCCTCCTTTGGAGGTATTTGAAGCATACCTAGAATGATGAATCCTTGAGGACACTTTTGGTGTTTCTTTGCTTTTGATAAGTGATGCTTATGGTTGAGTACCTATTATGAGGTCCTTGCTGCCCTCGTTTGATCTCCCATCCTCACTTGGATTTGGGTTTTGTTTTTCCTTTCATTTGGTTTGATTTTATTGGTGTGGTTGATGTTGTTTGACTTAGGTCATTTCATCCCACTTTTTGGTGCATCTTTGTATGGTTTGCTTTTGTTGGATTGATTTCTTCTTGTGAACTTCTCCTTCTTCTCTTTTCTTGCATTCCCATATGCATGCTTGGTTGAGATGAGCTTGTGGTGGCTACTGCCCCCACACTATTTTCCTCCCACTATCATTCTATTTGTGCATTCTATGTGTGCATCCTTTCATTTGCATATGCATTCTTCTTCTTCTCCTCCTTCTTTTGCTTTTCTTTGCTATGTTCCCCATAAGTTCTCTAACCTCTTGAGGTTATTATAGACATTAGGTGCCTAACCCTTCATGATAACATTAGGTAGTTTCCCTTTTGAATCTCAACTTTAGGTTCACTTTGCATGATAACTCTTAGGGTTGACTAGTTTCCCATTAGTGTTCCTTCTTCTCTTCTCATCTTCAAACATTCATAAAACACTTAATAAAGAATGACAAGTGTAGCACGCTATGATCTTTAAGCTACTTGAGAAATGGTAATTGAGGGGCCTCCTCTCAAGGACCTAGAGTGTTTAGTGTACACCCTTTGGGTGATATACGACATATTCGCTCTTAGGTCATAGTCTCTAGTGCGACATGAGTTGCAAATCAAATTCAAAACACTTCTTCTCTAAAAAAACACAAAAAAACACTTCAAACCTTTTTCATCCTTCGGGATCTTAATCAGGAAAATCTTTTCACAAAAAGAGTGTCGTTAACTCCTAGTTCTACCGCAAACGGTAACGCCTAAGTCTCCAATGGTCGAGCTGCATACACCAACTGCTAGAACTATTTGTTAACCCTACTCAGACTAAAACTGTTGAACCAACCTGTGGTCCTTTTAGCCCGAACTACGTTTGCTCTGATCTTTCGTACCAGACGAAAGTACGTAGGCACGAGACACGATGTCTCGCCGGGCAACCTTCCCCCTTTTCTTTACCCGTAGTTAGGCGAACTACGTTGACTCTGACTTTCCCATTGCACGAGGGAGTACGTAGGCACAGAGCGGCGATGCTCTGCCGAGTCACTTCTCTTTTCTTTTTCTTTTGTCCCTAAGCCTTTAGCTAGATAGTTTAAACACACCCTTTTAGATAAACAACAATGCGTGGATCCCGTCGAGTACGACGGACGTGAGGGGTGTTAATACCTTCCCCTTGCGTAACCGACTCCCGAATCCAGACATGGTTGCAATGACCTTTTCTTTCCCTTTTTCTTTAGGTTTTTGCGATTGTTTCCTTTCCCTCTTTTTGGGATAAATAACGAAAGTGGCGACTCTTCTGTTTTTTCCGCCGGTGGTTTTTCGCAGTTGCGACAGCTGGCGACTCTGCTAGGGAATTTGGTTCCCTATGCGAGTCCATCCTAGCACTTGTGTGTTTAGCATTGGGTGTTGTATATATGCGCTTTATTTACTTTCTCGCATTTATTTTTCGCATCATATATCATTACTATTGTGCTGTGGGGAGGGAAGTTCCATTGAGTGATAAGCCGGACTTGGGCTTGAGTATACACCTAGCTTTAGTAGTGGAGATTAGTGGTGGGTGTGCTTGCTTTGCTCATACTAGCTCACCATGAAATTCACGCTCGGACGAGATTCTCTTAGACAACTTTCTTTCTGGCCCTTTGGGCTCGAGGGAATTTTGGATTTGGGGGTTGTCGACTCTGGGGACCGATCATTTGTGAGTCAGCTAAGTGAGGCCTCTTCAAGAGACGATGATGCCAAACCAGAAATGGTGAACGTATCATCATTTCTTGAAAGTCTATGACGCTGACGAACGCATAGGATGCCGAACCTTGTCAGTGGATAGGTCCATACCTGTGAGGGGGATTAGGTTGTGCAGGAAACCTTAGCCTTCAGATTACCCGGTTCTTTGCAAGTGTGAATCTGTGTTCTTGATACCAGTGGGTCCTATTATCGGTACTTTGTTCTTGAAAGTCTGTGACACTGACAAACGCATAGGATGCCGAACCTTGTTAGTGGATAGGTCCATACCTGTGAGGGGGATTGGGTTGGGCAGGAAACCTTAGCCTTCAGATTACCTGGTTCTTTACAAGTGTGAATCTGTGTTCTTGATACCAGTGGGTCCTGTTATCGTTACTTTGTTCTTGCTAAGGTGAAGCGTTGTTTCTTCTCGACCAACAGCACAACAGTCTTGATCCCTTATTTGCATTTACATTTGCATTTTCATCTGCATATCATTAACATGTATTTATGTTGCAGATGCATATTTCTCCTTCAATTCCGGTGATCTTATTCCCTTCTTGCTGATATGGAATCTTTGAAGAGAACTGTGGCTTACAAGCTTCCGACTCCAGATGTCAGGTCTTTGCTGAGTTTGATTTCTCTGGCTGGCGGGAAAGTGATGGAGGATTTCAAGCAGTCTTATTGGAGATTATTGAGATGGGTCTGCAAACCTTCAGCATATGAGGTGGATGGTATGTATGCCTTTCTGCAGTTTTATGATCCGCAGTTGAGATGCTTTGTTTTTCCTAATTACATTCTAGCACCTACTTTGGAGGAGTATTCAGTATTGTTGGATGTGCCTGTTCTTAGTCAGATGCCATTTGTTCACATTGATGCTAAACCTGATCTGGCTAAGCTAGATGCCATAGTACATGTGGATGCTTCAGAGTTACAGGGGAGTTTGACAGAGTGGAATGAAGTGCATGGTTTTCCTTTGGCTTTCCTAGTTAATAAAGCTAGACAGTTTGCTAAGGATGGTTGTTGAGTTGCATTTAGTGTTGTTATTGCTCTATGTATATACAACATTGTTTTGTTTCCTAATCTTTCATACTTTGTGGATTTGGATGCATTTCATATATTGGCCTCGAGAAACCCAGTGCCTACTCTTCTCGGAGACGTTTATCATTCTATGCACTACAAGAATGAAAAACGAAGGGGTAAGAACATAGCCTGTCGTGTCCCTCTATTGTATGCTTGGTTTGCTAGTCATATGCCTAAGACGAATCCATTTGTGGCTACTGCTAGTACTTCCAAATGGTCGGAGAGATTGATGGGATTATCTGCAGAGAATATTGTTTGGTTTGATCGAGACATGTTGGGTACATATATTGTTTATAGTTGTGGTGGATTTCCTAACGTTCCTTTGATCAGAAGGAAAGGTTGCATCAATTATAATCCTTCTTTATTGGTGAGACAATTTGGGTATGCATTGAGAGAGCATCCTAGAGAGGAGGAGATACAGGAATCTCTGTATCTTACTGGCTTATTGGAGGGAGAGGCTCTGGGTAGACTTGAGCATGCATGGAATAACATTTGTCGGAAAGGGAAGTTAGCTTTGGGGAAGAGTAACAGCCGAGCGTATGACCCTTACTTGACTTGGATTCATGATAGAGCTACGAAGTTCTTGATGCCATTCCCTACAGTTGCACCACTGTATCCTCTCATGATTGAGGATCCCACTACTGTAGATATCCAGAAATACAATCAGGTATTGGCAGAGAAGGAAGAGCTGAGAAAAGCGAATGAAGAATTAGAGAAAGAGATTATCCAGCTTCGCAGTGAGAAGATAGATGCAGTTCATTCTTTCAGGATACAAACCGAGCTTGTGAACAAGTTGGGTACTTATCTGACTAAGGAGACTAAGGACAGAGAGCGCACAAGACGAGACTTGAATGCCACTTATAGTACTCTTGCTACTAAGAAGGAGGAGTTAGATAAGGCTTACTCGAGGATCTCCAAGTTTGAGTCGATATGGAATGCCACGCTTACTAACAACAAGGAGCGTGAGAACAAGTTAAAACTTCAGATCAGCAAGCTGAAAGCTCAGCTTAATGCCAAAGATGGAGAGATTGCAGCGGAAGCATCACGTGGACGAGACAGCGAGTGCAGGCTGAATGAAGCGATCGCGAGCTTGAAGGATCTCAAGTTGAGAGCTGGCTCCAAGAGACGCAGGCTTGAGGAATGTTTCAGGGAGAAAGCTTTAGAGGATCACGTTGATAGCCTACAGCATACTGTGAGCCAGTAGGATTTGCTTATTCAGGGGCTACTTGCTAGGCCGGATCATCTTGAGACGCTGAGGCTGTTAGAGGATTTTCGATCATGTCATCCTGCTTGACCTGTTGTTGTTTATTTTTGTTGTAGTTTTGTTGTTTATTTGTTGTATTTGACCATCGCCAGGCTTGTTGCTCGAGGTCTTTTCCTTATTTGTACTCAGTTGTAATTTGTACTTTACCTGATGGCTTTTGATCTATATATGAGGAGTTGGTATTTTATTCTTGTCCGCAGGTTCTCCATTGTTATATTGTTCATGGAAACTGGAATCGAAGGGGAAATATCCCTTTTGCATAAATACATGTCTGCATTTTAGCATTTTTCTCGCATTCGCAGGTGCATCGGAACAGTTAACCTTACTTTTCTCTTGTGGTTACTAGTATTTCAGGATTGCTGACGTGACAACTCACCGGTACGGTACCAGAGGAAACCAGAAAAGGCTGATGGATCAGATACAGGAAGAAATGCAAGAGATGAGAGATTGTATAGCACAGCTGATGGAGGTCATGCAATGGGTTGGTAGTGGTCAGGCGCAACTTCAGACTTTGGTGCAACCTCTGATTGCGCGGGTTGATAGTGATGGTGTGCTACACGGTGGGATTGCTTCTAACCCTCCTCACCTTGAAACTCCTCGGGTCAACAATTCTATGCCAACTTAGTCATCCCTACTGCTGGAGGGGGTGGTCACGCTGCTGGTGCTGGAAATGCGGCAGGTTTTAATCATGCTGGTTTTGCCAATGGTGGTCATGGTAACGGAAATGGATATGGTTTTGGTCTCAACACTACAGGTGTTGTGCATGGTAGTCTGGACCACACTTGGAATGAGGATAGGCAGGAAGATGTGTTTTCTCCAAGAATTGTGAATGCTGAAATACCTTCTGAGGCTGACAGAAGGATTAAGATGATTGAAGAGAAGATGAAGACTCTTGAATGCCAAAACTCTATGGGGTTGGATATATCTAATCTGGGGTTGATTCCAGGCTTATGAGTGCCACCAAAGTTTAAGGTCCCGGATTTCGATAAGTACAAGGGTACTGCTTTCCCTAGGGTTCATTTGAGGTCTTATTATCGCAAGATGTCTACGCATTCTGATGACGAGAAGCTCTTGATGCATTTCTTCTAGGATAGTTTATCCGGACCATCACTGGAATGGTATATGAGCTTGGAGCCTGCTAATGTCCGTAGCTGGAGAGACCTAGTTGAATCTTTTGTAAGGCACTATCAGTACAACAGTGACCTTGCTCCGAATAGAGTTCAGTTGCAGAATCTTTCTCAGAAGAGCAGTGAATGCTTTAAAGAATACGCCCAGAGGTGGCGAGAGCTTGCTGCTAGCGTACAACCACCAACGGTAGAACGAGAACTTGTGGATATGTTTGTTGCTACCTTACCAGGAGTGTACAATGAGAAACTCATCGGCAATATGTCTGGAAGCTTTTCTGATCTGATTATCACCGGTGAAAGAGTGGAGAATGGAATTAAGATAGGAAAGATCAATGTTGGTGAAGGGTCCTCGGCAGGAGGAGGGAACAAGAAAGTGTTTGGAAACAAAAGACGAGAGGGAGACACTAACGCTGTATCCAGTTCCAGGGGAAGAAATAGAGGTCAGAATAGGCAACATCAGCAGGTTGCTAGCATCACTATTCCAGCAGTTCAGCAACCACAACAACAACAGCATCGGCAACAACAACAACAACAACGACCGCAACAAAATCAACAGGGGTATGGTAGATACCAAGATAAAGGCCAGGCACCAAATAGGCATTTTGATGCGCCTCCTATGCCTTACTCTCAGTTATTGCAGGCTTTGCTACAGTTGTAATTAATTCAGAAAAGGACTTTGGCTCCTTTGACTAGCAACCTCCACCTGGGTACGATGCAAATGCTCGTTGTGAATTTCATTCGGGTGTTCCTGGACATAATATAGACAATTGTAAAGCCTTCAAACATAAAGTGCAAGATATGATTGACAGTGAGGCTATTAATTTTTCTAATGATGTTCCCAACGTGGTGCAGAATCCCATGCCGAATCACGGGCAGGTTGGGGTTAATGCAATTGTCGAGGAAGAGGTGTTGAATTTGGTGACTAATGTTGATAAACTGAAAGCACCCTTAAGCTTTGTGAAAGCTAGACTGTTAAAGGGAGGTGTTTTCCTGGGATGTGTTGAAGGATGTGTTGAATGTTCTACTGATCCTGAGAGAGGATGTGGACTGTTGAGAAGTTGTATTCAGGAGATGATGGATGACGGAGTTTTACAATTTGACCGTTCTGTTGGAAGAGAATTCGAGGATTTAGTGGCTGAAGAAAAGGATGAGATTGCAACAATCTTCATCCCGTACAAGATTGTTACTATTTATGCACCAAAGCCGCCAACGATAACTATCACCAAAGCGGGTCCTATGCCGTTTGAGAGCACTAAGGCTGTTTCGTGGAACTACGGAGCCGAAGTGTATTGTAATGGGCAGAAGATAAACTTGAATGATTCCCCTGCTAGTTCAGTTGACAATCTCGTGGGAGCAGGAGGTATTACTCGCAGTGGCCGAGTCTTTTCTTTGCCTGAGGTGATTGCTGATAAGGTGGACAAAGGGAAAAGACTGGTAGTGGAGGAGACTTCTCAATCTGGGGAAAGAGAATCTTTGTTGAAAGATGCGGAGGAATTCATGAGGCTGATTCGGAAAAGGGACTACAAGATAGTCGATCACTTGCAGCAAACTCCTTCCAAAATATCTATCCTGTCGTTGCTCCTTTGCTCTGAGGCGCATAGGAACACATTGCTGAGGATACTAAACACTGCTTACGTGCCACATGAAATTTCAGTTAGTCAACTTGAAGGAGTGGTGGCGCACGTAAACGCAGGCAATGGCTTAGGCTTTACGGACCTGGATTTGACACCCAGAGGTAGAAATCATAATTGTGCGCTGCACATATCTTTGGAATGCCGCGGGACTGTCATGTCTCACGTGCTTGTGGATACGGGGTCTTCTTTAAATGTGCTTCCCAAGAAGGCTTTGATGAAGCTAGATATGAAGGGGTTGATTTGCATGCCAAGTGACTTGGTGGTGCGTACGTTTGATGGAACCCGAAGATCCGTGTTTGGGGAGGTAACTTTGTCGATTCAGGTTGGACCTGAAGTCTTTGATGTTGTGTTTTACATCATGGATATCCAGCCGGCCTACAATTGTTTACTAGGTCTCCCTTGGATTCATTCAGCTGGGGCTATTACGTCAACTTTGCATCAGAAGCTGAAATACATGGTTGGTGGTAGCGTTGTTACGGTATTCGGTGAAGTGGACATCATGATCATCCATTTATCATCCTTTAAGTATGTTGAAGTGTATGGAGAGATCCACGAGACTCTTTGCCAAGCCTTCGAAGCAGTCAAGATCAAAGACAAGTCTCCGGTTGTGAGTAAAGAGCCTGAGGTGGCTATGTCCTCATTTAAAGAAGCACAGGCTGTGGTGCAAGTTGGTTCAGCCTAGGGCTGGGGGCAGGTGATTGATATACCGCAGAAGCAAGACAAATTCGGTCTGGGGTACCGCCCATCGTCTTCACAAAGCACGCCGAAGTTCAAGGGGTCGATCCAGTTTACTAGCGGAGGTGTCTTCTTTGAGTAGATCAGTGCCATTTCTGATGATGAAGCTGGAGACAGTGACTGTGACATGGATGCCTGGATCAAGCCCTGTATTCCGGGACAGAGCCTGCGCAACCGGTCAATTGAAGAATTCATTCAAGTGACGACTGAACAGTAATGCTTTGTTTTTCCAATTATTGTACTACCCTATGTCCTACATAGGGCATAGTGGTATTTTCTTTCAGGGCCTTACTTGTTTATGTCTGAACATTGTTTATCAATTAATCAAAGGGCGTTTTCTCATTCAAATTTTGTGATCTCTATTTTTCTTATTTTTATTTTTCCCAATAAAATGGCAACTTGGTTCATATTTGTTTGCAAATTGTTTGAAACATTTAACCATTTTCATTGCAGGATTTCTATTGCAGATGACACCGATCCAGAACTTTCTATGACTCGCTTCGACTTTGATCAACCGATATATCAAGCTAAAGAAGAGATTGATGAGGATGAATACCTACCTGAGGAATTAGCCAGACTTTTGAAACAACAAGAGAAAATCATTCTGCCTCATCAGGAGGAAATTGAGGTCATTAATCTGGGTTCTGAAGAAGTTGTTAGAAATGTTCGGATAGGAGCTGCGCTGTAGAGCGACGTCAAGCAAAGACTGATCGAGATGCTTCGAGAGTATAGTGACATCTTTGCTTGGTCGTATGAGGATATGTCTAGGCTTGATACCGACATAGTGGTTCATCGCTTACCATTGCGCGAGGAATGTCCGCCGGTCAAGCAGAAGCTTAGAAGAACGAGACCAGATATGGCAGTAAAAATCAAAGAATAGGTTCAAAAGCAGTGGGATGCTGGATTTTAGTCGTGACTACCTACCCTCCGTGGGTCGCCAACATAGTACCTGTACCGAAGAAAGACGACAAGGTGTGTATGTGTGTTGATTATCGGGATTTGAACAAGGCGAGCCCTAAAGATGATTTCCCGCTCCCTCACATTGACGTATTGGTCGACAATACTGCTCAATTTTCGGTGTTTTCCTTCATGGATGGTTTCTCGGGTTATAATCAGATAAAGATGGCACCGGAGGACATGGAGAAAACAACATTCATTACACCGTGGGGAACGTTTTGCTATAAGGTTATGCCTTTTGGATTGAAGAATGCTGGAGCAACATATCAGCGTGCTATGACAACGCTCTTTCATGACATGATGCATACAGAGATTGAAGTGTATGTTGATGATATGATTGCTAAATCCCAAACAGAGGAGGAGCATCTGGTTAACTTGTTAAAGTTGTTCGATAGGCTTAGAAAGTTCAGACTGAGGTTGAATCCAAATAAGTGTACTTTTGGAGTTCGGTCCGGAAAGTTATTGGGGTTTATTGTCAGTGAAAAAGGAATCGAGGTTGATTCTGCAAAGATAAAAGCCATACAAGACATGCCAGCGCCGAAGACAGAAAAATAAGTCTGTGGTTTCCTGGGGAGATTGAACTACATTGCTCGGTTCATATATCATCTCACAGCCACGTGTGAGCCAATGTTTAAATTGTTAAAGAAAGATCAGGCGGTTGTCTGGAATGAAAATTGTCAAAAAGCATTTGATAAAATAAAAGAGTATTTGCATGAGCCTCCAATTTTGATACCCCCGGTAGCTGGAAGGCCATTAATCATGTACTTGATGGTTCTTGAGAACAATATGGGTTGTGTTCTCGGTCAACACGATGATACTGGAAGAAAGGATCATGCGATTTATTATTTGAGTAAAAAGTTCACAGATTGTGAGTCCCGTTACTCAATGCTCGAAAAGACGTGTTGTGCACTTGCTTGGGATGCCAAACGTTTGAGACAGTATATGCTCAATCACACAACCATGCTGATTTCGAAGATGGATCCGATTAAGTACGTCTTCGAGAAGCAGGCGCTTTCAGGAAGAATTGCCAGATGGCAAATGGTACTGACAGAGTATGATATACAATATGTTTCTCAGAAAGCCATCAAAGGAAGTGTTCTGTCAGAATACCTTGCTGAGCAGCCAATCGAAGATTACCAACCAATGAAGTTTGAATTTCCTGACGAGGATATCATGTTTCTCAAAGCAAAAGATTGTGAAGAACCCCTGCACGGTGAAGGTCCAGAGAGGGATTCTCAATGGCAAATGATACTCGATGGTGCTGTCAACTCTTATGGTAGTGGAATTGGGGCAATTATTACAACTCCTCATGGCACTCACATCCCGTTCACGGCCAGGTTGACATTCCCAGTTACCAACAATGAAGTTGAGTATGAAGCATGTATCATGGGTCTTGAGGAAGCCATTGATTTGAGAATCAAGAACTTGGATGTATATGGCGATTCAGCGCTAGTTGTTAACCAGATCGAAGGAGAATGGGAAACTCGTCAACCAAATCTAATTCCTTACAGAGATTATGCAAGGAGGTTGTTACCTTTGTTCGACAGGGTAGAGTTTCACCACGTGCCACGAGCAGAGAATCAGATGGCTGATGCTTTGGCAACACTATCTTCGATGTACAAAGTGAATTTCTGGAATGAGGCTCCCAGAATTGTCATTTCTTGCTTGGACAGACCCGCTTTTGTATTCGGCATTGAAGAGGCTGCTGATGGCAAGCCATGGTTTTACAATATATAGAACTTCCTCAAGAAGCAAGAGTATCCACTAGGGGCTTCGGCCCAGGATAAGAAGACACTGAGGAGGTTGTCTGACAACTTTTACTTAAACCCAGATGGTGTACTTTATAGAAGGAATCATGATTTGGTGTTGTTAAGATGTGTGGATGAAAAAGAAGCAATGTTGCTTATGGAAGAAGTCCACGAGGGTACTTTCGGTACGCATGTCGGTGGGCATGCCATGTCTCGAAAGTTGTTACGAGCAGGGTATTATTGGCTAACTATGGAGTCAGATTGTTTCAAATTTGCAAAGAAATGCCATAAGTGCCAGATTTATGCTGATAAGATTCATGTACCGCCGTGCCCTTTGAATGTTATGGCATCCCCGTGGCCTTTTTCTATGTGGGGCATTGATATGATTGGCAAGATTGAGCCCACCGCATCTAACGGTCACCGTTTCATCTTGGTTGCCATCGATTACTTCACCAAGTGGGTTGAAGCAGCTTCGTACGCCAATGTGACCAAACAAGTCGTAGCCCGGTTCATAAAGAAGGACATCATTTGTAGATATGGAATTCCCGAGTGAATCATTACTGATAATGGTTCGAATCTGAACAACAAAATGATGAAGGAGTTATGCCAGAATTTCAAGATTGAACATCACAACTCATTGCCCTATCGGCCGAAGATGAATGACGCTGTTGAAGCGGCCAACAAGAATATCAAAAAGATAGTGCAAAAGATGGTTGTCACTTACAAAGATTGGCATGAGATGTTACCCTTTGCTCTGCACGGTTATCGTACGACGGTACGCACATCAACAAGGGCAACTCCTTTCTCGCTAGTATATGGTATGGAAGTTGTCCTACCATTGGAGGTCGAGATTCCTTCTTTAAGAGTTTTGGTCGACGTGAAACTTGATGAGGCAGAATGGATAAAGAATCGTTTGAATCAGCTTAGCCTGATGGACGAAAAGAGATTAGCATATATTGCATATGGTCGTTTGTACCAGATCAGGATGAAGAAAGCTTACGATAAGAAGGTGCGCCCTCGAAGCTTTCAGACGAGCGATCTTATGCTGAAAAAGATTCTCCCACCACAGTCAGATCACAGGAGCAAATGGACTCCCAATTACGAAGGTCCATATGTCATACGAAAGGTCTTCTCCGGAGGAGCCTTGTTGTTAGCCACCATGGATAGTGAAGATTTCTCATCCCCTGTGAATGCAGATGCAGTTAAAAAATACTTTGCTTAAAAGAGACTCGCTGGACACAAAAAGAAACGTCCAGGCAAAAATGGGGCATCCCGGCGAACCATAAAAAAGGAAGATAGGTTCGGGCAAAAATTAGGGATAAAAATGAAAAGATGTAAACCTGCAGAGTCAAAAACCTGGAAAGGTGACTTTGGTAAAAAATGGGTATCCCGGTGAATTGAAAACCCGAAAAGGGCGGTTCAGGCAAAAGTTAGGGATTGAAAAAGCAAATGACTGCGGTCTGTGTGTGAACTTCATTGCTTAGTGGATTGGGAGAACCTGAGGGTTGTTTTCATCCGAATCAATCTCTTCTGAAGACGAAGCATCGGGAAAGCGTCAGAGTCAGGCGAGTCATAGAGGGATCAGCTCATGGTGTTTGTCTGTGTCGCGTTGCCGACATGTTGTACACTTCTGTATATTTTTGTGCATACCTGTATTTGTTTTGCGCAACTTCCTCTTTTCAGGAGTTGCATCTGTTGTAAAACTTTGCCTATTTACAGGGCCTTTATCAATAAACATATACTATTCAGTACTTGATTTGTGTGCTTTGTTTTAACTTTTACTGTTTTGTTTGTGAAAACGCCCAATGTTTTGATGAACTTGCGCTAACATAAACTTGCAGGCTTTGGCCAATAATTGTTAAAACTTTGAATTAATTGAACAACGTCATGATTGATGACTAAGATGATTCATTGCGTAGGATATCTCGTCTGTTTGTTCAGTTTTGCAGGGTCATTACCCTTGGGGAAAAGATATGGATGGAGTTCGTCCTATCCTCAGCCAGAGTTTTATTTCCCCAATCAGTGAAGTTTACATCTCTATCCCCAGTAAAGTTATATGCAATCGGAGTAAGCAGGTAGCGCGTACGCTTTCCTTTGGCAGTTGTTGCATTTAATCCCCGCAAGGTGCATGCTTGTAGGTACTCCCCAGCGAGTAGTGTTTGTGCTTTCTCCCCACAGAGTAATTTGCAGCCTGGTCAGGTTCGTTCCCTGGCAGAGCAATCCCCAACAGATTGAGAAGGATGGTTTCCTCAGCAGTGGTATTCTCTCCTCCTCAGCAGGATGGAAGGATGTTGTCACATTGGTATTTTCTTTGCAGGAGGCCAGCAAAAGCCCGATTCTCGGCATAAGTCCAATAGTTATTGGTATGAGAAAGTCTGTGCTTTATCCTCGGCAGAATCGTTGATTCCTTCGACAGGGTTATTTTTGTTATCCCAGCAGGGTGTTTTCTGTATCTCTAGCATTCATTTTGCTGATTCAGTTCCGTTGCATCTGCATTCATAGCATCTACCCAAATGCGTAGCATTTCCATTTCGTATAGAGCATTACGCCATTTTTAAACATATGCATGTGAAACATAAGCCAGGTTGTCATCTCTTTGTTTCAGGTATATTTTCGGAGGTTTTGATCTTTTCCTTGGTATCCAGACCATATGATCTCTCCTAGCCCGCGTGGTGTTCAGACCCCGGCTCATGTTATTTACCCAGCAGTATCCTCGGATCTCAGAGGATCAGGATATGTATTTGTGTTCCGTTGAGTACCCAGACTCCGGTCCATTCCCAGTTAATAGGTTTTTTTTCTTTTTTCCGTCGAGTATCCAGACTCCGGTAAAGATGGTTATGGTATCCAGACCATGGTGATTGATATTGTTATGTTTTCCGTCGAGTGTTCAGACTCCGGTGAGGACAGTGTGGTGTTCAGTTTTTGATGAGTGTGTTTGCGATATTTTCCCGTCACCCATTGAGTATCCAGGCTCCGGTCAATTTTTCGTTGAGCATCTAGGCTCCGGTTTTTTCCGTTGAGTATCCAGGCTTCGGTGAATGTTTCATTTGCGAAGCATTGCTTTCCCCGGTGAGTATCCAGACTCCGGTAAAGTCAGACTTTGGTAGGTTGTGTGATAGTACTCCTTTTCCATTGAATATCCAGGTTCTGGTGAACTGTTGACTTGTGACATTTGGTTTTGTCCGTTGAGTATTCAGGCTCTGGTCAAGTTTCCGTCGAGTATCCAGACTCCGGTAATTTTCGTATAGTGATGATCTCTTTTGTCCGTTGAGTATTCAGGCTCCGGTCACTCTCGCCGAGCATTCAGGCTCCGGTTTATTTCGTCGAGCATCCAGGCTCCGGTCACTTTCGTTGAGCGTTCAGGCTCTGATTTTTTTCGCCGAGCATCCAGGCTCCGGTTTATTTTCATTGAACATGCAGGTTTCGATGTATTACGTTGAGTATCCAGACTCCGGCAAATTTCCAGTATGTGTGGTAACTTTTCTTGTGTGTTGAGTATCCAGACTCCGGCAAAGTTTTAGTGATTCCAGTTTCGTTGAGCATTCAGTCTCTGGCTTCTCCATTGAGTATCCAGGCTCCGGTGAATTTGCAAATGATATATCCTTTTTTTCTTTGAGCGTTCAGGCTCCGGTCAATCACACGTTGAGTGTTCAGACTCCGGATTTCACGTTGAGCGTTCAGGCTCCGGAAAATTTCATTGATTCATGTTGTTCGTTAAATATCCAGATTCCGATAATTTGAAGTATTTCCATATTTCAGGGTTGTCCCCAAGCAGAGTTACTCGTCAAGTTTCTCTTTTCCCCAGCGGAATGTGTTTGTAATCAGAGCAAGTATCTTCCGGAGATTTTGTTCCCCAGGAGGGTTCGAAGTTTTATTTTTTGTGGTTGGCAAATTTCCGAGTTCTTTGGTATTCAACCGTCTTCTACCTTGATTGCGTGAAAGTCGTTTGCCTTTCACTCCTTCAGGTCCAAGTCGTTTGAATAGGGGCAGCTGTTGCACCCCAAAATTTTCCCAACCTTTTCTTAACTTGGTTTATGTTTCATTTCATTTTGTTCTAGCATTTGTATTGCATAGCATGTTGCATTGAACAGGGGATCAAGAGATTGTGCATAGCAAGAGGAGTCTAGTCAGAGGGTTGAGCCTAAGCAAGGGGTGTTACTCAAGTTTGAATGGTCATCAAATCATCTAGAGGTGGACAATGGTCTTATGAAAGAAAGGATGGATGTATGTGGGTTAACTCCTAACTTGGAGGCCAGTTCAAGATCATCAGAGGTTTGTGAATTCATGGTTATGGATATAATATGTTGAGAGAGCTCATTGAGTGCCTTGAGGGTCATTGTGGAGCTCATCCAAGTGTTTGTGCTAAGTATGAAAGGTTACAGTTGAAGTTGATGCATCTAGGGTTTCATCTGGCTAATCCTCAGTCAATTGTGCAATTGAAGGAGATTAAAACTCAATTCAAAGTCTCCATGGTCATGGGATGTTGTGTTAAGATATATGAGATATCATTTCAATTTCAATTCATCAAGAATCAAGTGTGTGAGAAGTTACTAAATTAGGGTTCTCAAGGTAAAATCCCCTATTTAGTTCCTAACTTCAAGACCACTTATCTCAAGATACAAGTTTCATCTCAAATTTTGACCAAAATGGAACTTGTAAAGCATGTTCTTAGCTTTATTTTGAGTACTAAAAGTCCTTGATTGGATTTATAGAACTCAAGTTGTGATCCAGACAAGTTACAGGTCATCAGAGGAATGTGATTTTGGTCAACAAAAGTCAACAACTTCCAAGCCATTTTTGACCTAGAAGGATATTTCTCCTCAACTTTTTTCCAACATAAAAGTTGTAGGTCTTGGTCTTAGCTTTCCAAAATGTACTAGAAATCTTTCATCTGATTTGTAGAACTCGAGTTATGAGGGTTACAAGTCAGGGGTATTTTGGAAAAGTGAGATTATAGGTCATAAAATTATAGGTCCATTTCACCAACTTGCACACTTCAAATGAAGATTTTTCCAACATCAAACTTGCTCCAAATGGTGTTATTTGCTTAGTCAAGCATTGAGAAGTTATGTTTTATGCTTGGAATGAAGATTGGATATGTGAATTTTCATGGAAGAAGGTTTAAAAGGGGAAAATGAGAATTAATTCACTTTTGAACATTTTGGTGCAAATAAGTGCATTTTTTGAGTGAAAACAACATTCTAAACACTTTGGCAATTTTACAATTTGGATTTGAGGTGTTTAAGTGAGCCATTTTCAAGATTTCTTCATCATGAAGTTACATAACAAATCTCAACCATTGAGATCAATTAAGGAGTTAATCCAAGCCATTCACATCCCATGTGGTACCAGCAAGCATTTTCAACCATTTTGGAGCCAATTTTGAGTGAATTTCGTGTACATTAGTGAGCTCCATTTTCAATTCCTTTGATTTTTAATTGGGCTGTTAGAGGCTGAGTTTGGGCTCAATTATCATCAAGATCCATCATATGTAAAGTTTTCAACCTTCACAAATCATCAGAAGTGGAAATTGGAGCCAAATTGATCAGAAACGATTTTCAAAAAGTGGTGGAAATTCAAATTTTGAATTTGGAGATAGAGGACATTTCAAGCCAAATTGTGAATTGAGAAAGCTTTATTGGAGTTTGTTGAACGATTATGGGCAATTATCTTCAAGCTTAAGCTCCATTTGAACGCTCAGTGGAAGTTCTCCACTAGGTAATTGAAAATCAACTTTACACTCTTGATAAGCATCAATTCACTTCCATTTTTGCATATTTGAGACGTAGGAACAATGTAGATCATTAATATGTAAAACAAACTGGCATTGGTTGTGATTGTTGGATGATGCTCAAAAATGTTTGAATCTGTTTTGGCTTGTTCATGCGTGTTCTTGCTTGTTTGATGCTTGATCTATAACCTACGCAACTTCTAGATGAGTTTTAAACCAAATTGGAGATGTTTTAATGAACTTTGGATTTTGGTGTATGATCTTGTTGGCTTCGGGTTGCTTTTATTACGCATGTTTAGTGGTTTTTGAGGCCAGATATGAGATCCTCGTGATCTCTAGATGAAGTTCGATATAAAATTCATCCAAAACGGTTGAGATTTAAGGATACATGTTCTGGTTGTTCTGTTCACGGTGGAGCTTGGCTGGAGAAGATGATGAATAGTGTCTTCGGCCAGCTGTGTGTGTTTTAGGGTTTCTGGAGGAAGAAGATGATGTTGTGGTGTGTTGTGGTACGCGTGATTGGAATACTTTTGATTCCAATGGCTCTGATTAAGACCTACGATGGTCTTTAGTTGACTGGATCCACATGATTACATTCAAATTCTCATTCATTTGCTGGCGTGTTGGCAACCTCATGATTTGTTTACTAAGTGATCATACGCTTCTGATTGAGTGTCCATGATATGCCTTGTTTGACTCACTCCACTAGATTGCCAAGTTTTGTTATTTTGTTTTGGATTTTCAGATGGGCCTGGGACGCGCCTGCTATGCGCACCCCCTAGTTGGGCCCAGTTCTTGTTTGATCTGCAATTTCTTGCTATTTGCCACGCAGGTTTTCCTATTTTCATTTTATTTCTTTTGTTTTTTATTTTATTTTCTATTTACAATTTTAATTAATTAAAATAGCTTCAATATTCTAAAAATTCACCAAAAATATTTTATATATACTTTGAGATGTCTCATATTTTTTGGACATTTTTATTTTACTTTTCAACTTTATTTTCAATTTAAAAAAGAATTAAATATGGGAGTTGTTTTAATTGAATTGAACTGTGACATGGTTTGCTTTTGCATTTATTTCTCCCTTTCCTTTTTTGATCCAATGATTGAAAATTGATCCTCATCTCAATGATGAGTTGATCAATTTTAGAGGACCATTTTGCCCCTGGTTGTTGACTTTTGGGTTGACTTTTGTGGCTTGTCTTTTTGCCTTTGTTTCTACCATTCCAAAGTGGTACATCTCAATGAATCCTTTCTTTTGATGGTGCTTTGAGGGGATATTTATCTTGCTCTTTTGGCTTCTGGTTGCCAACTTGTTCATCTTCTTTGTGCATTTTATTTGATATTTTTTTAGCCTTTTTCCTATTTTTGAAGTGACTTACAAGTTGGGTCATCTCATAGGACAACTCACACAAGTGCATGACCTAGTTTGGATTGGAAATGACCTTTGTGGATCCAATAAGCTCTCAAATCTTCTTGTTTAACATTCTAGACATGTTAAGCTTGTTGTATGTTCATTTTTAGGTCAAATTTATGTTCATTGTTTGTTGATTGATGCTTTCCTTTTTGTACTTTCAACTTGAACTCCTATGAGATGCATGCTTGTTTCCTTTGTGTTTTTACTTGCATTTCTTGTTATTTTGTTTTGGTATTGATTGTGAGCTATATTCTCTTCATCTCCCTTATGTCTAATGACCTTGGAGTGTCATTTAAGGTGGCTTGGTCCCTCCTTTGGAGGTATTTGAAGCATACCTAGCATGATGAATCCTTGAGGACACTTTTGGTGTTTCTTTGCTTTTGATAAGTGATGCTTATGGTTGAGTACCTATTATGAGGTCCTTGATGCCCTCGTTTGGTCTCCCATCCTCACTTGGCTTTGGGTTTTGTTTTTCCTTTCATTTGGTTTGATTTTATTGGTGTGGTTGATGTTGTTTGACTTAGGTCATTTCATCCCACTTTTTGGTGCATCTTTGTATGGTTTGCTTTTGTTAGATTGATTTATTCTTGTGCACTTCTCCTTCTTATCTTTTCTTGCATTCCCATATGCATGCTTGGTTGAGATGAGCTTGTGGTGGCTACTGCCCCCACACTATTTTCCTCCCACTATCATTCTATTTGTGCATTCTATGTGTGCATCCTTTTATTTGCATATGCATTCTTCTTCTTCTCCTCCTTCTTTTACTTTTCTTTGCTATGTTCCCCATAAGTTCTCTAACCTCTTGAGGTTATTATAGACATTAGGTGCCTAACCCTTCATGATAACATTAGGTAGTTTCCCTTTTGAATCTCAACTTTAGGTTCACTTTGCATGATAACTCTTAGGGTTGACTAGTCTCCCATTAGTGCTCCTTCTTCTCTTCGCATCTTCAAACATTCATAAAACACTTAATAAAGAATGACAAGTGTAGCACGCTATGAGCTTTAAGATACTTGAGAAATGGTAATTGAGGGGCCTCCTCCCAAGGACCTAGAGTGTTTAGTGTACACCCTTTGGGTGATATACGACGCATTCGCTCTTAGGTCATAGTCTCTAGTGCGACATGATTTGCAAATCAAATTCAAAACACTTCTTCTCTAAAAAAACACAAAAAAACACTTCAAACCTTTTTCATCCTTCGGGATCTTAATAAGGAAAATCTTTTCACAAAAAGAGTGTTGTTAACTCCTAATTCTACCGCAAACGGTAACGCCTAAGTCTCCAATGGTCGAGCTGCATACACCAACTGCTAGAACTATTTGTT
The DNA here is from genome assembly GCA_963859935.3 of Lathyrus sativus. Classification (NCBI taxonomy): domain Eukaryota; kingdom Viridiplantae; phylum Streptophyta; class Magnoliopsida; order Fabales; family Fabaceae; genus Lathyrus; species Lathyrus sativus. The sequence continues at coordinate 32,043,550 of OZ012740.1, read as the reverse complement.
AACCCTACTCAGACTAAAACTGTTGAACCAACCTGTGGTCCTTTTAGCCCAAACTATGTTTGCTCTGATCTTTCGTACCAGACGAAAGTACGTAGGCACGAGACGCGATGTCTCGGCGATCAACCTTCCCCCTTTTCTTTACCCATAGTTAGGCGAACTACGTTGACTCTGACTTTCCCATTGCACGAGGGAGTACGTAGGCACAGAGCAACGATTCTCTGCTGAGTCACTTCTCTTTTCTTTTTCTTTTGTCCCTAAGCCTTTAGCTAGATAGTTTAAACACACTCTTTTAGATAGACAACAATGCGTGGATCCCGTCGAGTACGACGGACGTGAGGGGTGCTAATACCTTCCCCTTGCGTAACCGACTCCCGAATCCAGACATGGTTGCGATGACCTTGTCTTTCCCTTTTTCTTTAGGTTTTTGCGATCGTATCCTTTCCCTCTTTTTAGAATAAATAACGAAAGTGGCGACTCTTCTATTTTTTCCGCCGGTGGTTTTTCGCAGTTGCGACATAGATAGACAGGGAGCCAACATGGCCGCTTGTGTCAGCTGACACAGCCCGTGTTGGCTGATGTGCTTCATCTTCCAATTTTCTGTCTTTTTGGGCCTCTGTGATCTCTATGGGTATTTTGGATATTTTCCCATTACTGTGTTGGACCTGGGAGTATTTAGTACAGATTTTGAGAAAGAAAACATCACTTTTTGGCCAAAGAAGAATTACACGATCAAGATTGGAGAGATCAAGGTGATTGAGAAACTAAAGGTTTTCATGAGCGGAAGCAACTGAAGATCAAAGAACCCTATTATCTCATAATGTCTAGTTTTTATTTTGTATTTTGTTTGAATAACATGAGTATCTAAACTCCCCAATGCTAGGGGGTGTCCCTGATTTGAATCTATAATGACTCTAATATTATTATTGCACTGGCATTTCCTTTGTTTAATAACTGATTTGGTCTCTAGTTGTTCTTAATGCTTGCCCTATCGGACCAACAGGGTTTGATTTATGATTAATGATTAGGCTGGACCGCTATTGTTAAGGCTTTGCTTGTGAACATCCTATAATAGATATCATATAGGACTAGGGATATCCTGTAGGAACCGGAATAATTCTTGATAATTGATTGCTTAATCTCACTTATAATTCTCTATGGACGTAGGAATTAGGGTAGATGATTAAAGGTTTTCTCACTAAGGACTTAGGAGTAAACATTCTAAAGAATCGGTAATTAAGTAGTTATAATAAGTCATTTCATATTAATTCAGAGTTGTTACTGAGTTGGATCATACACCTTCCCTAGCAGGTTACTCATATTTGTTTAAACCAATTAGTTAATTTTCCTTTTTCCTTGAAAATGTTTTTATAGTTAAACAAAAATCTTTTTAAAACCCTAGAGCTTTTGTTTGACTAAAATAAAACTAGAACTCTATATCGTCAAGCAGTCATTGAGATCAACATTTAGGGAAATCCCCTTTATTACTACATCGGCAAAATAGTACACTTGTTATTATCCCAACCATGCACAAGCATAATCTAAATGAAATTCAAATGCAAAACCAAATGAAATCTAACTTAAATGTGAATTTAGATTACACTTTAACATTATCCCTTAATCCACATTTAAGACTAATTAAAATTAACAACATTAATTTCATTCCTCAAATGGATAAAATGTTCAGTATTCATTGCTTTAGTCACCACGTTTGTAAGTTGCTTCTTAGTACTACCGCGAGCAACTTCAAACACTCAATTTTGAACCTGATTGTGCAGAAAATAGAACTTTGTGTCAATGTACTTGCTTCTTCCATGCAACACTGGATTCTTGGCAAGACTGATAGATGATTTATTATCAATCATCAACTTCACAAGCTTGCTTACCTTGACTTTCAGATCCTGCAACAAGTTCATAATACAAACAGCTTGACAAGCAGACAAAGTACCTCTAATGTACTCAACTTCACAGGCTGACAATGCAACTATTGGTTGCTTCTTGGAGCATCAAGAAATAGGACCTCCTAGATACTTAAAGAAATATCTAGAAGTACTTCTTCTGTTAACTCTATCTCTACACCAATCAGAGTCTGAATAGTATATCAGCTATGAATCAGATTTAGCATTAGAGGGAAACAAAGCTCCATACCTCAGAGTCCCCTTAATATAGCTTAGTATATTGACAACAGTTTGGTAATCTGACCATTTTTGGTTGGTTCATGAACCTACCCATCATTCCAACTGCATAGTAAATTCCAGGTTTGGTATTGCAAAGATATCTCAATAAGCCCTCAACTTTTTAAAAGTTATAGCATATATATCATCCCCCTCAATATCAAAATCTAACTTGTGATTTGTTTCAGCATGTGTGATTGCAAAATTGCAATTCATTAGCTCAAATCTCTTCAGAAGCTCAAGTTCATATTTCAACTGATGCAAGATTATATCCTTATCATAGTAGAAATCTCCATCCCTAGAAAATATTTCATATTTCCTAGATCAATCATCTCAAACTCATTCATCAACACCTTCTTGAACTTAACTGTCTCATCTGAACAACTCCTTGTTAGCAATATGTCATCAACATAGAGAGACACACCAGAATCGTATTTCTATCAAATGTATGTTGAACATAAACACCATACTCCATCTCACGTTTAATGAATCCTTGAAGCTTGAAAAATGAATCAATTTTCAGATTCTAAGCTATATGAGCTTGTTTCAGTCCATATAAGGATTTATTCAACTTGTATACCATCCCTTCCTGATTCTTTTTCACAAATCCAGGAGGTTCTAACATATAAAATTCCTTTTGTAAATGACCATTCAGAGATGCATATTTCACATCTAAATGCATCAGAGGATAATTTTTATTAGCAACTGTAACAATCATCAATCTGATTGTTTTATATCTAACTACATGTGCAAACACATTAAAGTAATCTAATTCAAATTTTTGTAAAAATTCTCTAGCTACTAACCTTTCTTTGTGTTTACCAATTTATCCACTTAGCTTTAGTTTTAACTTGTAAACCCATCTCACAATGACTTTCTTGTTCTTTGGAAGCACAGTCAACTCCAAATTATTATTTATTTCGATAACCTTAAGTTATTCTTTCATGGCTTTTAGCCACACTTTCTTCTTGAGAGCTTCTCTAGTACTGACTAGTTCAAATTCTACCAACATGACACACTAAATCACTTCTCCTTCAAAGTCTATCTCAATATCTTGTAACATGTCAAAATCTACAAATCTTCTTGGTATTTGTTTAATTCTTTGTGGTATCTAAACTTTTTCAAAATCTTCTTGAAGTTGGAACCATATCAGATGTTAGAGTACCTTTAGAGGTTGGACCCCCTTTAAAGGCATGATTACCACTAGATTTTGGATCACCATCAGAATCTGGATCAGAATCAGATTCACCTTCATAGTTTTAGACTTGTCTTTAGCATCAGAGTCACCTTCAGACTCTGACTCATCTTTAGAGGCAGAATCTTCTTCAGAGGTAGTTTCTCCTTTAGAGTCTATAATATCTTCAGAAGTTAACTCGTGTGTTAACATTGCATCAGAGTTTGATTGATACTTGTTTCAATCCCATGTTTATGTTCCCTTCATAATGACATATCTATTAAATTCCACCTTGTTAGTGATTGGACTGTAGAGCTTGTAAGCACATGTAATGTGGTACCCTACAACCAACATGACTATGATTCTATTATCCAACTTCCTTCTCTTAGCATCTGGTATATGTTTATAACAAACAAAACCAAACACCTTCAAATGGCTTACACTTTACTTATCTTCAGTCCACTTCTGAGTAGGAACTGCTCCCTTCAACTTATTGGTTGGACATCTGTTGAGCACATATGTTGCACTGGCAATAACTTCTCCCTACAAGGTGCGAGAAAGTTTATTTTCCTTCAACGTGCTCTTTGTCATATCAAGCAAAGTTATATTTCTTCTTTCAGCAAGACCATTGTGATGCGGAGTGCATGGAGCAGTAACATCATGCTCAATTCCATTCTCCTCGCATAACCTTCTGGACTTTATAGAGTTATACTCATCTCCATCATCGGTTTTAAGAATTTTTAACTTCTGACCACTTTGTTTTTCAGCCTTCACCTTGAACTTCTGGAACTTAATAAACACTTCATACTTAAACTTGATGAGTGTTGCCTATATTATTCTTATGAAATCATCCACAAATCACACAAAGTACTTGTTTCCTCTAAGTGAATGTACTTCAAATGGTCCACATACATCAGAATGCACTACTCTCAAAGCATGTTTTACTCTTGGAGCCACTTATGATGCAAATGGCAATCTAGGTTACTTGCCTTTTCATGCATATCTCACATGACTTACCAGGTACCACAATCTTAGGAATGACATGTACCAACTTCTTATAAATTAGATACCTTAAGCTTCTAAAGTTTAGATGCCCCATTCTCTTGTGCCACAACTCACTGTCACCTTTAGAACCTTCTATACTAAGGCATTTAGTTTAAACTATTTTCACATTCGCCTTGAATATTCGGTTGCTCCCCTATTTAGACTGCATAATCAGCTTCTAATTAGAGTCATATAACTTCAAGAGATTGTCCTTCACAATAACTAAGAAAGCTTTCTCAATTAGTTGACATATACTGATCAGATTACTCTTCATGCCAGGAACATATCAAACATCCTTGATCAGATTAGTCTTGCCATTTTTTACTCTGACTTTGACATTTCTCATTCCTTCAACATTCTGATACTTATCATCAACCCATCTTATTTTTGTCCTCTTTCTAGAATCAAAATTAATCAGCTATTATTTGTTTCCAATTAGGTGATTTGAGCAGCCTACGTCCATATACCAGTAGTCTACCAAATATCCACCAACAAATTCAGAAGTCATAAATAGCACAAGTTCATCATTTGATCAACAATCAGCAATAAAGTGACCAAACTTCTTACAATAGTAGCATTAGACCCTCTTCTTGTAAAACTTCTCATTTCCTCTTTTGATGTTTCTTCTCATCAGAGTTGGAGGCTTCTAACTTTTGATAATTACCACCATGTCTCTTCTTGGCCTCTGACTAATTCTTGGCCTCTGACAAAAACTGCTTCTAATTCTTCTTACCATAAGATGCCTTCAGAGCCTTCTTTACCTCTCTTTTAGAGGTTCTCTCAGTCAAACACAACTTTTGTGCCGCTATATTACTCTACAACTCTCCAATTCTCATGGTGCTATGGTTCTTAATTGTACATAGAGAGTTTCTCCACAAGATCTCATCTCATTTGTGATCAGAATCACTTTAGAGATGTAATTAGGTACCTTCTAAATGTTCTTCATGTTGAGATTCTCACAGTGATTACATAGAGAGTCAAGTTTTACTCTCTTCACTAATGCATCACCGTCGTAGCATCGTACCAGTGTGTCTCATACAACCTTCGCCATTTTTGAATTAGTGATCTTCTCAAACACATTTGTGTCAACACACTAAAGGATATAAAACAACACATTATGATCCTTCTCCCTCATTTCTCTATGTGTATTAGTTTGTGCTTCAGTTGCATCTACTGCATCTACTACGTAACTGTTATGACAAGATCAAGAACATCTTGAGCGTCAAACAGCACACACATATCTAAATCATCCATCGATTCCCAGGTTTTTCCATCAAAGACTAGAAACTTTGTGTCCAAGCTATCATTTCCACCATTCACCTTCGAACTTAGGCAAATTCACTCAAAAATTCACCAATACTCGTATTTCCTAATCACTCAAAATCAAGAGATATGATTCTGTTCAAATTTTGAACTTCAATTCATTTAGAATTTCAGAATCGAAATCAATCACGCACACTTCACACATATCCGTGTTTCCGAATTTGAATATGAACTAGAGCTCTAGATACCAATTGTTGGTGCACAAGGTTGAATATGAAGAAGGTGAAGATGAGAGAGAGAGAGAGAGAGAGAGAGAGAGAGAGAGAGAGAGAGAGAGAGAGAGAGAGAGAGAGAGAGAGAGAGAGAGAGAGAGAGAGAGAGAGAGAGAGAGAGAGAGAGTATCTGAAATTGGTTTTGAACAATTATGTTATGGATATGTTACAACTTTGCTTTTATACACATGTCTAATCTAAATGATATTCAAATGCAAAACCAAATTAAACCTAACTTAAATGTGAATTTGAATTACACTTTAACAAAGTTCACCATTTAAAAGTGAACAAATATGATGTTGTAGATTCGAATCTACACCCCTACATTCAATGTTCATGCACAACTACTAATTAAGTTAATTTAACAAAACTTCTATCAACTAATTTAAATTTAATATATGATTTTTTTTATTGAAAAAAATCTACTCTAGATATAAATCAAAGTTAAACTTATTGACATACACAAAATATCAACATTCAAACACAAAAGAAACATTTAAAATATTAAAATTTAATTAAAAAAATAGAGTTTATAATAATAAGGATAATTAGCAATGCATTAGATTTTAGATCCTAAAATGCTTAATTATCAATCCATAACACCCTAGTGAGACTTGCGATATTATTGTTATAAAATCTCAAACGTCACACACGTACACAAAAATATTAAGTCGGCGCCAATTTCATTCTTGGATAAGGTACCTCACATTACATGCTTCTTATTCTTCCTCACATCACTTCCTTCCACAAATAGGGAAGGAAAACCATGACGACACTTCAAACTTCTCTTCTCTTCAAACTCCCCTTCACATTCCTCTTTCCGAACCATCATAAACCTCACCGCCACTTTTCCTTCAACCCCACGCGCTTCCGCCCGCGCGTTCCATCCTCGAGATTTATTCAAGTTGAGTATCATCATTAGAAGATGTTTATATTGATCATCAAACACTCTTTTTAGTTATCATCATCAAAGCACATTTTCGAGGGTTTTGTTGATTAGCTGCAAAAAAATAGTTCCACAGAGCTCACCAACTCATTACCTAGATCATGGTCTAAATATTGTTTGAACATGATTAATTCTAATGAAAATTAATTCAAGACCGAAGAGAGAAATAAGGTGGTTAATGATTAAATTAGTTTCAACATTAACTTAAAGTTAAGATAAAGATTTATTTTGTATGTCTTAAAATATCTTCCATTTACAATAATGAGGAATAATTTTACTTGTCCAAAATTCCAAAATCACGAGGCGCATTACAGGGGTCGCGAGGTGGGTTTCATAAGCTTTTGTGGAGATTTTAGTTTTACCTCATCCATGAGGAAGAACGACTCAAGCATGAGGACCTTGGATGTATGACCTCAAGATCTTAATCAAATATAAGCTTTCATCTTTATTCTTCATTATTTTTTGAGATTAAAAGAAGGAACATTTGGAATTTAAGGCTAAGGGTTAAGTGCTTTTGGGGAGAAGTTCTTTGGGTTAGAAAACACATTACAAACACATCGAGTAATGTTTTTATATTAGTTGTTGTTAGTTATTGCACAAAATTATTATATAACTCAAAATAATTGTTCTTGTTAGTTGTTCTTCAAAATCTTTTATGTTTTTTTTAAAAAAAATAAATTTTAAATTGACCATTTACTATTACTATAAAAGATTATGGATAAATATTTACAGAAAATGATCAATTTAATTTAAAAGAGTCATAATTATATTCTAAAAAGCGAAAGATTGTCCTTTTGTAGTTACAATGAATTAACAAAATATATTAATCAAGCAAACTTTTTAAAAAAATTTAGATGACTTTAATAGATGGCTTTTGGTAAGACAAAATCTATTGAAAAATATTTTTGAAATTTATCAATTGATTGATCCATCAACCAGAAATGATATTGTTATTTGTTGTTGGTTTCATATGTATAAATTTAATTGGTCTTCATTCATGACCCAATGTTCGATAAGCACCACCAATTACTTTAAATAATATTATAATTTATGACCTATACTATATTTTTTATTTTGTGAAAAAAAAAGGGAAAATCCTAAACAAAAAACAAAATGGAAATAAAAAAAAAAGATATGAAAGACCACAGAAAAAGCATATACAATCAAAGTTAAATAAACAAAAGGTTCAATTCTTTTTTTCCCTTAACTTAATTTATTATTTCTATTTAGTCTCTTAATTCAAAAACATTACACTCCAGTCCCTTAAAACATTTTAGTTAACCTTACAAGTCCCTTCTATTAAATTATATTGAAAAAAAGTTTAAAAAACGCTGCATATTTCAATATTGACATGACATATTTCAATATTGACATGGCAGATTGTTTTTGTTTCTTACATGATTGACAAACTCATTTTAATTTAAATTATGAAATATTTTTCCACTTTAGAAACATAACTTCTGACTTCTTCACCTACCAACAAAAGCAGAAATCTTTGGCTAAACTCATTAGTTTTGAACCCTAGGTTATTGTTGTACTCTCTCACTGTCTGAAATCGTTGCTACAAAGAAGAAGAGTTAGAGTGACGAAGACAACGAAACTTGTAGCTATTTGGAGCTAGTTTCACCATTGTTCATTTCCAGTTTAAGGTATGAGTATGCCTACATTATATTAAAAAACAAACCTTTGTTTTTTTCTCCTTCTTCAAAGACCAATTTCTGCATTATTTGGTGTGGTTAGGTCATGATTGATAGGTTTGAGTGTGTTATCCATCATGGGGGTGCGTTTGTGGAGTTTAATAGATTATGTTACAAGGGGTTTGGAATGTTGACCCTGATTTCTGGAGTTATTTTGAGGTTGTGGGTAGGTTAAAGGATTTATGGTATCCAGAAGTGGAGAGTTTGTGGTATTATGATGCAATGTATGATAATTAGCTAGTTTTATTGAAAGATGATGCAATAACAAATAGAATAAAAATGATAGCATTGATCAATGGCTATGTGCATTTATATGTCATGCATCCAGTTATGGGAAAGGGCCAATACGGTCTCTAGAAAATGATGTATGACCCAATGTTGTTGAAGAAGACAAATTGGAAGATTTGAATAATGAGGTAAAGGTAATTGTGAACATTTTGGTACTCTGAATAGTTCAGAAGATGATAGATTGGATGATTTGAATAATGATGTAAAAGGAACTTTTGATGATTTTGGGGCTTTTGAAGATTTGGATAATTTAGGTGACAAGTTTAATGAAGGAGGGACTACTGGTGTAAAAGATACAACTGCAGTTGACCAAGAATCTTCATTTGAGGATGTGAAATTGGATGGGAACATTGAGGGAATTGACAGAAAAGATTCATGTTAGGATGTTAATTTGGGGGGACCACCGTGCCTGAGGAGGCAATAATAGATATTACTTTGGAGGGGACCACTAATTATATGGTATGTGATTAAGAAGCTGATATATTGGATGGATCACCTTATTTGTATGTGTTCAAAAAGATTCAGTAGTTAATGGACTAATTTGTAACCCAGATGAAAATGAGGGATTGGAATGTAAGCAAAAAGATGGTGGTGGTAATGAAGACGATAGTGTGTTGAATGTCAACTTTAAGGATTCTGATGAAGTTGCTATAGAAATTGGAGAAAAAATTGCAATTGATAAAGAGGATGGTATAGGAAAGGGGAAGGGCAAAGGAAAATTTAAAGGAAATGAGAAGGGCAAAGGTAAAGGAAAGAGGAAGGGCAAAGGAAAAGGTAAAGGAAATGGGAAAGCCAAGGTTGGAGACCATGGAATCAAAGGAAGGTGGAAGAAGTAGTTGAAGGTGGTGTTTCAATTGATGATGTGAATGAAGTTGAGGTTTCAAAGGAAAGCTTTAGAGACTTGAGTGACATTTAATAATATGATAATGATGAGTTACCCCAAGAGTACGATAGTGAATATGAAGAGGTTTTAAAATATAATTTTCAAAAATTCAAGTTTCCAAAAAGAATGGATGATTACAAGTAGGAGTTAAAAAATTATTTATCTACCAAGGAAGACTTTAAAGAGGCAGTTAAAACATATGTTATTAATTCAAGTAGAAATCTAAAATTTAAGAAAAATGATAACAAGAGGATGAGAGTTATATGTAAGAAAGGTTGTCCATGAGAGTCATATTGTGCAAAATTACAAGATGAAAACACTTAGCAGTTGAGAAAAATTATGGACAAACACACACATGTAGTAGGGATTATAATGTTATATTCCTTAATTCCAAATGGTTTGGCAAAAAGATTCAAGCTAATGTAAGAGAGAATCCTTATTTAAAGTTGACTGATATAATGGAGAAAACAAAACTAAAGTGGAATGTAGGGATTAACAAAAAACTTGCATACAGAGCATAATCACTTTCTATTGGCATTGTTGATGGTTCATTTAGAAAGCAATATACAAGAATCCATAATTATGGTTACGAGTTGTTAAGGGCAAGCCCTGGATAAACTGTTAAATTCATAAGTCAACCAATTCAAGGTGGAAAGAAAACTAGTGAGAATCTTGAGAGGTCTTTGAATCCACATTTCCAAAGGATTTATATATGCTTCAAAGCTTTCAAAGATAGTTTTTTCAAGTGCAGACCTATAATAGGATTGGATGGATGTTTTTAAAAGGGCTATTATGTGTTGTACCCCAAAATTTGACCAACTGCTTCTCTACTTGGCTTATGTTTTTCATCTGCATTTTTGCATCTTTGCATATCATAGCATTTGTTCTTGAGACATGGGGATCAAGGCATTTCTGTGGCTCGGGTTCCATTTTAATACAAGTGACCAAACAGCGACCATCAGAGACTCCGACATTTATTTTGCCCGGTGATCGAGCGGTCGATTTTATTTCATTTTGCAGGTTATTCTCAGATCAGGAGTCAGCATTCAGACTATTTCAGGCATTATCACAGTTACAATATTCAATAACAAATTCCAGAAGCTTAACAGAGCTCAAAACAGCAGGAAACGGGCAAATGGGCAAATTTCCCTCCAAAAGGCGCCAAAATTCAAAATTTCAAGGTGTTAATCGGTTAACACATTGGTTAACCGACTAACCAAAGGATAATTAGGCCAAATTTGAATTTTTGAAGGTGTTAATCGGTTAACCCCTGGGGTTAATCGATTAACCGATGCAAATTGTGCCTCTGTACGTGACTTTTCAAGGCAATCCATTTTGGGGTCCAATTTGATCACTTGTAAATCTAATTTTACACCTTAGGAAGGATCTAGAATCCTTTTAAATTTTTGTTAATTTCAATTTCCCTCCAATTTCCCATTCCTAACTCCAATCCATGTTTTCACAAACCACATTCCAAACCTCACATTTGGATCCAAACCTAGGGTGTATTTAAGTGATCCACTCCAAACCAAAGAAAAAAAACTCTCATAATTTCATTCTCAATTTCAGAATTCACTCTCATTCTCTCAATATTTCACTCCACAACCAAAACCTTCATTAAAGCTCTCTTTGATTGAATTCTTTGATTCTCCATTGGAATCATTGAATTCAAGAGCTCAACCTTCATCCTCTACTTCCATTATGCTCAATTCATCCTTGGAATTTTGTGCTAGTGTGGATCTGAATCTAGAAGTGGTTATAGAAGAGCTTATTTGGATAATTCTTGCTTAATTTTGGTGGATCATCACTTCTATTGCAAGAACTCAATTGGATCTTGAAGGAATTCCGGATTTCTCGTTTGGATCTGATCAATCGGAGTCGAATCAACAATTACCGAAGTAAATCTCCGCTTCGTAGGTTGGAATTCTAGATCCATTGTTGTTTCAAATTTATTTTGCATAATCATGTGGATTTTTGTTTTTGATTGAATTTTGGTTGATTTGATTCGTTTGATCGGTGATCTTGCTGTGTTAATGTGTTTATATGTCAATTGGATCATTTTTTGCTGGTTTAAATTCGTGCTTAATTGATTATGTGATAATTGGAAAGATTACACATTGGATAAGCTGCTGAAAAGTGCTTCTGAACTGTTGTTTTCTGCTGTTGGCACAGTGTTAATCGGTTAACCTCTGGTGTTAACTGATTAACCATCACTGATATTCAAATTTTTCCACATTTTTAAGTGGTTAACCGATCAACCTCAGGTGTTAATCAATTAACATGTACAAATATCCATATTTTCAAACATTTTTAAAAGGTTAACCGATTAACCTCTGGTGTTAAGCGATTAACATTGTGCCAGCAGGTCTGTTTTGCTGTTTTTCATGGTTACTTTGGTATCATTTCACATTGAATCATCATAGATCAGTATGATGCATTAGGAGTGAAATGTTTTGGATATATGTCGTTGTTCTTGATTGTTTAATCGAGATTTCTTCGACTCGCGCGCCCGATTTCCACTTGAATGCACGCTTGTGTGGTTGTTGTTCAAAGTGAGGTTCATCTTTTTTGTTTTTGCTTGAGTATGAAGAATCATGGTTGAGACGCGCTTGTGGTGGTTGCTGTCCCACACTTCTTTTCCTCCCACTTGTCTTCGACGATTGATGGTAATGGTTGTAGGAGCTTTCTTCTCCCATTTCATCTCATCCTCACATCTTTTGTGCTTGCATGATCATGTTTGCTTGCCTTCTTGCATTTCTCTTTTGTTCTTGCATCTTTCATTTGCATGCTTGAGGTTGAGATGTGCTTGTGGTGGTTGTTGTCCGACACTTTTTTCCTCCCTCACTTCATTCTAATTGTGCATTACATGTTTGCATACTTGCATTTTCTTTTACTCCCTTCTTCTTTCTTCTTTGCCATGTTCCCTTAGGACCTCTAATCACCTTGTTCAAGGTTGATTATGATAGACCTTAAGTTTGAACCCATGCATGACAATATTAGGTAGCATCCCTCTATCAATCCTAACTTTAGGACCACTTTGCATGACAACGTTAGGGCCGAGTTTCCCTTAGACCTTTCGTGTGTCTCTTCTCATCTTCAAACACTTTTAAAACACATAATAAATGATAAGGATTGTTGTATGTTACGAGCCTTAAGAACTTGGGAAATGATGATTGGGTGGCTTCCTCTCAATTATCTAGAGTGTTTAGCATATGTCCTTTGGACGATATGCGACGCATTCGCTCCTAGGTCATAGTCTTTAGTGCAAAATGAATTACAAACAATAATCAATGCACTTCTTCACTAAAAAACACAAAACAAAAGTTTCAAACTCCTTTTTGTCCTTTGGGACCTTTAATTTTGGAAAACCTTTTTTCGTAAAAAGAGTGTTGTTAAGCTTTGGTTCTACCGCAAATAGGCATCGTCCCTAACTGCTAGAACGAAGGTTTAACCCTACTCAGCTTAAAATTCTTGAACCAACCAGTGTTCTCGTTAGCCCGAACTATGTTTGCTCTGATTTCTCGTACCAGACGAGGATACGTAGGCACAAGACGACGATGTCTTGGCGAGCAACCTTCCCCCACGTTTCACTCGTGGTTTTCTGAACTACGTTGACTCTGACTTTCCCATTACACGAGGGAGTACGTAGGCATAGAGCGGCGATGCTCCATCGAGTCTCTTTTCTTTTCTTTTGTCCCTGAGCCATAGCTTAGATAGTTTCAATCGCCCTTTTAGATAGACAACAAAGCATGGATCCCGTCGAGTACGACGGACGTGAGAGGTGCTAATACCTTCCCCTTGCGTAACCGACTCCCGAACCTAGGACTTGGTTACTATGACCTCGTCTTTTCCCTTTTTCGTTAGGTTTTCTCTGATCCTTTCCTTTCCCTCTTTTGGGATAAATAACGAACGGTGGCGACTCTTTTGTCATTGTCAGCCTCTTTTTCACAGTAGCGACAGCTAGCGACTCTGCTAGGGACATGAATATCCCCTATGCGAGTCAATCTTAGCACTTGGTTGTTTATCTTTTGGGTGTGTATATATGTGTTGTACTTTATCTTTCCGCATTTACTTCCAGCATTGTATATATCATTATTGATGTGTTGTGGGGAGGGAATGTTCCATTGAGAGATAAGCCAAACCCAGGCTTGAGTACAAATATAGCATTACAAGTGGAAAGTAGTGGTGAACCTGTATGCTTAGCATGCACTAGTTCCCATGAAATTCGCGCTCATACGAGATTCTCTTTGATGATTTCTTCACAGGTCCTTAGGATCTGAGTGAATTTTGGATCTGAGGGTTGTCGACTCTGGGGACCGATCATTTGGGATTCAGCTAAGTGAGGCCGCTTCACGAGGTTATGATGCCAAACCATAAATGGCGAACGTATCATCGTTTCTTGAAAGTCTATGACGCTGATGAACACATAGGAAGTCGAACCTTGTTAGTGATAGGTTCATACCTGTGAGAGGGATTGGGTTATGCAGGAAACCTTGACTTTTATATTACCAGGTTTTCTCGTCAGGGCGAACCTTTGATCTTGATATAGTGGGTCCTAGTATTGGTGTTGTGTTAGAGCGAAGCACTGGTTCTTCTCGATCAACAGCATATCAATCTTGATCCCCTGTTTGCATTTGCATTTCCATTTCCATATTGCATTTCATTAACATGTATTTATGCTGCAGGTGTACGATTCCCTTTGATTCTAGTGTTCTCTTATCTGATATGGAGCCTTTGAAGAAGACATTGGCCTACAAGTTCCCAACACCTGATATCAGAGCTTTGCGGGGTTTGATTGCTTTGGATGATAATAAAGTGATGGAAGACTTTAGAGAATCCTATGGGAAGCTTCTGAGTGTTGTTTGCAAGCCCTCTGCGTCCAAGCTGGGTGGTCTGTATACTCTTCTGCAGTTTTATGATGCACAGTTAAGGTGTTTTGTTTTCCCGAATTATGTTCTGGCGCTGACTTTAGAGGAGTATTCCATGTTGTTATATGTCCCTATCTTGGACTAGATGACATTCTATCACATTGATGATGAGCCTAATATGGCTAAGCTTGCTGCTGCACTGCATCTGGATGTGTCTGAGTTGGAAGGGAAGTTGGCCAAAAGAAGTGGAGTGTCTAGTTTTCCTTTGCCTTTTCTGGTGGATAAAGCTCAGCAGTTCGCCAAAGATGGATGTTGGATTGTGTTTAGCGCTATTCTAGCTCTTTGTATCTATGGTATTATGTTATTTCCCAACCTTCCAGATTTTGTAGACATAGATGCCTTCTACATATTTGCTTCATGGAATCCGGTACCTACTCTTCTCGGAGACGTCTATCATTTTGTTCACCACAAGAATGAGAACCAAAGGGGAAAGAACGTATCCTACTGTGTTCCTTTGTTATACATGTGGTTTGCTATTCATCTTCCTAGAGCTGGTCCATTTGTTGACACCGCAGGTACTTCAGATTGGTTCAAAAGATTGATGGGGTTGAATGCTGAGAACCTTATCTGGTTTGACAGAGACTTGCTTGGTATAGAGATTATTTACAGTTGCGGAGGATTTCCTAACGTCCTGTTGGTCGGAAGGAAATGATGCATTAACTATAATCCATCCGTTACAGTCAGACAATTTGGATACGCCTTGAGAGGACCTCCTAAGGAAGAGGAGATACAGAAATCTTTGTATCTCACTGGTTTGTTGAAGGGTGATACTTTAGCCAAAGTTGAGCATGCTTGGAGTAATATCCATAGAAAAGGGAAACTTTCATTGGGGAAAAGTAATAGCCGAGCTTATGACCCGTACTTGACTTGGATCCATGATAGGGAAAAGAGATTGCTGATGCCTTTTCCTTCTGTGGAGCCTTTGTATCCTCTTATGATTGAGGAACCCTCTACTGTTGACATTCAGAAGTACAACCAGTTATGGGCTGAGAAAGAAGAGCTATGGAGAGTTAATGAAGAGTTGGAAAAGGAAATCATTCAGCTCCGGAGTGAGAAGAATGAGGTTGTTCGTTCTTTTAAGCAATGTTTTAAAAACCATACCGGTTATCGAACCGGTGAGAGTATTGGGTCACTGGTTTATCGATTGAACCATTGGGTCACTGATCGAACCGCGTGACTAAACCAGATAACTTGGTTGAATAGACATGTCATCATAACAAAATCATATAGGTATAAACCGGTTGAACCGAATAATTCAATCTCTAAAAAAACATAACTAGCACTTAATTTTTTTGAAAATATCATATCATAAATTCTCAAGTTCATAATTTAAATTCAAATTTTAAACATAAGTATCAAATACAATAAAATAGTACAAAATTACAAAGTCTAAATACAATAAAATAGTACAAAATTACAAAGTCTAATTGCAACATAATATAATTGAATAATTTATAACAAAATAACTCCAATGTCTACTTAAGTTTAGTTCCAAGGAGGTATAATTATTTCAATATTGGGATCTCCTTCTTCAACATCAAAACCATCTGCAGTAAAATCAATCGCATCTGCAACATTTTCTCCATCAATGATATTATTATTTTGGTTATTTTCTCCAGAATTAAGTTGTTCATCATCCTCGACATCAACCTCATCCAAATTTAATTGATCTGTAACAACAAATAAATTAGAGAGTTAAACAATTAACATATAGTAATAAATTAAAGTAACAAAATTGTTATCAGCATAACTAATATCATACCAATATCATTTGACATAGGTTGGATTGTCATACTAGCAAGATCTTTGCGTAGTGCTTCCACCTCCTCAATGGTTAAGAATGGTGGTGAATCCTCCAACACCTAATCAGAATGATCACCAAGTATTTCAAAATTGATATGATCATAATTTTGTTTCTTCTTATTTCTATAAATCATTAACGATAATGTCAAACATAAAACTCATTAATATTCTTAAAAACTAGTAGTATATAACTAACTTAACTAGGTAAAAATTAATAATATAAAATATATATTAACATTGTACTAAAATGCAACTTATCAAGCAATAGAACAACCAAAGCATATGCTCAAGCAATAGCTAGTAGTATAAACAATATCATAAGCAAACAACATATAGTTGTTTCCAATTTTCATCATTCATGGTCATAAACAACATAAGTATATAAGCAATAGCATATAAACCATAATAAGTGCAATACCTGTTTTGTAGTCGTAGGTTGTAACGAACAAAAACAAGATCATTAAGCTTTTGATGCTCCAACCTATTTCTTTTTTTTTGAATGAATGTGCTTAAATACACTCCAATTTTATTCACAACCAGATGCACTACAAGTCTGACTCAAAATATGAATAACCAACTTTTGCAAATTGGGCGCTTCGGTTCCATAAGTTTCCCACCATTGATCTAGAATAGGGCATGTGAAAAAATTAGAAAAAATTTTAAAATTCATATTGAAATTATACTAAAATGCATAAAGTTTATCATCTAATTTTACCTGGCAAAACTTCATCTCGATTTTCTCCGGTCGTTGTCCTTCCAAAACTACCTTCACAATTTTTAAATGAACTCATCTCAACAGTTAATTTAGTTCGTAAGTCCTTACTATCATAAGCATACTTTTCAATGACATCCAAAAGACCTTGGGTAGTGGACTTGTGTTTTTCATATTCTTGACTGAATCTACAAGATGGATTTAACCAATAACCAGCAG
This sequence comes from Lathyrus sativus, assembly GCA_963859935.3. Taxonomy (NCBI): domain Eukaryota; kingdom Viridiplantae; phylum Streptophyta; class Magnoliopsida; order Fabales; family Fabaceae; genus Lathyrus; species Lathyrus sativus. The sequence goes on along the minus strand of OZ012740.1, from coordinate 32,026,150 downwards.
CATGAAGATTTTTGTGAAGTTGTGCATCTCAACGGTTATCTAAGATCCTCAAATAAGGCTCTACTTTCAGATTATTTCTTCTAAACCTCTTCTCAATCTCCTCTCTTGCTTTATACATAGCTCGGTAGAGATTTCCCATAGCCGGTTTATCTTCACTATCAACAATACGCAACACACGTACAAGAGGTTCTGTAATTTTCACTATGTCAACACATGTAGACCAACAACTTGAGTCTAAGACTTGTTCCACAAATTGCTTTGCCTTGACATCTTTGGAATATGTTGTAGTTGTCCACTCTTTAGATGTTACCATGGATCTTAGTGCATCTTTATGAGACAAAATACTTTGTAATGCAATAAAATTAGTAGCAAAGCGGGTTGGAGCTGGACGAAGTATTTCTCTTCCACCTGTATTTTGTCTCATCAAATACAATGCAAAATAATAATTATATATGTATTTGGTAATTTTTGAAGCATGTGACACTGCCCCACTTACTTCCTCTAATTTCCCCATGTCTTGCAACATCAAATTAATATAGTGTGCTGCATAAGGAGACCAATACAACTTAGGAAACTCCTTTTCCAACAACTTTCCAGCAACAACATAATTTGCAGCATTATCTGTAACGATTTGAACAACGTTTTCTGGGCCAACATACAACACTACTTCCTTGAAAAGCTTAAACAATGTGTCTGCAGTTTTAGAAGCACCAGAGGCATCAACAGACATTATGAAAACAGTTCCTTTGGGGCAATAAACTAAAAACTTGATAAGAGTTCTTCTACAACGATCATTCCCCCATCTGCCATAAGAGTACAACCTGTATCCTTCCAAATAGAATGATATTGCTCTATCTGTATCTTCACATCATCAACCCACTTATTTAACAAATTACCACGAAGAGCATGCATAGTAGGAACTTTGTATCCAGCACCCATGCAACAAAGAGCATCGACTGCTGGTTGAAAGTAAGGTGAATTTGCAGCATTGAAAGGAATAGACGCATCAATAAACCACTTTGCAATAGCATGATCACACTTTTCTACCACTTTTTTACTTTGCATCACACTTTTTGAAGTAGGTTGAGCTCCCGGAGTTGTTCTGGGTAAAAAATAAGTACCAATGCGAGCGTCATTCTTTTTAGATGCACCAATTCGTGGGTTCATTTGCATTTGCGATTCACCCTCCTCTGCAGAAAATGACTCACTTTCAGCCACATCTGGAGTTTTTCTTTTCTTGCTCCGCTCATAAAGATATTGGTTCATTCGAAAACGAATTTCTGTAGGAACTGACTTACAAATTTCAACATTTCCTACTACTCCAGCCAAGTGTTGCTTTACCCTATAAATTCCACCTCCACCAAACGCTTTGTGACAGTAGATACTGTTGCACCCCAAAATTTGACCAACCATTTCTTTGCATCTGGCTTTTGTTTCATCTGCATTTTGCATTCTGCATTGCATAACATTTGTTCTTGAGGCAGGGGATCAAGGCATTTCTGTGGCTCAGGTTCCATTTTAGTGCAAGCGACCAAACATCAAGCAGCACCAGAGATTCCGGCATTTTATTTTGTCCGACGATCGAGCGTCCGATTTTATTTTGCAGGTGATTTTCAGTTCATGAGTAGCATTCAGGCTATATCAAGCATTATCATAGTTACAGTGTTCAAGAGCGAGTTCCAAAGGCTTAACAGAGCTCAAAACGGCAAGAAACTGACAAATGGGCAGATTTCCCTCCAAAAGGCGCCAAATTCAAATTTTTGAAGGTGTTAATCGATTAACTAAAAGTGTTAATCGATTAACCAAGTCAAAATCAGGCCAGATTTGAATTTTAAAGGGTTTTAATCGGTTAACCCAAATGGTTAATCGATTAACCAATGCAGATTTTGCCTTTGCACGTGAATCTTCCAAGGGAAGCTATTTGGGGTCCATTTTGATCATTGGAAATCATAATTTTACTCATGAGGAAGGATCTAGAACCTATTTTGAAAGTTGGTTATTTCATTTCCCTCCAAATTCCAATGCCTAGCTCCAAACCAACTTTCACAAACCAAATTCCAAGCCTCACCTTTGGAGCCAACCCTAAGGAGTATTTAAGTGGTTTACTCCAAACCAAAGCGACAAGTCTCATAATTTCACTCTGACTTCAGAATTCATCTTCACTCTCTCAATTTTCTCTCAAATTCTCCATTTCCAAAACCTCACCAAAAGCTCTTTTGGATTTAATTTATTGATTCTTCATTGGAATCCTTGAATTCAAGAGCTTAACCTTCATCCGTTACTTCGATCATAATCGATTCATCCATGGAATTTCATGCTATTGTGAATCTAAAGTTTGAAGTGGATCTTGAAGAGCTTGTTGAATGATTTTTTGATTAGTCTTGGTGGATCATCGTTTATCTTGCAAGGATTCAATCGGATCTTGAAGTTTTCCAGATTTCTTGCTCGAATCTATTCAATCGGCATCGAATCAACAATTACCGGAGCAAACCTCCGCTTCGTAGGTTGGATTTCTAAATCTCTTGTTGTTTCGACTTATTCGGCATAATCATGTGGATTTTTATTTTCGATTGACTTTTGGTTGATTCGATCCATTTGATCAGTGATCTTGCTGTGTTAATGCATCGACATGATAATTGGATCATTGTTTGCTGGTTTAATTTCGTTCTTAATTCATCATGTGATAATTGGAATGATTGCATATCGAATAAGCTGTTGAAAAGCACTTCTGGTTTGCTGTTCTCTGCTGTTGGCACAGTGTTAATCGCTTAACCTGTGGCGTTAATCGATTAACCATCACAAACCTTCAAATTTCTACATGTTTCCAATGTGTTAATCGGTTAACCCCTGGCGTTAACCGATTAACCTGAACAAATATCCATATTTTCACTTATTTTTCAAAGGTTAACCGATTAACCTATGGTGTTAATCGATTAACAATGTGCCAGTGCTGTTGTTTTGCTGTTTTCATGGCTGTTTTGAGTATTGCTTCACATCGAATCATCATAGATCAATATGATGCATTAGGAGTAAAGTATTCTGGATATAGTCAGTTGTTCTTGATGGTTTAAGCGAGATTTCGTTGACACGCGCGCTTGATTTCCTTTGGATGCCTACTTTTGTGGTTTGTCCAAGGTGATGTTCATCCTTTGTGCTTGCATGGTCATGTTTACTTGCTTTCTTGAATTTTTCGGTTCTTGCATTCCATTTGCATGCTTGAGGTCAAGACGCGCTTGTGGTGGTTGCTGCCCCGCACTATTTTTTTCCCTCACTTTCATTCTAAGTGTGCATAAGATGTTTGCCTACTTGCATATTGCATATTTCTCACGTGTACACTTTCTTCTTCCTTATTTTCCCTTAGGATCTAATCTCCTTATTTAAGGATGATTATGATAGACCTTAGGATCCAACACATGCATGACAACATTAAGTAGCGTTCTCCTTTTGTATCCCAAATTTAGGTACACTTTGCATGATAACTACTAGGTGAGTTAGTCCCCCATTAGTGTCCTTCTCCTTCTCATCTTAAAACAATATCAAAACATCTAATAAATATAATTAATGTTGTGCACTGCGAGCCTTAAGCACATGAGAAATGATGAGTGAGGGGTCTCCCCTCTCTTATCTAGAGTGTTTAGTGTACGTCTCGTTTGAGGGCGATATGTGATGCATTTGTTCCTATGTCATAGTCTTTAGTGCAACGTCACAAACCGAATTAATTCACTTCACTAAAAACACAAATAAAACACTAAACCCTTTTATCCTTCAGGATCTTAATCGAAGAACTTTTCAGAAAAGTGTGTTGTTAAGCTTTGGTTCTACCGCAAACAGGCTTCGTCCCTAACTGCTAGAACGAAGGTTTAACCCCACTCGGTTTAAAACGCTTGAACCAACCAGTGGTCGTGTCAGCCTGAACTACACTTGCTCTTATTTCTCGTACCAGACGAGGATACATAGGCACAAGACGACGATGTCTTGGCGAGAAACCTTCCCCGCCTTCACCCGTAGTTTTTCGAACTACGTTGACTCTAACTTTCCCATTGCACGAGGGAATACGTAGGCATAGAGCGGTGATGCTCTATCGAGTCTCTTTTCTTTTCTTTCATCCTGTGAGCCCATAACATAGATAGATAAACACACCCTTTGATTAGACAACAAGTGTGGATCCCGTCGAGTACGACGAACGTGAGGGGTGCTAATACCTTCCCCTTGCGTAACCGACTCCCGAATCCAGGACTTGGTTGCGATGACCTTATCTTTTCTCATTTCGTTAGGTTTTCTTCGCTCGTTTCCTTTCCTTCACGTTGGGATAAATAACGAATGGTGGCGACTCTTTTGTTTTCCGCCGAGTGTTTTTCGCAGTTGCGACAGATACAAACAAGATATTTTCCATCAGGACTTTTAATGCAATGTGCCTAAGCTATATCAGTCTTCCCTATAACATTATATTGAACTAAATTAGGAGTTGAAGAAGCTTCTTGTGATGGTGGTTGTGATGATGGTGTTTCAGAAGATGTCATTTTCTTGTAAAACAGTTCAAAATTGCTAAATTAAAATACACTTTAGTCTCACGTATGCCAAGTTCAAATTGTCAAATCTGTGAACTTTAAACAAGATACCTAGAAATATACACATAAGCTTTTTAAAACCAACTGTTATCATAGCCTTATTAAAACCTACTGTTATCATAGCCTTATTAATACATAACCTTATTAAATTGTAATACATAAACGTTTTAAAACCAGTTGTTATCATAGCCTTATTAAAACCAACTGTTATCATAGCCTTATTAATACATAACCTTTTAATACATAAACTTTTTAAAATCAAATTGTTATTATAGCCTTATTAATAGATAAAATTTTTAAAACCAACTGTTATCTCCCAATTTTTATTACTTCTCAATAGGAAAACAAAAACATAACCTTATTAAAACCAATTGTTATCATAGCCATTTTTCAACTTCAATATTACACTGACTCCAATTCAAACACTTTAACTTCAATTCCATCCACTTATAACATTCTTCACTAACATCTAACAATTTTCTTAGCTCTAACAGTTCGATTCCAAATCATTTGTAATAAACACAATCTTAAGTATAAATCCTAACATAACTAAGTTAATTTTCAGCAAACAAATTAATTTTCAATAAACAAATTGTTTTCAGTAATCAATTCCTAAGTACAAATTGCTTTCAAAATCAATTGTTTTCAGTAAACAAATTAATTTTCAGCAATGATCAAATCCTAACATAACTAAGTTAACTATAAATCCTTTTGTTCTTTTTAACTATCTTAAGTCTAACAGCTCCATCATATTTAACTGCAACTAACTGAACTTTCAATTTCATTTAATTCCAGCAGATTAAATTGTTAGAAAAGCTCAAGTAAACTTTAATGAGGTTGATAGATTTCATAACATCTCATAATTCTTGACACCAAGTACTATTCATATGCTTTGACCTACTTGTTATAACTGTAATAATCTTATCAACTGCTTATAATACAAGTTAAGGTTACTACATGTAACTATGCATCCATTATACTTAAATTAGATATAGTTTTTTTAATACATTTTCTTATGGTGGAACCTTAAAAGGAAGTGAAGGTGAGAAAATACTTAGAAGGGGGGTTGAATAAGGATTTTGAAAATATTATGGCAATAAAAACACAAAGATTTTTATCCTGGTTCGTTGAACTCAACTACTCCAGTCCACCCTATCATGAGTGATTTGCCTTTCTCCACAAGGACTTAATCCACTATAATCAAACTGATTACAAAATCAACCACTAAGAACAACTGTCTTAGTCTTCTCAAGAACTACTGACCACAACTTGGTCTTCTCAAGGAACTTTTACAATCAAATGTAAACTAAACAAGTGTTTGAAATGCTTCTAAGAAATCTATATCACAACTTGATTTACACTTAAGTTTAAAAACGTATGAAACTATTCAACAAAGGATAATAATTTGTATGAGAGCTTTGAGAGAGTTTTCAATGTTTTTGTCAAAATATGTCAATTACGTCAACTGTAGAAAGATGTTGAAGTCTTGCTTTTATAGATGAAGAAGTCCAAGACGTTGCAAGCTTGAAGACAGTGTACTGCAAAGTAGCTGTAGCCTTTTGTCTTCACATCACTTGATCTTTCCTAGAAGTAGAACGTTCAGAGAAATCCTTTTTGCCTGAGTCTTGTGTCTAGCATAAAAGAGGAAAGAGTCGTTTAGCATAACCAACGGATATAACTTTGAATAATCTTCTTCAACAAGTTTCTATTTCACAACAATCAACACCAGAGCCTTGAGTGATTAGAGTCTTGATGTCATCAGAGTTTGCTGTATCAGAGTGTTGCAGCAAGTGTGCTTCAGCGTGAAATTAATCAGAGCAGAGTTTGGAGATCAGATCCTCAGTACTTGCAGCGAACAATACTATTAGAGTCTTCTGAAAAATAGAGCTTGAAACTCTTCATACAAAGTCTTCAGTCTATGCTTCAGATGCTTCTGTAGCTTCTGCTTCAGAGTCTTCTATAGGCAGCGCTCAGAGTCTTGCGTAGGTCAACGTTCAGATCCATTTTTGCTTTCAGAAGAATATTAAATTTAATATCTGCAGCAAAAATACTTGAACAAATTTAGAGTATATAATTTCTTAATACAAAATTTCATTAGTGTTATCATCAAAACATAGAGATAAAACTAAGAACTAATCTGTGTTCTAACAATCTCCCCCTTTTTTATGATGACAAAAACGTAAGAAATTTTGTTCAATAAAGAGATAAATTATAACTCCCCCTGAGATAATGAGTCTCCCCCTGAATTGAATACTAAGAAAGAATAGAAACTTCCCTTTTTGCATGAGTGTTCTTTTCAGAATCAGAGCCTGAATGTTCAAAAATAGAGCTTGATTTGGATGAACATTTCAGAATCAGAGCCTGATTGGTTAAACCTTGATTTGGGGATCTCAGAGTTACTTTAATGAATTTTGTCAGATTTATCATTATAGTTCTGAAATACTAGAAATTCATGTTAGTTTTGATTTGATATGTCTGAATTCCATTCAGGTAAAGTTTATTTGAACAGTCAGAATTTCATTTTCTCCCCCTTTTTGTCATAATCAAAAAGAAAACTTTTTAAAGACAAATAAAAGGAAACAGAGATAAAAGATATAATCATATAGAGAAAACATTCAGATTCATTCATTAAAAATATTCAGATAGAACAGACAAAACATCAGATAAGAAATTCAAGACAAGTGCTCAAACATCAGATAAAGAAAACATAAATCTAAGATTGTTTGGAGAGAAGCATCTTCAGAAGGTGAGTGATCTCAGAAGAATATTCTTCTTGCTTGGACATTCACTTCTCAATGTTGTCAGTCTTCTGATCTTGCCTTGCCATCCAGGACTTAATCTTAGATTGACCAGCTTCCAGCACAACAATCTTATCTTCTAAGTCTAGGTTCTCTTTCTTAATCTCAGAAGAAGTAGACGGAGCAGATTCTGATGCAGGAGTAGGAGCAGAGTCAATATCCATTGGAGTTGTAGATTCTAGAATCAAAGATTCAGAAGGTTTGTCCATAATCGTCAGAGCTAAAGGATTGTCTTCCAGAATAACTTCAGAAGCAGATCCTTCAATGGTCTCAGAAGTAGCAGACACTCCAGAAGTTGAGGGTGCATCCTCAAGAAGCAAAGTTGGAGATCTTTTCATATTCTATAGCATGATTTTGGCAGTCTCAGCAAATCTGATCTTTACATCATCAGAGCAGACACTCTTCAGATTTGAAGCAACAGTGTTGAATTTGGAAATGAAGCTATTCCAAATAGCATCAGATTCATTTGAATGCATGGTTGAAAGGCATCTCTTCTTCACAGAGTCTAAACTCATCCTTATTTCTTTCATAAAATTAGCAAATAAAATATCAACATTTAGCCTTAGTTTAGGTTTAAAAAAGGCTTCCAGAATTGATGGTTTGGATGGTTCAGGTGGAGGTGGTATGGTAAAAGTTGGGATGATGAACAGAGGACGAGGATATGGTGGTTTTAATTGAGCAGACATGAGATGAAAGAATGGTTTTATTCTGCGTATGGATGGAATGACAGCTCTTGGATCATCAAAGTATGGAACAAAAGCTGATGATCTTGGTTTAGGTTTTGGAGTGGGTTTAGGAATGATAGCATCAGATGAATTAGATGTATCTGGTTGTTTTGGTTCATATCCTCTGAGAGAGGGGGTGAGCTTACTTCTGGGTGAACATCAGATTCAGATGAATCAGATGAGGTAGATGAGGGACAGGATGTGGAAGATACGTCAAACATAATTTTGAGGGGTTGGATGTCCAGAACCTCAGAATCAGATATGTATGATTCAGTAGGTTTGGGTTGTTCTAGTTGAGGATTAAGTTGTGGATTGGAAGGTATATATTTTGGTGGTTCAGATACAATAGGTTCAGATGGTATTGGTTCAGGTACAGAAGTTTGTTGAAGTTCAGGTTGTTGTGGAGAAGGTTCTTGAGGTGTTACTTCTGCTGGTTTTGTTGTTTGTGGTTCTGATGGAGGAATGTCAGATGATTGTTGTGGTGCAGATTTTGTTTGAATGGATTTTGGGAGTGTAGAAGGTATTGGTTTAGTGGGAACAGAATCAGTTGGAATTTGTGATTCTGAAACTTTTGGTTGTTCAGGTTTATTAGATGTAATGGGTTCACTATTTGTTGGTGGTTCAGAGGATTGAGATGGAAAAGAAGTGGTTTGAGTTTGAGAAAAGATGAGGTTCAGGAATAGAGCTAATTGTTGATAATTCTATTGCTATTTTATAAATAATAGGTAAAGATGATTTAATACCTGTTTTCTTTACACGCTTGACCTTCACAGATGAAGCTTCTCCAGAAGCTTTTCTCTTCATCTTCTTTTGTGGTTTTTCATCAGTTTTTTGTTTCTTCTGATCAGCAGCTTCTTCCACCTCTAATTGTCTTCTCTTCCTCATATTCTCCTTATAAACATCTGGGATTGGTTCTCTTGCACGTAGCAGAATATCAGCAGGTACAAGTGTTCTATCTGCCTTGCACATCTGAATGTACTGAAGAATTGCGTCTCTAGGTTCCTCAACACCAAAAATAGGAAAGTCATGTATTGGAATCCTCCTTTGACTGACTTCAACAATATTCAGCTTAGTAGGAGCAGTTGTGAGTTCATCCACAACTCTCAGCCTTTGGAGACTCTTCCCATTCAAAGGTTTTCCTATAATTGGAGCAAGTTCTTCTTTCACTTCAGCTTCATGTAGATGAGCTACCAGACCATTCTCAGTCAGAATGTCTGAGATTAATCTTCCAAAAGGGATCCAAGTTCTGATCTTCTGACCCTTAGTTTTAACAGATTCTCTGGATGCATTAATGTGATTCCACAGATGCATGAAAAGAATGTATGGCAGATCCACTTTAGTACTCTGACTCAGGCAGTACATAAAGTAAATCTGTTCATTGTTAACATAGTCAGGAGAGTTTGTGGATTTTATGTGGTTTATACAGCCCAGAAAAATCTTGGCCCAAATCTTGTATTCAGGTTTCAGATCTTTGAACTTGTTGGAAGCTTGTCCAGATGAAATTACTTTAGCATAAACTTCATCCATGTCAACACGCCCAGCTGGCAGATGAGAAACTCCATCAGTTTCTTCATACCTAATGAGTTTTCTGATCAAATCTTCAGTTATAATAATCTCTTTTCCCAGAACTGAAGAGATTATGAACTTGGGGTAGACAGATGCGTGAATCCATAATTCTTTCATTAAATGTGGATAAACTGGTCCAAACAATCTATCAAATTATTTCACCCAGCCTTGAGCATCAATGATAGGACACAAATCAAAACCATTATCAGTCAAGGAGTCAAATTCCACCATTGATTCACATAAGACTTCAAGCTTATCAACTGGTGTTAAAAGAGTTCTCACTGGTTCCTTAAAAGGGACAGCACCCATGTTTGAAGAGGAAATAACAGCCATTGAAGATTGGAACTGAGCTGAGGTTGAAGGTGAGGTGGCCATTATTGAAGATGCTGAAGAAATAGGTTTACGACCAGATTTGGGTTTAGGGTTTAGATGAAGGCAAAAGAACAAGCAGAAATGCATATACGTGTTTGTGAGAGTGAAAAGTGTGAAATGTTAAGATTTTTGGAATTTATAGAAGAAATTTAGGGCACATAAAAGGTCACGCATTCAGCACGTTCCGATTTAACATTTAATAGCATTTAATGAAAAGAATATAATCATTTCAAAGCATTAATGATTCTGACAATTTGGGGGGAAAACGAGAAACCAACTATTCAAACAGTACCTCAAACGTCTCTTCAGTATTGTGCACTCCATCTTTTCAGATTCTGAGTTACACGTGTTTGCTTGCATGTGCTTCTGAAAACTCTTTGAGAAATGAAACGTTAGCCAACATTCAGATTCTCTGAGACTTGTTAGTTCAGATACACACAGAAATAATAATTTAAGAGATTAAATAAATTACAGATGAAATACTTCAGAGTTGAAACATTTTGCATCTGAGAAAGTTGCTTCTGATAAATATTACTCTTGACAGAATTCCATACCAATATTTTTTAGAATAAACTTAAACCTATCTTCAGCAAGGGGTTTTGTGAAAATATCAGCCCATTGATGATCTGTATCAACAAAGTCTAAGTTTATAATACCCTTCTGAACATAGTCTCTAATGAAGTGATGTTTAATTTCTATATGCTTAGATTTAGAGTGTAAAATTGGATTTTTAGATAAGCATATAGCAGAAGTATTATCACAGAAAATAGAAATATTACTCTCAAAGATCTGATAGTCTTCTAGCTGACTTTTCATCCAGAGCATTTGTGTACTACATCCAGCAGCAGCAATATATTTTGCTTCTGTAGTTGATAGAGCAATTATAGGTTGTTTCTTGTTGTACCATGAGATTAAATTTCTTCCCAGAAATTGACAACTTCCAGAAGTACTTTTTCTTTCAACTCTATCTCCAGCATAATCAGTATCACAGAATCCAACTAGTTTAAATTCATCAGATTTTCTGTAACACAAACCCACATTAGAAGTACCTTTCAGATACCTTAGAAACCTCTTAACATCTGTTAAGTGTGATTCTCTAAGATCTGATTGGAATTTTTCACATAAGCATACACTGAATAAAATGTCAGGTCTAGAAGCAGTTAAGTAGAGAAGAGATCCAATCATACCTCTATAGAGTTTCTGATCTACTTTCTTACTTACCTCTTCCTTACCAAGAGTGCTTGTTGGATGCAAGGAGTCTTTGCTAACTTACTATCAGTCATGTTGAACTTCTTCAGAAGCTCTTTTACATATTTAGTCTAATGAATGTAAGTGCAATCTGGAGTCTGGTTGACTTGAATTCCCAGAAAGAATCTCAATTCTCCCATCATGCTCATCTCAAATTCAGCCTGCATACATTGAGCAAACTCCTTTCCCAGCGTAATATTGGTAGATCCAAATATAATATCATCTACATATATTTGACAAATTAATAGATCTTTCTTAAATGTTTTACAGAAGAGAGTTGTGTCCACTTTGCCTCTGATAAAAAATTTCTCCAGAAGAAAATTGTTTAATCTCTCATACCAAGCTCTGGGAGCTTGTTTTAAACCATAAAGAGATTTCTTAAGTTTAAAAACATGTTCTGGAAATTTATCACTTTCAAAACCAGGAGGTTGATGAACATAGACTTCCTCTTCTATAATCCCATTTAAGAAGACACTCTTAACATCCATATGATATAAAGTGATGTTATTTTGTGCAGCAAAAGAAATGAGTAAACGAATAGACTCTAACCTGGCCACAGGAGCATAAGTCTATGTGTAATCAATTCCTTCTTTCTGGCTATAACCTTGAGCAACAAGCCTTGCTTTGTTTCTTTCAACTTCTCCTTTTTCATTCAACTTGTTTCTGAAGACCCATTTAGTTCCAATTATATTAAATCCTTTTGGTCTTGGAACCAAATCCCAAACGTCATTTCTTGTGAATTGATTGAGCTCTTCTTGCATGGCAATTATCCAGTCATTCTCTTGCAGAGCTTCATCCACAGAAGTTGGTTCAATAACTGACACCAAACCAAATAATGACACTTCAGATGATCTGAGGTAGGATCTTGTTCTTATAGGGTCATCCTTCTTTCCAATGATTACATCCTCTGGGTGAGAGGCCTTGATTCTGGAAGATGATCCTCTAACATTAAGTTCTTCAGAAATATTCAAGTTGTTCATTTGAGTAGCCAAAGGAGTTGCATCTAGCGTTGCTTCTGGTTCCTTCACTTGAGCCTTTTCTACCTCTGAGCCTTCAGAGTCTGTGAGAATTACTTCTCTATCTGCAGAACTTTCAAACTGCTTTGGCTTTTGATTGCCAAGCTTATCATCAAATCTAACATGTATAGATTCCTCCACAATCTGTGTTTCAGTGTTGTATACTCTGTAGCCTTTAGAGCGTTCAGAATAGCCAAGCATGAAACACTTGTGTGCTTTAGAATCAAACTTGTTTAGATTCTCTTTAGTGTTCAACATATAACATATACATCCAAAAGGATGAAAATAAGAAATGTTGGGTTTTCTGTTCCTCCACAATTCATAGGGAGTCTTTTCCAAAAGAGGTCTTACATACACTTTGTTCTGAATATAACAAGCTGTGTTTATTGCTTCTGCCCAAAAATGTTTTGCCAGATTAGTCTTGTTGATCATGATTCTAGCCATTTCTTGCAAAGTTCTATTTTTCCTCTCTACAACTCCACTCTGTTGTGGAGTTCTAGGACAGGAGAAATCATGAGCAATGCCATTTTCATTAAAATATTTTTCAAAATTTTTGTTTACAAATTCGCCACCATGATCACTTCTGACTTTAACAATTTTAAAATCTTTTTCATTCTGGACTTGTTTGCAGAAGTCAAAGAACACATAATGTGACTCATCCTTGTGTTTTAGGAATTTCACCCATGTCCATCTGCTATAGTCATCAATAATGACTAATCCATACTTCTTGCCTCTGATGGATGCAGTTTTCACTGGTCCAAACAGATTAATGTGAAGTAACTCTAATGGTCTTGAAGTTGAAACAACATTCTTAGTTTTAAAAGAAGATTTTGAAAATTTTCCTTTTTGACATGCTTCATAAAGAGCATTTGAGTTGAACTTCAACTTAGGAAGTCCTCTGACCAGATTGAGTTTATTAATCTGAGATATACGTCTCATATTAATATGCCCCAATCTTCTGTGCCAGACCCATTGCTCATCATTAACAGACATAAGGCATTTTACATTCTGAACCTTAAGTTCTGAAAGATTGATTTTATAAATGTTGTTCTTCCTCTTTCCATTAAATAGGATTGAGCCATCCTTCTGACTAACAGCTTCGCAACATTTTTTATTAAAGATTATGTCATAACCATTGTCACTTAATTGACTTATGGACAATAGATTATGCTTTAATCCTTCTACAAGTAAAACATTAGATATAGAGGGAAGGTTACCATTGCCAATAGTACTAGAGCCAATTATTTTGCCCTTCTGATTCCCTCCAAACTTGACGTCTCCTCCAGATTTAAGCTCCAGGCTTTGGAACATAAACCTTTCTCCCGTCATGTGACGTGAGCAGCCAGAGTCCAAGTACCATGACTGGCGTCTTGACTTTGCTGCTAAATACATCTGCAACAAGTATTATCTTATCTTTAGGTACCCATATCTTTTTGGGTCTTTTTGGGTTAGTTGCCTTAAAAGTTTGTCTGAACTTCTGTCTTTTTACAACAGGTTTGTTCTGACTAACTTTTGGTTTAAACACAGGAATATTCTGATCAGAACGTGTATGTTTAATATCATTCAGATGACCAAACTTAAAATGAGAGTATAAGGGAGTCTTCTTAAAGATAAGTTTATCAACAAGTATTGGATTTAAATCCTTTCCAGAGGAAGATTCATATCCAATTCCTTTCCTGTTATTTCTACTAACTCCATAGATCATTGAAGCCATCTTGCTTCTATCTATGCTTTTAGCCAGAAACTTCTGAAAACTATAGTCATATTCTTCTAAAATATTTTTGCATTTTGACTTAGTTTCAGATTTAGAGTCTTGTTAAGCTTTTTCAAAATTGTTTTTCATTTTCAAATTGTTTTCTTTGAGCTCAACAACTTCTGACTTTAACAGACTATTCTCAGATTCAAGATTGCATTTAAGCTTCTTGCATTTGAGCTTAATCTGGTTGTAGTTATTCAGGACTTCTGATAAAACCTTAATAATTTCTTCCCTAGAGAGATCAGAAAGTACCACTTCTGAGTCAGATTCAGATCCAAATGTTCCTTAATCCTGATCTTCCACGCCTGCCATCAGTGCCATGTTGGCGCATTCTTCTTCTGATTCTGATGAAGATTCAGATTCATCTGAATCATCCCAGGTTGCCATTAGAACCTTCTTCTTTTTGTCAAACTTCCTCTTTGGCTTTTCTTTTAGAAGCTTCAGACATTCATTCTTGTAATGACCATGTTCCTTGCATTCATAGCAAACAACCTCCTTCTTTCCAGATCTTTTGTGTCCAGAGGACTCTTTACGTTGATCTGGCTTCTTGAAGTTTTTTAACTTCCTCTATTTGTGCTTCCAGAGTTTGTTGATCCTTCTGGACAGCAAGGACAATTCATCTTCTTCTTCAGAAGAAGACTCTTTAGAACTTTCTTCTAACACCTACAATACTTTAACAGATTTGTTAGATTTAAAGCAATTGACTTACCTTTCTTTTGAGGCTCGTCTTCTTCAAGTTCAATCTCATGGATCCTCAGAGATCTGATTAGTTCCTCCAATGTGATCTTGTTCAGATCCTTAGCTAGCTTCAGAGCAGTGACCATTGGTCTCCATCTGATAGGCAAACTTCTGATGATCTTCTTCACATGATCAACAGTTGAATAGCCTTTGTCCAGCACTTTTAATCCATCTGTGAGGATCTGGAATCTAGAGAACATAGCTTCTATAGATTCAAATTCTTCCATTTTAAAGGCTTCATATTTCTGGATCAGCGCCAGAGCCTTGGTCTCTTTAACTTGTGAGTTCCCTTCATGAGTCATCTTCAAAGACTCAAACAAATCAAATGTTGTTTCTCTGTTGGTAATCTTCTCATACTCAGTATGAGATATAACATTTAATAAGATTGTTCTTGCTTTGTGATGATTTCTGAACTCCTTCTTCTGAGCTTCAGTCATAGATTTTCTATCAACTTTCTTGCCATCCCCATCAGTGGGGTGAACATAACCATCAATGACTAAGTCTCAAAGATCAGCATCATAACCAAGGAAGAAACTCTTTATTCTGTCCTTCCAATAGTCAAACTTCTCCCCCATCAAACATAGGGGTTTTGTGCTGATTCTATCCCTTTCTTCATATCTGTTGTTGTTGTTGGATGTTGAAGCTTCAGCCATAATATCAACCAAGAAATATCAAGAGTTTTCTCATTGGATCTTTTCTGTTCATGGTGAAGTGATAGCACACACAGAACCAGAGCTCTGATGCCAACTGAAGGTGAGAAAATACTTAGAAGGGGGGGGGGGGGGTTGATAAGGATTTTGAAAATATTATGGCAATAAAAACACAAAGATTTTTATCCTGGTTCGTTGAACTCAACTACTCCAGTCCACCCTATCATGAGTGATTTTTCTTTCTCCATAAGGACTTAATCCACTATAATTAAACTGATTACAAAATCAACCACTAAGAACAACTGTCTTAGTCTTCTCAAGAACTACTGACCACAACTTGGTCTTCTCAAGGAACTTTTACAATCAAATGTAAACTAAACAAGTGTTTGAAATGCTTCTAAGAAATCTATATCACAACTGTGATTTACACTTAAGTTTAAGAACGTATGAAACTATTCAACAAAGGATAATAATTTGTATGAGAGCTTTGAGAGAGTTTTCAATGTATTTGTCAAAATATGTCAATTACGTCAACTGTAGAAAGATGTTGAAGTCTTGCTTTTATATATGAAGAAGTCCAAGATGTTGCAAGCTTGAAGGCCGTGTACTGCAAAGTAGTTGTAGCCTTTTGTCTTTACATCACTTGACCTTTCCTAGAAGTAGAACGTTTAGAGAAATCCTTTTTGCCTGAGTTCTTGTGTCTAGCATAAAAGAGGAAAGAGTCATTTGGCATAACCAACAAATATAACTTTGAATAATCTTCTTCAACAAGTTTCTATTTCACAGCAATCAACATCAGAGCCTTGAGTGATCAGAGTCTTGATGTCATCAGAGTTTGCTGTATCAGAGTGTTACAGCAAGTGTGTTTCAGCGTGAAATTAATCAGAGCAGAGTTTAGAGATCAGATCCTCAGTACTTGCAGCGAATAATACTATTAGATTATTCTGAAAAACAGAGCTTGAAACTCTTCATACAAAGTCTTCAGTCTATGCTTCAGATGCTTCTGTAGCTTCTGCTTCAGATTCTTCTGTAGGCAGCGCTCAGAGTCTTCTGTAGGCAGCGCTCAGAGTCTTGCGTAGGTCAACATTCAGATCCATTTTTGCTTTCAGAAGAATATTAAATTTAATATCTGCAGCAAAAATACTTGAACAAATTTAGAGTATATAATTTCTTAATACAAAATTTCATTAGTGTTATCATCAAAACATAGAGATAAAACTAAGAACCAATCTGTGTTCTAACAGGAAGAGCTTTCATTCCTAACTTTCCCTCATTGAAATTTTCAAAAACTGATAACTATAGGTTTAACAAATAGTAACAATAGTGAGCTAACCTGGAATTAATAACAAACAACAAATTTCTCAGCATTGAATTCACTCTAAATTCCCATAGTTGTGTATGTTAAATCCTAAATGTAAGGCATTTTTCCAAATACCATATATCTTGAACTAACCCTAATTTAATTTTCAACAATTTAATCTTCAACAATTTCAACAGAACAAAGTTAAATGAAAACAGAGAGGAGTATTGAACCTGGAAATTTGAAACGATACAGAAACCGAAATGGTGAGTCGTTGGTATATTACGGCGGAGAGAACGAACTTGAAGTTGGTGATGCAGAGAAGATAAGTGATAACAACCTTCGTGTGACATGGAGAAAGATGAAGGCGCGGTGGTGGAGAAAGAAACGGCTGATGGTGGTCTGCTTGCTTTGGTGATGGTGTTTACTCACTCTGCAAGTGCATTCTTGATTCTGCGTTTTGGATTTCAAAACAATTATAACAAAAAATTTATTTTTTTTAATTTTTATAACTTTTGCATTTAAATTTTAATAAAAAAAATAAAAAAAATGCATTAGAACCGGCGGTTTCTGTAAATCGGCGGTTTTCCGGTTTTTCCCGGTCCAACCCGGTTTTTATCGGTTGGATGACACAGACGATCTGACTAGTAAACCAGACTGGTTACTAGGCCGGTTCCCGGTTCAACTGGTCCGGTCCGGTTTTTACAACTATGCTTTTAAGAAGCAAACTGAGCTCGTTAATAGATTGGGCACAAATTTGACTAAGCAGACCAGTTCCCGTGAGCGCTTGGGTTTGGATTTGAAAGTTGTCAGTAGTGTTCTCGCTTCTAAGAAGAAGGATTTGGATAAAGCTTATCTAGAGATTTCCAAGTTCAATAGTCAGTGGAATGCCACACTTGCTAACAACAAGGAGCGTGAAGATGGGCTGAAGCAACAGATTGCCAGACTGAAGACTCAGCTCAGAGCCAAGGATGAGAGGATTTCAGATGAGGCTTCACTCAGGCGTGATAGCGAGTGTAGACTGAACGAGGCTCTTGCAACCTTGGAGGATTACAAGCTGAGGGCCGATTCGAAGAGGTGCAAGCTAGAAGAGGTCTTTGGTGAAGGAGCCTGGGAAGACTATGCTGAGGGTCTCCAGCGCACTATTAGCCAGGATGACATATTCTCAATGAGGGATATTGAAGCTGAATTGCCACCGGCGGCTGATAAAAGGTTCAAGATGTTGGAAGACAAAATGAAGAGCTATGAGAAACAAAACTCCATGGGGATGGACATGGCCAATATGGGGCTGATCCCATATCTGAAAGTTCCGTTGAAGTTCAAGGTCCCTGACTTTGACAAGTATAAGGGAACCACTCGCCCAAGAGTCCATTTGTGTTCTTATTATAGAAAGGTGTTTGCCTACTCGGATGATGAGAAATTACTCATGCATTTCTTTCAGGACAGCCTGTCTGGTCCTTCATTGGAATGGTATATGAGTTTGGAACCTGTGAATATCTGCAATTAGAAAGACTTAGCTGAAGCCTTCATGAAACATTATCAGTATAACAGTGACCTTGCTCCCAACAGGGTCCAACTTCAGAACCTGACTCAGAAAACCGGTGAATGCTTTAAGGAGTACGCCCAAAGGTGGCACGAACTTGCAGCGAGAGTGCAGCCTCCGATGGTGGAGCGTGAGCTAATTGATATGTTCATGGCCATATTTCCTGGTGTCTACTATGAGAAGCTGATCAGTAGCATGTCAGGTAGCTTTTCTGATCGATAATCACTAGGGAAGGAGTAGAGAATGGTATAAAGTTGGGGAAGATCCAAGCTAGTGAAGTGCCTTCAGCTGGAGGAGGTAAGAAGGTATTCAGTAATAAGAGATATGAAGGCGAGACTAATTCAGTATCCAGTTCCCGAGGGAATAGGTGTCAGCGACCAGCACAAAATCGTCAGCTGCAGCCTCAGTTTGCTAGTATAATAATTCCTGTCGTTCCTCAACAGTAATAACAACAGAATAAACATAATTATGCTCAACGAAGATTTTAGGAGCGAGGTCGGACAGTTAGACAATTTGATGCGCCTCTGATGCCTTACCCTCAATTGCTTCAGACTTTATTACAGTTGCAGTTAGTTCAAAAGAGGACTATGGCTTCCTTGACAGGGCCACCTCCACCCGGTTATGATGCAAATGCTCGTTGCGAGTTTCATTCAGGTGCTCCGGGGCACAGTATTGATAATTGCAAAGCCTTTAAGCATAAAGTTTAAGACTTGGTTGATAGTAAAGCAATCAATTTCTCTCACGACACTCCCAACATCGTGTAGAACCCCATGCCCAACCATGGGGCAGCCGGAGTCAGTGCAATCATTGAAGATGAAAGTTTAGATATGGTAACTGATATCAATGATTTGAAGACGCCGCTGGGCTTTGTGAAGGCTAAGTTGCTGACAAGGGGTGTTTTCCCGGGTTGTGATGAGTCGTGCGCAGATTGTTTGAGTTATCCCGAGGGATGTGATAAACTGAAAAGTTGTATTTAGAGGATGATGAGTGAAGGAGTATTGCAATTTGACTGGGTTGTTGAGAACAAGTCTGAAGAATTAGTGGTTGTTGAGAGGAATGAGGTTGCAACGATCTCGATTCCATACAAAACCATCACTATTTATGTGCCTCCTAGGCCGCCGATAATTGTTATAACTAAAGCGGGTCCTGTGCCGTATGAGAGTACCAAAGCAATTCCGTGGAATTACGGAGCCGAGGTATATTGCAATGGCAAAAGCTAGAATTAGAGAGCCTGCCGGTTGGTGCGGTGGACAATCTTGTTGGAGCCGGAGGTATTACCCGAAGTGGCAGAGTCTTTTCATCACCTGAGGTGGTGGCTGAAAAATCTGATAGAGGAAAGGGTAAGGTTGTTATAGAGGAAACTTCTCAGGCTGGAGAGAAGGAATCTTTGTTAAAATATGTTGAAGAGTTCATGAGGCTGATAAGGAAAAGTGATTATAAAATAGTCGATCATCTTCAGCAAACTCCCTCTAAGATATCCATTTTGTCGTTGTTGCTATGTTCAAAAGCGCATCGGAATGCATTGTTGAGAATATTGAATACTGCTTATGTGCCGCAGGAGATATCGATAAACCAACTCGAAGGGGTTGTAGCGCACGTAAACGCAGGGATGGATTAGGCTTTACAAATTTGGATCTGACGCCGAAAGGTAGAAACCACAACATCGCATTGCATATTTCGATTGAATGTCGTGGAGCTATTATGTTACATGTACTTGTGGACACCGGGTCGTCCTTGAACGTGCTTCCAAAGAAAGCTTTGATGAAACTGGACACTCGGGGCATCGTGTGTACGCCTAGTGATTTGGTGGTGAGGGCTTTTGACAGAACCCGAAGGTCAGTATTTGGGGAGTTGGCGTTGCCTATTCAGGTGGGTCCCGAGGTGTTTGATGCAGTATTCTACATTATGGACATCCAGCCTGCCTATAGCTGTTTGTTAGGTCGTCCATGGATCCACTCAGCAGGAGCTGTAGCCTCCACGCTGCATCAGAAGCTCAAGTACATGGTTGGTGGCAGTGTCGTCACAGTTTGCGGAGAAGAGGATATACTGATTAGTCACTTGTCATCTTTTAAGTACGTTGAGGTGGATGGAGAAATCCATGAAATTCTCTGCCAAGCCTTTGAAACCTTCCGGATTAAAGACAAATCCCATGTCGTGAGCGGAGCGCCCGAGGTGGCCATGTCGTCTTTTAAGGAGGCCCAAGCAGCGGTCAAGGCTGAGGCATCGCAAGGATGGGGACAGGTGCTGGATATTCCTCACAAGCAAGATAAGTTTGGGTTAGGGTACCGTCCATCTTCTTCATCATCTTCACAGAGCAAGCCAAAGTACAAGGGGCCGGTACAGTTTACCAAAGGTGGGGTTATCTTCGAGAGGATTAATGTTGTGTCTGATAGTGAGAGGGAGATAGTGATTGTGACATGGATGCTTGGATCAAGTCGTGCATCCCAGGACAAATCTTGAACAACTGGTCTATCCAGGAAGTCATTCAAGTGACCCATGAAGAGTAATGCTTTGTTTTTCTGATTATTGTACAAC
This sequence comes from Lathyrus sativus, assembly GCA_963859935.3. NCBI lineage: Eukaryota > Viridiplantae > Streptophyta > Magnoliopsida > Fabales > Fabaceae > Lathyrus > Lathyrus sativus. The sequence continues at coordinate 32,005,335 of OZ012740.1, read as the reverse complement.
CCTATGTTCTACCGGAGCATAACGGTTTTGTCTTCAGGGCCTACTTGCTTATGTTTGAACTATCTTTTATCAATGAATCAAAGGGCGTTTTTCGCATTCAAATTTTGTGATCCTTGTTTTCCTTGTTTTGTGTTTAACAATAAAATGGCAATGTGGTTGTGCTTGGTTGCATATCATTTTAAGCATTTTAACCATTGTCATTGCAGGATTCACATTGTAGATGACACTGATTTAGAACCTTCTATGACTTGCTTCGACTTTGATCAACCGATATTTCAAGTTGAAGAAGAGATTAATGAAGAGGAAGCCTTGCCAGAAGAGCTAGCCAGACTCTTAAAACAGGAAGAAAGGGTTATTCTGCCTCATCAGGAGGAAATCGAGGTTATCAACTTAGGTTCTGAGGAAGCCAAGATAGAGGTTCGGATAGAGGTTGCATTGCAAAATGACATCAAGCAAAGATTGGTTGAAATGCTCAGGGAGTATAAAGATATTTTTGCTTGGTCGTATGAAGACATGCCCAGGCTTGACACTGATATAGTGGTTCAACGCTTGCTGTTGCGAGAAGAGTGTCCGCCAGTCAAGCAGAAGCTCAGGCGCACGAGACCAGATATGGTAGTAAAAATCAAGTAGGAGGTCCAGAAGCAATTGGACGCAGGATTTTTATCTGTTACAACATACCCTTCGTGGGTCACTAACATTGTACCTGTACCAAAGAAGGATGGTAAGGTACGGATGTGTGTTGATTACAGAGATCTCAACAAAGCGAGCCCGAAGGACGACTTCTCGCTACCCCACATTGACGTATTGGTCGACAATACTGCTCAGTATGTTGTGTTTTCCTTCATGGACGGTTTTTCCGGTTATAACCAGATCAAGATGGCGCCGGAAGACATGGAGAAAACGACATTTATCACGCCGTGGGGAACGTTTTGCTATAAGGTAATGCCTTTTAGGTTGAAAAACGCAGGGGCAACCCATCAGGGGACTATGGTGACTCTCTTTCATGATATGATTCATCATGAGATTGAAATATATGTTGATGACATGATTGAGAAGTCCCAGACGGAGGAAGAGCATCTGGTCAATTTGCTGAAGCTGTTTGAGAGGCTCAGGAAATTTAGGTTGAGGTTGAATCCAAATAAATGCACTTTCGGTGTGCTGTCTAGAAAGTGTTGGTGCGGTAAAGCAGCAAGCAAAAAATATTAAGTACCCAGTTTTATCGTCTCCACAGGGATTGATGCGATACGAATGCCATTCAACGATTTCTACATTTCTAAGCTTGTTTTCAAAAGTTTTAGTTTAAAAGGTTCAAGGAACCATGGATAAAAACAGAAAATATAAAGTAAAAACTGAAATATAAACGGAGCCTTATTGGGATTGGATCTCATCAATTGATAACATATGCATTCTTCTGATCAAATTAAACATAACACAATCATTCGTCTAATACCCTTACATATCACCCACGATAAAGCCTATCTCTAATGCAGCGTCGAGAAAACAACCGTGTTGTCTCATTGGTGATCTCTCATCCAACAAAAACACAACACAGAGCATTAAGAACTGATACTTGCGTAAATGCTAATCCTAAACCTATCTCTAGCGTTTAGGACCTAACAGGTAATCATCCTAGATCCAGATCTGAAAAGTATATCTTTATCACGATTCAAATCAAAGATAAACAGGTAAACAAGGACGACACCCATATTGGATAAACGATTGTTTTGCATAAAACACAATGATCATAACACGTACACACGCTTAACCCTTTTTACATGTATTCACCTAATCTGCCAAATGGTTGTGAACATCGTTCTTCATCACTATTATCACGCACCCACACAATATCGTATTGATCCTACCCATGCTACCCATGCTACTTAATCAACACAATACCAAAGAGGATACAATGAATATCAATTTTAAAACCATGTCAAAAGTTTGTTCATTGATAGAAGAAAATCTGAGATCAAAGATGTGAAAAGGTTTTGTCAAGACCCACAAATACATAATCAAAGATAATCAATCAATAGAGAATCAAAACTAGTTCACAAACATAAATTAGATGAAATACATCAGGTATCAAAAGATTACATCCAAACCCCAATAAGAAATCAAAGATCTTACCTCCTCCCTCTTAGGGTTTTGTGTTTCTCTCTCTAGAATAGATGAAGAGAAATAAGTTCTACTATCCAAAATGTTACATAATAGATTATGACCTAAAAAAGCAAGAAAAATACTTAAATATTACATTCAGGATCTGTCATGTTCGCCTAGCGAACAGATCCTTCACCTAGCGAACAATAAGTTAGGCATGTGAGGTGCCTCTGATGAGTCAAACCTCCCCTGAGACATTTCCAAGTGTTCGCTAGGCGAGCAATTCCTTCGCCTAGCGAAGCCTTCATTGCGAGCTTCGCCTAGCGAATTTATGGTTCTTTTGCCTCTGTCCAAGTCTGGGAGTATTCGCTACCACCTCGCCTAGCGAGTCCTTCGCCACCTTCTTCGCCTAGCGAAGTTTGTGAAGTTTTTGAGGAAGCTTCGCTAGCAAGTTCGCCTAGAGAACTTGCTGTTGTTTGCATGCTGTCTTGGTTTTCTTGCCCATTTCTTGTGTCTTACTTTTCACTTGTTTTGTGCCTAATTCTTGCACATTAACACACAAATCAAAGGTATCAAGAGATTTTCTCATAATGTAGCAAACCAAACAAAGCAAGGGTGGCTTTCAATACTTTCATGACAACAAATGAGTGAAAGATGCCAACATTTAATAGATCAAATAAGTGAAATTTGGCATATAACAGAAAGTTATTGGGGTTCATTGTTAGTGAAAAAGGAATCGAGGTCGATCCTGCAAAAATAAAAGCTATACGAGATATGCCAGCGTCGAAAACAGAAAAAGAGGTTCGTGGTTTTTTGGGGAGATTGAACTACATTGCTCGGTTCATATCTCATCTCACAACCACGTGTGAACCAATGTTCAAACTGTTGAAAAAAGATCAGGCGGTTGTCTGGGATGAGAATTGCCAAAGGGCATTTGATAAGATAAAAGAATATTTGCAGGAACCTCCGATACTGATACCTCCAGTAGCTGGAATACCTTTAATCATGTACTTAACGGTTCTTGAGAACCGTATGGGTTGTGTTCTCGGTCAACATGACGAGACTGGAAGGAAAGAACATGCGATATACTATATGAGTAAAAAGTTCACAGACTGTGAGTCCCGTTACTTGATGTTGGAGAAAACGTGTTGTGCACTCGCGTGGGCTGTCAAATGTTTAAGATAGTATATGCTTAATTACACAACCATGCTGATTTCGAAGATGGATCCGATCAAGTATGTCTTCGAGAAACAAGCACTTTCGGGTAGAATTGCCAGATGGCAGTTGGTACTGATAGAGTACAATATTCAATATGTTTCCCAGAAAGCCATCAAGGGAAGTGTTCTATCAGAGCATCTCACTGGACATTCAATCGAAGACTATCAACCTATGAAGTTTGAGTTTCCCGATGAAGACATCATGTATCTTAAGATGAAATATTGTGATGAACCATTGCTAGATGAAGGTCGTGAGCTTGGCTCCCAATGGAAGATGATATTTGATGGTGCTGTCAACTCGTACAAAAGTGGAATCGAGGAAATAATTACGACTCTCCATGGGTCTCATATCCCATTCACTGCCAGGTTGACATTTCCTTGCACCAACAACGAAGCGGAGTATGAAGTGTGCATCATGGGTTTATAAGAAGCCATTGATTTGAGGATCAAGAATCTTGATGTGTACAGCGATTCAACGCTAGTTGTAAATCAAATCAAAGGAGAATGAGAGACCAAGCAACCCAATCTGGTTCCTTACATGAACTATGCAAGGAGGCTGTTGCCATTCTTTGATCGTGTAGAGTTCCATCATGTGCCGAAAGCAGAAATCTTGAACAATTATTTTATCATCCGAATAAGATAGTATCTGCTAATCATGCCACTACTAACTATTTCATCAACCACTCATCAATAAAGTTGGAAAATATGACCACCCCCATTTGTCCTTGAATATATCTAATACTATCCAGTGAGAATTAATTTTCCTTATCTATGACATGGAAGGCCTTGCATATCAGAAGTTATGCCATGCATTATGTAGTCATAATTTTAATCTTTATCTCTCTGTCTCAGCTTGCAGAATGTAAAAACTTTTAAGGATGTGAAAGATTGTGATGATGCAAAGCAAGAACTTGAGGAAGTTGTGGAGTACCTAAAAAATCCAGCTAAATTTACACGCCTTGGAGGGAAGTTGCCAAAGGTCTACAAAAGTTATTGGTCTTTTTGTTTTCATTTAAATTATTGATTCTGTTCATATATCTTTCTACTTAACATTTATTGGTACTCAATTGTTATTAATTAGGTCGTTATTCTCACCACTATTTAGGAACTGATACATATTTTGTCCATCTCTATATCCACAATGTGTTGTGCACACTAACAACCATGTTAAGTTTTGGTCATCATGATATTATGTATTATTTATTTATTTTTTCTTTCATGCTATGCAGATGAACTCGCCTTGAAATAAAATGTCATGCTTTCTTATATGCATATAAAAAAAATCATGCTTGTTAATTAATGCAATTTAGCTATTATAACATTTTGCTTATGAAGTCTGGCTAAGATGGTTCTCTTTTCAGGGGATTCTTCTGACAGGGGCACCTGGAACTGGAAAAACTCTACTAGCCAAGGTCAGTTAAATTCTGACATTTTTGCAAAGTTCTTGGAAGAACTTAAATCTGGACTCTGGTTCTCATCTGCGACATTGATATTTTTTCCACTATGCATAATTCAACCGAGTAAAGTCATGCTTTATTGGAATGTTCTTTATAAATTAATCCATTAAAATTCAATATTATTATTATGACCTTGAAGGCTATTGCTGGAGAAGTTGGTGTTCCATTTTTCTATCGTGCAGGGTCTGAATTTGAGGAGATGTAAGTCTTCTTTTGCTAGACTATGTTGAGAAGTTGGCAAATGTTATTATGCAAATAATATAAAAAATATGTTAGGTGTTCAATAAAATGCTTTAATCAATTTCTCGCTTATTTTCACTTTAATTCTTTTACTTTATGATGTTGTATTATTATTGTTGTCGATGATTGTTATTGTTGCATGTTGTGGTTTATGAATTATGATGTTGAATTGTTGTTATTGATTGTTTCACTTTTTGTTACATGAGGTCCAATACTTCAATTTATGTTCACTTTATATAAATTATATGCTTCAATTTATATTAACTAAGAATTTATTTTTTAAATTTAGTTAATAATAACAGTAGTTAGCAAATAAAATTTTGTTTTGTTAACTTGCTGCTAATTTCATGAATCACATGAAATAATGTTCTATGTTAGAATCCACCTCAAATTGAATATGGCTATGTTAATTTTAATATTCTGCCGAGATAAATTTAATTAAAGATCTTTTATTTTAATTGATAACTTTTTATATATTATATACAATATGAATTTGCGATCTTTAAATTTTTTTCCAAACTTCAAAAAATTTCTGACTTCGCCGCTATATATATATATATATATATATATATATATATATATATATATATATATATATATATATATATATATATATATATATATATATATATATATATATATATATATATATATATATATATATATATATATATATATATATATATATATATATATATATATATATATATATATATATATATATATATATATATATATATATATATATATATATATATATATATATATATAAAGAGGGGGATTATTAGTTTTATTTAGATATGATATTTAAATAATCAATACAACTAGCTGGAATAACATTTGACACTTTCACATGTTATTGTTCATAATACGACGAATAATGACTTTTTAAAAATTGATTTTTTTAATATTTATATTAAAACAATTTTAGTTAATAAATTGTAAAAGTATAGTTGATACAATTGATAATTTAATTAATATGTATTATGAAATAAAAAAGTAGTATTGATTGGCAAAGTAAAGTTGATTAATTAAATATAAAATATTAATTAATACAATTCATAGTTTACTATTAAGTGTCATGACATCAAATCATAAATTCATATATGATAAATCTACTTTGGTTAATGATTTGTACAATAATAATTAACATTATTCATAATTTGGTATAAGTGTCTAATAATATATAAAGATCTTAAGTATAAAAAATAAAATTAATTAATTAATTATAAAATATTGGTTAATAGAATTTATGATTTAATATCTGAAAATGGCTAATATTATGTATTATATAAGTTAACAAAATAGTAAAAATGATTAATAAATCATATCTAATATAAGTGATACGAGTTGTTCCCATATGGTTGCACATGGTGGAGCCGCAAAACACTATCCAATTCTAAATAGTTTTTCTCTCAATATTTTAATTTTATTTTTTATAAACCAAATAAATTATTAAATCTCTATTTTTTTATAGAAGTCAAATAATTATATATTAAAATAAAATGTTTGCCGAGGTAAAAAAAACACAATAACCTAATCTTTATAGAAGACGATATTAGGGTTAGCTTTAAGATTATACCACAAAATGCATATAGTCATTTAAAATGCCCTAGTCTATCAATTTAAGGTAATAGAATGCTCCTGCTATTAATATCAATTAAAATTTAAAAGTACGAAATTTGAATTTTCTGCAAGATTTATGCTTTCAGTGTCGTCTAAATACGATAGACTTGTTTTCTTTAAAATAAAAAATTCATAAATTTATTTTTCCAAATAGCTCAAATACTTAATGACTCAATTTATATTATTAGATATCTTATTAGGGTTTCGACTCTTCATGCAACCCTTCATCCTTTCAAGAAAAAACTGTAAAAAAAGAATAAATCTAACATATAAATAAAACAAACCCTAAAATTCAAAAGATTTGAATTTAGTTAGCATTGTTTGGCCTAAAACACAGGCTTAATTGTGTCTTGGCTTATTTTTTGGCCTAGTAAACTTCTCAACAAACGATTCAAAAAAGCATAATCCTGATAACTTAAATAACAGTTTGCATGGTCCGTTCATTCTCTTCCTCTTGGGAGTCAATTTCTTAAACTTCAGATCGGACGGTGTTTTCAACTCTTCATTGTCATCTTCATCTTCTTCCATCACAAACTTTGGAATAACAATAGCCAATTTCTTCATACCACTATCTAGTGATTTTAAATCCTCCATTATATTCTAAAAAGCGAAAGATTGTCTTTTTGTAGTTACAATGAATTAACAAAATATATTAATCAAGAAAACTTCTTTAAAATTTTTAGATGACCTTAATAGATGGCTTTTGGTAAGACAAAATCTATTGAAAAATATTTTTAAAATTTATCAATTGATTGATCCATCAACCAGAAATGATATTGTTATTTGTTGTGGCTTTCATATGTATAAATTTAATTGGTCTTCATTCATGATCCAATGTTCGATAAGCACCATCAATTACTTTAAATAATATTATAATTTATGACCTATACTATATTTTTTATTTTGCGATAAAAAAGGAAAATCCTAAACAAAAAACAAAATGGAAATTAAAAAAAAGTATATCAAAGACCACAAAAAAAAACATATACAATTAAAGTTAAATAAACAAAAGGTTTAATTCTTTTTTTCCCTTAACCTAATTTATTATTTCTATTTAGTCTCTTAATTCAAAAACATTACACTTGAGTCCCTTAAAACATTTTAGTTAACCTTACAAGTCCCTTTTATTAAATTATATTGAAAAAAAAGTTAAAATAAAACGCTGCATATTTCAATATTGACATGACATATTTCAATATTGACATGGCATATTGTTTTTGTTTCTTAGATGATTGATAAACTTATTTTAATTTAAATTATGAAATATTTTTCCACTTTAGAAACATAACTTCTGACCTCTTCACCTACCAACAAAAGCAGAAATCTTTGGCTAAACTCATTAGTTTTGAACCCTAGGTTATTGTTGTACTCTTTCACTGTCTGAAATCGTTGCTACAAAGAAGAAGAGTTGGAGTGACGAAGACAATGAAACTTGTAGCTATTTGGAGCTAGTTTCACCATTATTTATTTCCAGTTTAAGGTACGATTATGCCTGCATTATATTAAAAAACAAACCTTTGTATTTTTCTCCTTCTTCATAGACCAATTTCTGCATTATTTGGTGTGGTTAGGTCATGATTGATAGGTTTGAGTGTGTTATCCATCATGGGGTGCGTTTGTGGAGTTTAACAGATTATGTTACAAGGGGTTTGGAATGTTGACCCGAATTTATGGAGTTATTTTGAGGTTGTGGGTAGGTTAACGGATTTGTGGTATCCAGAAGTGGAGAGTTTGTGGTATTATGATTCAATGTATAATAATTAGCTAGTTTTGTTGAAAGATGATGCAATAACAAATATAATGAAAATGATAGCATTGATCAATGGCAATGTGCATTTATATGTCATGCATCCAGTTATGGGGAAGAGCCAATATTGTCTCTAGAAAACGATGTATGACCCAATGTTGTGGAAGAAGACAATTTAGAAGATTTGAATAATGAGGTAAAGGTAATTGTGAATATTTGGGTACTCTGAATAGTTCAAAAGATGACATATTGGATGATTTGAATAATGATGTAAAAGTAACTTTTGATGATTTTGGGGCTTTTGAAGATTTGGATAGTTTAGGTGACAAGTTTAATGAAGGAGGGACTACTAGTGTAAAAGATACAACTGCGGTTGACCAAGAATCTTCATTTAAGGATGTGAAATTGGATGGGAACATTAAGGGAATTGACAAAAAAGATTCATGTTAGGATGTTAATTTGGAGGGGCCACCGTGCCTGAGGAGGTAATAATGGATATTACTTTGGAGGGGACCACTAATTATATGGTATGTGATTAAGAAGCTGATATATTGGATGGCACACCTTATCTGGTATGTGTTCGAAAAGATTCAGTAGTTAATGGACTAATTTTCAACCCAGATGAAGATGAGGGATTGAAGTGTAAGCCAAAAGATGGTGGTGGTAGTGAAAATGACAGTGCTTTGAATGTCAACTTTAAGGATTCTGATGAAGTTGCTATAAAAATTGGAGAAAAATTGCAATTGATAAAGAGGATGGTATAGGAAAGGGGAAGGGCAAAGGAAAAGTTAAAGGAAATGGGAAGGGCAAAGGTAAAGGAAAGAGGAAGGGCAAAGGAAGAGGTAAAGGAAAAGGGAAAGCCAAGGTTGAGAGACCAATGAATCAAAGGAAGGTGGAAGAAGTAGTTGAAGGTGGTGGTTCAATTGATGATGTGAATGAAGGTGAGGTTTCAAAGGAAAGCTTTAGAGATTTGAGTGAGTTTTAAGAATATGATAATGATGAGTTACCCCAAGAGTATGATAGCGAATATGAAGAGGTTTTAAAAGATAATTTTCAAACATTCAAGTTTCCAAAAAGAATGGATGATTACAAGTAGGAGTTAAGAAATTATTTTGCTACCAATGAAGACTTTAAAGAGGCAATTAGAACATATGTTATTCATTCAAGTAGAAATCTGAAATTTAAGAAAAATGATAACAAGAGGATGAGAGTCATATGTAAGAAAGGTTGTCCATGAGAGTCATATTGTGCAAAATTACAAGATGAAAACACTTGGCAGTTGAGAAAAATTATGGACAAACACACGCATGTAGTAGGGATTATAACGTTATATTCCTTAATTCCAAATGGTTTGGCAAAAAGATTCAAGCTAATGTAAGATAGAATCCTAATTTAAAGTTAACTGATATAATGGAGAAAGCAAAACTAAAGTGGAATGTAGGGATTAACAAAACACTTGCATATATAGCATAATCACTTTCTATTGGCATTGTTGATGGTTCATTTAGAAAGCAATATATAAGAATCCATAATTATGGTCACGAGTTGTTAAGGGCAAGCCCTGGATAAACTGTTAAATTCATAAGTCAATCAATTCAAGGTGGAAAGAAAACTAGTGAGAATCTTGAGAGGTCTTTGAATCCACATTTTCAAAGGATTTATATATGCTTCAAAGCTTTCAAAGATAGTTTTTTCAAGTGCAGACCTATAATAGGATTGGATGAATGCTTTTAAAAGGGCTACTATGGTGGACAAATACTTGCAGCCATTGGGAGGGATCCAAATTACCAAATGCTGCCAATATCATTTGTTGTAGTTGAGGGAGAAACCAAAGATTCATGGAGTTGGTTTTTAGAGCTATTGACATCTGATTTGGGAGGTGTAAAATTATGCAATACTTATACATTTATAACTGATGAACAAAATGTGTGTATGGCTGGTCTATTTTAATTATTCCTTACATATTAAGTAGTTTTAGACTTACATATTCATGATCGTAATGCAGGGTTTATTGCTTGCATTTGATGATTTACTACCTGAGGTTGACCAAAGATTTTATGTTAGGTACTTGATATTTGGATATATTTGATAATTGTTATATGATATTTGGATACTTGATATTTGTGTTAGGTACTTATACAACAATTCAGAAAGAAGTTTCCAGGTGTTAAACTAAAGGAACTGATGTGGAAGGCTACTACTGCTACTCATCTAAATGCTTGGGAAAAAATAATGTGTGAAATAAAAAGTGTTAATGAAGAGGTATTTAAGTACCTTTGGAAGATTCCACCAAGGTTCTGGATCAAATCATGACAGATACATTTCAAATATGAAAGACACATAAACTCATAGACAGATAAAATGCCAACCTAAAAATACATTGTTACAAATACAATATTCAACACTAAGCTTAATATTCCAACAACAATGGACACTTTCAACCATCCTCTAGTGTGGATGATCTGATTCTTCAATTTGAAAATTTTCTTCTTTTGCCTTTGAATCTTAAAATCTCTCTCACCAACAATTTTGTCATCTAACCATTTGAAGAAATTACAACCCTTATTCAAATAATTTATGTAATTTCTACAACCTTAAAATTTACGTTGTTCATGTCACCCACAGTATGAATGATACACTCATCTTGCCAATAACATTCCCTCCTCTTGTTTCTATTAATAACTGATCCACTTGTTCCAATGAAAGCACTACTTGACAACTTTGACATTGGAAAAAATTAAATCCCTAGAGACAGAGCTTTAAGATTTAGAGAGATGAAATGAAAGTTCAACACAACCTTGATTTTAACTCATATGCAATTGCAAACAAGAACAAATAATATGAATGTTTGAAGAAGAAAGAATAAAATGAAATGTGACTACAATCAATTTGAATCACATACACTCAAAAAACCCTTTCACGTTTAAATATAAAGAAAGAAAGAATAAGATTTTTTGATACAAGTGAAACTCTAAAATTATGAATTTTTATTCTTTTGCTGAGTCATTACTTAGTTGGCACGCCACCTTGGCAAATATTATGTTTTCTCAGTTAAACTAACTAAAAGGACCAATAATGATAATGAACTAATATTAAGGGGGTATATTATATCGTTTTTTTTTATATTAAGGGATGAAAGCGAAACACAAAATTAACTTAAGGGACCTGGTGACTAATTATACCTAAACAAAACTATAAATAGATTTAAAAAATCCTAACACTTAACAAATTCAGAATTCCAAGTCACAACACACCTCATTAACAAATTTAGAATTCCAAAAAATATGTAAATGGAAACACGATTGGAAAAAAATCAAACAAGCAAGATCAATAGTCGTGCCTCTTTGCATCGTATAAAAATTAGTCATTAAACACTCAAGATATATATTCTAAAGTATACAAAAAATATATTGAAAAATCCACTTAAAATTCTCTTGTTCAATTTTCTAATCCAAACCCTAAATATGATGGTAGGCTGATTTAGATAAAAAGATTTCGTCCCAGCATCATGTCAAACAATTACATTTGTACATTAGCACTAGTAAAGTGAACATAACTATAATTTTATCCACTAATTCTAAAGAAACACACATGAATAATTATTCACACAATTCACCCCTTTCTTGCTAACAAATAACTCATGACAAATAACAAATAACATTATATCTCTCTCAGTCCTCACTCATATTGTGAATCATATCATCTCAAATACCACATAGACCTATTCACAAGATAGATACAACCTTACAAATAAAAACATTTAGAATCCCATTATGATTACACATATATTTAAATTGAATAGTTTGAATCCATCAATGTTCGCGAGGTTTTATCATAAAAACCAATTTAACGTGTATCTATTTTCTATTTCTTATTTTTACCTTCATTATCTTCTTTTGAAGTTTTTTAATTACATTTAAATTAATAAATTAGTTAAAATTTATCAAATATTTAAAATTTAATTGACAAATGTTAAATATTTAATTATTTGTGCTAAGCATTCGACATAGTCGAAGATAGTATGTAGTTGTTAAAAGAGGTAAATTTGACAGAGTTAAACTTAGTATTTATTTTGAGTAACATTTGAGTTAGTTAGATTATTTAGTGTGTAAGTAATCTCACTTATAAATAAGGAGACACCCTTATTTACAAAGTAGTAACAAGTGTACAATTTAGTTATAATTGAATAAAATCATATTCTCTTCTTCCAAAACATAATTTTCATTTTATCTCTTTCTTTGTCGAATTATCTCCTATTTTTAAATTTTTGTGCGACGAAATCTTCTTGCAACTAATGTGTGGTTGTATCACTCAAGTGACGAGTAAAGAACGAGAGAAGATCAATCAGAAAAATTATTTCTTGTTCATTAAAATTGATTCAGATTATCTCAAAGATTGGAGTTTAATTCCAACAACAAACATGGTTGTTATCAACTAATTTTTTTTGTCAAATAATTTAGTGTCTAAAATTCACTATTTAAAAGTGAACAAATATTATGTCATAGATTCAAACCCGCACTCCTACGTCTAATGTTCCTACACGACTATCAATTAAGTTGAGTTAACAAAACTTCTATCGACTCATTTAAATTTAACATATAAAATCTAATTTCACGCCATATATAAATCATAGTTAAACTTATTAGCATACACAAAATATCAACCTATAAAATTTAATTAACAAAAAGTGTTTATAATAATAATAAGGATAATTAGGAATGCTTAATTATCAACCTATAATGATAATACCCTAGTGAAACTTGTGATTGTGTTGTTATAAAAACTAAAAAAAATTCACACACGTACACAAAAATCTCAAGCCGGCGCCAATTTCATTGTTGGATAAGGTACCTCACATTACGTGCTTCTTGTTCTTCCTCATATTACTTCCTTCCACAAAGAGGGAAGGAAAACCATGGCAACACTTCAAACTTCTCTTCTCTTCAAACCCCCCTTCCCATTCCTCTTTCCCAACCACTCCACTCATAAACCTCACCACCGCCACTTCTCCTTTTACCCCACGCGCCTCCGCCCGCGCGTTCTATCCCCTCCACTTTTCTGCACATTTCAACCTGACGCAACAACTCCCCACTCCGACCCTAACCAAACCCTACCCGAATCAAAACCCGGTTCCGCTGATGTAGAGCTTATAAACTCGACGGAAAACGACACCGTTGCGGTTTTGGATTCAAATTCAAACGAATCACGATTCGAGAATGTTGATGGCGAGAGGCTCGAGGCTTCGGAAAGTGAAAAGATGGATTCGAAATTGCCGATAGTGGTGTTCTTGATTGGACTTTGGGTGAGAGCAAGAGAACGTGCTGAGAGGGCGTTTTCGGAATTCTTTGATTGGTGGCCGTTTTGGCGGCAGGAGAAGCGGTTGGCGAAGTTGATTTCTGAAGCTGATTTGAATCGGCAGGATGCTGATAAGCAGAGTGCTATGTTTGTTGAACTCAATAAGCACAGGTTTTATGAATTTGTAATTTCAAGTTTTGCCATTGTAGTGTAGGAGTAAGATAGAAGAAGATTTTACATTTTGCAGTTTGTTTGGAAAATTGGATTTGAGTGTTGTTGAAAATTGTAGTACATGCAACAATTTGCTCGGGAAAATTGAAATTAGGGAAAATTCACCTAGGTTTTTTGTTTTTCAATTTTTATAGAGTTGTTATATATGTTTTTAGGAAGATTTTTACTGCTACTATAAAAATTAGGGTTATAGGCCTAAGAAAGAGAAGTGGAAGAGAAACTTGCTAAAAAATAGAACAGTTATCTTCATTGAATGATTCCTTTCCAAAGACACAATTTACTCTGGTAATGTTTGGAAGCTTAGGAGGGGAAGGGAGGGTTTTCGGTAAAATAAGGAAGAAAGGAAAAATAAAGGAATGATAGTCCCCAACTTGAAAAGAGAGTTTATTTTTCTTCATAACACACAAACCCTTAATATAGGAGAACTCAAAAAATGTATTGTAGGGTTTAAAAAAATTCTTCAAATCGTTTCAATGTTGTTAAAGAAACTGGTATTACTCTATTATGTATTGGAATTTGTGTATTATCTCAGTTACTTTTTTTAATTTATGTTCATGCAGCTTTTAGTTTTTGTGCAACATGCTTTATTTTATATACATTTATTTATATTTTAACCAATGCGGCTTCCCTTATTTACCTGCTATGCTCTCCGCTATTAGTAACATTGTCCACACCATCTTAGAAAAAGCATAATAAAATTCAAAACATAAATTTATTAAAGTCAACTTAACAATTGTTTACTGCGGGTTTCTAAATCTAATTCTTGAGCTGGATCAATCATAAGCCCACTATTATACTCATTTCCTTTATTTATATTAGTCCCGAGTCTGTGATAGAGAGATTTGAAGAAAGGGATCGAGCTGTGGACAGCAGAGGAGTTGCAGAATATCTTCGAGCACTAGTGATCACTAATGCTATTGCAGAATATCTTCCTGATAAGGAATCTGGAAAACCCTCTGGCCTTCCTACCTTGGTAATCACTTTGAAGCTAAATTTTTCATGTTCTTGTTCTTTTGTTTTTTTGAATCAATTTTCAGTCTTTATTATTGAATTATTACCTTGGTAATCACTTTGAAACTAAAATTTTCATGTTCTTGTTGTTCTTTTGTTTTTTTGAATCAATCTTCAGTCTTTATTATTGAATTATTACCGTGCTTCATTGTTCATTAGTCGAGGTAGAGTGCAATTAGGCTATTTGTTTTGTATCTATTTGTTGATACTAGTCTCTGTTCAAAAGTGAATTTGTTTTGTTTTATTTTCCACGAAGTCATTAAGATGATTTTCTGTGTAGGTATTGTGAGACTGCTTTGATCAAATTCCTTAACAAATGTCTGTCTAGTGTAATAGGTCATTGACCTAGCTCTAGTTTTTACCTTAAGCTTATGCTTTTGTGATAGTTGTTCATGACACTATCATCCAATATGATGGAGGAGTTAGGGGGACATTATGGATGATTTAAGTTGGGAGAATGAGAGGAAAAATGCTTCAAGCTGTCAAGTGATAATTGTGATAGAAAATGTTTCTCAAGCTCAAAGAATTCTATTATCATGCAACCACAGAAAGTGTAATGCTGTGTGGTGCCGAGTCTTGGTTCCTAAAATCCAGCAAGAGCATAAGCTTAATGTTAGTTAAATGATGAATAGGATTAGAAGTGAATGTATGAGAGAAAGTTGTGGGTGGCACAACATCTGTTGAAAAGATGATTGAATCTCACCCAAAAGATGATGAAAGATGATGAATAGAATCCAATAGGATTAGCAATGTAGAAAGATGATGAATAGAAGATGAAGCAGTTATAGTGAATAGAATGCAGGTTACCTTATAGTTAGAGATAGAGGGTGACCGATAAAGTCTATAGAATGAAAAAATATTGAAGTGGACTTGATCTAAATGGACTTTTTGAGGATTGGTTCTATCTTGACAGAAGTACAGAAACAGAATATTATGACATTGATTCTTTCTTGAAAGGAGTACAGAACATAATAACATTGCTTGATTAATGTCATTGACAAACCTAATAAGAAAAAGGATTTACTGGTTTTCTTTCTATTAAAAAGTTTGGATAATCATTATTTTCATATTTATACAAAATTATTAGGTAGTATTTCTCCGTCATTTGCTTCTGGATCTGAAATATTTGATTTGTGTACTTATCTTAGAATACATGATATAATTTATGATGCACTTAAAAGATAGTTCTTGTCCATTCCATTGATTCTTCCAATTTTGCCTCTCGTTAACATGAACTTTTTTTTTATTATAATAACATCATTTGATAATTAGTTCATAATTTACTTGTATTATTCTGTGGAAACTTATGAAAAACATATTTTCAGCTGCAAGAGTTGAAACAACGGGCATCGGGTAACACGGATGAGACTTTTCTTAACCCTGGAATATCTGAGAAGCAGCCGTTGCATGTGGTTATGGTACTTTTTTAATCAGAAGACCTTCTTTATGCATTGAGTGCTTAACATATACTTATGTACTATAGAAATAAATTCTTCAAATTTCCATTTGCATCCTAGATTCTATTATTTGATTTTTCTCAGAATCTCATGAAGCTGCCTCATTGTTTAGGTTGATCAGAAAGTATCAAACAAATCACGCTTTGCAAAAGAGCTTATCTCAAATATTTTTCTTGCTGTAGCTGTTGGATTGTTCTGGTACGAGCTTCTGGTTTCCCTGTCTTTCTCTCTTTGTCATTCTGTTGTATAACATCCACTATTTGACCTTTGCATACCTGTATTCCTAATGTATGTTGGTCAGGTTTATGGGCGCTGCTGCCCTTCAAAAATACATTGGAAGCTTGGGTGGGATTGGTTCTTCAGGTGTTGGTTCAAGTTCTTCCTTTACCCCAAAGGAGTTAAACAAGGAAGTAATGCCAGAAAAGGTCATTAATCTGTTTTTACTGATAAACTTATATTTTATTTAACAATATTAGAATGGGGCATATAGATTATTCATTCTTTTGGAAAAGACATGATTAGTTTAGGGTGTGTGTTAACAAGAAATTTGGGTTGTCAGTGAGATCTTGGATGAGAAGATTGTAAATGCAATAGGTTAGTGAACAATAGCGTATCATGATAGATGTAATACTCAAACAATTATTTTATTATCCGAATAAGATAGTATCTGCTAATCATGCCATTACTAACTATTTCATCAACCACTCATCAATAAAGTTGGAAAATATGACCACCCCCATTTGTCCTTGAATATATCTAATACTGTCCAGTGAGAATTAATTTTCCTTATTTGTGACATGGAAGGCCTTGCATATCAGAAGTTCTGCCATGCATTATGTAGTCATAATTTTAATCTTTATCTCTCTGTCTCACCTTGCAGAATGTAAAAACTTTTAAGGATGTGAAAGGTTGTGATGATGCAAAGCAAGAACTTGAGGAAGTTGTGGAGTACCTAAAAAATCCAGCTAAATTTACACGCCTTGGAGGAAAGTTGCCAAAGGTCTACAGAAGTTATTGGTCTTTTTGTTTTCATTTAACTTATTGATTCTGTTCATATATCTTTCTACTTTACATGTATTGGTACTCAATTGTTATTAATTAGGTCGTTATTCTCACCACTGTTTAGGAACTGATACATATTTTGTCCATCTCTATATCCACACTGTGTTGTGCGCACTAACAACCATGTTAAGTTTTGGTCATCATGATGTTATGTATTTTTTTTTGTTTTTTATTCCATGCTATGCAGATGAACTCGCCTTGAAATAAAATGTCATGCTTTTTTATATGCATATAAAAAAATCATGCTTGTTAATTAGTGCAATTTAGCTATTATAACATTTTGTTTATGAAGTCTGGCTAAGATGGTTCTCTTTTCAGGGGATTCTTCTGACAGGGGCACCTGGAACTGGAAAAACTCTGCTAGCCAAGGTCAGTTAAATTCTGACATTTTTGGGAAGTTCTTGGAAGGACTTAAATCTGGACTCTGGTTCTCATCTGTGACATTGATATTTTTTCCACTATGCATAATTCAACCGAGTAAAGTCGTGCTTTATTGGAATGTTCATTATAAATTAATCCATTGAAATTCAATATTATTATTATGACCTTGAAGGCTATTGCTGGAGAAGCCGGTGTTCCATTTTTCTATCGTGCAGGGTCAGAATTTGAGGAGATGTAAGTCTTCTTTTGCTAGACTATGTTGAGAAGTTGGCAAATGTTATTATGCTAGAATTGGGGTTACATTTTGTTATTCCAAAAGTGGTGCATAAAAAGGCAGTTGTTGTTAATGACTATGTTGTCAATCCTGGATAAGGATACCTATTTGAATATTTTTGGGCAAATTACATGATTAACATTTTAAACAGATAGTTACTGTAAAATTAACCTAATAACTACATATTCACAAAATATTCATAATTCCAACAAAAGTTAACGAAACAAACAAGTTTAAGTCTTACTTATAACTTGAAGTAACTAAATATTAAAACTCTTATAGAAGTTATAGTAAATAGGAATCAAAGATGATCATGATCAAGACTGAGATGAAGTTGCCATGGCTGAACAGAGAGGAAAAACACTAAATGAAGCCTACTCTGTTCTATTAGCATGATGCAAAGGGGAAAAAATAAAAATAAAATGCACCGTTAACGTGACTTTCTCTGTTCTATTCACACAAAACAGGAGGGCAGGGTTGCCGGTGTCTGGGTTGACAGTGGCTGCTTGTGAGAATGGAAGTTTTAGCAGAATAGAGAAGGAAATGGAGTTTTAGGGTTTTTTAGTGTGCAAAATACAAAGTATCCCTTAAAACTGTCTATTTTAAGGGTTTTTTTGCTTTTTTGAAATCCTCATTCATTGTCGCTGGTCTGTGTGCCCCAAGGGAATAAACCCAGACAACTTGAACATTACAATGTATGTAACATTGTGATGAGCTATAAACATTCCAGAATTTCTTATTTCTCTTAGATGCGTGACACTCTAAGTTGGTATATTAAATGCTAAAATGTTTTCATGTGATCTCTTAACAAAATTTAGAACTTCAATCCGTGTCTTCTGGAAATTGTAACTTTTAAGTCAGCGGATTGAATTCATATTTCTTTTCATGCTCAGGTTTGTTGGAGTTGGTGCTCGACGTGTAAGGTCCTTATTTCAAGCAGCCAAAAAGAAGGTCGATTGCTTTTTGTTGATCTCTCATAATAGTCTCCTATATGGTTTACTCTTTACACATGACTTTTACATGTTTCTAATTGTGGAGTGTTTTTTCTCTTGTATCTTTTGTAGGCTCCTTGCATTATCTTCATTGATGAAATTGACGCCGTTGGATCAACAAGGAAACAGTGGGAGGGCCACACCAAGAAGACATTGCACCAACTACTCGTTGAAATGGATGGGTTTGAGCAGAATGAGGTATCTTTGACCAGCTTAGGTTGCAATTTGTTTGTCTTCTTTTCCAAACTTATTTATCAATTTTTATGTTGTAGGGAATAATATTGATGGCTGCAACAAACCTACCTGATATTCTTGATCCAGCTTTAACGAGGCCTGGTAGATTTGATCGACATGTAAGTTTTTATATTCATTGTTTCACCTATAAATGATTTATGAAAAGAAAGAAGAGCAGTATAAATGTTAAAATAAGTCATATCGCAAGAGTTAACAAACTAAACAAGAGACATAGGAAAATAAATCAAAACACAGGTTACAAGTAATTTCCAGTTTCTCTTTCAATCCAGGTTGTTGTACCCGATTAATCTGTATATAATACAGCAGATAAGATGACTAACAAATTCTGAATTCCAGATTGTTGTACCGAATCCAGATGTACGTGGTCGGCAAGAAATATTGGAACTCTACCTGCAAGATAAACCTACAGCTGAGAATGTTGATATTAAAGCCATAGCTCGTGGTACCCCAGGATTCAATGGGGCAGGTGAGTTACTCATGTAAATGCATTTGACATGACATAATTTCTATCAATGCGAATATATACTTCTTCAAATCCCCGAATGATGTTCTCTATAATTATATATTCGCATAAACTAGATCTTGCAAATCTGGTGAACATTGCTGCCATTAAAGCTGCGGTTGAAGGTGCAGAGAAATTAACAGCTTCTCAGTTGGAGTTTGCAAAAGACAGAATAATTATGGGTACAGAGCGAAAAACAATGTTCATATCTGACGAGTCAAAAAAGGTATGTGTAGGAAATCAGTATATGTCAGGAAATTCAGTTTGATACTTAACTGTGGCCTAATCGATTGATGTAAACCATTGGCTTCCACCATATTTTCAAATCTTGTCATCTTTTAACTTTTTTTGAATATGGGACTTCTTTGCTACATTATCTTAAAACATTCCAGACTTTTCCCTATAGTTGTAAACCCATGCTGTGAGGTTACAATAGGATTACAAGTGTACTAAAATTCTAAACATCAAGTTTTGATCATAATTGTAAACAGTGTCTTATGATTGACGTGGGCTTAACATAAAAAATACTAATAATACTTGGAAGGAAAATTTTGGCAACTTGACCATTCCATATACTTGTAGAAAATACCAATCTTTTATATTTATGAAAATAGAAAATTGGATGCCTATCTAATGATTAGTTAGTTGCTAAATCAGTTGTTAGCTGGTGAGCTCAGTTGACATGGTAGGTAAATTTGTTTTACTTTTTTGTAAAAAATTCCCTGTACCTCGAGTCATTATCCCAGAGTAATATCTGACCTGCTGGTTGCTCCAAAACAAATATTTTATCAATTTTTTGGCATAATTGAATTTTGCTGGTATAATTGAATTTTATCAATAGTAAGTATTTATCTGTCAAATAATAACCTTGTAAAAATTTCAGCTTACTGCTTATCACGAGAGTGGCCATGCGATTGTTGCCCTTAACACCGACGGTGCACATCCAATTCATAAGGCAACAATAATGCCCCGTGGATCTGCTTTAGGAATGGTTACTCAGCTTCCCTCAAGTGATGAAACGTCAATAAGTAAGAAGCAGTTGTTAGCTCGCCTTGATGTTTGTATGGGAGGAAGAGTTGCAGAAGAGCTTATCTTCGGCCGTGATAATGTCACAACTGGAGCAAGTAGCGATCTTCAATCTGCTACTGAGCTTGCCCAATACATGGTAATATTCTGCTCCCCTGTCATGTGGCAAGTAAAGTTGTGGCATCTGTTAGTTCTCTACAAAATTGATTCAATTTTTTTTCTGTATTCGTTTTGTCGTCGTTCAATTGTTACTTGGAATATCGACTTGTAGTAACTGAAATTCCAGACAAATCTTAGTTTCTGCTGAATTTTTTTAATAATAGTTTCATTTCAAAATGAGCTTGACATTCATTGCTTGTGTATGTTGTATTTTAAACTATCTTCACAAGGTTTCAAGTTGTGGGATGAGTGATACAATCGGACCAATTCATATAAAGGAGAGACCAAGTTCTGAAATGCAGTCACGTATTGATGCAGAGGCAAGTATTATAAATCTATAATTTCTTTTAACATTTCTGACAATTGAAATCATGTTTGGATTAATTGGTTTGCTCTTCTAATAATATCGATAATTAAATTCGTGGTTGTAGCTGATCTTTTCCTGTTTTACAGGTTGTTAAACTCCTTAGAGATGCATATGATCGCGTGAAAGCTCTTCTGAAGAAGGTTTGTTGAATATTATTGTACATATTGTTTTTTTTTTTGTGTAAAAAGATTGAGGGGTCTTAGGTAATGCAAGGGTACTTTCGAATGCACACAAAGAAAATGTACTCCCTCAGTTCTTTTTTAAATGACACTTTTTAATTTTTTACACATACCAAAAAAAGGCTAATCAATATTGTTACTTTTCTTACAATCATTTTTCTTTTACCTATAATACCCCTAGTTATTTCTTACATTTATTTTACTTTTTCTCTCTCTGAAATAACTATCTAGGGGCAATTTTGACAAAAATGCATTTAATATTATCTTGAACTTTACAAGTGACAATTAAAAAGAAACAAAAAATTATTCAAAAAGTGACATTTAAAAAGAAACGGAGGGAGTAATTGATTAGTTGTTTAGAAGTCTTGTACCCACAAAGAATATGTATATGCGAAATGCTAACATGTAAGTTATTCAACCCACTAGTAAGTTTGACTAAATTCTTTAGTTCAGTGAGTCAAGTAACTAGTAGCCACTAACATGTTTTTGTGGTGAAAGTGTGGTATTAGGGGAGGATTATCAAAATAAGAAAATTAGAATCAAAAGCAACTTTTTGAGATGGCACAAATTCACTGAAAAAAAGTTGGCAATCTTGTATTATGCACCGATATTTGATATCTATACTGGTCGACATGTAAATAATCATAACTAGTAGTTTTTTTCTTCATTTTGTTAGCATGAGAAGGCATTACATGTGCTGGCAAATGCATTATTAGAGTGCGAGACACTTAATTCCGAAGAAATCAGGCGATTACTACTCCCATATAGGGAAGGAAGACTGCCAGAACAACAGGAGCAAGAAGAAGCAGAAGGGGATCTTGTATTGGTCTAATCTTTCTCTCTACTTTGTGTCTATTATTGTACTCTAATTATAAGGGAAGCTCTGTACAGTATATCTTGAAGTCCCACAGGTAATTTTTCAAATTTATTCTGCAGTTTCCCTCCTTTGCCCGCACTATTCTTGTCATTAGATTATCTAGGAAGTAAGTTATACACCTTTGAATATCTCTGTAGCAAGTAGTTCTGCTATCGATGACAAAGGCCAACTATTAGAATACTAGGGCAATATTTTTTTTGGAGAGAACCGTGTAATTTGTAGAAAGATAATTATTGCACATTTGGACAATTGTGTTTAGTAGCTATGCATTCTTCATTTTTTTAGAATTTGCTGGCAAGTTTAAATTGTCGTTGAAAGTGTTAAAAAAAAATAACATGCAATTCTCTGCATTATTGTTTCCCAACCTATAAATTTAAAATTTTAATATAAAAGAATATTATGCTATTTGATCACAGAACAACTCAATTACATTTAGTTTGAATATGCAGTAAAATAATTGATTTTGAATGAAAGAATTATGTAAAATTGATTCTAGTTAAAAGCGAGTTGAAAGCAAAATGATTTATGTTTCGATAGATTTATATATAAGTGAGTTAAAAGTAAATCTATAATCTATAATATATATCAATAATCTATAACATATATAAAGGTAACATTTGATTTTTAGTGTAGTTTAATTTTCTATCAATTTTATTGTTATTTTAAAATGTGTAACTTACACAATAACTTTTATTAAATCACTATTATTATCTTTCACATAATTTATTAATAATTTCTCACATAACTTTCATTTAAAATCAACATTAAATAAAAAAATATTATTTATACTTTTGCATTAAAAAAGCGGACATATGGGCACACGAGTGTCCGTCTGGATATAAGTTTTAATATAAATGTAACATTAAAATTTTAAAATTCAAAAATTTAGTTTTAAATAAATTAATTATGGAATTCTATTTGACAAGAATTAAACACTTTAAAATCATTTCAAAATTAATTATACATTTATAGAATTGTTTTTTTATCTGTGTAAAGTTAAACCAAACATATTTATTTATTTATTTATGTTTATAATTTTGTTTATGATTTTAAAAAGAAATGTGCTTGATTCTGTAGGGTCTGTTTGGTTTGGAGTAAATAGAGGGGATAAAATATTTAATAATTTATGTGTTTGGTTCAAATTTTAAGAGGAGAAGGGGAGGTAGATGGATGAGATCAAAGTCCCTCCTGAGTAGGGCTGACAATGAACCAAACCAACTCGAAAATAGTTTGAAATTCGACTTGACAATTAAATCGTTGAACTTGGTTCATGAATCAAATGAGTTGAATATGAGCGAAAAATTAAGTTCGTTAACTAAATGAGCTGAATTTGAACTATACATAGTTCGACTCATTAGGTTCATGAGTCAACTCGATTACATTTGAGAAGAATTATACTGTCTTTACGATTAGGTTTAAATATTTACTCTAAATCTTAGACAAATTTAATCTTCAATTTAGTAGTTTTTGAATTAGTAGATTTCAATGATAAAGTTAAATTTCAATATGATAACTTTTATTTTATTTTAATATTTTATTTTTAAAAAATATATTTATTTAAAATGTCAAATATACTAAAAAATATATATTTTTAAAAAAATAGTTTTTAAGTCCGTGAATCATGTGAGCTGAATCTAATGAGATGAACCTAACGAGTCGAACCGAACTGTTCGTGAACTTATAACGAGTTGAGTTTGAGCTTAAAAAATAGTTCGTGTTGAACTTGAACTCGAACTCGAACCAATTTTAATGAGTCGAGCTGAGCTGAGGTGAGTTCGACTCGACTCGACTCATATCCAGCCCTACTCCTGAGCCACTTTTTGCTTCTCTCGATTTGGAAGGATTTGGAGAGGAGGGGAGATGTTTGATTTTAATTATGATTATATTTATATATTTACTCTTATTAAACTTTAAATATAAATTTAACTTATAACAATGTTAAAAGTTTTATTTTGAATAAATTTAATCTTTTTTTTAATCTTTTTTTGTATTTTTATATCTTCATATTACTATCATTATATCTCTTTAAATTTTTTATATTTTATTTTTTATATTTTAATTTTAATTTTTAACTATCATAATATTTTTGTTTATAATAGTAGGGGGCAAAAACTGTAAATTACCCAATTATATATTATAATTGTTACATTTTTATAAAATATTTTATGATAATCTTTGATTGAATATTTATATTGTCAATAAATTTGTATATGAATTATAAACGATAAATATTACAAGTTTTATGGTAAAAGTATAAGGATATTAGTTTTAAAATATCTCCTCTCCCTTTGTGAACCAAACATATTTGTAAATAAAATGTCTCCCCCTCCCCTTTCATATTTTGAACCAAACATATATGTAATTACAATCCCTCCCTTCTCCTCCCCTCCCCTTTCCTTGATAAAAATCTCTCCCCTTCCTTCTCCTCGATTGAACCAAACAGACTCTTAAAATTTTGTTTGTTCGAGAGTTTGAAATGAAGAGGGAAGAGGGAATTTTAAGAATTAAAAAAAAAAAAACTAAAATCCTTTTTTAAAGCTAAAAAATGATTTTGTATAAAATAAAAAAGAATCTTTATTAAGTTATTTTTAATTTTAAAAATATTATAATAACATAGATTAATAATTTTTCTAAACTTTATAAAACTTTCAAACACTTTTTTCAAAACAAATTTTCAGTTCATTTTAATTAGGGGAATGTTTGTTTATAAATAAAAGTAAATTTCTCAAAATTTTCTATACCTAAATTCTTCTTTTTATTTTTCTAAAGTCTTTCATTTCTCTTCCTTTTAAACTCTCAAATAAAGTCTAATAGAAATATATGTTTAATCTATAACAATATATAAAAGTAAAATATTTTTTGTGTAGTCTATTTTCTTTCCTCTTTTACCCTTCAAAACTACTTAGATGTTATACAAATAAAAATTAACTACTTCCTCCATTTTATATTTGAATATTGTACATAATTAAAGGTAATTAGGTATTTGAAAAGAAAACTCACTTTAACTTTCAATTAAAAGTTATATTTAAACAACTTCTCCTTATAATTTATGTCTTTCATTTCTAACTCATTAAGTTCATAGAAATAAAAAATAGAGAAGAAGGGAGACTACCTGAGAAAATTGAAATTCAGACAATGTTCATGATGATGGTAGAAAAGAGAAATCTACAATTTGCTGATGACATAATATGGATTGCGAATCACACAATGATTTCTGTTACAGTTGATTATTGGGGTATTTAGATTTTTCAATCTAATTTTTTGATTTGATTTTTTTTTTAATTTTCATTTACTGTTTTGTTCTTTTTACAAAAACAAATCCATATGTAAAATTGGGGTTTGAAAATTGAGATTATTTTTTTAATGTCTAATACTTAATTTTTCTCTCTATTGTAGAAGAAAAATGAATCATTATCCCTTAGGAAAGAAAAAAAAAGATGCGCCCTGATTTCTATGATCAAATAAGAATGATTATTTTTATTAATTTTTTTAAATTTGGTTTTCTCTCTCGAATCTTCATCTATTATTGTTTCAATTTTACCTATGTAGTTTAGAAAATTTTAAAAATATAAAAAATATCTCAATTTTTAAATTATGTAATTTCTACAATGTGATGTAAACATTAATCTATACATATAGATAAAGACGATATAGTATTTTGGACTGACCTATATTTGTTACATATTTAATCTTTAACTGTTATTTTAAAACCAATCACATATACAAAATAAATATAGTAAACGATAACTGTTTCATTCTCAATTTAAAACATCTATAATTTTTTATCATCCTTATCTTTATCTTCTTAAACAATTATGTCTCTTTCACTTGCAAGTTATTTTTCTCTCTCTCACAGGAATTGTTAATTTCTACTAAATTCTCTCTCACATGCAATTTTGTCTTTCTTTTCATTATTATTGAATCTTTGAATTGTGTAAATTGTGTATACGGCCAATCTGTGTTTGTGATTACCTTTAGTATAAACATAAAAAAGATTTTGCAGAAAGTTGGAATTGTTACAAACCATTGTATATCACTATATATTTTACCAATTATCAAACTAAGATAATTATATATATATATATATATATATATATATATATATATATATATATATATATATATATATATATATATATATATATATATATATATATATATATATATATATATATATATATATATATATATATATATATATATATATATATATATATATATATATATATATATATATATATATATATATATATATATATATATATATATATATATATATATATATATATATATATATATATATATATATATATATATATATATATATATATATATATATATATATATATATATATATATATATATATATATATATATATATATATATATATATATATATATATATATATATATATATATATATATATATATATATATATATATATATATATATATATATATATATAGTTAAACATGTATTGTTTTTAATATTAATTTATTGCAACTATTTAATTTTCTACCATTCTAAGCACATTCATCTCTTTTGTTTTCTACTTCTGAAGGTATGACAACCTGCATTTTGTTTGTAATCTCGATAGATATCCATGGCTGCATCAGTCAAGTCACTTACTATAACACTGTTCAACTCCTCAGAAATACAAACTTAAATTATATATTATTTATTTATTTTTCTTTTTATCAATGCATCAGAAAATAATCGATCATTTTTAAAATATCTAAAAAAATATATGATACTTAATTATATTGTATAGGTTGTTATTGAGATTAATCTCTAATCTTGTCATCTATAAGACTCACAGTTACAAACAAAACTACAGTTTGTATAAGATAATGTTAAATATAGGCTTTAGAGTTTTTTTGTTTGTTTGTATAATGTCAAGTCTAAGGCTATGAATGATATTAAGGGTTGAATATTGTTTAAAGATTGAAGGTATTTGTATTTATGTTTTCATCATGATTTTTCGTTTAATGATAACTAGTTACAATGTATTATGCAAATTTACAAAGAACAACTTAACAAAACAAAGAAAGAGGAACAAATAAATGTCATGTACAAAGGAGATTGAGATATATGGAGAGGTAGGAAGACTGATGAGTGATATAAAAAAAGAGTTAGAGAGAGACGAAGAGAAAGTAAGAAAAACAGAGAGAAGAAACACGTATTAGTGGCAACGTTCACAGAAAAGTTATAAAAAACAGATACACATATTATATACTTAATTGTAATGTATAAACATACTTTATAAGTTACAAACACAAATGACATAATTATTTTCTTTTCTAAATATGCCTTCTTTTTTTTTATTGAACACAACATCGAGCATGAAAAATAATAGTAACATTATTAATGTCTTTTATTGTAAAATATATGAATATTAATTTTTTTTGTTATTTTATATCCATTTATAATTTGTATGGTTTCTAGAATGTGATATTATTAAAAATTTAAGACATTAAACAACATAGATTGATTTTTCTTCTTACTTTTATTTTTTCTAATTATGTAAATAATATTATTTTATGTAACATTTAATTTATTGATAAGTTTTAATTTTCACATTCTACATTTTAGATTGTTAAGTTAATTTTAAGTTGTCATTTGCATTGTTAAATTGGTCTGAAGATATTTTTTTAGTATTAAATTGGTCTGAAGACATTACTAAAACATATTAAAAGTTAATATGTATCATTATATTTTTTCTTTTTTAATAATTGTTCTTAAGTAATATTATTTTTAATGGAATATATATCAAAAACATCATAAAAAAATTGCACGCATTAGCGCAATAAAAAAAGCGGACAAACGGAGACGCTAGTATATTATAAAAGAAACATTTGTCTATCACTCTAGAATCTCCTTATGAGTTGGCCTAGGTAAATGTCCAAGAGCGTCTGGTGTCATTACAGAGTGTAACACACTATGAAACCAAGTCATGCAACTGGCCATATAAGACCAATGATTCATTATTGACATCCTTTGATATCAGATGACTCGTAAACTGCCAATATGTCATCAAGATGACTGCGGACGATGCTGTCAGGAGCATACTCGATGGGGGGTATCAGAATGATCTGCACATATTCACACTGACGCATGCATCGTTATGGTAGATACCTGCACATCATATTCCTCCCACATGCCAACCATCTGGAGTAAAATGAAATAAGGTTGAAGGCAACAGTGTCCCGGTGAACGGTGTATGATATCCAGTCGATGTCATCACGTGCAATCCGGTCAATATACACACAGAACGACCATCATGTACATGATTTTTATAATATATCAATAAGGAGGTGCTAGAGGGCACTCTTGGATAACCCTCTACAGGGACACCATCATGTGCAGTAGGAGGCTCAAGAGCTTTAAGTAAGTCCTGATCTTCATAAACATAGGTCTTGGGAGTTTCAGGTCCATCAGGGTCTTCATGAGCAGGGGAGATGTGCCCCTAGGATGAAGACCCCGTCTAACCCTGGCCTCATTCTCCCGTCTAACACTCTCACGTCGAAGGAACACGTGCTGGACTTCACAGTCGAGTATGAATTTGTTAGGGTTGTTTGCAACTATTTTTCCTATAAAGAAACTAGGAAACTACATTAATTTGCATCTAGGACAATTTTCGGATATATTCAGGACATTTTTCAAAGCCGAATAAGCTCGTGTTTCTCAACAATGGTAGAAACGCACACCAGTCTTGTCCTAACCTACCTAAATGCAATCAAATGAGAATGTATGTCTCTAACAACTACCTATTTCGAATGTGATTACTACCTAATGCATTTAAAACAACCTATTTTTATCTAATACATTAATCGAAACTCAAAAAAACTTAAATGAGAAACTTACTCAAGAAAAGATTCGTGGATGGAAAATGTTGAATGTAGTTAGTGGAGTGAATTGAAATTGAAAATCTTGAAGTAGAGGTAGTGATGATCATTGAAAAATAGAATGGAAGAAAGTTGCTCTCTAGCTCCAATGGAGATTTTTGAATAGTTTTAAAAAAATGAAAAAGGAGAAGAGGGTCTCTCCGCACGTTATATATAAATCAAACGCGTTCGGAGATGCATATTCGAAATACCCCATAAATTTGTTAATAAGGGTTAATTCAAAGAAACATATATAAACACACAACTTAAAATACACACGAAAATATATCTCAAAATCAAATTTTAACAAAATAAGAGCCGTTCAACTATTTGCACTTATTTTATAAAAAAATGGTATGTCCGAAGATAATCATTAAAGACTGAGAACATTTTTTTACTTTTCGTTAAAAGTTAGAGAAAATCAAGTGGAAAAAGAAATTCTCATACTACTTTAAAACACTTATAACATTTTGGAAAAAAAAAAACTTTTACACTATTCAATCAATTTTTATATGATAATTATATTCTAAAATGTAACAATAAATAATATAATATACAAGAAAATTTACATATTTTGATAATTTTAAAAAAATATGAAATAGAATTTGATTATAAATTATAGTTTAAATATCCTTCTTTGGTACAAATTACAAATTACTCTTGTTTAAGTTTTATATCAAACTTTTGAAATCAAAAGAAGTAAAACAGACAAAATCTCACAGTGCAACTTAACCTCTAACATTTAATAGTATTTAATTTTTCTACAAACGATTAAAAATATAAATTGAGTTAACCAAAGAAGTATGTTACGAGTTTAAATTTTTTTTGGTTATTATTATTAGTTTAATTTAAACATGCTATAAGCATAGTAAATTACACCATCAATCAAATACCAGTGAACGATGACTACCAAGGCAACTAAGTTTTTAAAGATAAATTTAAACAACTAAGTTAAATTTAAACATTGAAAAAAAAATAGCATAGAAACAAATTATTAATTAAAATGACACTAATTTATTTTATAAATATCTACAAATAATTTGAATTTGGTACATTGAAGTTACAAAGCGAAATTCTAACAACTGAGCTAACACTAAGTATATTGTGATTTGCAATTGATAACTTATAGTTTAATATTTAAATGACAAATAATGTTAATTCAATGATGATATCTACATGTCACCTTCCCTCCACTTACTATCCTTCCTCGGCAATTTACTTAACATTAATATAAAATCACTCAATCAATTTATTATTCAAGATATAATAATTAGTTTACCAAGTCTTGAGACATTTGACAAATTCTGTGAAGGTTGCTTAGTAGAGAAGCAATTCAAAAAGTTTTGTTTCAATTATGCCAATAAAATTCTCTTGCATACTATAAGTAGTACATTCAGATGTATGTGGTCCGTTTGAAGATCATATAATTGGTAAAAACAAGTATTTTGTCTCATTTGTCGACAAGTATAGTCGAAAGCTTTTGATCTATGTGATCAAGCGAAAGAACGAAGTAATTGCAATCCTTAAGAGATTCAAAATACTTGTCGAAAAGTCAGAGTGAAAAGAAGATAAGGTTTTGCGAACAGATGGAGGTGGCAAATATACATCAAAGATGTTTGAAGAATTCTGGACAGAACATGATATTGATCATGAGGTAACTGCTCATTATACACCTCAATATAATGGAATAAGAGAAAGAAGAAATATGACCATATTGGATATGACGATATGCATACTTAAGTAAAAAAAACTTGCCAAAGTTCTTATAGGTTAAAGTTGTCACCAATATTGTTTATATTCTAAACAGGTGTCCTACCAAGAAGATGAAGAACAAGGTTCTAGAAGTTTGAAGTGACAAACGACCATCAGTGAGTCATCTAAATGTGCTTGGCTCTATTTCCTACAAACATGTTCTTGATGCAAGGAGAAGGAAACTTGATGATAAAAGTGAACCTATGATTCTGGTAGGATATCACAAAACTGGAGCTTACAGAAAGGTCGTGATGAGTCAAGACATTATGATTGATGATAATTATGCTTGAGATTGAAATTCAGGTGATGCGGCTAACAAGCCATTGATGGGCTATGAAGTTGATGAAGAAAGTAGTGAGCATGGAGAAATTACAGTCGATAATGTTCCCGTCACTATCAAAGCGGACAATCGAGAGGGTGTGGCTAGCACGAGCCAAAGACCTCAAAGAATCAAAGTACTTCCGACTAGGCTTCAAGACTGTGAAATGGTTGGTGATGATGAAGTCACACTAGATGAATAATTGATTCATTTCGCTTTACTTGTAGGTGCTGAACCAATCAACTATAGCGAGACTTTAAAGAATAAACAATGAAAGTCATCTATAGTCGAAGAGTTACAAGTGATCAAAAGAAATAATACAGAGGAGCTAGTTGAATTGCTAGCACATACAAAAGCTATCAAAGTGAAATTGATGTTCAAACTGAAGCACAATCCTAATGGGTCGATTGGAAGACACAAGACAATATTAGTAGCTTAATAATTTCTTTAGAGTGCAGGACTCAACTACTCTGAAGTATATGCATCGGTAGCAAGATTGGAGACAATTCGAGTGGTGGTAGCCTTGGCATGTAAGCAAGACTGGTTGACATTTCACTTAGATGTGAAATCAACATTTTTGAATGGTCCCCTAGATGAAGAGGTATATGTCACACAACCTTCTAGGTTTGTGATACAGGAGGAAACATGGAAAGTATACAACCTCACAAAGCGCTCCATGGCCTCAAGCAGACACCTAGGGAATAAAAAAAGAAGATCAACTCATACTTTAATCGAATTGGCATTCATCAAATACAAGTCCAACTATAGATTCTATGTTCAAGTTGTGGCACAAGATATAACAATCATCTCCTTATATGTCGATGACTTGTTAGTAATTGAACATAACTTGAAGAACTTGAAGAACTTCAAAGAGTTGATGAAGAAGAAATTTGATATGCCGAATCTGGAAAAATTGTCATACTTCCTAATCATGAAATTTCAAATGTCGAAGCAATGTATGATGCTACTTCAAAGAAAGTATGTCAAAAAAACACTCAAGAGATTCAAGATGGAAGACTCAAATCCTGCATCCTCACTTGTCGAATCAAATTTGAAGTTGGAGAAGCATGGATAAGAAGACAAAGTCGATGACACTTTGTTCAAACAAATTGATACATAGAGCTTCGATTAGTTTCATACAAAGAAGCAAGTTCGAACCTACTACATCCATTTATTCACCTTTAAAAAACACGAAAATATACACCGACTCAAACAAATACAATAGATAAAATAAATGACAAATATTAATTTACTGGAAATATGATATATGTAAGAAAAATAATTGTAAGTTACTTTCTCGACAATAGACCAGTGCGAGAAAGAAGGAACCAAGTCCCTTAATCCCCTCGACACAATTAATAAAATTGTGATATACTAATATGCAACCATACATAGTGTGCAAATGCTGAACTAATAAATTGATTCCCTATCTCCACAGCCTCTGCAATCAATAAATTCATCTGTTGATGAAGATCAAACACGTTAGATCGGTTGATTGCAATTGCTACCGAAATTATCTCTGCACCGAATCCAGATCCACTAGAGCTTTTGTAGGACTCACTATAGTGAAACTTCATCCATGAAAACTATAAACAAAATAGAAAAGGTACTCAAGTATGTGTAAACAAAACACAAAAATTTAAGTAGCTATAGAATTCTGTTACAAGAATTAACTTCAACTATGCAATTCCAAACTTCAATCTGACCATTAAACACAAATCTACATACCATGTTTATATACAATAAAGAGCATAACCACGAAAAGAAAAACCGAGCACCTGATATCTATCACTTGTTACTGCACTGGATCGAATCGCGTCTCAAAATACTGATGTTTCTTTAACTACAGAAAAGAGAAACCAACATATATATAACAAAGGATAATCAATATAGCAAATGGAAAGAAACACCCTTCTGGAGGCGTCTCAATCGCCAGTCCGTCTCCTAGGCCTCCGTAAGGAAAACTGCTGAAGCTTCATCCGTGGCAGCAATGTCTTTGGCAACAACTTATTACAAGATCCTAAATCCGATCAATTCGTTCCGTGCGGTCTTGCAAGGCAATCCCTTCTGAGACATCGGCAAGTGATTTAAGATTGCACTTTATAACGGCTTCAACAAAGTAGCAGGTCTCATCCTTAGTGTTTCCGTCAGGTATATCCACCACAAAAGATTCAATTACCAATGTACCCGGCCTCCCATCAATAATTTCCGGGTGGAGGGACACCACAGACGAATAGTTCTGAAAGATAAAATATAACACCGTCAATAATCCAGATGCTTATAAATTGTTACGGAGGAAATATATTACTCCATCTAGTCCTATTTATTCGAGAAAGTTGATTTTTAAGATTCATTGAATAATCAATATATCTTGTCCATGATACAATCCAGATGCATTAATTATTCAATGAATTTAAAAAGTAAGTTTTTTCTTATCTATATGTTCATACCGTAAGCCTATGATCACCCCCGATAATCTTGATGCTCAGAACATGCTCATTGTCATCAAGAAGCTCCAATCTTTCTGTACTTGTGGTAGCCGGAAGCCCCGACTTAACATCAACTTCTCTTAAACTTCCAATCTCAAGGTTTCCCCTTACAACACATCTGCTTACAAATGGTTTATACTTTTGCGGCTGATCGAACCTTCTAACCAAAGACCATACCTATATAAACCGAATCTAAACACCGTAAATAAACATCACAGAGGGAATACCTTCTAGAAAAGCATATGCATAGAATTACCCCGAGTGAGCCGTCTTAAATTTTCGGAAGTTCTGTGTAGGTTAACCATGTTTGAAATGTGGCGAATCAAATAAAAACTCTATTTTGTCATAGTTTAAGGGTCTCAAATATTTTATGAGATCCTTGTTATAACTACGGAAAAATGAAAACAGATTCCAACAACCCTAACAGAATATCTAACAACCCTAACAGAAATTCCAACAACCATAACAGAATATCTAACAATCCTAACAGAAAATCT
Organism: Lathyrus sativus; assembly: GCA_963859935.3. Classification (NCBI taxonomy): domain Eukaryota; kingdom Viridiplantae; phylum Streptophyta; class Magnoliopsida; order Fabales; family Fabaceae; genus Lathyrus; species Lathyrus sativus. The sequence goes on along the minus strand of OZ012740.1, from coordinate 31,970,941 downwards.
AACAACCCTAACAGAATATCTAACAGCCACAACGATGTATTCGGAAATAAAAACCGTCATACACACTGACACAAATTCAATTCAACAACAGCGTAAAAATAATTTAAAAAATAAAAGAAAATAATTAAAAAAATAAAAGAAGGGTAACCTGAGGAACCGGTGCTCTTATATGCTTAACAAGAGCAGAGCCACACTGATTATGTCCAGGCTGGTGCCGGTGATGTCTTCTTATAAATTCCATCTCCATGTTACTAAACCTTCCACTTCCACTCCCAATTCCATTCATTTTTTCACACCCCAATCCAAAACGCACCGTTTCACCTCGTTCTGCAGAATCGCGTGTGGATTTCAGAAGAAGAGTGTGTGATTGGATATTCAGAGTCACTACCATAGATCGTGGAAACTACTACTTACCTAAGAAAATTTTGTTATTATCTCTAAAAAGTAAACGAAATAATTAATTAAATTTTAATTTTTTATACTTATTCATTTATTTATTTTGTATTATGAGTTGTTATGTTTGGTAAGTTGGGTTGTTATAATTTTGATTATAAAATGGAAAATATCTTAGTTAAAAAAGTATTTGTGTGTTTAATTAAATTCAAAGTGGGGTCCATTTATATAGTGGTAGTATTATTACAAACTAACAGTTTGTTTGTTCTTTTGCGTCTGGCTTTCGCTTTCTTCACCAGGCAAGGCATTACCTGATTTGTTTTTGAGGTGGAATGAATTTTTAATGGTTTTGTTATTTTGTCATGTGTGAATTTTAAATTAAATTTAGTATTGTAATGAGAGAATTGAAATCTGATTCATTCCATTCAAACATGGACAATTTTTTTTACAAAGATACACCTAGTCAATATTTTATCTATGTTCGCGGGCCAGTTTGATTTGGTTTCTAGAGAATTCAATGCTCAAAGCAATCAAAAATATGACAATTTTTTAAGATGTCCTATTAGTTTCTTAGGTTCTATACGAATTTTCTAGAATACCCATAATTTCTAAAAATATATTTTCGGTCATACTCTTTTTACACTTAAAAAAGGTCATTTTGAATGGCGTTCCATATATTTATTTCAAAAATATATTTCTGGAACGAATTGAACAAAATATTAAAATTAATCAGTTCAATGAATGTTCCAGAGATATATTTCCGAAACATATGAACAGTAATTTGAATTTTTCTATCACCTTTGAAATTATTTAAGAGATATATTTCCGAAAATATCTGATATATTTTTCAGTTGCATCATCAGTCACCAATGTTGTCATACTTGTTTTTAACTCACACCCTCTACCTTAAAAACTCAACTTTCTCAATCTTATTTTTCACTCAAAATCTTCATCCTTTGGGTTCAACATATCACAGCGAACAAAAGAAGATCAAATTTTAGGTAAAGATTGTTCATTTTCATCGACATTGATCAGATTAATCATGAAATTTGATTGAAAAAACTTATGTAGTGTTCGGAGATGTATCTCTAGAACGTGTTGAACATGAACTTTTTCGGAGATACATTTTCAAAATATTTATGTGTTCATTTTTCAGCCTTTTCTACAGCAGTAGATTAAACTTTTTAGTGTTTGTATTGTTTTCAATAGATATGGTGCACTCCGATAATATATCAAAACAAGTAGGTTCTACGAACGACGTTTCTCCGAATGTTCAAGGGGTTGTTGTTAAGGCGGTAGGTGTTCGCGGCGACTTTAATAGCAAGCAAGAGTTTGAAAATCGTGATAATATGTTTGAATGGATTCGTATGGTGGCGGCTAGACTTGGATTTTGTGTGGTTATCGGAAGGTCGATAATGACTCGGGTAGAAAAAACGTCTTTGTGACTATGTTGTGCGAAAGAAACGGGAAATATCGAACTCCTCTCCGAAATTTTAAGAGAGACGACACGGGTAGTAGAAAATGTGTGTGCCCGTTTAAGCTTCGTGGTTACATGTTGGCTAACAAAAATGGAGATTTAATGTCATTTATGGTGTGCATAACCATGACTTGTGCTTAAAATTAGCCGGTTATCCTAGCGTATGTCGGCTCAAGCCGGAAGAGAAGGTATATATTAGTGACATGACCTTGAATCTTGTCCAACCGAAAAATATACTTGCAATATTGAAACGAAAGGAAACCGACAAGTGTATAACATTCGGTACCTCACTAACAAGACGATTAAGGGAGATAGAACTGAGATGCAACAAATGTTGAAACTGTTGAACGATAACAGTTACGTGTCTCGGTACCAAACTTGCGACGATGGAGTTACAGTTAGAGATATTTTTTGGACTCATTCGGATTCGATAAAGTTGTTCAACACGTTTCTGGAAGTGTTCATACTTGATTCTACCTACAAGACCAACAAGTATATACTTTCATTATTTGAGATGGTTGGTGTTACCTCAACTGAGAAGACATATTCAGTTGGTTTTGCTTTTTTAGAGTGTGAAAAAAAGGACAATTTTACTTAGGCATTAGAGGTGCGTCAGTCACTTTTGAAGAATCAAGGTGAGATGCCTAAAGTTATTGTTACATACCACATTACTGCATTAATGAATGCGGTTGTAAAGGTGTTTCCTTCTTCTTATGCATTAATTTGCAAGTATCACATAATAAAGAATGTGAGAAGTCAGCTTAAACCCACGGTAGGGATGAAAAAAGTAGAGTTCGAAGGTGGAAAATTGGTGAAGTCGGGTGTGATTGTGAAGAAAATAATGGATGCATGGAATCGCATAATAAATTCTTACACAAAAGAATTATATGTTGATTCCGTCATTCATTTCCAAAAGGCGTGTGAAAAGTATCAGACTTTGTTAAAATATGTTGAAAGCATCATTCTTGATCAAGTGAAGGAAAAGATAGTTTGTGCGTGGACTGATAATATCCGACACCTTGAAAATGCAACCACCAACAGAGTTGAGTCGGCCCATGCTACTTTGAAAATTTGGTTGGGAAATGGAAAAAGGGATTTTGTGTCGAGATTGGGACTCCGTGAACCACATGATTCAAAACCAACATAATGAGATACAAACAACATTTAGTCAGAGCATTATAGTTTTGGAACACGATTTAAAGACAACATTCTTTATTCTCATTTGGTCGACAACATTTCTTGGGTGGGGTTGAACTATATTTTTCACGAGGCTAAACAAATTGATAATGTAGGCTCCGATAGCACAAAGTGTGGTTGCACTATTGTGAAAACATATGGTCTCCTATGTGCTTGTTTTATTGCTAAAAAAGTGAAACTTTGTGAACCAATAAGAATGGACGAGGTTTGATCTCATTAGAAGAGACTTAATTTCGATGATGATGGATGTATGGATGAAGGAAATCGAATATCTCTATTTTGACTGAATGGAAAGCGATACAAGAGAGATTTTTGAAGGCCGATGACAACATGAAACTCCACATCAAAGAAAATTTGAGGAAGATTGCCTATCCCGAAACCACTGACATGAAACTTCCTTCTTAACTGGTAAAAACAAAAGGTGCTCCAAAGAAAATGAAGCCTACACTGAATGACAACTCGACTATACAGTCTCCTTCATACTTTGAACACATTGACAAAGTATTTCCTGACTCACCAACTCAAAAATCTCAAAAGTGTTGTGAAAGGAGCTTGCATTAGCAAACCACATCCGAAGCCGCTTCCACTGAAGATTCCATTCATTGGTGAGATGCCGGTTTTTATGCACAAATATATCAATCGCATTGTCAATGTTGAGCGAGACAGTGATTGCGGTTACCGAGACGTTTCGGCTTTACTTGGTAAATGAGAAAATAGTCATGTGTTAGTTCATCATCAACTTATCCAAGAGTTAAAGATGCATAAGTAATCGTACACGCGGTTGTATAGAAATAAAGAAAAATTTGATGCGGTTTATGAGTCATTTGTTCCTTGCTTGAGCGGTACGGCACCAGAGTCAAAATGGATGAGGTTCCCGAATATGGGTCACCTAATTGCATGTGCATATGATAAGGTGTGCATTGACCTGACATGCTACGGGTTTTCGAAAACATTTTTTTCATTGCGCGCCTCACCACCCAAAAATGTAAATGATCGCATCATGTGTGTCAGATGGATTTAAAAGTCAAGTTATTTTGTTCAAGTTTACTTGAAACCGGGATGCCTCATAACACTTACATCACTGGAATGGACGACTTATTCAACTGCAAATGCCGAGACGTGGTCGGATCATTTTATGTAAATGATGCAAGAATTTGAAAGATTGAGCAACATTGAAAAGGAATTGAATGCACAAAAGTTCAAGGGGGTACCACCTATAGATTTATCTGGCGACACATGTTTTGATTTGTTTTGTTTTCTTGTGTAATTGGATGAATAATTGTATATTATTGTGTCTTAATTTATAAATGGAGTGTTACATATTCACGTTTTATTCATATTTGATGTTTATGCGCATTTGATTCATATTTGGTGCATATTTGCTCTTTGTTAACTCACTGTCATTTGATTCTGTTCTTAAAATGTATCAGGAAAAGTTTCAAAGATACATCTCCGGAAGGTTCTATTATTTGATTTATTTTTGAATGGTTTAGGGAAAGTTCCAGAGATGCATCTCCGGAACAAGATAATAGGGTGTCGTTCTAGAGATATATACTCGGAGTACGAATGACATTCAATGAGTGGTCCTTATTGAACTAGGTCTTCAATAAATTTGGTTGTTCTTGTGTTATGCTTCACACAAACTCAAAATGTCTCAAATGTGTGAAATAAATATTCGTTGGTATGTCGCAAGTGACTCCTACTTCGGCGCCTCTACACCCTAGAAGACATTCAAGCTCACCGATCTCACCTCCCTCGACCATATCATAAATGAAATCCATTATCTCCTACCTTACGGAGACACATGAAGGGTTGTCAAGCTTTAGTAACATTCACCCTCGGTTGACAATGAAGAGAACATTGTGTTCAACAAATTTGAGCTCAAGACTCGAGCAGATGTTTTCGCTACGTGGCAAATACTTTCCGGTTTCGAAGAGAAAGTTCCGCTCGAGATGGAAGCGACACTACGAAGATCAGTCAAAGATATCTTGGAGATGTGCAAGCATCCACTGGATATTGAAATGTAGTATTTAATTTTTTGTGGAAAACATCATTATAATGCTCATTTTATATTATGAATGCTCATTTTATGTTTAGAAAGTTCATTTTGTGTTGATTCTGTCTCTGGTTTTGTTCCGGAAATATTACAACGATATTGTTCCGAAGATATATCTCTAGAACTAATCAAATCCAAATGCATAGGGCGCCATCTATAATGAGCTTCATTGAGTGTAAAAAGGGTGTGTTCCAAGATATATCACCGGAAACTAGGGGCATTATATGGAAATTCACATGGTTTTTAAGAAACCCACGAGGTGACTTAAGAAATTTTCAAAAATATATGAATTAGTTTGGATTAGATTTGCGTATTTTTGTGATAAAGCCCAAACTGAACCAAACCGATAAACTGGATTGGGTTGGATTGATCGGATATATTAAAAACATATGCAAAAATATTTTTCTAAATATGGAATTTACATCAACTATTTTTATAAAATAATATAAAATTCTTAATTTTTTTCTCTGGTTGAATATCACAAATGGTATTTAATTTTTTTTTTCTTGAAGTGAAATATTTTATTCTAGTTTTCATGATAATGATGATATATATTATACTATTTAATTATGATTGATTTAGATAGATGGACTCGCAGGTAAAATTTTAGAAATTTGTTACCTAAACTAATTAACATTGAGTTTTATTGGTTTAGTTTGATTTTTGTGCAAACTAAAAACCATGGTTCGGTTTAAATTTCAGTTTAGTTCAAATTTGTCCGAACTAATAAACACCTATATTTAAAATTAGTTTTACTTTAACAAAGAAAATATATTTCAAAATATAATATATTTAAATTTTGAGTGAGCATATATAGCTTTATATATATATATATATATATATATATATATATATATATATATATATATATATATATATATATATATATATATATATATATATATATATATATATATATATATATATATATATATATATATATATATATATATATATATATATATATATATATATATATATATATATATATATATATATATATATATATATATATATATATATATATATATATATATATATATATACACACACACACACACACACACACACACACACAAAGTTAAATGGGTAAAATATTGATTTAGATTCGGTGTATGAACGCACACTCCTACGGGAAACCTATTTAACAACGTTTGAGAAAGATATATAATCACGCAGACCTATACGTTGTTATGTAGAGTGTCGTTGTATATATGATACTTACAATCACAGTCCAGTAACCGTTGTAATAAACTGAAAAGCGTGCGTCACATCACAACGGGTTTTTTCAAAGACGGTTGTGATAAAAATATTTTTTTCTGGTCAGCGCAAGAGATATTATAACAGTTATGATGTATAACCGTTGTTAAATATTCTACAGAATTAACAAATAATATCCTATTTTTATAATTAATTCCATTTTTTTAACTTGTATTATTGTTCACCATATCACAACAGAAAATACAACTGACTTTTGTGATAAAGTTATCATAATAATATTAATTGTATCATATTCATAATATCAAATAATTGTATCATGTTCAATACACCATAATATCATCACATGAATCCAAGGTAACCAATACATCAACCATTACACCATCAGTCAACATACAAACTTAATCAACTATAAGATATTTCATCATTGTTGTGACAACAAATATAATGAACATTATAACTAAAAAAATTCAGATAATCATCAACTATTTCTTCAAGATCTTCACCTTCAACTTCAATTCGTCCTCTTTGGCTTTGTAGGTGTTAACCATCTCCTTCTTCTCATTCAAGTTCTTTACCAGTGAAGAAATTATTTGTTTTGCCCTAGGATCCACCTCCTCATCCAACCAAGCAAAGTGGGAGCATTTTTTGTATCCTTGAATCTTATACATCCCACAACCATAGAAACGACGACCTGAGTTCGAATCGGTCTATGACGTCATCAAAGGAACGTCGAGACCATACTTGCATACGTACCTTGAACAATTTAAGGACTTGCTTCCATGGCTACAACCGGACTGTTGAGACATTTTAATGGTTTGGGTTCAAAAGGATCAAGAGCGCAAGATATAATAAACAAAAACAACAACATTAATGTTTTAAGATACACCTTTTTTTAAATTAATCGTGGATGTTGAACAAATTATGAAGTTCATCTAGTTTATGAAGCTATGAAGAAAAAATACAAGGTGAATGAAGTTAACACAATAGTTTCATACTTTTTGTATTTCTGTTCATAGCTACACAAACCATATGTATCAACAATAACAACATTAATCAACAACATATAATAACACAAAATATTATATAATGTTTCAAGATACACTTTTTTTTAAAATTAATCGTAGACGTCGAACAAATTATGAAGTTCATCTAGTTTATAAGTTATGAAGAAGATTATAAGGTGAATAAAGTTTACACAATAACTTCACACTTCTTGTATTTATCTTCATAGCTACACAAACCATATGCCCATATGTATTTCTCTTGTTAACGTGTTGAAGACGAATCTGAAAAAATAAGAACATTCACCAAATGAAAAAATGAGAACACATTTTTAACCAGAAACGTAAACGAAATTGACGCATAAGTTTAATGAACGAACCTCAAGTTAGCGATTGGTGAAGACAAATCTAAAGACGTATCTAAAGGTTAAAGTATATTTAAAATGTGACATGAATGTTAGAGTTATGTTATGAGAGAGAATGAAGCTATGTTAGAGTTTTATTTTTTGAGAGAAACAGTTGTTATGTACTTAACTATAGATAGTTTCACTTATATACTAAAAACTATCACTTTTCATCACGGTTAGAAAGAAAAATCGTGATGCAAATTTTAAATTTTACAATGGTTGTATTGTAAAATCATAGTTAAATAACTTTCAAATTTTACAAAGGTTGGTTTACTTCACCGTTGTAAAATCATTTACAATTTATTTTTTAAATAATGGGCTTAAGTGACACACGCTTAATGTACTATAAAAAATGGAAAAAATGTAGTCGTTGGGAATCAAATCTTACTACACATCATTTATTACTATTTTTGGGTTGGATTGATCGGATATATTAAAAACATATATGCAAAAATATTTTTTTAAATATGGAATTTACATCAACTATTTTTATAAAATAATATAAAATTCTTAAGTTTTTTCTCCGGTTGAATATCGCAAATGGTATTTCATTTTTTTTCTTGAAGTTAAATATTTTATTCTAGTTTTCATGATAATGATGATATATATTATACTATTTAATTATGATTGATTTAGATAGATGTACTCGCAGGTAAAATTTTAGAAATCTGTTACCCAAACTAATTAACATTCAGTTTTATTGGTTTAGTTTGGTTTTTGTGCAAACCAAAAACCATGGTTTGGTTTAAATTTTGGTTTAGTTCAGATTTGTCCGAACTAATAAACACCCCTATTTAAAATTAGTTATACTTTAACAAAGAAATTATATTTCAAAATATAATAAATTTAAATTTTGAGTGAGTGTGTGTGTGTGTGTATATATATATATATATATATATATATATATATATATATATATATATATATATATATATATATATATATATATATATATATATATATATATATATATATATATATATATATATATATATATATATATATATATATATATATATTGATCTGACCTGATCAGAAGGGGATCACTAGCTGGCCACACTCTGTTGGACTGCTGCCTGTTCATCGGTGATGATGAGGAGGAGGGGGTGTACCTGCAAGGCACTCCGATGCCAAAGTGAGTATATGGGCAGAGTGGTCACAAACACAGAAAAAGGGGTAAGAAGTGAATTACCTGACCCTCTTGTGAAAGAAGGTATTTATAGAGAGACCCCAGCGCTGGGCCAACGGTCACTTGTGTTGGGCTGGATTGTCAGGCTCAACCCAGGTGACTGCTAGGGCTTACGTGGCGTAGTGAAGACCAGGACGTGGTCTTCGCCCTAGTCCAACTGTCCTGTGATCTCCGGAAAGTGGGTTTGACCTGCTCTTTCGGAGGTGGGTAGTTGGTCGGTGACGTGTCCCCGCGGAGGGGGGCACGTGGAAAACGTGTGAAGGACACGTTGTTCTGTCCGACAAGGAGAAGGTCCTGCCCGCGGAGGGCAAGGTCCTGCCCGCGGAGGGGGAAGGATCTTTCTGCGGAGGGATAAGGTCTTGCCCGCGGAGGGTAAGGTCCTGCCCGCGGAGGGTAAGATCCTGCTCGTGGAGGGGGAGAAGGTTCTGCCCGCGGAGGGTAAGGTCCTGCCCGCGGAGGGGTAAGGTCCTGCCCGCGGAGGGTAAGGTCCTGCTCGCGGAGGGAGAGAAGGTCCGACCCGCGGAGGGTAAGGTCCTGCCCATGGAGGGGGAGAAGGTCCTACCCGCGGAGGGTAAGGTCATGCCCGACGGGGGCAGTGTCTGGCCGACAGAGGAAGGTTCTGCCCGACGGGGGCAGTGTCTGGTCGACGGGCAGTCTTGTGCTCGACACAAATGAGGAAGGTTCTGCCCGACGGGGGCAGTGTCTGGCCGACGGAGGGAAGGTTATGTCCGACTGGGGCAGTGTCTGGTCGACGGGAGTCTTGTGCTCGACACAGATGAGGATGACTCCTTTGGGCCTTCTCCCAAGTGTATGTGGGATGGGCCTTCCCGGTCAGGCCGGGGCCCAGGCCAGAACATATCTAAAGTAAGTTAAATGGGTAAAATATTGATTTAGATTTGGTGTATGAACGCACACTCCTACGGGAAACCTATTTAACAACGGTTGAGAAAGATATATAATCACACAGACCTATACATTGTTATGTAGTGTCGTTGTATATATGATACTTACAATCACAGTCCAATAACCGTTGTAATAAATTGAAAAGCGTGCGTCATATCACAACAGGTTTTTTCAAAGACCGTTGTGATAAAAATATGTTTTTCTGGTCAGCGCAAGAGATATTATAACAGTTATGATATATAACTGTTGTTAAATATTCTACATAATTAACAAATAGTATCCTGCTTTTATAATTAATTCCATTTTTTAACTTGTATTATTGTTCACCATATCACAACAAAAAATACAACTGATTTTTGTGATAAAGTTATTATAATAATATTAATTGTATCATATTCATAATATCAAATAATTGTATCATATTCAATCCACCATAATATCATCACATGAATCCAAGGTAACCAATACATTAACCATTACACCATCAGTCAACATACAAACTTAATTAACTATAAGATATTTCGTCATTGTTGTTACAACAAATACAATGAACACTATAAATAAAAAAATTCAGATAATCTTCAACTGTTTCTTCAAGATCTTCACCTTCAACTTCAATTCGTCATCTTTGGCTTTGTAGGTGTTAACCATCTCCTTCTTCTCATTCAACTTCTTTACCAGTGAAGAAATTATTTGTTTTGCCCTAGGATCCACCTCCTAATCCAACCATGCAAAGTGAGAGCATTTTTTGTATCCTTGAATCTTATACATCCCACAGTCATAGAAACGACGACCTGAGTTTGAATCGGTCTATGGCGTCATCAACGGAGCGTCGAGACCACACTTGCATACGTACCTTAAACAACTTGAGGACTTGCTTCCATGGCTACAACCAGACTGTTGAGACATTTTAATGGTCTGGGTTCAAAAGGATCAAGAACGCAAGATATAATAAACAAAAACAACAACATTAATGTTTCAAGATACACCTTTTTTAAAATTAATCGTGGATGTTGAACAAATTATGAAGTTCATATAGTTTATGAAGCTATGAAGAAAAAGTACAAGGTGAATAAAGTTAACACAATAGTTTCATACTTTTTGTATTTCTGTTCATAGCTACACAAACCATATGTATCAACAACAACAACAACATTAATCAACAACATACAATAACACAAAATATTATATAATATTTCAAGATATACTTTTTTTAAATTAATCGTTGATGTCGAACAAATTATGAAGTTCATTTAGTTTATAAGTTATGAAGAAGAAATATAAGGTGAATAAAGTTTACATAATAACTTCACACTTCTTGTATTTATCTTCATAGCTACACAAACCATATGTATTTCTCTTGTTAACATGTTGAAGACGAATCTGAAAAAATGAGAACATTCACCAAATGAAAAAATGAGAACTCATTTTTAACAAGAAACGTAAACGAAATCGAATCATAAGTTTAATGAACGAACCTCAAGTTAGCGATTGGTGAAGACAAATCTAAAGACGTATCTGAAGGTTGAAGTATGTTTAAAATGTGACATGGATGTTACGGTTATGTTATGAGAGAGAGTGAAGCTATGTTCGAGTTTTCTTTTTTGAGAGAAACGGTTGTTATGTACTTAACTATAGATAGTTTCGCTTATATACTAAAAACTATCACTTTTTATCACGGTTAGAAAGAAAAATCGTGATGCAAATTTCAAATTTTACAACGGTTGTATTGTAAAACCGTAGTTAAATAACTTGGTTAAATAACTTTCAAATTTTACAACGGTTGGTTTACTTCACCGTTGTAAAATCATTTACAATTTATTTTTTAAATAATGGGCTTAAGTGACACACGCTTAATGTACTATAAAAAATGGAAAAAATATAATTGTTGGGAATCTAATCTTACTACACATCATTTATTACTACGGTTTTTTAAGACAACCGTAATTAAATTATTATTTATAAATTCTGAGCGCGAAAATTTTAACCTATTACAACGGGTTATATGAATCCATTGTAAACCTACCTGACGTTGTTGTTTGTACGTTTTGTTTTGTAGTAGTGGTAATATCTAATTATTCTTATATATTAATATAAATAAATTGTTGATTTGAAAAAAATATATAATTATATTATATAAAAAAGATTATAAGAGTTACTTCTAAAATTTTATGTTTTATTTATAATAATAAGTAATTCTATTTGATATTATTGAAGTCCATGTTAGCAAAATCATATTGTTCATTCTATTTTTAGAGCTAGTTATTGATGTTAATTCATAATGGTTACATTAATGATGTGATACGACGCAGTTAGAGAAATTTTTGTCTCAATAAATACAAATAATTACTTTTTTTAATTTTTTTTATAAGAGTTATATTTTATTTTTTAAATTTATTAAATAATTAATATATTTATTTATATTATAGATCAGATATAATAATAATTTAATAAATTTAATAAATTTATAAAGATGAAATGTCTCTTATAAAAGTAATCGAAACAAATAGATTGTTTGAGAAATACAATTATAAACTAAAGAAGTTGTTTCATTTGATTTATTAGTAAGAAGAATTTTGAGCATTACGAGCTGAGTGAGAGCAAATTTACTTTTTTTTTTTTGTATAAATGCGTTGATATTGTTTTATTTAGTTAGGTTTTCTGTAATTTTTTTAGAGTAATTTTATCTCATTATATTACAAGGGTTTTGATCTCTAATAGATATATATACGGGCTTATGTAAATTCATACACAATTAGAGAATTTAACTTGTCACTTTAGTTATATTTGAAATCCCTTATAGTTTTAAAATTCTAAAATAATCTTTCACAAAAAAGTGAATCAAATTCTTTTAGAAATTTTTTGGCAGGTGAATTAGAATTTTCGATAATATATTTTAAATTTTTGATATATTGTAATTTATAAAATTTCCGTGAATTTACAAACAATATCGAAACTTAAGTGTGTCGGTGGCTTGACGTTACTCTTTTAGCAGACACTGCTATGGACTGTCATTTGTGGGCTTGGATTGAGAAACTTAAGGAAAAGGTTCTGCAACCGTACGCGGAAAGCTTGTGGTTCATAGTATGTTGGAGCATATGGTGGTCTAGGAACCATATTCTTTACAACGATGGAATTGGTGATTCGGAATGTGTTTTCGAAAGGATTTTGCGGTTATCTTGATGGTGGATTATTAAAAGTAGGAAGTTAAACAGTTTGTATAGTTTCTATGATTCGTGTAGATATCCTTGTTTATGTTTTTAAATAGTTGGATATTGATGTAAAATTGACAGGATGATGGATGTATATGGGTTGAGGTACTCCTAGTACATTGGTTGATATAAAAGTTTTGCTTATCAAAAAGAAAAAAACAATATCGAAAATTCTAAAATTATCATTTTATACCGAAAATTTCAACCAAAGTGAAATTTTCAGTTGTGTTATTTGTTTGAAATTTTAAACGCTCAGGATTTTGCCGACAATTTTGGATGGCTGAGATTGTATCGACAGTTTTATGTGGTTCAGAATAAATGCAAAGTTGTATAAATAGGGAGGTGTTGTTTGATAAAAACATCTCAAAAAATGTCTCTTCCTCAATTTTTGATTAAGGCAAAAGTGTACTTTAACGGAGCTTCATCTCTCGTAGAGTTCCGTCTTCCGAATGACACCACACCTCTCGCCGCCTTTACGCCTAAGTTGAATGAATTATTGCCTGATACTGAAAATAAAATGGTGAGAAATACCGAGTTTCGTGAAGATTGGATTGATACTGACGGAAGGGTGACATATAACCTTATTGAGTTGAACACCGATGAAGATGTGAAGGATATGTGGAGATCATTTCGTCGTAGGTTAACAGGGGAATTCACCTGTTGTTTGATAAAAACATCTAAAAAATGTTTCTTCCTCAATTTTTAATTAAGGCAAAAATGTACTTCAACGGAGCTTCATCTTCCGTAGAGTTTCGTCTTCTGAATGGCACCATATCTCTCACCGTCTTGACGTCCAAGTTAAACGAATTGTTGTCTGATACCGAAAACAGAAAGGTGAGAAATATCGAATTTCGTGAAGATTGGATTGATATTGTCGGAAGGTGACATACAACTTATTGAGTTGAACACCGATGAAGATGTAAAGGATATGTGGAGTTCATTTTGATGTAAGTTAACGAAGGGGACGATTGAGTTAGATGCTGAGATTTCAAGGTCTGCCGACGACATTATGAAAATGATGAAACATCCATAATTATCTGGTAATGTCTATGTTTTCTTATTTATTACCGTTTTATTAAAGTTATGTTTAAGTGATGTAATCCATTGTCAAATATTAGTTTATGTTGATGTTGCACCAATGGGAGATCAAAATTATTATCTAATAAAAAATTGTGATGGAAATGTCTGATTAATGTTACATGTAATATACAAATAATACATAAAGATAACAATAATGTCTAAATATACCCCCACAGGCTAAGTGTGCAACACGAAATAATACAGTATAAACCTCGACATCTGAGTTTGCCAAACCCATGAGGTTATCCATAATAATTGTAATCACTTAGAGGTGTTGTTGATCATCGACATCAACTGTAGAAGGTGGCACATCATCGACAGATACTCCAGCATCATATGTATGCTCAATAGGTGGAATGATATGAGGGTTTGATATAGTGAGGTACCACTATGAGTAACCATCCTCGCACTACGAGGCGTGCTAAATCGTAACTGTGCGATCTCTAATGGCATGACCAAAGCTGATGATGTTACACTGAAACCACCTATGAATGCTCGCAGATGGTATATCGGAAACCGGTCGTGGGATGCTCTAAACATAACCATACTGTCGCAGACACCTCTCAGTCAAGTGTCTAGCAACCTTGGTCTCCCACCACATATAACCTGAATATAAAGAAGATTTATCAAACTCATGGTGAACTCTATGATCAGTGTATAGTGTCTAGATGACATCATCTACATTTATTACATCTAGCCTCCTCCTGTACTCAATAACACCACCGGGATATGAATGTTTGACCCTCAATCTCCTCGCCCGTGGGGCCCCCAATAGGGATTATTGCACCCTCATGTCACAAATGGTGGGAAAATGCTCATATATCTAACAGTGATAAAAGAACACAAACATAACAAATAATAATTAAGAAATGTTATTCGTAACAATTAAATAAGAAATCAACAATAAATAATAATTTCAAGCATACTTGTAATAGACTCAAATAACTAGCAAGTTGTCTGGTCTCAAATATTGTCTCCACTCCAAGTGTTGTATACATGATGGTCAATACAACGTACCCCTAAGCACAACTGGTAACGTCGAGGCTACTAAGCAGCCACACGTATAGGGTGTCGATATAAACACCCAACTTGTCTACAAAAAGAGTACACGCTACTAGATATAGCATATACACCCTAGTGGCAGCCTCATACCTTTGTGCCGCAACAAACTCCTTGTACCTATCCTAAAGTCAAGACATACGAAGGCAGGCACCCCTGTTGAAGTCAAACTCCTTCAGCATGACCTCCTCAAAAACTCTCAAATCTCATGCAGCAGTCAAACATGCAAGCGACAGGCTAATAACAGGAGTCGTTCAGAAGCTGCCGGCGATGAGGAGATGGAACAATGAGAAGACATCACCAGAGTGATAGTCATCTCCCCAAACAAAAGATGAAATGAAGATGTCTCTGTGTGCCATCTCTCAACAAAAGCAGTAAGTAGTGGAGCGTCAAGCATGATGAGGGAGCAGCGGGAAAAATCAAGAAGCTCAAAATCACGTACAATACGTATGACCTCGTAAAGAACCAGAGTCTTCAGGAAGCTCTTCAGCTTCGACCCGTGAAATGTCAGCTTCAGTGGGAGACAATCCTGTAACAAACAAATTTAAAAAAAAATTATTAGTTAGCTTTCATGGCACAACAATAAATTAATTAAAGTTAAACATAAAATATATATATTTCCCCCTATCATAGCCAGTATGCCACATGGTTAGGATACTCGATTAACACCGAGCGGTCAATGGGTCCTCCCAAGAATCCTCTATAAGTATGCATAGACGGATTGGTCGAAGGATCCGAAACCTCTGTGTCAGTAGTAGCAAATGGGACCGGATGAGCATCAACGACATCTAGCTAGACGACCAAATCAACAACAGTGGCATCTGACTGGACCACCTCATCTGTCACCTTATCAACAACCATCTCATCAGCAGTGTGTCATATCTATCTTGACCTCTAGGTCATGAATATCTTGAGCATGCACAACCTCAACATCATCTATGGTCTACTCAACTGATCTAACCGGTCGGCGTCAAGTGCTACGGAGTGTGCAGAGCTGCACCTGCTCAGCCAACCATTTTTTATGTGAATTAATTGGAACCACTCGACCAACCCGTATTTGGGAACACTCAGCCTCAACAGCCCTAACATGGTATGCGACTTTATTTATCACTATGCATGCAATAGTGTTGTCCCATCCATTATATTTCACTGCAAAAAGATGATTTAAGGGTTTAGGAATTTTTGAGTATTGAATTGTTTTTGCCTTTCTGATGGTGAGTTCAATGAGTTTGAGAGATTTGAACTCATGGTCTGATAGGTTGATGCTGATTTGAGAGTAAGGGAAATTAGGTCTTCGTTGTCAAAATCTGTTGTTGAGGTTTTTTAAGCGTATAAGGTAATTGATTATGATAACTCTAATGATTGTGGGATAGTTGTAAGAAATTATGGGAATTGGAGGCGTGAATATGATACGGGATTAGCCTAATAAGTCGTAGATTTTGTGCCTTTATCGCCGTAATACCTTAGGAATGATTTAGGGATGTTTTTAGGGCATTGAGGAAACAAATCATAGAGGTTTTTGGTCTGGTTTTGGTGCTGGTACGTAACAGCAATTTGCTGTAATCGCGAGTTTGCACAACGAAGAATGCTTCACACGGAGAACATTTGCTCCAAACTCGCACAACGAACTTGCTAGTGAACGTAGCAGAGTTTCGTGAATTCTGATCTTATGCAGTGATGTCTTGATGTTATGATGTGTGATTTCTTTGATGAATTACCATGAGTATGACTATGATTCCATTGTGATTATTACATGATTGTATGATGATTCCTATGAGTAATGGTGATGAGTTATGATGTTGATTCCATGGGTTTTGATGATTATATGATGACATGATTATTATGATGATTTTTATGAATGATGATGCACCTAATGAGTTTATTATGAGGATGATGTTGACGTGTGTATCATGTATTCATATGCATTCTGGACTTCGGTTCAGGACCTTGATTCTTGTGGCTTCAGTCCCATTATGCGGATGTGAGGTATTTTGTTGTGCTCTGGTTCTCGTGTAGAATCGATCCTACTGTTGTGGATCTATGGAGGGTTGATGGTCCAACGTCCATTGAATTTTGTTGATTGGTACCACATACATGAGTCTTGTTGCATTTGCACTTATGTGACAATTTGGTGTAATTTATAATGATGTGGCCTTTGATGTTCCTTGATGATTCTCATGATGTTAGATATGAAAATAAGGCCATTTTTTATATTGATTCTTATATTGATTATTATGAATCGTTTTACTCACCCCGCCTATTTAAATGTTGCCTCCACGTGGGTAACATGCAGATGACCAGGTTTAGCTGTGGATGTCGTCGAGGACTTTTTGAAGTTTTTGGGTCGTTGGTCATTGTGGTTGACTTAAAGGGTTCTGCTCTGATAGTGTAACACCGGGTTAGTGTCTTTTGAGTTGAACCATGTTTTATTGATTATTGTTATTTTTATTAACTTACAGCGCAAGGAAAACTTTGGATTTTTGCCTTTTCGAGTTTCGCTGCCTTTTGAGTAATATTTTGAGTAATTTTGGGAAAATCCGTTGTTTACGGAGCATTGACTATATTTGAATTATTGAAAATGTGCACCCTTTTGAGATGATTTTATTGTGTTCAATGTTTTACTCTGATAAATATGATTGATTTGCCATTATATTTGTAAGGTAGAAAAAGGTGTTACATTAATGGTATCAGAGCAGGTCGGTCCGTCCGACCAAGTTTTTATGTTATTAGTCCTCTGTCAGTCAATAGTGTGAGAACACTATTGGATGAGTTGTTTTCTTCTAACCCTGTTGGTGGTTGCAGATGACTGGAAGAAAATGATCGTGCTATTGCTGATGGGCTGGAATCGCTTGCCTAAGTAATGACCAAGAATGGTGGATCTCCAAATGAGTTTCGTGCTTTAGGGAAGTTCCAGAGGCACAATCCGCCGACTTTTATGGGCATTCATGATCCTGATGGTGCGCAGAAGTGGTTGAAAGTGATTGAGAAGATTTTCCGGGTTATGGCATGCACTGATGCTCAGCAGGTGCAATTTGGTACGCATATGCTAGCAGAGGAAGCTGGGGACTGGTGGGATAACACTCGTCAGAGATTGGGAGGTGTTGGCATTGCAATAACTTGGACTGTGTTTAAGGAAGTATTTTCCTGAAGAATTTCGGGGCAAGAAAGAGGTGGAATTCCTTGAGCTGAAGCAAGGGAAAATGACTGTGGCTGAGTATGCGGCAAAGTTTGAGGCTTTAGTGAAGTTTTATCCATATTACAATCGTGCTGAGGTTTGTAAGGTGCTGAGATGTCATCATTGTGGCAAGAGAGATCATAGAGTTACCGACTGCAAAGACGAAGCTCTGACTTGCAACTATGGAGAGAAGGGTCATATCAGTACCCAGTGCCAGCAGTCAAAGAAAACTGCTACTGCTGCTCAGATGAATGACAGAGTGTTTGCTTTGAGCGGTGCAGAAGAACCCAAGACGGATAACTTGATAAGAGGTACTTACTTTATTAATGATTTTGAATTGATTGCTATGATTGATACTGGTGCTACCCATTCGTTTATTTCGCTTGAATGTGCTGCAAAATTGAATTTGAAATTATCTTCTATGGTTGGGAGTATGGTTATCGATACCCCGACTAATGGTTCTGTGACTACTGCATTAGTCTATTTGAGCTGCCCTTTGACTATTTATGATAAGAATTTTGTGATGGACTTGGTCTGTCTACCTTTGCATCGAATTGATGTTATTCTTGGAATAAACTGGTTGGAGTTCAACTATGTTCATATCGATTGCTACAGCAAGACTGTGAGGTTCCCAGAGTTTGGTGATTATGGATAACTGATGTTTGTATCTGCTAAGCAAGTAGAAGAACTCTTATAAGATGAGGCTCAAATGTTTGCATTGTTTGCATCACTTCAAGTTAATTATGAAGCAGTGAGCATGGAGCTACCAGTTGTTTGGGAATGTCCAGAAGTGTTTCTAAGTGACGTGAGTGACTTACCTCCTGAGTGTGAGGTAAAGTTTACTGTTGATGTGATATCGGGCACTAGTCCTGTGTCGATTGCTCCTTATTGGATGTTTATATCTGAATTAGGAGAATTTAAGAAACAGTTAGAAGAGCTGCTTGAGAAGAAGTTTATTCGAATGAGTGTTTCTCCGTGGGGTGCTCCTGTGTTGTCGAAAGATGGTAGCATGAGATTGTGTGTGGATTATAGACAGTTGAATAAAGTGACAATCAAGAATAAGTATCCACTTCTGAGGATTGATGATCTGATGGATCAATTGGTGGGCATTTTCGTGTTTAGTAAGATTGATTTAAGGTCAGGTTATCATCAAATTCGCGTTAAGCCTGATGATATTCCGAAGACAGCTTTTAGGACGAGGTATGGACACTATGAATATACTGTAATGCTATTTGGTGTATCTAATGCACCTAGAGTATTTATGGAGTATATGAATAGGATTTTTCATCCTTATTTGGATCAATTTGTGATAGTATTCATCGATGATATCTTGATATATTCAAAGTTCGAGGAAGAACATGCGCAACATCTAAGAGTTGTATTGCAGATTTTGAGGGACAAGAAGCTTTATGCCAAGTTATCCAATTGTGAATTTTGGGTTGAAGAAAGTGAGTTTCCTTGGCCATGTGATTTCTAGTGGAGGGATTGTTGTTGATCCGTCCAAAGTTGATGTTGTGTTGCAGCAGGACACTCCGAAGTCTACTACTGAGATTCAAAGTTTTCTTGGGTTGGCTGGTTATTATCGTAGGTTTATAGAAGGCTTTTCAAAGTTGGCACTGTCATTGACTCAGTTGACTCGGAAGGGTCAAGCCATTGACTCAATCACTCCTCTCCCACTTAGCTAATTTTTCTTTCTCTTCAGGTGTACTCTGATCATTGATCACTGGTTTGGTTTCACACAATTTCATGTCAAGATCAACAATCCTTAATGAAAACTCTAAGTCTTTCTTCCAATTCTTAAAATTATACCTATTCAGGATCTCAATAGAAGCATAACAATTGTTCATATAGAAGGTCAGTGTTGAGACAAAACAAGAGTGCATTATAACAAATAACAAAGGCAAGATATAGCTTTAATGGGCATAAGCTATCACAAAGAGGCCAACATTATCATGTAATCCTCATTGGGTGGAATGAGCAAACCCAGGTCATAACAAGGATCAAAACCTTAAATGAGTTACTCAATGAGCATACATTGGGTTCGAAAATCTATCTCTTTTGGGTAGATAATTTCTCTAAACCAAAACATCTCCAATAACTCATCTGCAAATTTCAAGAATAAGCTACTCAGTGAGCATACATAGAGTTTAGGAATTTATCTCCTTTGGATAAATAAATCCCTTGGACCCAAGCATCTCCAACAACTATATCCTTAATCAACCGCAATCTCTACATACAATTTTCCACTTTTTGGAAGACAATTATAGTAATGACTTAAAGTCATTCCTCAAACTACAAAAAGACTTTTATAAGTTAAAATGAGTGATCTCACTTTCGTGGTAATCACACACAAAAATTTATAGAATTTCTTGCATGAGAATCAAATTTCTCTTGCAAAAAATTATGAACCAATCATGAATTTAAATAATATAGCATTCCCAATAAATTGTATCTTCAACGGTATCAATCTCAATATTATACGGATATTAGATAACATCTCAAAATATTTGACAAAACAATCACAAAATCATACAAACTAATATCAGTTTAGTAAGAAGTCTAAAATAAAACTATTTATTCAATATGATTATGTGATTGTTACAATACTTTTATAAATTAATTTCGATATAATAATACTAAAATAATACTATTTATTAGTATACACCATTAATATAACATAGTATAATCAATACAATATGCACTCTCAATATAAATAGTTGCCACTGATAAATTAACGATACAATATCATCAATACAATATAGAATAATCAAAATATAGTATCATCAATATAATATGCACCCAAAATCATATTACGAGTTACGGAAGTTCAAAGCAATTGAAAAAACAGTACTGTTTACAGAAATTCAAAGCAATTGAAGAAACGTGGAAATTGGAAACAATTGCAACAATTCATCATATAATTACTTTTATACCTAAATCAACCCTCTTTTTCAATTAAAACATATATTTCACTTGACATATATATTACTATTATGATCAGAAGATTCCATATAACCTAAAACTAACTATTCACGTTAGTAATTTAGGCACAGTAGCAAAATAATTTGTGCAATTAGTTTTTATAAAACAAACAGGTCACACATACTAACAAAATGGTCAAATCTAAAAGCGCATATTTGATATTCATGAAACAAATAGACCACATATGATTGTAAAAAAAGGTGGTCTAATTTTTCTCAAAGTTTGTTTTTGGTCTCACTCACCCTTGGTTCGGACACGACCTAATAAGTATATGAAAATATAATATTGGTCATTCTCACTATAACTTTAGTAAACTAGTAAGTGCTCTAGTACAAAATATATGAAATTTATTTATGTGAGAAAGTCTCCTAATGAAAAAATCTATTTAAATAGCAATAAACAAATGTATATTAATTTGTCTTTCCTGAGATGATATAATATAATAAATAATAATGAAATAATAAAACGGTCATCAAATAAATTAGTAAATAATTAACTTTTATATAATTATTGTTATAATGAAAACAACCCTCTTGTTGTTCAAGGCAGGAAATTATTCACGTCATACAATATATTTCAACCCCTATTTTATATAATCACTAATATAATGGTAATAAATATAACGTGATACCAAATGTTTATTATACCGTATGCATCTTTTTAGTTAAGTAGTTGTTCACTGTTTAAAAATTAGAAAGTAACTGTTATGGTAATTATTTACATTAATTAAGTTTATTGTAACTTAATATGAATTTAGTGATATAGTATAATAGTTATAGGGTTGAAAATTGATTACATGATTTAAAATTGGACCAAAATAATTCGAACCTTCAATTTATAATCACATATTAACGATAAACAATTTAGTCCTAACTCATATAATCTAAGCTCTGATACCAAGTGTAAGCGAAAAAATTTATCGACCAATTATATGAAATTAGAACATCAATACTTACTTGTTAAAGTCATGATTCGAAATCCCGAAAGAATGAATAACTGGATCTTCCTCTGTATCTCACACTCCCGTTCACAACTCTCAATGGGGTAAGTTGTGGAGTTGTCAGATGTGTTTCTGATTCTTGTGATTACAGAGGAGATCTAGTCATTTAATATATAAAAGTTTAGTCCCTACCCATTATGGGCCTAAGGTTAAAGCCCACATTTTTTCTCACACCAATCTGATTTCAGATACTCAGGCTTTAATTAAAAGAAATCACTTAACCAATAAAATGGCTTATATATGTACCCCCATTAGAATCCCGATTAACCTGTTTTTCAAAAATTAAACAACAATTGATTGTATCCCATAAAAAGTTAGATAAATCTAACACATTAATCATTACTATTGCATGTTATACCTATAATTTTGTAAGGTGTAGCGAGTTTTTGGGAACATGAACAATGCCTTTGTAACGTTATCAACATTTTCTACTAATGCAACCGACTGCTATTAGAGATTGTTGTATTGACAAAGTTCTTGAAGCCCATCCAAGTTTATTGAACCTTATC
This sequence comes from Lathyrus sativus, assembly GCA_963859935.3. Lineage (NCBI taxonomy): Eukaryota > Viridiplantae > Streptophyta > Magnoliopsida > Fabales > Fabaceae > Lathyrus > Lathyrus sativus. Next base: position 31,948,080 of record OZ012740.1, on the reverse strand, counting down.
AATAACACACCGCTCCTTCATCAATAAACGAGTTCAGTGGCAATACAACAACTAATTCAAAAGATTGTTGGGTAACATCTCGACATCAAATTTTCTCTTGAATTTGATGTTATAAGTTGTTATTTTTAAAAATTCCAGTTGCATTGTTCTAGATTATCATGTTTTGAGCATTGTAATACAATTATAATGTCCTTAAAATTATGTTGTTATTGCGGTTGGTGGCTTGTTTATTTTCATTGCACTTAAATCAAACTTGGATCCGTGGATTCGACAATTCTATATTGTTATGGCACCGAATCTTCGATAAATTAGTGGAATATTTTCGCCGTGTTATGACCCAAACGTACGACACTTCGATTGTGTGGTCACTATGTACAAACTGGTTTTGGAGCACATTTTGATTAATTCGCTTCGATTATCTTTCATTCGATCTCGTTATTCCATTTTCTTTTTTAATTTAATTAATTAATTAATTAAATTTTGTTTAATTAAATAATTTTTATTAATTAATTTTAATTAACTTGATTATTTGATTTAATCGAATAATTTTGATAATTAATCTTAATTACCCTAATTAAATGATTTAAACAAACTTTAATTGATTATTTTGTTGATTAAAATTTGATCCTTTCATATCAAACCACTTTCTTGTGCATTTACACTCATTTTTGTTTGTTGATTAGGCTTGATTTAATTGTTTCATTATCTCGTATCCCCATTTGACAAAATGTACCCCCATTCCCATGAAGTGTAATAATTTTATCGCTTTCATATTGATTATGTTTTAATGCTTTATTCAATCATTTCACCTCATATCAAACCATTTCTCAAAAAAGAACTAATTCTCGATTCAATTTCGAGCCCATTTTAACACCTTTGTAAGTCAATTGCTTTTAGCATCCCCATCAACCACCCAAAGCATCTCAATCCATACCTAACTTGTAAGCCGATTGCTTCGTGCATCACCATCAACCTTAACCCAACACCAATTAGGCCCTCCTTTCAAATCATTTCAAATCCTTACTACGCTTCAAACGCAAACTCAAACCTCAATCAACATCGAGTATTTCCACAAATATATAAACGAAAAAGAAGTGGTCTAGAGCCTTCTATTCCCTTCTCGAATGCTTGGATACGATGAGTCTTCCTTGGCCATTCAAGTATTCATATTTCAAAATACTTAACTTATAGTTAAATACCATTTTAACTAAAGATAAAAAGGGAGATGGTCTCGAGCCTTTGGTTCTTCTCCTTGATTGTTTGGGTATGAGTAGCCTTACTCACTAATTAAACAATTGTCATCTCTAAAAACTTATAATTCAATTCACTTCAAACCTTTTTCATAATAAATCGACCTATTTTCCTAAACACTTAGATAAAAAAGAGAGTGGTCTAGAAACTTGTATTCTCTCTCTCTCTCTATCTCTCTCTCTCTCTCTCTCTCTCTCTCTCTCTCTCTCTCTCTCTCTCTCTCTCTCTCTCTCTCTCTCTCTCTCTCTCTCTCTCTCTCTCTCTCTCTCTCTCTCTCTCTCTCTCTCTCTCTCTCTCTCTCTCTCAAGTACTTGGATACGAGGAGCCATGCTTGGCCATTTGAGTACTTGTCATCCGTTCAAAATACTCTAAACATATTGAACCCTTTCACAATTAAGGATGAAAAGAGAGATGGTCTCGAGCCTTTGATTCATCTCTTCAATTATTCAGATACAAGGAACCTTCCTTGGCCATTCAAGTAATCATCATCCAAACAAAACAACCAACACATTAACTAAACTTCTCGTCCCACGCGATTAAAACATCTTTAAAAAACGAGTTTGTTTTATCCATGTCGACGTGAAATAACAAAGACTACAACCTCCAAGAGTGAGCAAATGAAGCTTTAGCCACTCAATATGTCTAAAAGATCACTCCTTAAAATGAACCAATAATTTATAGTCGCCCGGACTACGAAGCTCTGATTTCTTTATTGCACTATAAGGATACGTAGGCACGAGATTACGAGAGTTTGACGAGTTACCTTTTACCTTTTTCTTTTAACCTTTTTTCCCCTATAGTCCTTCAAACTACGAATGCTCTGATTTCTCATTTCTCAATGAGAATATGTAGGCGCAAAGGCCCAATCCTTGGCGAGCACCCTAATAAAAAACCAACCATTTTCCCTTAGCTAGTAACTATAGATAAGAACCTTTTGTGATCCCTTTCTTTTCCCTTTCACATTAGAATAAAACAAATAGCATAAGTTAAAATTAAATCACAAATTACACTAAGAGGTTCTCGTTGAGTACAACGAAAGTGAGAGGTGCTAATATCTTATTCTTGCGTAATCAACTGCCGAACCTGAATTTGGTTGTGATGACTATTTTCTTTTCTCAAAGGTTTTATTGATATTTTGGAGGTGAGAAAAGTAAACAAGAAGGGGGGGGGTTGAATTGTGTTTTCCGTTTTCTTAGTTTGCATATGATTAGAGTTCAGAATCTAAACTGGTGTTCAAATTCTAGTTAACTCTTAGTAGAGGAATTTTAACAGAAGCAAATAAATAATAACATAAGACACAAAGATTTATATTATTTCCTCCCCTAACTGAGAGTAGTCCAGTCCCCTTGTGTCACAAGAGATTTTCACTATAATCAAACATGATTACAATCGCTTATGCATTATGCATAGGACTTTTACACCTACTCATACCCAAGATCCAAGACTTCTACTTAAGCTCTTCACTCGAGACTTCCTGCTCAGGTTCCACTAAACCAAAACTTCCTTGATAAGACTCATCACCCAAGACTTCTGCTCTAAGTCACATGTAACTAGCTTTTCTGCTTGCACCCCACTGGCCAAGACTTACTGCTCCAAATTCCAAGCACTAAGCATTCTTGCTCAAGCCTCTTAGGCCCAAGAATACAACTCCAAGTCATATGAAACGAGCCTTTCTCTTCTTGCACCCCACTGGCCAAGACTTACTGCTCCTAATTTCTTGTGTCAAACTATCCTGCTCAAGCCACATTAGATCAAGTCTTTCCTGCTTAATCAATATACTTGATTAAGACTTTCACTTCTCAAGCATATATCAAGATACTTACGTGGCTTAAGCATCTTGGATCAAAACTTCCTTGCTTGAATCCCAATGATACAAGACTTTTACTCAATCAATCCACTTGATTAAGACTTTCATAGCTCAAGCACATAGCAAGAGGCTTATGTGGCTTAAACATCTTGGCTTGAGACTTCCTTGTTTGTATCACAATGACACAAGACTTTTATCTAAACTACTGAACAAACTCAGCAGAATAGAGAACAAAGTGTACATGATACAAGTACCAGAGATACGTGAAATCACCATAAAAAGACCTAAATCTCTGAAGATTTCTAAGATATACAATGTGTAAGAAATCTTAAGGCTTTTGCAATTACAACCTACATTATTAAAATCCGCATAAACATTGAGTTGATAATTGTTGATCTTGTTACTACTTCTTCTAGTTGATCTGTTAAAGATTCAGTTTGAACCTTCAGTCATATTTATAGCCTTTTCAAAAACTGGTCATTGAAGAGGTAAGTTAATCAAGAGTCTCTGTTGTTACTCCACAGTAGAAGAGTCGTTAAAGATAGATACACCAGAAGATATTGATCTAATGTGTAACATGTTTAACCTTTGAGTCTTCAAGAGATTCTGTATTGATAGAGTCGTTGAAAGTAGATATCTATAAAGCATCTCATCTTTTCTTGAGCCTTACAATCTGTAGACTATAGCTGATAAACTGATTTGACAATACAACTTGCTTTATGCAATACGGACAACTTCAGCTTTATCACCAACTCTGAATGGTACCAGAGGCCAATTTACATTCACTAAGTGTAGAGACAATTATGTTGCCTCTTCTGATGTTGAGACCTTCAACTTCAGAATCTACGCCATACATCACTTAGAAAGTATTCTTTAGATTCTGCCACCGGAAGCTAGCAATTCAACAACTCTCAAAGTATGCTTAATGTAGAACAGATTCTGACCATAATTTTCAAAAGTATTAGAACTTATACACTTGTAACATACAATTAAACCATTGTTCATTAAATACTTTGTTATCATCAAAACCCAAGGAAAATATGTCATGAATAAATCTTGTTCTAACAATCCCCCTCTTTTTTATTATGACAAACACAAGTATTTAAAGGACAATGTTAGACAGTTTTAATTTTTTTGCAACATTAGAGTATGAGGTTTGTAAGCTCCTTCTGAGTCTAATAGTCTAAAGCAGAGTTCTATAAACATTATACTAGAAACTAATCTCAAGACAAAGTAATTCAGTCTTCTTAGTAACATCAGAGTCTGAGGTTTGTAAGCTCCCCTTGAGTCAAACAGTTCCAAGATTTAGGTTTGTAAGCTCCCCTCCCCCTTAGTTCCATACTTAAGAAAACCAAAAACAATATTTTAACTTTCTTTGACAACATAAGAATACGAGGTTCGTAAGCTCCTTCTGAGTCTGATAGGCTAAGGCTGAGGTTTGTAAGCTCTTCCATAGTTCTATGTACAAGAAAGTTAAAATGTGTTGCCCGGGCAAGATAACCATAAAAACAGAAATATAAATGACAAAATTATAAATGACCAATATGTACAACTGAATAGGTACTCAATGGGTTAAGTTTCTAATTAAATACTTTCCATAATTTCTCCCCCTTTTGTCACATCAAAAATAAAAATAAAAAAGAAGAAGAAAATAATTACAGTCATAAATGCATCACAGATCATCATTACAGGATCAATTTCCAAGGAATTGAAAAATGATCAAGTAACATGGGGTCACTTAAAGATTGTATAGAGCATTCCTTAAATTTTTAGTGGTCGTTATTGTTCCAAGAATCAAGCAGGGTTAAATCAGACATTTGAGTTGCTCAGAAGTCATTATAAAAGCAATTCAAACCTAGTTCATTTTCATCAACATCCATCAGAAACATTGAAGCATCAGCTGAGAGTCATAAGACTTATGTGGTAACAGAAATCTCCCAGAGCTCTACGAGACAAGATGTCAAAGATGTTAAGAAACAAGTTGTTTTTGAAACATCTACCGCTGGGTCTTTTCCCTTTTCAAGACTCACTTCTGAAAAAGTAACGTCAACGACTCCAACATAACCAACAAGAGTTGTGATAAAGCCTAGAAGAAAGATACCGAAGATATCAAAGAAGAGAAGACGATCCAACGAGTTGTTATACCGTCCAATCCCAGAGGCATAAGATGAAGACATTGATGAAGATAAGCTAGACATAGGCTATGACGACTGTTTTTGTCATAAGGCTCAAGATGACTTAGATAATAACCTATATTAAGCATTAGCAGTTCCTTATAAGTCAATGTTTTGTAATCCTTTGTTTTAATTAATAAAAAGTATCTTTTTGAAAAAAATTAGTTTATTGCATGCATACACTTTCAATAACTTCCTTTAGATAACTGAAATACATTAATGAATCAAAACTAACACCAAAATTGACAATTAAACAAGTAAAGTATAAAATTCATAGATGTTAAAGAATCTTTAATAGGTTAGACTGTTAGATAATATTTCCAAGATATATCATATAATATATTGATAAGACTTAATCAATATAAAAACAACAGACACTTAAAACAATGTACGTAACACGTCTATATAAGAATTCTTAGCAAGCTTAATCACTTAATCTTCAAAACACCAAGATGTACAAGCAGAAGCAAATCTGGGTTCCAAAGAGAGATTTTAGAAAGACAACCATACTAAATGCAACAAATTAGGCAAGTGAAAGCAAAGCAACAACTGAAGGATCTACTAATAAGCAGATGGCTTCAAAAGCTCTCACCTCTTCAGCATCCTTTGTGAAGACACACAAAATAAGAAGATATTTTGGGCCTAGACGTAGAAAACAACTGAGAAAGGAGGATTTCAAATTTTCCAAGGAAGAATGAAAAGATTACTTAGATAATATGGACATGTCAGATGATCCTAGGGAATACCTTAGGGTCAATCCATCATACTAGAATGTATAAATAATTTGTAATCCCATCCTTATTATTAATAAAAAAGTTGAAAGCATTAAGTTCTTACTCCCATTACTTTTGATTCTCTTGAACAACTATAAATAAATATAATACACAGTTAACTGAACAATGACATGAACAAACTTTGAATTATTAATAAGATAACTTAATATAAAGGTTCTAACAATTACAAGGTATAACTATGCAGAAATCTAACCTCAAAATCTTTCATAGATAGCTTAAAGCTTCTCTTTCCATATTTTAGACAAATCAGCCTCTGAGCTTATGATAACTTCTTACTGAATAAGTAATTCTGAAAGAACTCGTCCAAAAGGAATGAAGAAAATCTTTCCCTTGTGAAAGAAAGAAAGAGTATTCTTGAAATAGTCAAACATAACTTGAGGAAGATCAATCTGCAAGGCTGAATTGAGAAGTAGAAACAAATATTTTTCAATAGGGTTCACTAGGTCTAAATTTTTATCCTTAGGAAGTTAGTTTGAATTCAAAGTCTTATTCCAAACAACAACATCAGGACGAAGATTTGAGACCACTGATGTATTAGATTGATTTACAAAGATAAGCCAAGTAGGAAGATAGTGTTCCCAAACAAGAGTTCTTGGGATTTATCCAATTTCCTCACAATTGATCATATTAGTAATCGCTTTAGAGGTTACTGTTATAGAAACACCAGTTACTTAAAAAATAATATTACACTCAGAATTCAGCTCAATAATGGAAGCATTGATATAAAATTCTTTGACAAGATCTATATAAGTGAAACCACAGAGCATCTCAAAGTATCCATTCCATCCTTATTCAAACACAACCCTTGAGAAGTTAAAGTCTAACTTAAGAAACTCATCAAAATCCATAAACTTTTTATTGATGACTACCAGTTGATTCAAAGAAGAGTTGACTAGGAAATTCATCTCAAGTTTGGCTTGATCAGGACACAACCTCATAGAAAATAAAAAGGAAGAAAACTTAACAAAATTCCTAAAATAATAAGAATATTGTCAGAAGAAGGACACAAATGATGTTTCACAAGACATGGGATAATGATAATAAGTATCTAAAATAAAACATCATTACCCTAAAGTTCTTATATAACTGATTTCTTGAATCCACAAGATGAATTTCACCTTTATGAAAATTTAAGCATTATACAAGTCTTAGAAAACCTTTTACTTAAACAGCTTTATCAGAAGTAAAGAATCCTCTTCTGAATCTCAAAATCTGACAACTTTTAAAAGTTATCATCCATCAGAGTCTAATAGAGTTAGACTGAGAGAGAGATATATCTTCTGTCAGTCATAAGCTCCAAGATTCTATTTAGAACAACACTTCCTCTTGAAAAAAGAGTCATGAGTGATATATGAATGTTGAATTATTTTCTTTGACAGCTAACAAATAACAGCAATATCAGAAAAAGTAAGGAAATTGTTTCCATAAATATGATCATCATCTGGCTTAATGAAAAATTTAAAATAGGTAAAAACAACAGAGTTTCTTCTTAAAGATGTCTGAATAACCTTTTTCAGAAGAGCTTCTCTATACATATAACATAAACTTTGTGTTTACATCTACTCAAATATATCATTGAATCAAGATATAAGCAAGGCAAGAACAAACATACCTTTTTTTGTTATTTTCTCAGTCAGACTCGTATCTGTATTCAAACTTGACCATAGAGTCTAAACATCATTTTGAGTGGGTTATGATTCAATGGCTTTTAAACCAATGACTCCACTTCTCTCACTAAACTCAGTACCTCTAGCACTTAAGTATGGGTAGTGGGCTCTTCTTCCATCAAATATTGTGAACAACCTTTGATAATTTCCATGGAAGATGCCTTTGCTCCTTTCCTTAATATCTGCAACAATTACATTACGATTATGACACTCGTATTTCTATGTGAACAATCACAAATGTTCAAACAGACTTTCTTTCGCCTTATGCCACATTCTGATAGCACTATCATGTTTCATTTCAGAGTATCAGTCTAGAATAAACCATAATATGAACAAGATCTTCTTCTTAGCAGAATAATTAATTTCATTGTCTTGACACAAGACTTTGAGATCTTTGACAAGCACAGAACCAGATGATGTTAGCTATTAGATCATGGCATAAAACAAATTAAAGTTCATTATCTAATTGTATGCAGAACACAAAGGTAAATTGAAGGTTTCTCATAGACTTATCCTTTATTAAAAATTCCATGATGACCCTCAATCAAGGAGCAATGAAGTCTCTTAAGATATCACCTTAAAGAGCAGACTCCTTATTATCAAATATTAAAGCAAGACAAAATTAAAATAATCTCTTTCTCTTTAATACTTGATTTTTATTTCAGGACTCAGATGCTTCTTCAGATGCAGTAATGACTGGTAGAGCCAATTACTCTTTTATCTAAATCCTGCACTAATGTCATCTTCAAAAGAATATGCATTGAAGATTAATTGACATTAAGTTCTAGTAGTGTTTATTCTTGCTTTCAGATTTGGGAGATCAATTGAAGTACAAACACTTCAGAAACTTCTGAAGTTACTCTTCTATCAACATATATTATAACCAATCCAGCTGATTAAATAGTACTTCTGACAAGAATTATAAGTTCATTATCATCAAATATTTCAAGGAATCAAACTTCAGGAATGGTGATATGTTAGATAGCTTTTCATCATCTAATTTCATTTTTTTCTTTAAATATTTGCAAGATAAACCAATAGACCACAATAAATTCATTTTGTATAACTTCTTGAATAATTATGACCTCAGATTTGAATCTAAATGAATCTCTTAAGCATTTGCTTGAAAGATTAGATGAAGTGTAACTACATAAACTTTAAAAATGATTCCCATAAATTTGAGCACAAGAATTTAGAGATAGTATGAGCATCAGACATATCAATAATGTTGATATACTCAGAAGTGAGATAAATTACCTACCAGAATGAAACTACCTCTGAAGATATTAAATAAGCTTCTTTTGAGCTAGTGATAGAGGCTTTCAAACAAATTATCTCTACACTATCAACTTCTGTAGTAATACCTTTTGAAAGGATATTCTATAGACCTTTAGAACCCCTTTTATCAAGACCAATGAGTTAAAAATATGTTTTGCTTTTTCCATCTTTTAAATTCAGTGGAATCACCCTTTGAATATGGTAGGAAAAGAAGTAGAATAATTTTCATGTGGCACTTGATTCCTTCTTGAAGGAAAGTATTTAATAGACATACTTTTCTTATTGGATCATTATTTGTGCCATTGTTAAGTGTTAGGCACAAACCAAGCTCTGATGCCAATTGAAGGTGAGAAAAGTACAAAAGAGGGGGAGGGGAGGGGGTTGGAACTGTTTTTCCATTTTCTTAGCTTACATCTGATTAGAGTTCAGAATCTAAAATGGTGTTAAGGTTATGGTTAATTCTTAGCAGCAGAATGTTAACCAAAGAAAATAAGTAATAGAAGAAGACACACAGATTTATAATGGTTTCTCCTATAACTGAGAGTAGTCCAGTTCCCTTGCCTCACCAGAATTTTTCACTATAATCAAAATATAATTACAGTCGCTTATGCATTCTGTATAATACTTTTACACCTGCTCAGACCCAAGGTCCAAAACTTCTGCTCCAGCTCCTCACTCGAGACTTCATGCTCAGGTTCCACTAACCCAAGAATTCCTTGCTCAGGCTCCTCACCTAAGACTTATGCTCTAAGTCACATGAAACGAGCCTCTCTGCTTACACCCCATTGGCCAAGATTTACTGCTCCAAATTGCATGAACTAAGCATTCCTGCTCAAGCCCCTCAGACTCAAGACTTCAGCTCCAAGTCACATGAAATGAGCCTTTCTCTGTTTGCACCCCCTTGGCCAAGACTTACTACTCCTAATTCCATGCATCCAACTATCCTGCTCAAGCCACACTGGCTCAAGACTTTCCTGCTCTATCAATCTACTTGATTAAGACTTTCACTGCCTAAGCATATAACAAGAGACTTACGTGGCTCAAGCATCTTGGCTCGAGAATTCCTTGCTTGTATCCCAATGATACAAGACTTATGATTAATCAATCTACTTGATTAATACTTTCACAGCTCAAGCACATAACAAGAGACTTACGTGGCTCAAACATAAAGGCTCAAAACTTTCTTGCTTGTATCCCAATGACACAAGACTTTTATCTAAACAAATGAACAAGCTCAACAGAATAGAGAACAAGGTGTACACTATACAAGTATCAGAGGTATGGGAAATCACTATAGCAAAGACCTAAAGCTCTTAAGATTTATAATATATACAATATGGATGAAATCTTAAGGCTTTTACAATTACAACCTACATCAGAAAAATCTGCGTAAACATTGTGTTGATAATTGTTGATCTTGTTACTCCTTCTTCTGGTTGGTCGTTCTTAAAGATTCAGTTTGAACCTTCAGGTATATTTATAGCCTTTTCAGAATCTAGCCGTTGAAGAGGTAACTTGATCAAGATTATTTGTTGTCACTCTACAGTACAAGACTCGTTGAAGATAGATACACCAAAAGATCTTGATCCAATGTGTAACATGGTTAACCTTTGAGTCTTCAAGAGATTATGTATTAATAGAGTCGTTGAGAATAGACATCCATAAAACATCTAAGCTTTTCTTGAGCCTTGAAATCTATAGACTCTAACTGATAAACTGATTTGGCAATACAACTTGCTTTCTGTAGTACGGACAACTTCAACTTTATCACCAACTCTAAATGGTACCAGAAGCCAATTTACATTCACTAAGTGTAGTGACAATTATTTTTATTCTTCTTATGCTAAGACCTTCAGCTTCATAGTCTATGTCAAACATCACTTAGCAAGTGTTCTTCAGATTCTGCCACCAGAAGCTAGCAATTTAGCAACTCTCAAAGTGTGCTTAATGTAGAACAAATTCGGACCATAATATTTACAAGTACTAGAACCTGCACACATGTAACACTAAATTAAACTATTATTCTTTAAATATTTTTTTATCATCAAAACCCAAGAAAAGTATGTCATGAACAAATCTTGTCCTAACAATCTCCCCCTTTTTGATGATGACAAATACAAGTATTTAAAGGATAATGTTGGACAATTATAATTTTCTTTGTAATATCAGGGTACAAGATTTGTAAGCTCACTATAAGTCTAATAGTCCAAAGAAGAGTTCTATATACATGAAACTAAGAACTACTCTCAAGAAAACATAATTCAGTCTTTTTAGTAACATCAGAGTCTGAGGTTTGTAAGCTCCCCCTAAGTCAAACAGTTATAAGGTTGAGGTTTGTAAGCTCCCTCATAGTTTCATATTTAAGAAAACCAAAAATAATATTTTAACTTCCTTTGGCAACATCAAAATACAAGGTTTGTAAGCTCCTTCTGAGTTTGATAGGCTATGACTGATGTTTGTAAGCTCTTCCTTAGTTCTATGTACAAGAAAGTTAAAAAATGTGTCGCTTGGGCAAGATAATCATAAAAACAGAAATATAAATGAAAAAATTATAAATGAATAATATGTACAACTGAATAGGTACTTAATGAGTTCAGTTTCTAATTAAACTCTTGCCATGATTTCTCCCCTTTTTGTCACGTAAAAAAAAAGAGAAGAAGAAAAGAATTATTGTCATAAATGCATCACATATCATCATTACAGGATCAGTTTATAAGGAACTGAAAATGATCAAGTAACATGAGGTCATTAAAGATTGTATAGAGCATGCCTTAAATTTTTAATGGTCATTACTGTTCCAAGAATCAAGCAGGATTAAATGAGACATTTGATTTGCTCAAAAGTCATTATAAAAGCAGTCCAAATCTAGTTCATTTTCATCAAAACATATCAGAATCATGGAAGCATCAGTTGAGAGTCATAAGACTTATGTGGTAATAGAAATCTCCTAGAGCTCTACGAAACAAGATGTCAAAGACGTTCAGAAACAAGATTTTTTTAAAAACATATACCACTGGGTCTTTGCCCTCTACAAGACTCACTTCTGAAGAAGCTACTTCAGCAACTCCAACACGACCTACAGGAGTAGGTTCATCAAGATCTGTGATGAAGTCCAAAAAAAAGATAATGAAGAGATCAAAGAAGAGAAGACGGTCCAACAAACTATTCTACCATCTAATCTCGAAGGAAGAAGATGAAGACATTGATGAAGATGAGCTAGACATAGGCTATTGTTAGATGCCAAACTTTGCTTATTTGATCTATCAAATGTGGACATCTTTCACTCCTTTGTGTAAAGAAAGTATTAGAAATCACTCTTGCTTTGGTTGGTTTGCAACATATTGTGAAAATATCTTGGTTCCTTTGATTTGTGTGTTATTGTGCAGGAATTAGGCATGAAAAAATTAAGATTAAGACACAAGAAAGAGGACAAATAAACCAAGTCAGCATGCAAACAACAGCAAGTTCGCTGGGGGAATTTGCTAGCAAAGCTGCCACCAAAACTTCACAAAGTTCGCTAGGAAAACTATGTAGCGAAGGCCAGGAATCCAAAACAGTAAGGAAATGGCCATAAACTCACTAGGAGAAGGAGGAAACGAAGAGCTCGCTAGGCGAATAGGTAGCGAACACTCCCAGACTTGAGACAGTAAGGAAAGGGCCATAAACTCGCTGTGCAAAATTTGCAGCGAAGGCTTCGCTAGACGAACATTTCTTTGCACAACGAACATTGGGATTTCTGTCTGGGGAGCTTTCACAAGACATGGCACTTCAGGAGCCATTTTGGGTGTTCGTTAGGCAAACAATTCATTCGCACTGCGAACGTGACAGATCAGCAGCCACTTGTATAAGTAGTATGAGCTACTTTTTGTAAAAATATATAATTTTTCGTACTTGCATTTGAGAGGATTTTCAAACCTAGAAAACCCATTTCTCCATTTCTCATCATCTCTTAGCAATATTTCACAAAAAGAAGGTGGATTCCCATCCAATCTCGATTATTCGACTTGGATGTTGATTAACCTTCTTCTGAAACTTGTTGCTCAAGCTATCATGGAAATGGTTGGCTAAATCCCTCTCTTGTCAAGGTTAGAAGTAGTTAGTTCAGATTTTATGTATTGCATTTGATCTTTTATGTGTGAACAAATGTTATGATCAATATAGATGAAGTTATTTTCTACTCTTTGTACATTTATGGTTTGGATTGCTTTAGACATGAACTTTCCAAGTCTTGACCTAATATCTTCATCTATCAACTATACAAATTCTAGACATAGGTTTGAAATTGATATTCTCTTTGTATTGATCTTAATGCTTATTGTTTCAATTGTTACTTAGAGAGATCATTTAACGGTCGAAACAATAACATTCACGAAATCGCTTTAGAAATGAACGTTTTTACGAGGCTACGCGATTATGTTGGTTAAAACTTCGTTCACATATTTGATCGGTTGAGTACATTTAGGGCGGACTAGTAAACCCTAATCTTGACATGTTTTTTTATCAAACTTAGACTGAATTTTATTTCGCTTTCTTTCTTGCATACTTTTTAACAAAATTGAAACCATTCTAAAAACCCCCTTTCTTAAATCATTAAACTGTTGAATGACAAGCATCTATATTATCATCAATCCCTGTGGATACGATAAAACACTTCCCCAAAATACTATCTAATAGCTATGATGATTATTTTTGTTATAAGGCTCAATATAACTTAGATAGGGACCTATACTAAGCATTAGCAGTTCCTTATGAGTCAATATTTTGTAATCCTTTGCTTTAATTAATGAAAAGTATCGTTTTGACCAAATATAGTTTATTGCATGCATACACTTTCAATAACTTCCTTTAGATTTACTGAAATATATTAATGAAGCAAAACAGACACAAAAAACAACAGTTAAACAAGTCAAGTATAAAATTCATAGTCGTTAAAGAATCTTTAATAGGTTAAAATATTAGATAGCGTTTCCAAGATATATCATTTAAGATATTGATAAGACTTAATCAATATAAAAACAACAGATACTTGAAACAATGTATGTAACACGTCTATATAAGAACTCTTAGCAAGCTTACTTTCATAATCACTTAATCTTCAAAACACCAAAATGTACAAGCAGAAGAAAATCTGGGTTCCAAAGAGAGATTTCAGAAAGACAACCATACTAAATGCAGTAACTCAGGTAAGTGAAAGCAAAGCAGCAGCTGAAGGATCTACTAACAAGCAGATGACTTTAGAAGCTCTCACCTCTTCAACATCCTTTGTAAAGACACACAGAAGAAGAAGATCTTCTGGGTCCAGACGTAGAAATCAACTAAGAAAGGAGGCTTTAAAATTTACCAAGGAAGAGTGGCATAATTACTTGGATAATCTAGACATGTCAGATGATCCTAGGGAATACCTTAGGGCCAATCCATCAGACTAGAATGTCTAAATAATTTGTAATCCCATCTTTATTATTAATGAAAAAGTTGCAAGCATTAAGTTCTTACTCCCATTACTTTTGATTCTCTTGAACAACTATAAATAAATATAATCAATAGTTAACTGAACAACAACATGAACAAAATTTGAATTATTAATAAGATAACTTAGTACAAAGGTTCAAGCAATTACAAGGCATAACTATGCAGAAATCTAACATCAGAATCTTTCATAGATAACTTCAAACTTGTCTCTCTAGATTTTAGACAAATCAGCCTTTAAACTTATGATAACTCCCTGTTGAACAAGTAATTTTGAAAAAACTCGTCCAAAAGGAATGAAGAAAATCTTTCCCTTGTGAAACAAATAAAGAGTCTTCTTCAAATAGTTAAACATAACTTGAGGAAGATCAATATGAATGTCTGAATTGAGAAGTAGAAGTAGTTTTTTTTAATAGGGTCCACTAGGTCTAAATTCTTATCCTTAAAAAGTAAGTTTGAATTTAGAATCTGATTCCAAAAAACAACATCAAGACGAAGATTTGAGACCATTGATATATTAGACGGATCTACAAAGATACGCCAAGTAGGAAGATAATGTTCCCAAATGAGAGTTCTTGGGATTTCTCAAATTTCCTCACATTATCAATTGCTTTAGAGGTTACTATTATAGAAACACCAGTTACTTTAGAAAGAATAACACACTCATAATTCAGTTCAACAATGGAAGCATTAACCCAAAACTCTTTGACAAGATCTGGATAAGTGAAACCATAGAGTATCTCAAAGTATCCATTCCATCCTTGTTCATACACAATCTTCGAGAAGTTAAAGCCTAACTTTAGCAACTCATCAAAATCCATATACTTTTCATTGATGACTATCAGTTGATTCAAAGAAGAATTGACTAGGAAAATCATCTCAAGTTTGGCTTGATCAGCACACAACCACAGAGAAATAAAAAGAAAGAGAATTGAACAAGATTCCTAAAAGAATAAGAATCTTGTTAGAAGAATGACAAAAATGATATTTCAAAAGACAGGGGATAGTGACAATAAGTATCCAAAAGAAAACATCATTACCCAAAGGTTCTTATATAATAGATTTCTTGAATCCACAAGATGAATTTCACCTTTAAGAAAATTTAAGCATTATAAAAGTATTGGAAAACCTTTTACTTAAACTGCTTTATCAGAAGTAAAGAATCTTCTTCTGAATCTTAGAATCTGACAACTTTCAAAAGCTATCCTCAATCAGAGTCTAATATAGCTAGACTGAGAGAGAGAGAGATATATCTTCTGTCAGTCATAAGTCTCGAAGATTCTATTCAGAATCAACACTTCCTCTTGAAACAAGAGTCATGAGTGATATATGAATGTTGAATTATTTTCTTTGACAACTAACAAACAATAGGTAAACACTACAAAGTTTCTTCTTAAAGATGTATGAAGATCCATTTTCATAAGAGTTTCTTTAGACATCTAACAACAATTTTGTGTTTACATCTACTAAAATATTTCATTGAATCAAGAGATAAGCAAGGTAAGAAAAAACATACCTTTTTTTTTGTTTGTTATTTTCTCTGTTAGAATCGTATCAGTATTCAGACTTGACCATAGAGTCTGGACACCATTTTGAGTGGATTCTAATTCAATGGTTGTTAAACCAATCACTCCACTTCTCTCACGAAATTCAGTACCTCTAGCACTTGAGTATATGTTGTGGGCTCTTCTTCCATCATTTTTTCAGACAGGCTTTCCTTCGCCTTATGCCACATTCTGACAATAGTATCATGTTTCATTTCAGAGCATTAGTCTAAAATAAACCATAATATGAACAAGATCCTGTTCTTAGAAGAATCATCAATTTCATTCTCTTGACACAAGACTTTGAGATATTTGACAAGCACATAACCAGATGATGTTAGCTATTAGAGAATGGCATAAAACAAATTAAAGTTCACCATCTAATTTCTTGCAGAACACAAAGAAAAAATGAAGGTTTGTCATAGACTTGTCTTTTAATACAAATTCCATGGTGACCCTCAATTAAGGAGCAATGAAGCCTCTAAAGATATCACCTTAAAGAGAAGACTCCTTATTATCAAATATTGAAGTAAGATAGATTTGACATAATCTCTTTCTCTTTAATACTTGATTTTTATTTCAGGACTCATATGCTTCTTCAAAAGCAGTAATGATTGACAGAGCTAGATTACTTTTTTATCTGAATCCTGCACTAATGTCATCTTTAAAAGAATATGCAGTGAAGATTAACCGACATTAGGTTCTGGTAGTGTTTCTTCTTGCTTTCAGATCTGGGAGATCAGTTGAAGTACAAGTACTTCAGAAGCTTCTAAAGTTACTATTCTATTAACAGATATTACAACCAATCCAGCTGATTAAGAAGTACTTATGACATGAATTATAAGTTCCTTATCATCAGATACTTCAAGGAATCAAGCTTCAGGAAAGGTGATCTAGTAGATATCTTTTCATCATCTAACGTCATTTCTTTTCTTCGAAGATTTGGAAGATAAATCAACAGACTATGATAAATTCAAGTTGTATAACCTCTTGAATAACTGTGGCCAGGCATGAATCTAAACTTGTGTTTTCTGTTTTCTTAGTTTGCATCTGATCAGAGTTCAGAATCTAAACTGGTGTTCAGATTTTAGTTAATTCTTAGCAGCAAAATATTAATAGAAGCAAATAAATAATAGAAAAAGACACAAAGATTTATACTGGTTTCTTCCCTAACTGAGAGTATTTCAGTCCCCTTGCCTCATAAGAGATTTACACCTGCTCAGACCCAAGGTCCAAGACTTCTACTCAAGCTCCTCACTTGAGACTTCCTACTCAGGTTCCACTAACCCAAGACTTTCTTGCTCAGGATCCTCACCCAAGATTTCTGCTCTAATTCGCATGAAATGAGCCTCTCTTCTTGCACCCCACTGGCCAAGACTTACTGCTCCAAATTCCATGCACTGAGCATTCCTGCTCAAGCCCCTCAGGCCCAAGACTTCAGCTCCATGTCACATGAAATGAGCCTTTATCTGCTTGCATCCCATTGGCCAAGACTTACTGCTCCTAATTCTATGCACCAGACTATCCCGCTCAAGCCACATTGGCTCAAGACTTTCCTGCTCAATCTATAAATTTTATTAAGACTTTCATTGCTCAAGCATATAGCAAGGGACTTACGTAGCTCAAACATCTTGGCTCGAGACTTCCTTGCTTGTATCCCAATAATACAAGACTTCTACTCAATCAATCCAATTGATTAAGACTTTCACAGCTCAAGCACATAGCAAGACACTTACGTGGCTCAAGCATCTTGGCTCGAGACTTCCTTGATTGTGTCCCAATGACACAAGAATTTTATCTAAACTACTGAACAAGCTCAGCAGAATAAAGAACAAGGTGTACATGATACAAGTATCAGAGGTACGAGAAATCACCATAACAAAGACCAAAAGCTCTTAATATTTATAAGATATACAATGTGTAAGAAATATTAAGACTTTCACAATTATAAGCTGCATCAGAAAAATCTGCATAAACATTGAGTTGATAATTATTGATCTTGTTACTCCTTCTTCTGGTTGATCCTTGTTAAAGATTCAGTTTGAACCTTCAGCCATATTTATAGCCTTTTCAGAAACTAGCCGTTAAAGAGGTAACTTGATCAAGAGTCTTTGTTGTTAGTACATAGTACAAGAGCCGTTGAAGATAGATACACTAAAAGATCTTGATCCAATATGTAACATGTTTAACCTTTGATGCTTCAAGATATTATGTACTGATAGAGCCATTGAGATTAGATATCCATAAAGTATCTCAGATTTTCTTGAGCCTTGCAATCTGCAGACTCTAGCTGACAAATTGACTTGATAATACAACTTGCATTCTGCAGTACAGACAACTTCAACTTCATCACCAACTCTGAATGGTACCAGAGGCCAATTTACATTCACTAAGTGTATAAACAATTATGTTGCTTCTTCTGATGCTGAGACCTTTAGCTTTAGAGTATACGTCAGACATCTCTTAGCAAGTGTTCTTCAGATTTTGCCATCAAAAGCTAGAAATTCAACAACTATCAAAGTGTGCTTAATGTAGAACATATTATGACCATAATATTTACAAGTATTAGAACATGCACACATGTAACACACAATTAAACCATTGTTCTTTCAATACTTTGTTATAATCAAAATCCAAGGAAAATATGTCATGAATAAATCTTGTCCTAAAATATTTCAATTTCTTATTGGAATAAATAAAGTTCGGTGGCGACTCTGTTCGAACTATTTTCCGCGATGCATTTTCGCAAAGGATCGTAGTTTTGAGGTATGATAGTAGATATGAGTAAAACTTATGAGCAAACAAGTTACTAGTGTGTTCGTCTTGATTCATTGAGAAAAAAAAACTTCTATCACCTTGAATTTATATTATGTATCCATCATTTAATTTTAATTTGAAGAACTAGGGTTCTTCGCGTTCTTGAGAAAATTATTTTTGCTCAGAGTCAATCAATGACTCTGATGCAAAGAGATATGGAGGATGATGTATGCTGAAACGAGTAAAATTTTGGCTAAAAAACACCTAGTTCATAATCTGTCGAAATTGGCTAAGGTTGAAGATAAAGTTGACCTGCACACTTTTTTTTTCAAAAAAATTAGCCGTTGACGCCCTAATTGAAACATTTTTTTTTTCATTTTTTCCATTTTATTTTATTCTTTGATTTATTTTAAATAGTTTCTTTATTATTTTTGCCTCCAGCTTTTTTTTTATAAATCATAAAAAATATTTTCTATGACATATATATTTTTGCATAATTTAAAAAAAAATCATTTTGAATCTAATTGATATTTTCATTTATTTTCCATTTAATTTTCATTTTGCGTTTTAGTTTTAATCATTTTGAAACATTTTTTACTCCAAACTTTGACATCTCATTTCTCATAATATTCTTAACCTTTCATAATTTTCTTAACCATTTATTTGATGTTTTGATGCATCTTTAGAATTTTCCTTTTAATTTTCATTTTAAATCATTTTAATTACTTTTTTATTTTTATTTTTATTCAATTTTGGAATGCCTTGACATGGTCTCTTGATGATTGATTGGTTAAACATATTTTCAACATCTCAAGTCCTTGGTTGATTGAGCCTTCTTTGGTTCAAACATGTTAATGGATGATCATTTGATCATCTGTGGCACTTTGCATCAGAGATAGATTATCCCTTGGTGATCATGTTTTGAATTTTTTGACTTGTTGATAGATAATCCTTATGTGATTGCTTGAGTCTTCATTTCATCTCCTCTCATCTCTTTCTCTTCTTCTTTTTCTTTTATTTGACTATTGTGTTACATTGTCTTAGAAGACTAACTCTGTGTTAGTTCTCTAACATGTTTGACCCATAAATTGTTATTGACCGGTCTCAGATAGGTGTGAATTCTACATAAGTCTACTTACGATTGCTTAATATAGCTCTAAATTGTCCCACTCAATTAATTCTCATTAACACTAACATTGACATATTAATTGTGCTAACATCTAACATTTATTTTCATATTTTTTACATTTATGTCATTTACATTCATGCCTTTTACATTTTTGCCTCTTATTTTTGCTCTTTACTTTATGCTTTATTGCTTTCTTATTTCAAAAGAACAGAAACATCATAAAAGGGCTAAACCCTAAAAAACATTAACTTAATCTTATGGACTTTGTGTTATTATCCATTGCTTGAGGAGTATTTTGGACCTTTCACATTATGAGTGTTTCCTTTTGCTTAGAGTGGTATCTGAGATTTTGAGATTCATCTGAGACATAATGATTATTTTAGACTTGTTGAACTTCAATTCAAGACTTAGATTCTCTTTATGGCTTGATGAACTTGGTTATCCATTTGGCTTTTTCTTTGATATTCATGTGTGTCTGTGCTTGTTCATCATGTGACTCAATCCAAAGGGAAAGGAATACTTGTTTTGACCAATGTCAAATGCTTGCTCCATATTATGGTTAGTATACTTGGACACACAAAGGCTTTCTCTTGAGCTACCTTACAATGAAACCATTTACTTTATGCTTTAGGATAGTCTCTTCTTCTCCTTCCCACTTCTTAAATTTTCAAAACTTCTCCCTATTTCAAAAACTTTTTATTTTCAAACTTGACAACTCTTTCTTAATAAACCTCGACTTTGTCAAGTGATCCAGAAAATCCTTTTCTCAATAAATGCTAAAACATTTAAGCATATTCAAACTCTTTTAAAAAATCTTCTAAAAAAGACAAACCTTATCACACTTCTTTTTGTGCCTTTGCGCAATTTCCTTTAAGAGTTTTTTTTTTGAAAGATTGAATATCAGTGTATTCTTATAGTTATGCAAACCACTATACTTTTACAAGATGCTGATAAATGATTGACATTTTCTACTTGAATGTTGAGACATGCTTGTGAGAAAGTCCATGTAAAACTTCTCCATATCAAGGTGTTGCAAATGCTCATTTTCTCGTACTTGTGAGAAGTAAGTTGAGTTTTGCACTCAAATATGACGAAATTTCTTTTCAATTAAAATCAATCAACAAACAATCCAACCTTTCTATAAACACAGATTTGCAAGTGGTTCCCGTTGAGTACAACGAATGTGAGAGGTGCTAATACCTTCCCCTTGCATAACTAGCACATGTATCCAGATCTCTCTTTTGTGGCTTTTTTCTTTTTATGGGGTTTGTTCGAACTTTTCTCTTTTTTCTTTAGAAACAATAAAGTTCGGTGTCGACTCTTGATTTTTGAGTTAAGTTAATCAATAACTTAATCTCAATAACTTTTCCCACCGCGACAGACGCGCTTTCCGCAAGTGGTGTTACTCATTCCTTCACAAGATCTTAAAGATCTTGACAACAGAAAACTACCTTCATCTGTTTACACAAATTCTCATAATTCTAATCTTTCATAATTGAGACACTCGCCGAAAAATATCCATTAGGATGATTCATCATCATTGCCACCGTGTTTTGTTTCCCATGAATCGCTGACCCAGTGCTCTGATACTAGATGTTGGAATTAAATCCAAGACTTTGAGTAATTCTAAATCAATCTTGATGAACAAAGATTCAATCGTGTCGATTAAATTCTCTTTTGTTCTTCACTCTTCACTCGAGTGAATCAATCAACCTTGGTTGCAAAATATTTATCTCCACACAATGGCAATGAAAGGAGAAAAACTTGAATTAGGGAAGAAGAAGAATTTTTGTAGAGCTTCTCTCTGCTTCTCAAACTGAAAAATATTATTCAACCATGCAACTAAATTTCTGTTATGTTACAATTCATAATAGGGTTACTCCCTATTTATAGATTTGACTTGCTTGCTCCCTAAGCAAAGCCCAAAAGCAAAATCCCAAAATACCTAATTATGCTAACACTATATAATTAGGTTAAAGACAAAATCTATGTCGAGGCTAATCCTCAACACTTCAACAACAAGATGTTTCAACAGACACACTAGGCTATTCGACACTTCCTTACTTCTGTTGAGCAACCTGCTTCGATACAAGGAATTACAATTTAACATAATATTCATTAAATTCGACTTTACTCAATGATAAATATGCTATTATTCTTTGCAACTTTCTGTTTGAGTGTATAAGCTTCTAAATAAAGATCTCATATTTTTTTCAATTTGACATGATTTAAAGGTTTATGGAATTAAGTTCTGACTTAGAGCATGATACATTCCTCAAAACAAACAAGGTTACTTTATTAAATGACGCGGTTTGAGTGGTGACTCAATTAAGAAATGAAGCCCATAGGCTCAAGGAAAGGAACAATGAATTACACGAAAAAGTTAAGGAGATTAAGGTGATCGAGATGCCCATGATTGAAGGTCTGAGCATGACCAATTTGATGAGTCTAACCACAAAAGATACTCTTAATGATTTAAAATACATCCATGGTTTCTAAATAGGATGAATATAGAATGTTAAAGATGATCAAAGATAATTAGATAATATATATTTAATATGTAAATGTTATAAATACAAGGAATATTAGTCTAGTGGTTAAGAATCTCGCATACTAAACTTATACTAAACTTATGTCTATAAGAATTACATTTTTTTCCAACACTTTTACTATCCAAAACAACAAAAATATATTTGACCTGTAACGTGAGTGACTTTTAATTTACTCTCCTCATAATAATAAAAAGTTAAATAAAAAAATAAATTTAATAAAATAAAAGAATAACACGTGAATTTTAAAAAATAAATAAAAATAAAAATAAAAAAACCACGTAGACAATCACTTAGAATTTAAAAAGAATTCTGAATTAAAATAGTTAACTAAAGTAGACACACAAAATCTAGACATTATAATAAAAAAGTTAAAAAAAAAAAAACTTATAAGATAAATCAAGTTAAAGCATAAAGGTATTATAATAAATAAAACTTATATATCATTAAATCAACGTAATTAATTATTATTTTAAAAAAATAAAAGCTCAAAGTAACCCATAATTTATGACCGAGAAAATAATAAATAAACATTACTTATACTAGCGTCTACACGTCCGTCTGTTCGCTTTTTTAATATTCAGACGTTTAAAAATATAAACGTATTTTTTGTGTGTTTATTTTTTTAATTTAAATTTTATATAAAAAATTTGAATAAAATAGTTGTACGACTATCATATAATAGTTAATAAAAAAATTAGTAAAAGAGAAGTTGAATTTTAAAATTAAAAACAAAATGGTATAATTGGAATAAAAATAGACTACACCAAATCCAAGTTTCCCCTGGCGTTCAGACGGGCGCCCTTCCGCCTGTCTGTTTTTTTAATGCACTAAAAGTTTAAATGATATTTTTTTTATATAGTATTAATTTAAAAAAAAGTTATGTAGAAAGTTAATAATAGAAAGTTAGATAAAAAGTTAATAATGAGAAGTTATGCGAAAGATAATAATAATAGTTTTAATGAAATTTATTGTATAAAATAAAAGTAAAATTAGTAGAAAAATAGATTACACCAAAATACTATGTTTTATCTATATAAATGTTATAGATTATAAAATATATGGTGTAGATTATAGATTAATAAAAATAAAAAAATAATATATATATTCAACTAGTATTGAATTCAATGTACTCCATTGGGTCCTATATACTCGTTGATGATTGGAACTTCACCATGACGCCTATTTTTCAACAACGTACATACTACTTGACTACAACACGTCTATTTTTCAACAACGTACATATACTTGACTACAACACGCCAATTTTTCAAACCTTAAAAACCGGGACCCACACCCACTCTCATGAATATTATTTTCCCTCACTTTTCTTCACACTCATTCCCCACTTACTCTCTGCACCCGTTTCTTTCCACCCACTTTCCTTCCATTTCCTTTCCCGTGTCTCTCTGTAAAAAAATCTCAACTCCCAATTATTTTCTCTTTTCACAACCAAAAAACCATTACCCGTGACTCTTTCAGTTAGATCACAATCCGTCACTTTCTTACTCATTTTCCTCGAACCTTCCTTCGTTTATTTCTTCTACATATCCATTCACTCTTTCTTCTTTCATCTCTCGATTCGCTTCCATTTTTTCTCTTCCGGTATTACACACATTCTCTATGTTTCTCTTTCGTATCGTTTTCAGTGTATCTATTTTTTCAACTATTTATTTGACTTTTCACTGTTCTCAATACATGTCATTTTCACTTATGGCTTCTTTTGTCTCATTGCTTGATTTTTTAGACGTTTATTCGTCTTGAATACGATTCTGGTTTGTTAGATAATCAATTCGATTATATTTTGAAATTTGGACGTTTTTCTGTATATATCGGTGTTTTTTTGTTTTTGTATGGAATTGGATTTTTTTTGCATCGTTTGGAATTATTTTTATTGGTTTGTGAAGGATACATTGTTTTTACTAATGGTGTTTTGGCTTATGTGTTATTTCATGATTGATTCTGGTACATTCATGTGATGATCGCTGAGTAATTTGGGGTCAAACTGTTGTTTTCTTGCACTTTTTTTCGGGGTTTTAGGAAAGGAATGGTGTTTTAGTTTTATTTATTTATTCATTTATTTTTTAAAGTTTGAATTGATTATTTCTGTGTTTGGGAGAGCATTTGGCAAACACAAGTTTGATTTGGATGAAATTGATTTTGTTAAAAATTGTTTGAGTTTGAATTCTGAGTGTTTTTAGTGTTATAGCAAGTTTGATGTAAAATTTTAGTGTACATTTTCGATTCAAGGCAAGATCGAATTTTCTCACTTCTAGCTAAGGTTTTCAACTCATATTTGATAGTAAGAAAATCAATTTAGATGGTTTTCACCGCATACCAGTATTTGTTTTTGATATTTACATGGACAGACTTGTGTTTTTTTTTTTTCAATTGTTTGATAAATGGAGTGAGTATTTCAATATTTTCCAATATTTTGATGATTGTCATTGTCTTTTTTTTGTTTTTTGTTTCAGGTGTAGGCAGGAAGAATTCAAGGTGATGCTAGTAGTTAGTCAATAACATTCATCTTCTTCTACATTGTATTTCAAGTTTCAACTAGGCTGTAGTTATGACTGTGAGTACTACTCAGCAAGAGAAGTTTGTTAGGTTAGTTTGGTTATGTGTGCCTTAATTTACACTGATTTTTTGTTGTTGTTTGTCGCAATTTTGCTGTTGAGGCTGTTTCTTTTGTTTATTTCAACATACACGGACACTCGCACATATATGTACACACAGGTAATAATATAAGAAAATTAGAGTAATTGAATATAACCACACATGTCGTGTCGAATTCCGGAAATGCCTTCGATTTGAAGTATTAGTGCTACTATATACATTAGAATCATCTGTTAAGTTTCTAGTATTTAATTTTTGTAATGTTCAGGTTTCATGATTCTAATTCAGAGAAGGTTTCGGAGAGAATTCATCCTGCACTTAAGCCAACACAGTCGGGGAAATTTAGAAGCACATTAAGTTCATTTTCTGAGAAGTTTCAAAGGGGATTGGAATCTGGTTCTGAGAGGATGATGAGGTTCAGAACAACATTCGACTCTTTTCACCATAACAGTGCTCTTTCTAGAAACTTTGGCTCTAAAAGGAAAATACTTGATCCACAAGGTTCATTCCTTCAAAAGTGGAACAAGACATTTGTGTTGTTATGTGTCATTGCTGTATCACTGGATCCGTTGTTCTTTTATGTTCCTGTGATTGATGGTGAGAAGAAATGCCTTTCACTGGACAGAGGAATGGAGATTACAGCGACTTTCTTGAGAACTTTCTCTGATGTATTTTATATAATCCACATGATTTTCCAATTCCGTACTGGATTTATTGCTCCCTCTTCTCGCGTATTTGGAAGAGGTGTTTTGGTCGAAGATTCTTGGGCAATTGCTAAGAGATATCTGTCATCATATTTCTTAGTTGACATTCTTGCAATTCTTCCCCTTCCACAGGTATGCCTCTCTAATATGTTAAGGGTTTATGATGATTAGATTCTAAATTTTACACTGTGACGTGTTCATTTTTAAGCTTATTGACTCAACCTAAAAAAATATTACTAGGTGGTGATTCTAGTTATCATCCCGAAGATGAGTGGCTTTGAATCGCTCAATACAAAGAACTTGCTGAAATTTGTTGTTTTCTTCCAATACATGCCTCGACTATTACGAATAATTCCATTATATAAAGAAATTACAAGGACCTCTGGCATTCTCACTGAAACAGCTTGGGCTGGAGCTGCATTCAATCTCTTTCTTTATATGCTTGCAAGTCATGTAAGTCCTTGCCACATTCTTACTTACATTTTTTTGAAATTATTTTTGGCAATGTATCACTTTCTATTATATGTTTATGTTCAAACTATTTACATTATATTTCCGAGTTTACAAGTCTTTTTCTTATAAGTCCATTAATTATATACCTTTTTACCTTTGTGCTGGGAGTTTTATTCTTTCAACAAGTTTATTTTGTCTGATGACTGGTCAATAAGTTAAAAGCTATCATTCATAGTAAACTTGCTCTTTTGGTAACTTTGGGCATGCCTAAGTATGTTAGGATTCTCACTCCTGTAGAATATGGGCTGCAGTACACAGCTAGTTGCATGACAGATACGGCGATTATTACTGATATTTGAATATTGGATAAAATCACTCTAGTCAAGCTTTTTAAAGGAACTTAGTTTTACTGATAGAGAAATGGTAGACTAGCCAGTAGTGAACTTGGCGATTAAAATTAACAGAAATGAAAATCACAGAATAGAGATATTTCAAGAGTCCTAGCCGTGAGATGGGAATGGCCAACCCTTCTCAACACCCCTCCTCACATAGAGATAGACTCTAGTAATAGAAGGATAACTATTAGATTTCAGTTTCCAAGATTTTATGGTACTAAAGATTTCTTGTGAATATTTTTTAATTGTTGGACCTGTCTTAAATTCAAAGGAAAATATGAGATGGATGAGACAAAATGTGTTTCTTTAAGTGCATGTGCGTATTTTGTTCCACCTAATATATTTATGATAGATGATACAAAAAGTATGATGATGCTTATCAATAAAAAGAAAATAATTAATAACTGTGGATTTAAGATATTTTATTCAATTTCTTAAAGCTTCTTTTTATGGACAGTATTTTAGGCCAGATTTTTGTCACGTAAGATTTCTAGTTTCGTATTTGCAAGTCTCACGGATTCCTAGTTGGCTTGGGTTGCTAGTTATTATCATTAGTTACTTTTGGGAGTTGTTTCTTGCAACTTATGCCCAAAAAGTTGTATTTTAGTAATTCTAATCTTAGTTCCCTGAGTAGACATAATCATAGACTTGTGCTTGTGTTGGATATGTTTGACATTTGGCACTTGTATCAGTCTTAAGTGTTGGCACATCAGTGTTGCATTTGTTTTTCACAAAATTACAATTTTGATGCCTGCTTGAACGGATGCCATCTCCATATCTTTCTAATTTCTAAGTTGTTTGTTTTTTTAGGTCCTTGGTGCCTTTTGGTACTTGTTTTCTATAGAACGAGAAACCACATGCTGGCAAGAAGCCTGCCGGAGTAATGTCATGTGTAACAAGGCAGATATGTACTGTAATGATCATGGGGGCGGGTTTAAGACAATTTCAACATATTTGAATACTTCTTGCCCAATACAGGAGGAAGATAAAAAGCAATTTGATTTTGGAATTTTCCTTGATGCCCTTCAATCCGGTGTTGTGGAGTCAAGAGATTTTACCCAAAAACTCTTCTACTGTTTTTGGTGGGGCCTAAAAAATTTGAGGTATGCTTCATTGATTATTTTTCGTATACTATATGAACTTATATTCTAAGGCAAATCATATTATCTTACAATGTACTGATTCCTTAACTGTTCCTTCATTCTCTTTATTTGGATCTGGATTCCGTTATTGCAGTTCTCTTGGTCAGAACCTAGCAACAAGCACTGATTTTTGGGAAATCTGTTTCGCAGTTTTCATTTCCATAGCTGGTTTGGTTTTATTTTCATTCCTCATTGGAAATATGCAGGTATGTACCCAAAATCTTGATAAAAACTGGTAGCTATAGTGAGTATATTAAAGAAAAGAAAACAGAAATGTTAGAACAATCCTCTGCAGATTTTGTCTAGAAAAAAGTTTATTATTAATACAAAATTAACACACTAGTACATTAGAGAAAGTTAAGAGAGACAATAATAGAATAGATATAAAGCAATTCCTATTTAAGAAATTTGAGAGTCTTGGTCTCTTCCTTCCAAGAATTCAAGAGCTTGGTCTCTCCCATCCAAAAGAAACTCAATAACTATCATATAATCTGTTTCTCCTTTCCTTTCTCTATTTATTACTAAAACTTAACAATGTAACTGACATAATAACTTCCCTAAACTGTCAATCTCCATAGTTTCTTTTAATCATGTAATGAAGCTGGGAAGCACTATTTATTAATCTTCTGTTTAAATTTGTAAATTTGATTGCTGGTGCCCTTTCTCCCTTCTGTGATTTCCCAGATTTAAATTCATAGTTTTCCTTTTTTGGCTTGTTTTGGTTGGGAAGTCTTTAATTGTATTTAGATTCCTTTGTTGGAAAATCGAACTATTTATACTTTTTTATTTTTATATTCAGCTTATCTCTAGATAATACCCTGAGCTCTTAGAGGGTTTGTTTGATTGTGGTTTAGAACATTAGTTGTTTTTAAGTTAAGTTTCCATGCAAAACTCAGACCAATATTTAGACACATGAGCCGTTCTTTTATTAGGATGTGCACTAGTTGTTTTTAAGTTTTAAGTTTTAAGTTTCTATGCAAAACTCAGATCAATATTTAGACACATGAGCCGTTCTTTTATTAGGATGTGCTCTAGGTTTTAACTGATTATTCTTGATTTGTTTTGAAACAGACATATTTGCAGTCAACAACAACAAGACTGGAGGAGATGAGAGTTAAAAGGAGGGATGCAGAACAATGGATGTCTCATCGATTGCTTCCTGACAGCCTGAGAGAGCGAATCAGGCGTTATGATCAATACAAATGGCAAGAAACCAGGGGTGTAGATGAAGACCGTTTAATTCACGATCTTCCCAAAGACTTAAGAAGGGATATTAAGCGTCATCTTTGCTTAGATTTGCTGATGAGGGTAAGTTTTTCCAACTTTTTAAATCGTCTCGTTACTGGATTTCATTATATCAAAAGGAAGTCTTATGGATTTTAATGACAGCCCTTGAAGTGTAAACAAAATATCATTGCTATTAGGTGATGAAAGACTATATAGTTTGATTTTTCATTTAACATTTTTAATGATAACCAGATGCTTTTCTCGTGTATGAAACTTAGGTGCCAATGTTTGAGAAAATGGATGGACAACTTTTGGACGCAATGTGTGACCGTCTCAAACCAATACTTTACACAGAGCAAAGCTATGTTGTTCGGGAAGGAGACCCTGTCGATGAGATGCTCTTCATAATGCGAGGCAAGCTGTTGACCATAACAACTAACGGCGGTAGAACTGGCTTCTTCAACTCTGAGTTCTTAAAAGCTGGCGACTTCTGTGGAGAGGAGCTTCTCACATGGGCCTTAGATCCTCATTCCTCATCCAACCTTCCCATTTCCACTAGGACGGTTCAAACCATCTTAGAAGTCGAAGCCTTTGCCCTAAAAGCTGACGATCTGAAGTTCGTGGCATCTCAGTTCCGGCGTCTTCACAGCAAGAAGCTGCGCCACACTTTCAGATTCTACTCGCAACAATGGCGTACATGGGCTGCATGTTTTATACAAGCTGCATGGCGGCGCTACTGCAAGAAGAAGCTCGAAGAGTCTCTTGTTGAAGAGGAGAACAGGCTGCAAGATGCGTTGGCAAAGGCCGGTGGTACCTCAACAAGTCTAGGTGCCACCATATATGCTTCTAGGTTTGCTGCCAATGCACTCAGGTTATTGCGACGAAACCGTACTGCAAGGAAGATAAGGGTGCCCGAGAGAATACCTGCTTTGTTGCTTCAGAAACCTGAAGAACCTGACTTTACTGAGGAAGAACAATAATAGCATGTAGTTAGATATTGGTTTTACTAATTAGGAAAGGTGAACATAATTATAATGTAGTTGGATATGTCTTGTTTATTAATCAGGAAAGGTAAACATGCAACAAAACTTCGGTAGAAAATGTTCATATTGAAATTTGAGTGAAGTTGTATATGTAAATATATGTGTTAGTTATTAAATGATTTTCAGGATAAATTTTGCTTTCCATTCCTCTTTTTCTTGAGTTCTGTCTGAACTCACAAGAGGCTCATGAATGTAGAGACCTTATATAGAAAAAAAAAATCATCATTATGATTTTCTGATCATGTTTGATATAGGAATGGGAGAGTGGACAATTTTGCAGATGCAATGCTGATTCAGTTAGTGTTTCTTGTTTTTTTTGTGCGAATCTGTTTTTCGTTAGCGATTCTGTTTGATATGTGTTGCTGCTGTTTGATGTTTCCTTTGTGGAGGAAATTTATCAAGGGCTTTTTAATTGGCTTGTGAAGTTGTGAATCAAAATACCTTATAGTACTTCTCTTAATCAATTTTACATTTGTTGCAACCAAGTTATTTTTTAAATCCATATAGAAAGCAGTACTTTCATGGAAATAAAATCAATTTTTCTATAAAAACTATCTTCCTTGCATTGCAATTTATGTCTCATATTTAACCTCTGAATTATAGAACCTAAGATCTCTTATGTGTTTAGCAGCACCTTCAACTTTTTCAATAGGATTGACAGGGTTTACAAAATCAACAGATGACCCCTCGTTTGAGCATAGTATAAAGCCTATCAAACCACTGCACACCATGGAATATTAAATCATGATTTTTTAGGTAATCGAAAGTAGTAATGAATGTCTTGGTAAGATTTTCAAACCTCAAAAACCAAAACCTCTTGGTATTCTGATTTTTCCTTGTACAATACTTTCTCTACTTTGATTGAATGTGCTTCTCCTAAAAACATATCAAAATTATTATACATACTTTTGAAATGCTCAGTAGATGGGATATAATTGGTATATCTTATGTACGAATATTAAAATTTGGATTGTGTCTACGAATAACACTATCAAGATAAATGTGAACTAGAGTTTACAAATGCATTAAGCCCTAACTCATAAATAAAAAATAAAAATAACAATAACAATGAACAATAGATAAAATGAATTTAATATATGAGATATAATATATATATATATTAATTCAAAACTAATAAGAAAATCAACATATCATACTGACCTTATGTAGTGTGAGTGATTAAATTCATTGAATGTTCCTCAAATTCCGCAACATGATGGAAGTTAACTCAAGGAATCCGTTAAAGAACTTAGTTTTAATAAGTAAGAGTAAGAATTGATATATGTTAGCTAAATGATGATAGTTGTAACACCATATAATAAGTATTTAGAAATTATTATACAAGTAAGTATATCATATAAGATCGTGCGGGTACTAAATAGAAGTTGTTGAAATAAAATAAGATTTTATTTGTGATAGATATTATTTATTATAAAAACTATATAATATAGATAATAAGATTAACCTAACAAAAGAAAATAGTCTAATTTCAATTGAAAAATAATATATTTATAAATAATGGAAATGCAAGGTGAGGTAGCAAATTAAATGTTAAAATACGAAAGACTTTAAAATTGAAATCAATTTTTATGGTTTTTGGTTATTTTTTCTTAGATGAGCCTTTGTTGTTTCTTGGTTTTGCTTTAATGGATTTTTGAGTCTTTAATTTGTGTATGAGAATCGATTCGTCGTCAGAGGATAATATCTGAAGTTCATTGTAGCTACTATTATTTTTTGAATTCCCTTTGATATGTGGTTCATCATCTGATGGTGTTATAATTAGCCTTCGTTTAACACTATGAGTTTCTATTTTTTTCCTTTATGGTTTACCATTGATGTTGTCATCATCATTTTCTCTTCCATCTTCTTCTTCTTCTTCTTCTTCTTCTTCTTCTTCTTCTTCTTAGTGATCTTCTTTATTTTGAATCATTTGGGGTGATATGGACTCCTGTTGTAATAAACAATACTAATTAACAAATTAAATCTTTAAGAAACAGAGTTTCTTGATGAACAATGAAACAATTATGTTAACAGAGAGAGAGAGAGAGAGAGAGAGAGAGAGAGAGAGAGAGAGAGAGAGAGAGAGAGAGAGAGAGAGAATAGGATTGGGAAATCTATATTTTCTATTCACGTACTCAATTAGGGTACAAATGATTACAAGTGAATAACAACAATTGATCTCTCTCAACAACCTGAGAGAACTAGCCTATTTATAGGCTACTAAGCTAACTTAGACAACAAGCTAACCTAAACAATTGAATCCAAAAAAAAGACCAATTCGACATTGCATACTAGAACTAACTTCATCTACAACATGTAACACTTCGACTACAACATATGAACCAACTTCCATTTCATGCATGTCTCCTGTCGAAACATGAAAACTTTCCCTGCTGAAAACATCTCAGCCGACAACACTAGAGTTCAATCCAATATCTCACAAATCTCTATCTCAGAACAAACTCTAAAATAACAGAGAATAATCTAGCTTTCATCATGCATTGTTATTAACTGCATACAGTGGAAAAACTTGCAGTTCGACAATGTCTTGGTGATCATATCAACAATCATCAGTCGAAACCTTTAGCACTTGAACTTCTCCACGCTCGATTATCTCTTTGACGAAGTGTAACCTTACATCGATGTGCTTGGTTCGCTCATGATAGGTTGAATTTTTCGACAGGTGTATTGCACTTGACTATCACATTTAACAATGATAACTCGACCTTGAAGTTTCAGCTCCTTTGCAAATCCTTCAAGTCATAATGCTTCTTTCACAGCTTCAGTGAGGGCAATATATTCTTCTTCAGTGGTTGATAAGGAAACAACCTTCTGAAGTGTCGCTTTCCAACTGATTGATGTGCCGAACATAGTGAACACATATTTATAAATAGATTTTCTAGAATCCATAAAAGCTGCATAATCAGAGTCGACATATCCTTTAATTTTGACTTTGTTATCATCACTACATGCTCCACCATAAATCAAGACTCTATTTAGAGACCCATTTATGTACCTAAGAATCCACTTCAAAGCTTTCCAATATGCCTTTCCAGGATTGACCATATACCTGCTTATAAGGCTCACTCCATATGTTATGTATGGTCTCGTACAGACTATAACATACATAAAAGAACCTATTATACTAGCATATGAAATGATACTCATATAGATTCTTTCAGCTTCAGTACTCGAACTTTAAGTACTACTAAGCTTAAACTGAGGATTTGTCGGAGTCACGACAGACTTTGAATTCGACATACTAAATTTGTCGAGAATCTTCCATAGGTATGTCTCTTGAGATAAGCATAATTTAAAATTCTTTCTATCTCTATGGATGTCAATCCCAAGGATCCTGGTGGCAGCTCCCAGATCCTTCATTTCGAACTCCTTACTGAGTTTAGCCTTCACCTCCATTACATCCTCGACACTGTTGTTAGACATGAGGATATAAAGCAACAAAATAACAAGTGAGTTTCCTATTCAAAATAACACAATGATCGAACTGGATCCTAGCGTAACTAATGTGTGTCATGAACTTGCCGAATCTCACGTTCCTCTGTCGAGGAGATTGTTTCAGGCCATACATATGTCTTTGAAGTTGAGTTAGCCAAGTCGATAATGCCATATCCATTCATCTCTGCTGGCTGTAGTTGCAAGACACTTATACTCCATCACATTAAGTTCAATCTTGAAGGTTCTATTCAGAGACATTGGAGCCTTCAAGATTAACCTACCACCTGAGTCGAGAACTCTCATCATCTTGTCTTTGATCGACACCTTGTAGTTCTTTTCGACCAATTGCCTTATACTGATCAAATTACTCTTCATGCCTGGTATGTACAACAGATTGGAAATTACTGACCTCTTGTCATGTTTCTTCAAAATTAGAATATCACCAATACCTTCAGCTGCTAGAGTATTGTCATTTACAAATTTCACCATGTTCTTCGTCGAGAGCTTTATGTTGATAAACTAATGTTTCCTTTCAGTCACGTGTGATGAGCATTCCGAGTCTAAGTACCACTGATCCTGGAATCTTTCTTCATCTCTTGTTGTGATCATCAACAACATCTCTTCTTCTTCATGTTTCGCCAGCTATGCATCAGTTTCTTGATTCTTCTTCTTTTCTCGACACTCACAAAAGTAGTGACCATACTTCTGACAATTGTAACACTGAATATGACTTTTATCAGGATTTCGACCACCACCTCTTCCTCTACCTGCAGCACCACCTCTTAGGTTGCCTTGGTTCCAGGGTTTTCTCTGATTCGACCAGTTTTCTTCCTGCTGATTTTGACCAGTCGAATTGTTGTAGCCTCCTCTACCTTTATTGTCATTCCAGCTTCCTTTTCCTTTCTTTTCCTTTTCTAATTGTGCCTGCAAAGCCATATCACTCTTCTAATTTTCTGCAGCTCTTTTAGCCATCCTTTATTCATGAGACTCAAACGTCCCTTGAAGTTCTTCCTTCGTCAATACTGACAAGTCTTTCGACTCTTCTATGACTACTACCATATGGTCGAACTTTGGATCCAATGACCTTAAGATCTTTGCAACAACTGATTTTGATGTCAATACTTCTCCACATACCTTGATTTGATTCACCAGTTTAGTAACCCTAGTGAAGAAATCTGTTATAATTTCACTTTCTTCCATCTTAAGCAATTCATAGGTTCTCTTGTAAGTTTGTAACCTCACCTCTTTCACCTTCTCTGCTCCTCCAAACGAATTTTCCAGAATTTCCCACGCTTCCTTCGCTGATTCTACATCACTAACCTTTTCAAAATCATCTACATCACTAACCTTTATAATCTTTCTTCTTCAATTCTTTATGTGAAGCCTTTTGTTGATCCGTCGTGTTTTCTGCAAGCAGTGCTACTCCTCCCTTCACAAAATCTTAAAGATCTTGATAACAAAAAACCACATTTATCTACTTGCACTAATTCTTATAATTATCTTTCTTGAGAATTGGAAGATTCGCCGGAAAGTTCTCGTTTGGATGATTCATCGCCATCACGATTTTGCTTCCTTGAATCGCAAACGGAGCTCTAGATACCAGATGTTGGAATTCAACCACAACCTATGGAGAATTTCTCTCATTCTTGATCTCAAGATTGTTATCAATCACAGAATGAGAATAAAAAAGGTTGAGAAAGAAAGAAAAAAATGTTGGAGAAGAAGATGAAAAACTATGCAGAGTTTCTCTCTGCCCACAAACTGTGAAAATTTCTTTATTCACTTGCAACTGCAAATTCTGTGAATACAATGCTATGAAAAAAATTGCTTACAAAATAAGGGTTGCTCTGTATTTATAGATTTAGTTTAGCTTTCACCCCAAGGCAAAACCCAAAACTATAAAAGCCCAAAATTGTTAACATTACCAAAATAAGCCTAAGTCAAAATTCTGTGTAAAACAATCTACTTCAACACTTCGACACACTAATACAACTCGACACACACATTAGGCTAATTCGACTAAACCTTGTTTCTGTCGAGCTACATTGCTTTGACACAAGAAATTACAAACTCAACAAATTAAAATATTTTAACGGAAAAATTGTAAATCCTCTCTCAATTATAATTTTTGGACGAAAAAATTGCAAATCATCTCAACAAACTACTTTTGAACGGAAAAATAGGATATCCTCTCAACAAACTATTTTTGAATGAAAAAATAGAAAATTCTCTCTAAATACACAACTATCAAAAAAACTTCATACACCCAAAAGACTATATTTTGTTGTCGTGTAAAAAAGTCAAACTAATTATTTCTATTGATATTAACTAGATTTAGACCCGCGCGATGCGCAGTTGTTAATTAATTTTGTATCGAGTTTTAGTTATAATAAAAAAAATATTTAGTAAATATGGACAACAAATTTATATTATAATAATTTATTATAAATTATAATTGTGACAATGATATAAATTAATCACAAATAAAAACAAATGTTTGTAAGTTGAGAGTGACATACAAGACTTTATTTTTTAAATTTAAATAATTTTAATAGATATCACTAAAGGTTTTTTTTTAATTCTGATTTTAATGTATTCTTTAAAAATATTTTTTTCTATTTTAGATATTTAATTATAAGTTGTTAAAGATATGTATTCATTTTTAATCTTAAATACAAATTAAACTTTATTTTTAATTATTATTATTATCAAAAAAGCATTCAATAGCTTTACAAATTTATGTGTATATCTTCAGGTTTTAGTTATATGTGTGAAATATAGAATTTTGTTGTTTTATTTAATTTATCTATCTGATATTATAAGAAAAATATAAAGAAAAAATATATAAATTCATTAAAGATTGTTGCATTCTCTAGTTTATTTCTCGATCAATTGAGAGTAATTTAATTATGAGAAATTGTAGAATATATACTTTAACATTAAAAGTATTTTTCAAAAGTTTCTTTCGTTGTTATGATTTAAAAAAAAACAAAAAATATTTTAATTTTACTTTTGAAAATTTGAAGAATCCATTTAGTTGGAATAATTGTAAAGGGATGAACCCCAAAATATTTATCAATATGCAATAAAAGAATATATGTATCATATCATATTTAAAATTTTTGCAATGTGATTTTAAAATTAAAATATAAAAAAAATACATATGATTTTGAAAAAATATTTTTGTAATAATTTAAACTATATATTTAATAAAATTTATATATATATTTCAAAATTTAATATAATTTTATTTAAACTTACTTATATAACTTATGTTTTTTTTTAATGTTAAATATGTATATATTTTAAAATATATTAAATATGATTTAATTATATCTCTTTTTTTTATTAATTTTAATTTTATCTTTTTTTAATGCACTTATCTCTTTTTTATCTAATATAATATATTTTATCTATTTTTTATTAAATTTGTATTTATTTAATTTTTATTTTAAAATATAAATCAAATCAAATAAATTATTTAAATATTAGTGTTATTTATTGTAAAATATATGATGAAGAAGTACTATATCATTTGTTATTTTAAAATTCAAAGATTTTGAAATTATTTCAGAGACACTAAGTAAAAATAATCAAAATATCTTATTTTTTATAATTAAGAAATTATTTTAAAACAAATATGAGTAGTATTTTATAAAATTTATGAAAATAATATATATGAGCAAAATAGTTATATGTTGAAAAATAATAATAATAAATTTATTGCAAGTAAATTAGTATGATATTTTTTAAAATAAACAAAGTTAATAATCAAATATTATATTATTGTATTTTTACATTTGCCACGATTCGAATCCAAGATCTTCTATTGAGAGTAACAATATGTTTTGACCATTTGAAAATTGAAAATGAATTTTGAGATATGCTACATGGAAAAATAAATGATGTAGCACAAAAAAGTTAAAGTGTGACAAGATAGTTTGATGCTTATATATATTCCAATTCTATTTTAAGGAATATACTATTTGACTAAGTAGATACAACAATGCTTGCATGAATTTAAAACAAGTGGGAAATGTAAATTGTGTTATTTGGATTTTGAAAGTGTTTAGTAATATAATTGAACTTTAAATTCATTGATCTTAAATAGTATGAAGAAGAAGAGATTAAATGGAAAGTAAAGTATTAAAAATCAAAAGATATAGATAGAAGATTCCAACTTAAACCACTAGTCGAATTCAATCCTCAAGAGTTTTTCCTTAGAATTTTTACTAACAATAATTTGAACTTTTAAACTAAGGTCAACCCAATAATCTTCCTTACACCAAAGGTTTTATCAGTTTTAACATGTATCCTCAAAATCAATTACAAAAATACAAGAGAACTATACTCCTGAATTATAATCTCAACACAAAATAATTATACAATTTTCAATATAAGTCTTTCACTTTCGCACCATTAAAGTAATGTATAATGAATAAAAATTATTTCGGGTAAGAGAGTAAGTGAGATAAGAGAGTAGTAAATTAGAAAAACCATGCTTTGGAAGACAACATGAGACTCATTTCTATAGGAGACACAATTTGGATAAAAACGAAATAATTCATTGGCTTTTTTCGCTCTCTAATCCATTAGAGCTAACATAAAAAAAAAAAACTTAATCCAAGAGCATCTTTTAATCCATTAAGAGTCAAACTCGCTCCTTAGTCGATCTGATGCAAGCTCTAAATTATTAGGTAAAGACCACAAGCAATATTTCAAGAGATTTTGAAATAGATAGATATTTGAAAACATTGAAAGAAATTTATTAAAATTTATGGTGTAAGTATTTTTCCTTCTTAAACTAGTAAAAGTAGTTTGATTATTTTTCAGCTTTTACGACTCTGCGATAAATTTATCTTTGTCATATAACTGACCAATACTTAACAATTATGTTTAAAACCTTCAACTAAAATTACATCCCAATCATTAGATTCGAAAACTTACCAATAGTATCATAAACTATGTTCTTTCCCTGTAATTATCACCATACAAAACATAACATCCATTTTTAGGAGTCAAGGAAGAAATAAAAATTTATATCCAAGCATGTGCTTTTAATATCCAGTGTCAAGATAGAATTTAACTTTTGATATTGTAAATCATATCTGCATTATGAACTTAAATCTTAACTTTAGGTACTTAAATTATTTTGGATCCTCTAACGTTAGTGTGATGTATATCATCTATAGATTTATAATTAGAACTACGATCATAGAAGATGAAGAAGACATATTTGTCATTTTATTTTCATGGTTTTTCTTATAGAAATGGGTTGAATATTTTTTTATTTTTTACTTTTATGATTTTTTTAACAAAGTAGACCATAACAATATGATCATTTTTATCATAATAGTTACAATTAGACATACTTATTGGAAAAATCCGAAGTCTCATATTGGTTAGACATACAATCTTGAAAAAGTTTATATAAAATGACACCCATAACCTTACAAGCTGGTTTGGTAAGGATGAGTTAGGTTAAACTCTAATATGGTATTAGAGTCTATCGATCAAACCATGGGCCGTCCACCGTTAATATCCACACACCAAGTCCGAAAGAGTGTTAGACGTGATGAAGTGTATTAGGAAGATCCTAAATCTTACATTGGTTAGACATTGAGCTTAAATTGATTTAAGTAGAGTGGTACCCTTGACCTTACAAGTCGGTTTTGTAAGTATGAGTTTGCTTTAAACTTTAATAATACTACATTTTGAGGTCTTATTAGCATGGTAAGTATTACTAAAATTCTTAGCATTGTTTTTCAATCATAACCTAGATCATCTTTATTAGGTGACTCTTTGATTAAAAATAAGTATTACTGCCTCTGTTCCTTTATATAGGAGACTACTGTATTCTTAGGTTCATTGAATAATCAATGTATTTGGTCAGTTTATATACTAGATACATTGAATATTCAATAAATCTATAAAAAGAAATTGTCAATTATAAAAAAGAACGGAAAATGTAGTATTAAATAATAAATTACCAATACATATCATATTAAACATATATATATATATATATATATATATATATATATATATATATATATATATATATATATATATATATATATATATATATATATATATATATATATATATATATATATATATATATATATATATATATATATATATATATATATATATATATATATATATATATATATAAGTTCGGTTTGGATTGGTTTTGAAAACAAATTTAAAACACGATCTGAATTGAGCGGTTTTTATAAAATGACATATAAATATATTTAATAATATTCAATTTTTGCGATGTTCTTGATCGATTTGCGATTTTTTTAGATCGGCTTGAATTTAAATATTCGTATTAGAGACTTTAAAAGCTCTTTTATGAGGATTTAACTAATTATCTTGGTGTCATTAAGATTGGTCATGACAAACATAGTTTAACATTTGGATAGAACTCAACTATATGTTTGTTCATATCAAGCTTTTTTTTAATTAAAAGATTATCCCTTAGGCGCTTTAAATTAGATGGTTTAATTGCTTTTATTTAATTAAGAACTTTTGAATTAAGATCTCCCATATATACGGGAATGAGGCTTGTGCAATGACTTTAATAATACTATTTTTGGCTATGACGACTTTATTTGGTGAGATAATTTAATCCTTTTAAGATGCTTGTTTTTGCTTTCAACTTTTAATATGTTATTTTAAAGTTTTGTTTTAGGTGATTAACTTGGGATTGAGGTATCAACCTTATTGAAATATTTCCTCCCATCTTTGCACCTCATTGTCTCTTACAATGTAATTTTGCAATTGTAATCTCCATTAATCTTCTATTGTGTAATAATAACACAATCTTCTTCTCCTCTCTCAATATTTCCATATTTAAGCCCTTAAATATTATGATTCTTCAATTTGGATACTTTCCAAAGTATTAAAGTTGTCTCCAACTTGGGGTTGAAGATAAATATTGTACCATCACGATACTTGAGACAGTCAAAGATTAAAGAAAGAAAAGAAAAAGTTGGGAAATATTTGGTAGACCCCATTATTATTATTTTTTATAAAATAATTATATTTCTCAACAATAAATTTCAAAATAATTATATTTTCAAAATAAAATCAAATTAACTATGTTTCAAACAAAAAAAAATACTAATAAATAGTGTTGTCAGATCCATTGACGCATGCATACAATTTTTATATACACACCAGCATACATGGCACATACATATAGGACATATTACTGTATGTCGCGTATGCATGCATCTTCTAAAAACATGTGTCAGATGTAGTGGCTTATGTGTATAAGAATTTGGCTACACCTCTTCTCAGCAATATTTTTTTTAAATACGATTAGTTTTTTTTTGTATTTTTTCTAGATATATAGTTATTTTGAAAAATATGATTATTTAAAAAAAAATCCATTATTGCTTAAGAAATGAAAAATTAGAAGACGAAACTTTATAATTTAAAAATAAGAAAATAAATTTGCACAATCACAATAACTTTGGTGGAGTCTCCATATAACATAAAACTATATATCAATTTCTAAAAGACCAAATTTTATTGTATTTTTATTAAGTGTAACAAAATATTAAAGAAAGCATTCACAACAGTTTCCAAAGGTTTTCTTCTTAATGTGTAAAAAAGAAAAGGTTTTATCTTACCATATACATTTCAATGATTTTGTATTTGATTGCTTCAAGATTTTTTATAAGGATCCATACTTTGCTTCATAGACTAATAGAAGAATCTAAATTTTTTAGCATAAATAAGGGTTGTAAACAACCAAGTATAATTCATTCCAATACTTACAACATTCAATTCAACTCATTGTTTTCTAACTAATCAATGGCCACTTCCACATTTCTGTCCCTAACATGCACTCCTCAAAGCATGTTGCATTCCAAACATAAGTCACATACACAATCCTCAACCATGTCATTGTTGTCACCTCAATTAGGTCAAAAAGGTCTCTATAACCCTCTAAGACACAATGTGTCTTCTCCAATTCAAGTGAAACCTAAGAGAATTCATGTTGGTGGCTTGGTGAAGGCATCAATGAATAGCAAGGATGTGCATGTGCTAAGCAAGGAGCATCTTGCTATTTCTTTGGCCAAATATGTTGCTGACCTCTCTGAGAAATATATCCGAGAGAAGGGAAGTTTCACCGTCGTTCTGTCTCCTGGACCCGTCAAATATCTCAGGTATCATTTTTACACTACTCCTTTAAATACTTTTACATCGGTACGGTAAATCTGTCACATTTCACATCAGGCGACTGACCGAGGTGAAAAACAGTTTTTCACTTGGATCAGTTATCAGCATTACATGAAAATCTAGAGTAGGGAAATTTTAGCAATGAATTCTTGTTGATGTTACAATATCAGGAAGCTGGTGGAACCTCCATATTGTGACACTATTGATTGGGCTAAGTGGCATGTATTTTTGGTGGATGAGAGAGTGGTCCCAAAGACTAATGTTGATAGCAACTACAAACTTGCTTATGATGGATTCATCTCCAAGGTATTATATATACATGCCGAAACCTCACAGTTTCGTGCGTGTGAGTTTCTGGTAGTTATTATCACTTTCAGTGTGTAATGATTATAAGAACTGATTCATATTGTTGTATTTCGAAGGTACCAATTCCGCGACTAAATGTGAACTCAATTGAAGATCCCTTACCAGCTGATGGAGCCGCAGATGCTTATGAAACAACACTAAGACGTTTAGTGACAAGAAATGTGATATCAACATCATCACTAACTGGATTCCCAAAATTTGATCTTTTGCTATTAGATATGGGACCTGATGGACACATAGCCTCTCTTTTTCCAGGCCACCCTGCATTGAATGAAACTAGTAAATGGGTTACATATCTTACGGATGCGCCTAACCCGCCGACGAAGAGGATCACTTTTACATTGCCAGTGATTAATGCTACTTCAAATATTGCTATGGTTGTGACTGGTGCTGGTAAAGCTGATGCTGTTTATGCTGCTCTTGAGAAAGCTCCTAATGATGATAAACTTCCTATTCAAAAGGTGAACCCTGAGGGAGATGTGAAATGGTTCTTGGACAAAGGTGCTGCTTTAAGGCTCTATAAGTAGATTTCGACACAAAACACTCACGTTAATTTTTTCTTTCTAATATTTTCTGTTTTATCGAGTAAAATACGGATAAAACAGAAAAATAAAAAAAAAGAAGGTTAACGTGAGTGTTAGAATATTTATATATATTTAAATTACTGTTAAAGATAAAATAAAGGCATAAGATGGAACTGGTTTTCAATATGATGTCATACATACTATTTGTCTTGTTTGTCTTGTTTACAAGACAAAAACAGAAGCTTAGAATAATTGGTTTTCCTTTTTGAATGTAAATGGATACTTGTGAAGTATTCTAAAAAGTGTGTGTTATTTTAAGGAGCAAAAATGTATTGTTAATTGCAATAATAATATTTATTTACTTAATATTATATATTATTGCACTATTTAGGTGAGGTTTTACTTCACTAATGCTAACTTGTAGGTATAATGGTGCATAAGGGAGAAAATCGGAGGGTTTAGATGACCCTAATAGCTTTTAATGGGCCTTTTACATGATTAGACACATGACTCAAAGTAATCTTAGTTCAGCATTCTCATTCAGTCAATTTAATCTCCAGTTGATTTAGTAAAGTAGTAATATTGAAAAGTTTTAAAATATCGATCTCGAAAACTGCATTATATTTTATAATTTGAATTTCAATGCAGTTAAATAAAAGCAATTAGAAATTTTGAGTTTGTTTTTGTTGCGAAAGAGAAAATATATGAATAAAATATGCAAAAATTAAGGTTTGTATATAAATTTGTTAACCATCTAAATTGATTTTGTAACGATTTACTTTAGCTCTACAGATTATCAGTTCTTAAGGGTGTCTATTTGTAAGTCTTTAGTGAATAAACTATTAAGGATTCAAATTAATCTATATGTCAATAGTAAATGATAGATAAATTTAAGTATTTGATTATCAAGAACATGTCGGTTTTTATACTATATTCATAATCTTAGGTGATGTCAGATATAAAATACTTCAATCAAGTGTTATTGTTAAAAGTCCTTCCTAACAGATAACCGTAAATCAATTTTCAATTTGATCAAAATAGAAAATATTAAACTCATAAAGAAATAAATTGTGTAGAAAATAAAATATAAGTCATTGCAGTGATCAATTCAGAAAATTAAACTAGTTCAAGAACAGTAACCTCATCCCTAGCATTGGAGGGTTTAGTTACTCGTGACAATGAAAATAAACAAATCAAAAGCGTCAAACATTACACAAAGATTAAAGATGAAAAGTCTTCAATGGAGAAGTCCCTTTAAGTTGATGTTCCACCTTGCTTCTATTGTGTTCTCCCGCTCTTAATTCGTGACTTACCGTCTAAAATCAAGATAAACCTTCAAAAATTACTTCCTCTCGTTAAATATAAAAATTGGGCTTTTTCTCAAATTCTTGCACCCGCATAGTGCATACGCGTACGGATCTGGTACAGTTCATGTGAATTTCATCATACGCGTCTGCCTCCTTCTGTAGCACCTCATACACGTATGGATATGTGTATGGGTATATGGTTGCATGGCCCTGGGTTATGCCTGATATGCGTAAGGAAACATACACCCTTTACTGCAGCGTTCCATAGGCGTATGGATACGCGTATGAGTAGAATGCATTTTCTCTTCTCCTGGTCTGGACGCTCCTTAGGCGTCAACACATGTGTTTTGGATCGGACTTTGATCTGGTCGCTTTTCTGTTTTTCTCCAAACCTGTCAAACACATGAGAATATTCCCAAAAATAACAAATAATACCAGGAATACTCGAATCATAAACAATCGCTAAATTTATGAAACAAAAAATTAAACTACTCAAATTGTATGGAAAATGCTGATAAATCACATACTTTTACTGTTAAAACAATGATAACTATAACATAAAATGGTGATTGATCAGTTGTCGTATTGAAAGTTAGACGGTTTTTCACTTTGCCAATCATATTTAGGATCAAGAATTATTTTATTATGAAGATGAAGATAAATTGTGTTATAGCTCGCCTATTAACTTTACTAACAGGGTCTCTCCTATCAATTTTATTGGTTTGGGAAACTTTGGTTTCGATGGCTTCTCATTTTAGGAAAGTTGGTTACATATTTGATTTAGTGATGAGATTTTGAAAATTTGAAAATAAGAGATTTTTATTATTGAGTTCGTCCGAGCTTTCAACCCAGTGCCTACGTATTTCAGAGGAAATCAGAACTCCGTAGTTATTGCTGAAAATATTTTTTGTTTGTTGTGTG
Organism: Lathyrus sativus; assembly: GCA_963859935.3. Classification (NCBI taxonomy): domain Eukaryota; kingdom Viridiplantae; phylum Streptophyta; class Magnoliopsida; order Fabales; family Fabaceae; genus Lathyrus; species Lathyrus sativus. The sequence goes on along the minus strand of OZ012740.1, from coordinate 31,903,311 downwards.
CTTTTTATGGACGATGCTAGGAAGCATATCCTTTTTGAAAAGTTTTAAACGGAAAAGCCCGAAGGCAAAAAGGGTTTGAGATGTTTTATATATTTTTTAGATTTTTGAAAAGAGGTTAGAAATAAGTTAAAGTATTTTTGGGTTTTATAAGAAAAGAGATTTTAGTTTTAAGAAAAATACTTGATGTATGATCGAGGTTTGAATTTGCGTGATGGCGATTGCAAAAGGCAACCGACTTATGAGGAAAGTAACCACTTGACCTTAGATTAAGGGTTTAAGAGAGAAAGTGTTGGCATGAGGTTGATGGCGATGCTAAAAAGCAGTCGACTTACAAGTTGGGGCATGACTTTATATATGAATCAATAATGTTTTTAAAACTAATTTAGGCGTGAATGAAAATAAGATGCATACAAAATATTAACATCACACATCAAATGAATCAAAATGTAAATTGAAAAGAAAAATGCACGGATTAAAATCATGACGCAAATACGCGAATCAAGGTCGCATGCGCGAAAACGTGCAAGGCTACAAAGAGAAATTAGATTGGATCCACACATGACGATGTTGGATCGTTATTCTTAACCAAATTAAAAACAAACTGCAACCACGTAAGCGATCATTGCAATTCAAATCAAGAACAACAAGATAATAATATAAAATTACAAACTACAAATTGAAACACGAAACGGTAAGCGCAAAAAGTGGATCGCCACCGTGCTAAACCGTCTGGCGCGTGTAAAATCGAAATACAACAATAATCAATCATAAAACCGCACATAAACCAATAAAACTGACCAATTGTTTGCTACATTCAACATGATCATCGTAATCTGAATCCAGATCGTGCGGATCTAAATTTATAAAATAGAAAATACATAAAAAATTAAATTTAAGGTACTAAAAAAATCAACAATGTTGCTAACGCAGAAAATACGATCATGACAACTGAATCGAATTAAACATAAATGCATGCATCATACACACAAATATTCGAACAACGTATCGATATAATCTAATCAAAACTAAAATACAGCAGTGATATATATATATATATATATATATATATATATATATATATATATATATATATATATATATATATATATATATATATATATATATATATATATATATATATATATATATATATATATATATATATATATATATATATATATATATATATACACACCCGCGGACGTTAGAAATTAGTTGAAACAAAAGCAGTGTCGACCTATTAACATATATACATGCAACTGACTCGCACAGTACAATAGTCACATATAAATATATATATATATATATATATATATATATATATATATATATATATATATATATATATATATATATATATATATATATATATATATATATATATATATATATATATATATATATAACTCGCATAGTGCACTACAAATATATCAATTTATGTTATACAATAGCGACATATAAAGATATATTCATATATTAAACTAAACGTAAGCAGAGTATGTATATAGCAATATGTTTCCAACCTTACCGTAGTGCGCCACTACGTTGTTCTCTCTTCCGGTCTCCTTTTCAGTTAGGAGCACCAATAATATATTTTAGAATTAAATTAAGATTAATCTAAATTATCAATAATATCTCTAATATTTATTTTAAAGCTCAAATAACACAGTTAATTAAATTTAAAATAAAATACTAATTATTTTATTTATTTATTTTAAATATTTAGACAAAAAATATAAAAATAAACGAACTCCAAATAAATAAAAGTCAGGCGCCGAAGTACTAAAAAACAAATAAATTGATTACATTAAAATGATCAGCGCGAAATAAACGACTCGAAAAAATACAGCGTTTAGCCAGATTTTAAAATAAATTTTGATCTGTTAAAATGTTCAAATGGATCAAAATAGGACGAAAAATAGTCTAAAAAAATAAAATGAGCACGTCACGTTAAACTACGTGAAATGCAGATTAATATAATTGACGTTTACGCGTTCAATTTTGAATTTTTCCGTTCGCTGATTTTACGCATATTTGAGATTCAGTTTGACCAATCTGTTTGTAAATCCGAGAAATTATTTCAGGTGACATTTTAGGCACTATGCAAGATTAAATGCATGATATGTTATGCAAAGTGAAAATAAAGACAGATAAACGAAAATTTTAAAATGCTTGGACAAAATTGGGGTATGACACCTGTAGATAACAATGATAACTCATTGGATTCAAACAATCATACCTCATATAGAGTCCTATGTATGGATGCGAGATATTGGATTGAACTCTAATATATCGTCAGAGTAATGAGTGTTATAGTCGAAGTTTGTTTTAACATGCATTAGTCAATATTGCTAGGTTTGTTAGCATATTGAATTGGGTCTTACTTGTAAGCCCAATTGTTTAAGTTAACTTGTAATGAATAATTAAAAGGCCCATTATATTAGTGTATTATTTTTCTTATAAATAGCATGTTAGTCTCTCATCTTGTATAAAGAAAAATAAGAAGATAAAATCATAATTCAAAAGAAATAGGTTATTTGTTATTCTTGTATACTTGTAATCTTGTTTGATAGGTAAAGGAAAGAATAACAGTTTATAACAAATCCTTGTTGTTTTCCCCTTGTTTTCTTTGTTAACCATAACCCTTGTATGTTTCTTGTCTATAAAGAAACCGTTTATATTTTGTTTCAAGGCATTTGTTAGATGACAAACTTTGCTTATTTGATATATCAAATGTTGGCATCTTTCATTCTTTTTGTAGAGAAATTGAATTGAATCATTCTTATTTTTTATGATATGCTTCATTGTGTGAAAATGTCTTGGTTGCTTTGATTTGTGTGCTATTGTGCAGGAATTAGGCATGAAAATATGAACAGTAAGACACAAGAACTTTGACAAGGAAACCAAGTCAGCAAAAAAACATCAACAAGTTCACATAGCGAACTTCCTAGCGAATCTACCCAGAAAAACATCAACAAGTTTGCACAGCGAACTTGCCAGCGAAGGCCTTAGAGAGCATGGTATTGTTCATACAGAAAGAAAAAGAGCCTAAATTCGTTGTGCGAAGGAAGTGGCGAAGAGTTCGCTAGAGCAAAGAATAAGTTAATACCTAGCGAACACCCCTAGACCTGAGGAAGTAAGTATTTGGACAAGAGTTTGCTATGTGAAGTTTGCAGTGAAGCCTTTGCAGTGCGAAGGAATGCTCACAGAGCGAACATATGGAAATAGCTCAGGGGCATGTTCACTGTACAATGGCACTTCAACTGTCATTTTTTATTATTCGTTAGGCGAACATATTTTTCGCACTACGAATTTGACAGCTCAACAACATGTTTATAAGTAGTGTGTACCACTTTTTGCCAAAATATCTTTTTTCTTCTATCTTTCTTAGTTTGAGATTTCTCAGCACAAAAACCCTAGTTTCTCCATTTTCATCATCTCTTAGCCATCTTTCACAAAAAGAAGGTGGATTCTCATCCAATCTCGATTATTCGACTTGGATGTTGATCAACCTTCTTCCAAAACTTGTTGCTCAAGCTATCATGGAAATGGGTGGCTAAAACCCCTCTTTTGTCAAGGTTAAAGGTAGCTAGTTCTTATTTTATATATTCTTCTTAATCTTTTGTATATGGACAAGACTTTGATCAATATAGATGAAGTTATTTGCTATATTTCGTTATATTTATGGTTTGGATTGCTTTAGACATGAACTTTTTAAGTCTTGACCTAATTTCTTCATCTGTCAATTATACAAACTTTAGACATATATTTGGAAGTTGATATTCACATTGTATTGATCTTAATGATTATTGTTTCTAGTGTTATTTAGAGAGATCATTTAACAGTCAAAATAACAACATTCATGAAATCTCTTTAGAGATGAACGTTTTTGCAAGGATACGCGATTATGTTGGTTAAAACCAAGTTCACATATTCGATTGGTTGGATACGTTTAAGACGGATTAGTGAACCATAATCTTGGCATGCTTTTTATCAAACTAAAACCAAATTTTTTACTTTGTTTTATTTCTTACAAACTCTTGTTACAAAATAGAAACCAATTTAAAACCCCCTTCTTGAATCATTAAACCATTAAATGGAAAGCATCAAATATTCTCATCAATCCATGTGGATGCGATAAAACACTCCCTACAAATACTTCTAACAACATCCTATTTACAACAAATTGTTGTAGTGAGCGTGGAGAAGATGTCTTCAACAAAGTATGAGATTAAAAAGTTCACCAGAGTGAACAACTTCGGTCTGTGGCACTTGAAGATGAAAGTCCTATTGGTTCAGCAGGGTTGTTTGGAAGCGTTGAAGAGAGGGGCATCCATGAACGGTGCGTTAATTGCAAAAGAAAAGACCGTTATAATTGAGAAAACCCACAGCGCAATATTGTTGAGCCTTGGTGATAAGGTTCTTCGACAAGTATCATTTAGGGTTTCCCGACATGGAACTATGAAAAATGATATATTCCCAATCCCTATAGCAATACCTTATATCGAGAGAGGCATGATTGTGACAAATATAATCACACTAGAGAAACAGAAATGAGGAAACAGAGATAAAATATGTTCATTTCCCTACTCACACTCATCGACATGGTTTCCATTCGCTAGGATTATATCCAAACCTTATCTTGCATCATAGGACGACTATCCACCTTTTGGGAGGATTTATCCATAAATGCACTAGCTAGACACAAATCCGAAATCCAGAACCATTCACTCGTTATTTCAGGGGATCTTCTCTGTTCAGAAAGAGTGTTATGTTGTTCCTCAAAATAAGAACACAAAGAAGACACGGACACACGAGTGACATGTAAAATTTTATTAGGGAGGGAGAGACTTCCCCTATTTATTTATGATAAGGAGTTGATTAATAGTGTACCAAACCACCACGTACTAATAATGATAAATTTTGTGATGGCTAGTTTCAATGTGTTTTGTGTATAGGTGGATCAAGGTAGGCCATGGGACATCATGTATGTAAAAGTATAAAATAATTTGGGCCTAAATAAAGCCTTAGGGGTGCGTAGAGCTACCACTAGCAATTCGAGAGAGAGTGAATCCAAGATGATAATTATAGTTAATTTTTTTTATCATTGGGTGCAAATCTATTTACAACACCATCGTAAGGAGACCGAAGCTTATCAGATCGTGTCTAGTTAAGTGATCAGTGGTTTGTAAAATACGATGGTGTTTTTGGAATTAGCATGGTTAAAATACACACATACACACACACACACATACAAAAACGTTTTTGAAGTCAAGCTAGATGAACAGGGAACTTCCAGATTGATTAGGAAAGTTTTTGAATTGTCTTATAGATTAGACCATATGTATTATTGATTAGATAAGGGTGAAATATGCATATATGACAGTGGATTAACGAATGGTAACATCTCTATATCTAAACTTTCCAAAATGGGCATAAATAATAGATTATTTATAGTACCTAATTGATTATACTTAAGATCTAACCGATTAGTACATAACTTTTCCCATGGATTATATCCTAACATGAACCATTCTTAGGCCTAGAGACCTTCCTCTTCATTTCTAAATGTCCAAAAAATGTGAGATATTTCACCTTTCTCTCTCTAAATTGTTTTTATTTCTCTCACATATTTTTAGCCATAGCGATTTGAGAAACGTTCTTAAGTTTAGTGAGGAAGTTGTTCTGGAAGGGGCATAATTTTACCAAGAGTTCTCTTTCTTCTTGAGTGAATTATTCTTCTTTAGGAAGTAATTGTTTAGGTTTAGAGCTAAACTTGTAAAAGCTCTTTCTTGGAGGGGGAATAATGTAAGTCTCCATTTAGTTCGTGAGCTCTTCCACTTGAAGAAAAAGCTTTGATTTTGGGTTCGTGAAGAATAACTAGTGAAAAATCTTCACGTCAGTTCTAGAGCTCAGCTCAGTACAAAAGCTCTGTTAATTTGAGATTATCCTGGTATAAAATCTCGATTCAATTTATGGTCAGACCGATATAAAACCTCGATTCTATATGGAGGATCTCAAATTCAAAAATCCAACTTGGTTCAAAAATAATTTCGTACAAAATCTTTGTTTGGCTTAGACACTAACTACTCGAAGCTCTATGTGTTGTTAGACATAAAGACTAACTGCTTCATTCTTTTGATTTCTGTTTGGTAAGAAGTAAACTTGAAACTTAATTTTCCTTGTGTAAAGGGGTTCAAGGGCTTCACCTTCTAAAAAATATCAATCATTATTGTATACTCTCAAAATTTGCTCTTTGAGACATGAAGAGGTCATTTTTTAAAACTGAACCTCTATGAAACTCTGGTTTTGTCTCTCTTCCCTTAATTTTTTACTTTCTTATTACTTTATTTATATATAATTTGTGGTCCATATTCAAATTTTTTTATGAAAATTTTTTCAAAATCTGATTTAGAAAATAATTTTATTTTAACTATTGTTTTTCAAACCTTCAATCTTGTGCATGGAGTCACGTGTTCAACAACTGGCATCATAGCCTAACTTCTGTTTAAATACTAATTATATCAAGAAGAGGATAATTTCCAACACTATTTTTAACAAGAGGACTTTTATAAACACACTGTAACACCCCAAAATTTTCCCTCTTTTTCTTTAACCTTTTGGGCTTATGCTTCATTTCATTTGCATCTTCATTTGTGCATAGCATTAGCCTTTGATATGGGATCAAGGTATATTTGTTGGTCCTCAAGAGGAGCATATGGTTCCTAAAGCAAAGGGTAAGAAGTTAAATTCAATATTGCTTCAATGTCCTTTCATCATTAAGGAATTCTTAACAACCTCACACCATCATCTGGGTTAGGCTTTTCAAGCATTGATCATACTCTCCTGCCTCTTATGCCTGAACTAGGATTTTGATGTAAAGCTTATTATGGTTGATTCTTGGAGAAAACCTTGGTTATATTTCTCAATGTACATCTCAAGGGGTTCATACAAGTATCATATCTCTTCCTAATTCATCACATATGCCTCAGTCAATGGAAAGAGAATTAGAGTTTCATCTGATCAAGAAAGTCAATTGTGACTTTACAAAGTCAAACTCTTGGGTTTTGAGGTAAATCATGGGAATTTTAATTCATCTAAAGTGTTATTATGAGGTTGGATCAAGAATAACTAAAGAGAATCATAAAATCAGAAGAATTGGCAAATTAGGGTTTTAGTGAAATTTTTCTAAGTGTGGAAAACCCTAATTTCTAGTCATCTTGTAGCCTTCATAGCCTTCTCATCCTTGATCCAAATGAGTCAAACTTGTAATAAAATTAAAGAGGACATCATGAACTACAAGTTTGTAGAAGGAAGCAAGTCCAAAAGATTCATAAATCAAAATTTATGGTGGCTTAAATTTGAGAAAAATCAAGATTTGTGATTTCAACACTTTGAATTTTTTCTAAGTATGAAAATTCAGCTTGGAGGACATGTTTTCAATGGCCATTTTCTTGATGATACAAGCTCAATCTAACTTTTCCTCCAATGTGAAAGTTGTTCCTCATTCTCCAGGATTTCTTTTGATTACAAGAACTCTCCAATTGGATGTGTAGAATCCAAGTTATGGTGTCCCATAGTTAGGGTTTTCAAGTTGCCAAATTTAGTAAGTCACTTGTCAATTTCTTGAAGCTAACTTCCAAAACATTTTTCATCATGATCCAAGCTTCAATTTAATCTTCCTCCAACATAAAAGTTATAAAGCTTCATTCAATATTTCCATGCATAGTTAAATCTCATCAATTGGATTAAAATTCCCCAAGTTATGAGGTTCCAAAGTTGATGTCTCAAGATGTTAGAATTGACATGTGTAATTACGGAACTTTTGACATGGTTGGTTAGTTTGGATGTTGTAATTTCCAAGCCAATTTCCAAAATCTTCAAAGCTTTGATTCATTTTTCCATCAACATCAAAGTTCTTCATCACTCTTCTTACTTTACTATGGTACCAATTTTACTTTCTTTGAAGTTATATTCATTGAATTATCCACATCCAAAGTATGTGTCGTACACATGTTCATAAGGTATCACATTTTGGCACATCTTAAAATTGTTCACAGCAGCATACATTCATGATCATTGTGTACATCATGATCACATGCACACCATCACTTTTGTTGCCCAAAATGGTTAGACAACATCACATGTCTTTCATGCACATGATATGCATCCTTCATGAGTTTTTTTGGAAAGAATATGAAAAGGAATAAATCATAACAAAATTTTTCAACTTCATTCCCTCACATGCCAAATCATTCATGTTGCCCTCATACCTTATTCTGTCTCATTTTCACTCAGCAAAGCCAGTCTCCAAACCTCTCTCCAAGGTTGCAAGCAAACCACCCGAGCCTACACCATAACACACTTCATTTTCCTTTTTTTTTCCTTTCCAAAACTAAGTGAAATAAACTTTCACCTCTTGGCTCATGTCCTAACCTAAAAAACCCTTTACATAAAAGCCAACACACTTCAAACCTGATTAACTCATGCATACTTTCCAGATCTGAGCTCCATTTTCCTCTGAGATTTCTCTTCTTCAATTTTCTTTTTCCTTGAGGTTTCTTCTTCATTTATTAGTAGATTTAGCTCCAAGCAAGTGTCATATTTATTCTGTATGCATTCATTTGTTTCTGGAAGCACCATAGTGACTGAACCAGTTCCATTATCTCTAAACTTGATTTGTGAATTTGAGAAGAATCAGAGCAAGCAAAACCCTAATCTACACCTCTTGAGCTTCAAGGAATCGTCCTACATACTTTTTGGATCTTTTTGCTCGTCAAGAAGAAGCAACAGACTATTCTCCATTAGGTAACATCATCAGTCACTTAGATATTCTTGTCTAAGCATGTTTTCATTCCATATTTAGTGTATTTTTGTTGTATGAAGAATTTTCTTGCTGAAGACCTATGAAAATAGGCCATGCGTGTGCATGAATTTGAGTTTTTAGTTTGTTAGGGTTTTGAATTTGGCTTTGATTTAATGCCTTGCAATGGTTTTTGTTTTGGGAAAATAAAGTTAAATTCATGATCAGCATGAAGTTCCCAGTCGGATGGTGTTGGTTTTTTTTGTTTCTGGGCAATTTGTGGTTACTCTGATGGCCAGTCCACCAGAGAAGACGAACGGAGCTATGGAATATATCAAGTTAACGCATGTGAATATGTCCTACGTGAAATTAGTTAATGCGAGGACATGTCACGTAAAGTAATAGTGTCATGCATGACCAACTAACAACAAATAAACCAAACAAATATGCGTAATACACTCCGATCCGATTTTGGCACAATAATTACACAACCAAATAGCATGCATACGCATCGCATATTACATCATTACATCAAAAAATAAAATTCAGCATATTCAAAGCATACTAATTACACGAATAAATAGCATTCATATGCATCGCATATTACATCATTACATCAAAAAAAGAAAATTCAGCAGATTCAGAGCATACAAATAATGTCGAACATACAGAACATTTAGATCCAATTTCAACACAACAAAAACAGCAAATAGCAGCACACGCACAAACCAAAAACATTTACATCATTACAACAACATTACAGCATCAACAAAAAAGGTCCAACATAGATGGGGCGAAGATGAACATAATCGACAATCGAAATTTAAACTCATAACAAAATAGCAGATACACAGCACAACACAAAATAATATTCATTTGAATCATTACCAAAAGATGAATAATGGTGTGTTGACCTTGATGTGGAAACCGACGAACACATCCTTGAAGCTTTCTCATGGTGGCTTACAATGTGGTTAGAATCTTGAGAAGTTCTAGAGGTTGCTGATGGTGAGAGTGAAGTAGGAGCAGACGATTTTGAAACGAGATCGACGATGGTGTTGTTGTCTCAACGGAAACTCATTTGTGGTGGTATGGTGGTGGAGAATGGAGGATCCGATTTTCTTTAGTGAAGAAGATGATGAAGCAAATCACCTCGAACAAGGTTGTGAGGGTGAAAATGTGAATCACCATTAGAGTTGTTGTTGAGAAAGTTGAAGACGAAAACAGAAAAAGGTTTTGAAGGATAATGGAGCAGTGAGCTTCAACAAAGAAAAACAATGGAGGAGGTTCAGTTTGGATCGTAAAAGGTGAGTGATGATGAGGAAAATTTAGTGCTACTGGTTTTTGGTGAGAAGATGAGGGAGGTCGTGAAACGAGTTTCAGGTGGTGCAGTGGTGGAAGGAAATTTAAAATTGATTGTGCGAGTGAAGTGTGACTTAAGAAGAAGAAGGGTTCTGAACAAGGAAGAAGAGTTTCCTTCTTCTACCTTTTTAATTTCTTTTTCCCAATTTTTTTTTTATTTTAGAGTGTTATGAATGAGAAGTAGCGGATGGTGAATCTTTCCAAGTCCCCACTGTTTTATCTTTTAATATCCCCTTTTAGGGTTCCAATTTAGTTTAATGTCAATTTTTCTCTTTGGCCTAAATGTGTTATTAATTGAGTCTAATTAGATCAACTAATATTTTTAACAAAAACAAATAAAATCAACCTAATTATCTTACTTTTCTTTATTATATAGAATTATTTATTTTTATTCAAAAATGAAATAAAAGGAATTAAATCAAGCAAAATACAGATGCACGAACATGCAAAAATAATGAATGCACTAAAATAATATATGTGCAATATAGTTGAGTAAGACAAACAGTTGTGGATCAAATATTACAGTTAAAATTACCTGAATGAAAAGTCTCAAACTAATCAAAATGCGAACATGCATGAATGCAAAAAAAATGAGCATGCCAAACTAACCTACGCGTAATGTAGTTCAGTAAAATAAACAGTTGCAAGCCTAAACCTGAAAACATTATTCTCTGATCTTACGCGCGGTTAAGAAATTGATTCAACCAGTCTATCTGCAAAATTTAAATTTTATTCTGGAGAAAACAAAATAAATTTGGTTGCTTGAAATTTTAAAAATCCTAAACGGAATTGGGGTACGACACTTATAATATTTTTTCTTCAATTCCATTTATCATCATCAAAACTTATTATACTTGTTAATAACATTAAACCATAATGTCATCCATATATACTTCCAACATCTCATCAATTTCATATTCTAAGACCTTATTCATCATCCTTTGGTATGTGACACCTATGTATTTAAATCCAAAAGGTATCACATTGTACTAGGAGTTGGTGTTCTCTATCATGAAGGCGGTCGCCTTATCTTTGTCTTTCTTGTGCATGGTAATTTGATTATATTCAGGATGTGTCCATAAACAACAGTAACTTGTATCTGTTGTACCTCAAAATTTGACCAACCCCTTTCTTAATCTTTGACTTATGTTTCATTACATTTTAACATCTTGCATCTACATAGCATATTTCTTACAGGGGATCAAGTGATTGTGTGTGTGCCTTCCTAGAGGATAGTCTTAATTGGCGTTAAGCTCAAGCAAAGGCATTGGTACAAGCCATCAAGTGGGTTTCATTATCATGAAGTTATCAAGGCTCCTAGAGAGGAGAGGTGTGCCATAGCTCAGTGTCAAAGGACCATCAAAGGGTTGTCAAGGGATTCATGAAGACCTATCATTGGTAGAAGCATGAGGTAGAAGTTTTTTGAGTACCTCAGAGGTTATAGTGGAGTGGGAATGGTCACTCAGTTCATCTAAGCAATGCCTAGGCAAAGAGGGTGAAATTAGGGTTTCACTTTTAATCAGGATAAACTTGCTTCTTGAAGCAAAACTTGTTTCCATGGTCTTCCATATGTCCTAAGGTGTTTGGGGATGGGATATTGATCATTAATTTTTATCAGAAGGGCTTCAATTGTTCAGTCAACTGAAAATCAAGAGATTTGGGGAAAAGTCAATTGTGCAGTGAAAAAGTCAACTCCTGACTTTTTGAGGTCAAGATCATGTTCCTCAGGTTTAATATGGCCAATGGATGGAATTTGATCAAGAAATATCTAAAGAATCATGAAAAATCAAGAATTGTTGAAAGTTGTCATTTTGGGGAATTAGGGTTTTAGAAACTTTCTATTTTTGGAAAGTTTCATGGTTGAGGCTGCCATCTTCAAGGTCTTTTTTCTTCATGATCAAGGTTTCAAATGGACTTGGGCCAAACATCAAAGTTGTTCCTTGTATTTCAAGTTTTCTTTTGAGTATCAATTCATAATCATATGATACTTGGAGCTCAAGTTATGATCAATCAAAGTTGGGGATTTCAATGACTTCAAAACTGTCAAGTTTGGACAGATTTTTGCACCACTTTGCAAGCCAAATTCCATCAAGCTCTTGATGTCAAATGAAACTTTGTCCCAAATGAAAGTTGTAGAGTTTGTTCCAAGCTTCCAAAAATTCATAAGTCCTCCATATGATTTGTGAAGCTCAAGTTATGGATGTGCAAAGTTGAGAAAAAATAAGCCAAAATCCATAACTTAGAATTTTTTCTAAGTTATTTATGGACAGCTTGCAATCATGATTTTCAACATCATTTTTCATGGTCTTCCAATCCTCAAATCAAGATGATTTCAACATGAAAATTATTCATTTCCATGCCTTCTTTAATTAGAGCTCAAAGTTGGTGTTTTGAATTGTTTTTCAAGGAGTGAAATATGAGGCATTTTTGCTTGTTGTTGTTTTTCATCATATAATCTTGTTAAGTCTCATCCCATACGCATGGATTTGCATTGGGAGCATGCCAAACATTGCCAAAATTGAACCAACACAAGCATGTACCCTTTGGCTCCATTTTGAATTTTCTTACCAAACAAGGAAAGGACAAGCAGCTCCTTTGTTCTGATTCTTGCAACCTATCCATTTTATTTCTTTCCATTCACAAGAAACCAACAAGATGCAGGCCTGCTCATGTCCTAATCCATCATACACCATTGATTCAAAAACCATGAAAATATCAAGATGACCATCACATCTGTCCATCTAATTTTCACCACAGTAAAACTCCCCAAAACCTCTTTCTCACTTCATATTTAAGCAAAAGAGCAGTCAAGAGAACCCCTAGCCACCATATGTAGACCTAAACCCCCTCATTATGCATCATGTTTATGTGGCAATGTTGTCAAAATGTTTTGAATGTGGTGAGCTCATAATTGTTGTTGTTTTAAAACTTGTGTGTGGTGTTAGCTTAAAGTTTGAAAACTGTCAGTTGAAGCATTGACTTGTTAGTGTTATGTAAAGTCCATTAATGTACAACATACTCTTGATAAATTGCAAACTGTCTTGTTGGAATGTGCAAGTATTGTTGAAACTTTGGTGCATTAAGGACTGTTTTGCTTTTCAAGTTTCTCTGCTGTTAAATCTTTGAGAACAACTCTTGCTGTTGTGACTGTTTAGCTTGAACTAGCTTTGAGCAGCAAATAAGAACTGTCAAGTACATTTGGACATGCCTTGAGTCTGTCGACTTTTTGTTTGACCACTTTGTCCCTAATGTGGTACTACTTAAGCTCCAGTTTAGCATCCTAAAGTTGTAACTCTAGGCTTTGAGTCTTAGCTGGATAGGTGTTTGTACTTTGACAATGTGCAGGCTGTGGCCAAGTTTGTGGTCATGAGAGTTCTTGGGTTGTTGGATTCAGGAGAGCAGTTTTGTTTTGGTTTGACTGTCTAGGTAAGTTTGATTGGATTTTATGGAGGCCTTTTGGTTGTTATTACCAATCTGTTGGAACTCATGGCAAGTTGAGTTTTCAGGTCTTGTTGACATTTCAGGTCTGTTGGCCATAGGTCTGTTTGAGGGTTTAACATTTAGGAATCATATTTGTATTTGAGACTTGCTTAGAAGCAGTTCAGGTTTAGACCGAGGTACTGGTAAGTGGAACTTTTGCTTTTACTCTAGGAGTTGTAAAACCAATTTTTGAGTAAGTCAATATATCAATTGGATGCCAATTCATAATAGCTGCTTAGGTCTCTTACCTATGCTAATTTGGTTGTGTTTTGTTTTAGTAAGATTGAGAGCTCTCATCTAACAGTATTTGAACTAGTGTATGAGTTTTGGTATTGTGATAGCAAGTTGGTTTAAGGATGTTGTGTGTTGGCTAGATCTTTGGAGGATAATTTGTTGGTTGGACTGTTTAGTCTGAATTTGGAGTTGATTTGTGTGGAGCTCATGATGATAGACCATTAGTGGCCTGATGAAGCTACTGCTAGGGTGTTTTGAGTTTAGGATGAGGCTTCCAAGAGGTTTTCTCTGCTAGTTGGCTCTGGTAAGGGAGGGGGATTTCTGTTTTAGTTCTGAACTGATTGGATTTTCAAATTCATTGACATTGCATTGATGCTCAAGTCATTGTTCAAATTGTTGAGAGGCGTACCAATTTATATTTCCATCAAAACCTGGTTGGATTCCATTTTATGACAGATGCTGGATGAAGACTAGGATCATAGTTTGTTTAAATTTTTGGACTAGATTTAACTTGCTGTCAAGAATGCATCTTTGTGAAGACATGATATCTTGAATCCCTCTATGACTGTTCTTAGAGGCTAAGCTTGTTAGCTTATGTTTGTTTGCTGCCAGTTTCATTTCACATGATGAGAGATTGGATATTGATTTGGTTTCCATATGAATTTATTGTTAGAATGGAGTTGGATAACCAGGGGTAACTGCCATGAGAGTTTAAACTCTGATTGTATGTTTCATTTATGTTTAGGACCATGAGAGCAGTTGGCTTTGGTTGTGTGTGAACTGAGTTTGTTGTGGTTCATTGTAGAGCTCTTGTTAACCTTTATAGTGTTGTTGTTTTCTTTAGGTGGATGTTTTTGTTTAGGTGTGTTGCTGCCAAACAATGCTCCCATAGTTGACCTTGTCAGTTTAGTTCTTGAAATTGAGTTTGACAACTCAAGTTTGGTTGCTATCCAGATTTAGATCCCTATCTTTAGGTGTTTTGGTTTGTACTGTGCTTGATGCTTGAGGATGTTGGTTTGCAACAGGAAGCAGGTTTATGTTAATGAGGGTTTTTAATGTTTGGTTCAATCATCCCACTATACGAGGGGTGTATGTTAAAGGCTTCAGGATTGCTGAACATGTTTAGCATGTTTGGAATAGGATTAGAGAGTTAGGGTGATAGAACTTAGTCAGGCTCTTTGTTGTTTGAATTTTTGAGGAAGGTGTTGTTGATGTTGGTTGTTTAAACTCAGGCCAGGTTTAGATTTAGATGATCAGGTGTTGTTGAGTCTAAGTTGGTTTAGTGTTGTCAATAATCTTTATCATGAATGTCTACTAACAGTTTGAGAGTTCCACTTTTATACCATTGCTTGCCACCCAAAACTGTTTTGAACCTGAGTTTATTAACTCATGACTTTTGGTTGTCCAATTAGATTAGTTTGGTTTGTTAAATTTCTGCACAGAATTTTGCTGCTGTTAGTGTCATTGGCAATTTTGTTTTGATGCATTTGTTCCTGTCAGCTTCTTTGAGGTTTGATAACCTCTGCTTCCATCAGGCTTAACCCTATCTTGTTTCAATTTATACGTGTTAAGTTCATGGCCTGATTTGCAATTGTATTTGAAACAAGTTGATGTCATAAACCTTTGTTTTGACATTGGTTAAGCATATAGCTCATTCTAAGGACCACTTCCATAAATTGCAACTTGACAGCCATTTTGTGTTTCAGAGAGGATTTGAGCTCAGCTCTTTGAGCATTATCATAAGTAGGATATTTGAAACTTGTGCAGGTCAATCTCTTGCTCTATTTACATCTGTTTCAACTATTGAACTTCAAAATGCATTTCAAAGTTCATCTTATGCATGTTCAATCGTGTTTTAATTTGTGGGCATCTTTTGAAACTTTTAGCGGTACCATTGCGTTCCTCATGAAAAAACAAGTGAGATAGACTTTAATTTCACTGAATTTGGTTGAGATTTAAGAGAGTTTGAATCAAATTGTTTTCATATTTTCCACTTGAATTTGCCTTGCCTCTGCCCAACATCATGCGCGTTTTGGTATATGTAGAGCTGGGGTGGCTTGATACAACGGATGTATCGCCACCCCAGTGGTTTCTTGACTTTCCTTAAGAACCTTATCATGCCTTTAGACCTGAGTTTGACCCTCAGCGGGGGCATTTTTACTCTTTTCGTTTATTTTCATTATTTTCCTTGTTTTTAATATTTTTCTTTCTTTTTCCATCAACTATCACACGCGTGCAGTGGTTGGAGTGGTATTGTTTTATGCATGCAACCCCAAGGTCTTGGGTTCAAGCCTCGGGGGAGACACTTTCTTATTTTTTAATACCTTGTTTATTTTATTTTAATTTTCTCTTGTTTTATTTTATTTATTTAAAAGTAGTTCTAAATATCATAAAATCCCAAAAAAAATCATTTTTCAGTATTTTAATGTGCCAATTTATTTTCCATCTTTTATTATTTTATTTTATCATTTTATTTTGAATTTACAAATTAATATACTTTGTGGCTTGTCACTTGTTCATTGCATGTTTGTTGCATCTTTTCTTTGCATCCTTTGTTTGCATTGCATGTTGACTTGTCCAAGTCAATTTCTTTTCTTTCTCATTTCATTTGTGAGTGAATTATTTAGTGTTTATTTGGCCTTGTGCCATGAGATCCTCCTAGGATTCCTAGTCCCTCCGTTTAGGATGGGAGTAGGAGAGACATTAGGTGTTCAATCCTATGCATGACAATATTAGGGTAGTTCTTTTCTTTCATCCCAATTTTAGGAGCATTGTGCATGACAACATTAGGGTCTAGTTTCCCCTTAGTCTGTGTCTTTCTCTTCTCATCTCCTAAACAATTCAAAACACTTAATAAAGAAAAAATTTTGTCGTACACTACGAGCCTTAAGTACTTGAGAAATGATGGTTTGGGGGGCCTCCTGTCAATTGTCTAGAGTGTTAAGCGTATGCCCTTTGGGCAATATGCGACGCATTCACTCTCAAGTCATAGTCTTTAGTGCGATATGAATTTCAAACCATAACTCAATACACTTCTTGTATTAAAAAACAAAACACAAAAACATCAAACATTTTTATCTCTCGGGATTAATGGAAAATCTTTTTTTAGAGAGAGTGTCGTTAACTCTTGGTTCTACCACAAATAGGTAACGCCTAAGTCTCCAATGGTCGAGCTGCATACACCTAACTGCTAGAACTAAGGTTTAACCCTACTCGGTTTAAAATACTTGAACCAACCAGTCGTGTCAGCCCGAACTACATTTGTTTTGATTTCTCATATCATATGAGAATACGTAGGCATAAGACGGCGATGTCTTGGCGAGCACACTTCCATCCCTTCATCCGTAGCAGCCCGAACTACGTTTGCTCTGATTTCTTGTATCAGACGAGGATACATAGGCACAAGACCGAGATGTCTTGGCGAGCAACCTTCCCCATTTTCACCTGTAGTTTTCCGAACTACTTGACTCTGACTTTCCCATTGCACAGGGGAATAGGTAGGCGTAGAACGGCGATGCTCTATCGAGTCTCTTTTCTTTTCTTTTCTCCCTGCAAGCCTGTAGCTTAGATAGCTTTACACCCTTTTAGATAGACAACAAGCGTGGATCCCGTCGAGTACGACGGACGTGAGGGGTGCTAATATCTTCCCCTTACGTAACCGACTCCCGAACCCGAGGTTTGATTGCGATGACCTGTCTTCTCCCTTTTTCGTAGGTTTTCTCTGATTGTTTCCTTTCCCTCTCTTTGGGATAAATAACAAACAGTGGCGACTCTTCTGTCTTTAGCCGGCCCCTTCCCTTTTTCGCAGCGATGCGACAATATCAAGAAAAGTTATCCGCCAATTTTTTAATATTGGAAAACAAGTATGACTCTTTGAGGAATGCCTTGTTAAGGTATGTAAAGACAACACATATTTGCCACTTGCTTGACACCTTCATCACCAAAACAATATTAGATAGCCATTTGGTGTATTTAATTTATGTAATGAAGTTTTCCTTAATGATCCCTTTGATGTGGTTTTTGGTAGCTTCGGCCCTCTCTAGTGATTGACATCGCCTTCTTTGAGCACCATACCAGATAGAAGGATTGATGTCCAATGGATGGCAAGAAACATTGGGGTCAATATCGAACATCTCATCAGGGAAAATGACTAACAAGTTAGATTTTTCCCTAAAGCACTTGATGAGTTCTTCCTCCTTTGAACCAGTAAGTTTAGTTCAAATCTTTACCTTTCTCATTGAATTTTTATCGAGCTGGACATTTATGAGATTACCATTGGGGATCGGTCTCTGAATTTTCATTATAGCTTCGATAAGGAAATTTTTATCTAGGTCGTGCTCTTCGTTATTTCTTTCATTCATGCCTCAAAATTTATGATTTTGACGTCCAAAGAACGTTATTTGGAAGATTTACCCCCCCCCCCCCCCTTTAATCTCTCTCTTTATGATGGGAGGTTGTTCCATTTGGGTTTTATTGCAGAGCTTTATTTATCTTACAGGTTATTGTCAAGTTGGCACATATGGTTATTGGCTCGTTGCAAACTTTATTGTATTTCATTTTCATGTGGAGGAGAAGTAATATAAAGAGTTGTAGAGAAAGACCTCACTAAAATATAATTGTAATCACTTTTACATGGGATTACTAGAAAATGTACTTTTACTATCCTTGTGATTATTTCTACCCTAAAAGTAACCATAAGCTCTACGTAGCCCCGCATATGGGTTATTGATCAATTGAATATCTATAAACTGTTAACCTCGTACAGTGATAACTTATCTCTCCTCAAGTCTAACTTCTCAAAAATTCCAACGTACATAATGTCACATGAGCTCCTGCGTCAATTAGGATTCTTTACACCACAAAATTAGTTATTATGGTTGTAATCACCAACAACAAGACCTTATTGGGGATGCCATCCATTTTTTCCTCGTCTTTAAACCCTATAATGGATATCTCAAATGTTGATGTCTCCACCTCTCTACTTACTGCCTCTAGTTTTGCGATCGATTTATATGCAGTCCAATTAGTTGTTACAGTAGAGTGACTTTGGAATAATTATATCATGGTTCCCCTATGGAAGTCACATACATATTATAGATCTTTGTAACATGTTTGTTTGTGTGAGTGTATTCTTCCATATAGTCATGTTTTGTATGATGTCAAAACTAGGAGAAACCTTAGCATTTTTGTATATTGAACGGTATCAACCTAATATTAGATGTGAATTGATCATCTTAGTATTAGGATGCATAAAAACATGTTTAAAAATGATTTAAAGTGACTTAGGAAAGGACCATGCTTCAAAAATTTAGTTTTCGTGTGAAAACTACTGCATAGGTCGACACATGCGTGTTTAGGTTGACCTATAGAAGTTTTTGCTTCAGTATAGGTCCACACACAATAGATCGACACACACGCCTCAATAATAAAGGTTGTAGCTTCTGCCCAACAGGTCGCCTCAAATAGACCGACCTAAGACCTTTACAAGTCGACATATCTCATTCATAGGTCGACCTATAATGTTCAATTTTTGAAATTTTATTTTTCCTTTCATTTCTTCATGAATGCCCTTTGTTCCATACCACATATACATATTCTCATGCATGCACCTCATTCTAGTAAGGTACTAGTGTAAAACCTAAATGAAACCAAAATTACAAAGTAAATTCATCATTTTGAACCTCTCTTCTATGCATACACACAGTCAAATTACACATAATCATTTTTTGATTGGGTGACCATCTATATTAGGGTTGATAATGTTCAATTAGGTTTGTGTAATCAAGAATATTGAGTTGGGTTCTTTGCTTGTTTCAAATAAGAAAACCAAGTTAGGGTTTTCCTTCAAGATCATTAAAGATTTGAAGGTTTCCGACAAGATCACACAAATACAGATTCGATCGAGTGAAAGTCTTGGGATAAGGTAGGTGGTACCTTGCAACGGAGTAGCATGAAACAGTGGATTGTGTTTGTGAATCTTGGTTTCAAAAAGTGTGTGTTAAGGATTAATCCGACCGAGCGAAAACCTTGAAGACAAAGAGGTCATGCAAGTTAGTAACAAGAATTGGTGGATTGTAGCAACATTGGTTACTTGATCAATCTTTGATCAAGGGTTTTGGAGATGGTATAATAAACAAAAAATCATACGGGTTGTAGAGTTAGAGTTTTTCATCTCTTGTATATACATTATTTGTAAAGTAAGGTTAATTGCAACTATCTCAATTCGACTTTGAATTAAAGGAAGACTTACCTATAGCGAGGTCGATTGGGGAATTGCATAAACAAATCTTTCTCTCTCCCTCTCTCTCTCTCTCTCTCTCTCTCTCTCTCTCTCTCTATATATATATATATATATATATATATATATATATATATATATATATATATATATATATATATATATATATATATATATATATATATATATATATATATATATATATATATATATATATATATATATATATATATATATATATATATATATATATATATATATATATATATATATATATATATATATATATATATATATATATATATATATATATATATATATTTATTATTGTTGCATTTGTGAATTATCGAATCTTTGTTGTTTAGATCAATTCGTTTAGAAATCAATTTTTGATTACATTTTGAATTACAATTTGTAGATATAATCATAATCACTTTTATTGTGATTGGTTTTGACATCAACAAATCAAATTAAGTTTCCAAATGTTATTGTTTGCACTCAAGGTATTCTATAAATTGTGTATATTGCTTTTAATTAATTTTTGATCATTAGAAATAAGCTCTACGTATAGCTTAGCATTTAATTGGTTTTTGATTAATCGTTGTTGAACAATTTGTGATGATTATCATCCAATTAATTTATGTTACGCATATCCAAGCTTTTCGATTGTAGGTTTGGTTAGACGATTCAATTCGAGTTGTTTATGTTGTGCCATAAAACTTTTGGAAACAAGTTTTGCCAAAAGTTTAATTTTTAATTTGTGATCTACTCAACCCCCCCCCCCCCCCCCCCCTTCTATATCGAACTCTATCGGCTAACAGGTTACACATTATATATACATTTGGCTCTTAGGATTATGATTTCACCAATGAGGTTGCTTTATGTGTGAGCTTGTGATTGTTGTTGAAACAGTCGAACGAGCGATGAGATCTGAAACGTTTGGTGGTGAAATGTAGCAACTATAAGTCACCAAAATAGGAGCTTTTTCTGGTGAATGAAGTGGATCCTCAAGCTTAAGGGTGAGAACACGTACAACGGGGGGAAGAATGATCAAACATACAATGTAGGGACGGTGTTGCGGTGAATTGTGGATCGAGTCGCTTTGGAAGCTACCATTACTAATAGTTATAAAAGTTAACGATGATAGTTTCGGATAACATAAACGGTTGGATGATACAATGGAATGAATCAGAGAAATCTATGGTAGAGTTTCGCGATAATCAATAGGCAATTCTCATAGACGATGCCACTATTTCAGAACATAACAAAAAATAAGTTGAAAACCGATGAAGTCCTCGATAGAAGGTATTCGGCATGATGGTGAAAGTCTTCGATGCCCGACGGAGGGTGTACCTACAAGGTTAGCACTCCAATGTCCAAGTCAACAAAGTTAAAGAGGTGAAATTTGCAAGTATGTAATGAATCATACATTTCTTGTGAACAAAATTATACACACACACACACACACACACACACACATATATATATATATATATATATATATATATATATATATATATATATATATATATATATATATATATATATATATATATATATATGTGTGTGTGTGTGTGTGTGTGTGTGTGTGTGTGTGTGTGTGTGTGTGTGTGTGTGTGTGTGTGTGTGTGTGTGTGTGTGTGTGTGTGTGTGTGTGTGTGTGTGTGTGTGTGTGTGTGTGTGTGTGTGTGTGTGTGTGTGTGTGTGTGTGTGTGTGTGTGTGTGTGTGTGTGTGTGTGTGTGTGTGTGTGTGTGTGTGTGTGTGTGTGTGTGTGTGTGTGTGTGTGTGTGTGTGTGTGTGTGTGTGTGTGTGTGTGTGTGTGTGTGTGTGTGTGTGTGTGTGTGTGTGTGTGTGTGTGTGTGTGTGTGTGTGTGTGTGTGTGTGTGTGTGTGTGTGTGTGTGTGTGTGTGTGTGTGTGTGTGTGTGTGTGTGTGTGTGTGTGTGTGTGTGTGTGTGTGTGTGTGTGTGTGTGTGTGTGTGTGTGTGTGTGTGTGTGTGTGTGTGTGTGTGTGTGTGTGTGTGTGTGTGTGTGTGTGTGTGTGTGTGTGTGTGTGTGTGTGTGTGTGTGTGTGTGTGTGTGTTTGTGTGTGTTTGTGTGTGTGTGTGTGTGTGTGCGCGCGCGCGCCCCCGTGTGTGTATGACATATCATATGAGAATGTTATTTTTGTGTGAGAACATGAGAATGAATTTGAACCATTACATTTTAAAATAAATGGTGGAGATTATGTGTCATTTTCTCTCTCTCCTCCATCATTTATTTTAATAATGAAGGAGAGAAAAAAACCACACATAATATTTACTATAGGTGGCAATGAAATCCATTTAGATAATATTCATCCAATTCATCCAATAATTTATCCATCCAATTCATCCATAAGACAAAAAATAATTTAATGGATTTTATCCAATCCATCCACTAACTCATATGGATGGATTCAATCCATTCATCTCATTTTATAAATTCATTGGATATTATGTTATCACTTATTAAATTATGTTTTTTTTGAAATAATTAAGAATATTAATTTTTTTTTTTGTGAAATTTAAGTTTTTTTATGAAATTTAAAAAATAATTCAAAATATTTAAATTATGTTTCTATGAAATGTAAAAGTAATTAAGATTTTTTAAATTAATTTTTTGGATGGATGGATATCCATCCATTAGAAATATGTTAATGGATGGATTAGATGGATTTTATCTTTTAATTGATGGATTGGATTGGATTTTTATTAAGAGAGTTTAGTGGGTTGTTAATAGATTAATGGATTGTTTTGATCCATCCATTAACAATCTAATCCATATTCATCCAATCCATTCATTTTGCCACCCATAATATTTACCACTTATTTTAAAATTTAATAGTTCATATTCATTCTGATGTTCTTACGTAAAAATAACATTCTCATAGGTTATATATATATATATATATATATATATATATATATATATATATATATATATATATATATATATATATATATATATATATATATATATATATATATATATAAACACGGTTAAAATCGTTATGACATCTCGTATGAGGATTCGTTGGATGTATTTAATAATTGAGATGGAGTGGTGTCTTTCTTCGCCGCATGACTATTTCATGAGAGTGCACTTGTTCAATAACTTGAATGGACGTGGAATTGAATTTGAATTGAGCTCTAACTTTGAGTAGTTTTATTGTGTTTTTTGATCGACCCAAAACAATAGTATAAATAGGTTTAAAATAAAGAGGGTTATTTTATCCATTATATGGGATGCTAGTTCACCACCATAAAAAGTTTCATATGTCCCAAGATTCCATATATCTTTGAAAGATCTTCGTATTATTTCGAAAATACATTTTCAGATTAATTTTTGTCATAAATAAGACATATCTTACTTGCAATATTTTTTGTGTATTTGATACGTTTAAAGATACACTTTTATAATATAAAAAAAAAAATATAATCGAGTTTTTAATGTATTCACCCTTACTTAGCGAGGAAAATAAAGTAACCCAAAATAAACGAGTAACTTAACCCACACAAAATTAAGTTAAAATATTCTAACGTTTTGCATAATACTTTTCTAAAATGTTATGTTTAATATTAGTTCTGCGCTTTATTTGATCCTTCCTTGTCATTTACAAAAGGACTGTCTCTATTGCTTTTCATTTTTGTCGGTATTCTATATGTCCTTTGCTTTCTTAGCTCACTTTTCCAAGTAAAAGAATAAATTAAAAATTAACTTATTATGATAATGAATTAATGATACTTTGTTGAACAATAATGTCGCGAGCCAGATGACACTAATTAAATTTGAAAAGGATGACCAAAAATTTTAAGAGACGATACTTAAAGAAAAAAAGTTTGAAGAAATGATCTAAAGTTAATTAATTAATAGACAAGAAATATATATATATATATATATAACCCCAAAATAATTTAATAACAAAAGCATCTATGTGTGTCCATTTAAAACATGATATTATGTGTCTCTTTAAAGTTGTTTCCTATGTTAGTTTTCCTTGTGTTTGATTCTTGGCGTGTAGTAACAAAAGATTCCATACTATTCAGTATTTGCTTTACTTCTAATATGGAAAAAGAATATAGCATGTAACATATAAATAGCATGACAAACAAGCAAATAAAACTTGCATAGTATATTCAAATCATTATAAAATACCAAAAATGTCATTCTCAACAGCTTTGTCTAATTCATGCACTCTCCAAAGTAGTTTATTTTGTGCACAAAAACCAAATCCACTATCACTAAGGACATCAATTTTACCAACCCAAGTTGGGAACAAAATTGTTTATCAACCTCTAAGGAATAATAAAGTTTTTTCACCTAATAGATGTGTGAGGAAAATAGAAGCATCACTTAAGTGGGAAAAGGGTTATAAGAATGTTGAGATTTTCAGTAAGGAACATCTTGCTGTGTCCTTGGCTTATGATGTTGCTCAACTTTCAACCAAGTTTACCAAAGAAAGAGGTGCTTTCACTGTTGCTTTGTCTGGTGGATCTTCGATCAAGTACCTTAGGTGAGTATTATCAATGTAAAACTTGTCTCTCTAATCTTGAATATAGGCAAATTAATCAAGCAATTGTATGTATTGATTTCAGGAAATTGGTTGATTCTCCCTATGCTGAAACTATAGATTGGTCAAAATGGCATGTTTTTTGGGTTGACGAGAGGGTTGTCCCAAAGGATGACTTAGATAGTAATTATAAGCTTGCCAATGATGGATTTCTCTCCAAGGTAGTTAATTCATGTGCTAAGTATTTTACAATATTATAGGTGCTAAGTTGAATGAGGTCTCTTATTCTAATCACATTTTCATTATTATTTTGGTAGGTGCAAATTCCCCGTCTCAATGTTTACTCTATTGAGGATTCCCTACCACCTGATGGAGTGGCAGATGCTTATGAGACAACCCTAAGACGCTTGGTTACTAACAATGTGATAGCCACATCAACTAATGGGTTACCAAAATTTGATCTCATGCTCCTAGGTATGGGTCCAGATGGACATGTTGCATCTTTATTCCCAGGTCATTCTCTTCTCAATGAGGATGAGAAGTGGGTTTCTTTCCTCACTGACTCGCCAAAACAACCATCTAAGAGAATCACTTTCACATTTCCAGTGATCAATGCTTCTTCCAATGTAGCACTGGTTGTTACCGGCGCGGGTAAATCAACTGCAGTTTACACTGCACTTGAGGATGATGCACAAACTGTTAAGTTGCCTGTTGAAATGGTTTCACCTAATGAAGGGGAATTGAAATGGTACTTGGACAAAGGTGCTGCTTCAAAACTGTTTAAGGAGTAGAAGCATATACAATGATACACATGCAAATAATAATAAATTAATGTTTTATTTGTTTTAAGATGCATTTATAACCAATTAAGCAGGCTTTCTAGATCTTTGGAAAAATAAACAGAGATGTATTGTATGATGGCATTACTTATTGATATTTATAAGTCAAGAAATAATAAAAGGTTTGTTCTTTCTGGTAGAGTTACAACTTAAATTAAATTAAAGTCATTGGTATTTCACCAAACTACTAATTTTGCACATGAGTTAATACATGCACAATCTAATCGAGTCGGTTTAGTTCTTTAAATCATTGCAGGTAACAAATTGCACTAATATATATTATTAATGCATCGACATGAAAGTGATACATCCACACTATATTTTAGCTATCCAAATAAAACATGTTTTTGTAAAATAATAAACCAGGTTCTCATGTTCATGACCAGTTCAACCCATAAACCAGGGGTACCTCATGTTGGATTATTACATATTGTCCACATTAGATCGCTGGTGCACGAAAATAAGTTAAGTGGCTTCGGAGTTTAAAAAATCATCCCAGCGCCATATTGTCCCATCCTCGCAGCAACTTAAAATAGTACTACAATATAAGAAAAGAAAAACAACAGTCATAAAAACTATTCCATCAAAAATTTATGAGATGCCTCACCAAACCTATGAAGAAATCACCTTCCATCAAAGGACACGGCAGTCTGCCTGATTGGAGATTTGGATTGAGCATGTGACAACCTGAAGATCCAAAATATAAATCCATCAACACAAATTTGAGAATACTAATACGAATTAGCATAAAAATTTGATCAAATATAAATCCATGAACACAAATTAGAGAATACAAACTTTGCAATAAGAACAGGAGGACTTGACTGCAATTCCCAAACAAAAATTTTCCCTTCCCTGTTGCCTGGCAGAAGATCCAGATTTTAAAAACATGGCAAAAGCAAAATTAGAACCTTCCCAATAAACAACTAGTTAAACTGTGCACGAGAAGAAAAGTATATCGAAAAGATGAAATTATAGCAATTAGATACTCTTACCTATGGCAGCTGCATTGTAATGGAAATCACAAGAAAATTTGATGAACCATATATCACACTCGGGAACAGGGTATTTCTGAAGTACGTCGACTGAGCCCTAAACATCCCACAAAAAAAGGCAGGCTGAAGCTAACTGAAAACTTCATACATCAAAAAACTAAGAAACAGATGATAATTCTAACTAACCTCCCCCGGAGCTTGTTCCTTCACTTTAGGTTCCCACAAGACAATTTCATTGTCAACACTCTGGAAATATAACGTGAACCATCAATTTAGGAACTGAATAACTTATTGAAATCAAAAAATATTCAAATCATTGACTCATGAGCCTTACATGTGTGCCTGCTTTCCGGTTACAAAATTCATTTCAAGGAATGTAAGATTTGGTTGAAATGAAAAAATCTCCCAGTAATAAAATTTGCACGAGTTCTCAATTTTATTTATTTGTTCTATTTTATATTTTTGAACTAATAATTTTTTTTTTAAAAGTTAGTAATATCAAAATTTTACCAAACATATTGGTAGGAGTAGCATTTCAGGTGTAGCATTTGAAGCATAGCATGCCCAAACACTAAACCAGTGTGGTCCAACTTCCTTGATTACTTTTACAGTTTGTATTTGGTATCATAAAGATTGTGCGTAAACAGTATTGAGAAAGAATCATGTAAGTTCAGCTAGGAACATTGTTTCTCTACAGAAAATCAAACTCTCCAACAGCAAGTAGATTGACACTGGAATGAGCAACCACTCACCTTTGAGAGGATAAAATCACCCAACCATCTAGTACAATCAACGTAATTTGAATGAACTGAAGCATTGAATACCTGAAAATAGATACTATTAGAAAAATAAACACACAATATGTGATTAAAATAAACTGTATCTTACAGGAAACTGGACATATTTTGTAGGAAACTTAGAAGGGATGTCTGTCCATGTGAATGATTGCTCTACATAGCTCCAGAAATCTGCAAATAACACAGGCAAAGATGGTTTACAGTGAAAAAGACAAGAATACATTAGTAGATACACTACCACTATTGTCAGTTTAAAACATGCATCCCTTCAGAGTTAAATCTAATTTTGAGATTGACTCTTGGTGGTAAGAGTGAGCGAACTATACAAATTTATATTTTCTGAATGTGATAATAAATTACTAGTGTTTACAGGACATACATAAACAGTGATGATTATTTTTGGGGGAAACTAGGTGACCTTTCCTGGTATACTTTTCATCTTTTCTATATGGTACCATCCATTACATTATGGAAGATACAATGAAGGTCAATTATATGATATACTCCCTCCGTCCCACAATGAGTGACTCAGTTGACCATTTCATACATATTAAGCAAAGTGAATAAACGAAAGAGAAAGAGAAGGATGTTTTTACCAAAGGATCCATTATCAAGTACTGGGAGTGGTGAAAGTAGCAACGATTAAAGGGTAGAATTGAAAAAATAATAATTTGCATTGTAAATTGAAATGGGTGGGTCATTTTCTTTTTGCAAATGGATCACTCATTGTGAGACGGACGGAGTATTAGAATAAACAAAAGCAATCAATGAGATAATAGCAGCCAACTTGAAACTAAATGGCTTACCCTTCATAGACCATATTTTTACAGTATTATCCATGCCACAACTGGCAATCTTAAATATATCTGATGGATGAAAATCCTACAGTAAAAAATATGAAGTTACTTGGGCTAGTTACCAAAACATCAATTATTACCACAATTTGGTAATTTATCAAGTGAAGGGCGCGATATATTAGATGCATAATACACTTACAACACTCAAGACTTCATTACGGTGTCCACCAGCTCCAGCAAATATCAAAATGCATACTCCAGTGTGAACATTCCATAACCGAACAGATTCATCCTGGTCAACTTTAGAGGTTATAGAATGGAAAGATAAATGATTCTTTAGTTAGTAATATAACAAAGAGAAGCGCCATTTACTTTGCTGGCAGATATTACAAGTGATGGCCTCAACGTTTGAGTCCTGATTTCATTTATGGAGTCCCCATGGCCAACAAAACTCTGTAAAGAGAAGGGGTGTCATGTCAGGAAGCAAGAGGAATTACATTATGATAGCTATGTTGTTAATCTCGGATAATGTTTAGCACTGCCCCTCTAAAATGCTATAGCGGTATAGAGGGTAGAGGGATAGCGCTATTGCAAAGACTAAAAACAAGAGTACAGAGTAGACATAAATACTCAATAAAAATAGACTAATACACTAAATTAAAGAGATGTTGTAGTTAATAGTAAATGAAAATAAAGTAGAGTGATGAAACTTAAGAAAAGAAGAAGAATAAAACATAACTGAACTAAAAGTAGGAAGAAGAACAGAAAGATTATCTGTGAGCAAGGACATAACATTGCTTTTCAAAAGGTTCAGATTGAAATTTATACACTTAAAAAAAGACAACAGTTTAAAAAATATAACTTGAGGAATTTATCCCCAAAATTCTTATATTAGACGCAATTGTTAATTAGGAAATAATCTTTGCAGTTATTGTGAATAATTTACATTCATAGAATAGGAAATTAGTCATTATGAATTGTAATTAGCTATTATCAGCTATAATTAGTTATTATGAGTTGTAATTACGGACACTATTATATATAGTATGAAAGGCAATGAGAAAGGCATCAAGCCAAATTTCGTGACATGGTATCAGTAGGTTCGGTCAAACCTGGAAAATATTATTATATTGGCTGATCAGCGATACCCCACTGGTTCGCTCTCGTAATCGTGTTCGTTTCGAAATTCTTTCGTTTGAAATCGAAACCTTGCAGCTGTCTGAGATTCTAAATCTTTGATTGCCGGTTCGTGATTTCGTCTTGGAGATTCTCGTTGTTGCGCTGATATTGCAATCAATTTTTTTTGGTTCTTGGCTGTTGTTGCTTCGTGATTCTGGATCGTCATAATCTTCTGTTTTGCCGCTCCTTCCAAATCGTGGATTTGATCGTGCTGTTGTTCGTTGGTTCGTGGGTATTGTTTCTTGTTGCTGCTCTAGTAACTGTGATTACAGTTACTGTTATTATATTATAGTTATTATTATTATTATTATTATTATTATTATTATTATTATTATAATAATAATAAAATAATATTAGTGAGATTGTATCTGGTGGTTTAATAATTTAGATGGCTTCCGAAAAAGAAAGAGATAATTTTTGTGTTCGTTTTACCGGCAAGAATTATTCGGCATGGGAATTTCAGTTCAAGATGTATGTTAAAGGAAAGGGATTATGGAGTCACTTAGATGATGTTTCTAAGGCACCAACGGAGAAAACTGCTTTAGATGCGTGGGAAACTAAAGATGCTCAAATTATCACTTGGATTCTAAACAGTATTGATCCTCAGATGATAAATAATTTGCGTTCTTTTTCAACTGCTCAAGAAATGTGGAATTATCTGAAGCGCATTTACAACCAGGACAATTCGGCAAAACGTTTTCAGTTGGAGTTAGACATCGCCAACTACAAACAAGGTGATTTGTCTATTCAAGAATACTATTCTGGTTTTTTAAATCTTTGGGCAGAACACTCTGCTATTATACATGCTAATGTTCCCAAGACCTCTCTTGCGGCTGTTCAAGAGGTCTACAACACAAGTAGGCGAGATCAATTCCTCATGAAGCTTCGTCTAGAATTTGAGGTTGTCAGAGGTGCTTTGCTAAATAGGAATCCTGTTCCTTCTTTGGATACATGTGTTGGTGAACTTCTCAGGGAGGAACAACGTTTCCTTACTCAAGGAACCATGTCTCATGATACTGTCAGTTCTGAGCCTGTGGCAATTGCATATGCTGCTCAAAGTAGAAATAAAGGTCGTGATATGCAACATGTCCAATGTTTTTCTTGCAAACAGTTTGGACATATTGCTCGTAACTGCAATAAGAAGTTTTGTAATTATTGCAAACAACAAGGTCATATCATTTCTAACTGTCCCACGCGTCCTCCACGACCAGCACATCATTCGGTGAAGGCATTTCATGCCACTACAGGCCATACAATTGGCTCTTCCACCACTGGTGCATCAGATGGCAATGCTCTACAACCTGAAATGATTCAACACATGGTACTTTCTGCCCTTTCAGCCTTGGGTATTAAGGGTAAGTCTTCTCATGTTTCTCGTCCATGGTTTATTGATTCTGGTGCATCCAATCACATGACAGGTTCATCTGAAAACTTGCACAATTTACATTCTTATAATGGTAATCAGAAAATTCAGATTGCTAATGGTAATACCTTGTCTATCACTAACGTTGGGGACATAAACTCGGATTTTCAGAATGTGCTTGTCTCACCTGGACTTGCTTCTAATTTATTGTCTGTTGGTCAATTGGTGGACAATAATTGTAATGTTAATTTTTCTCGATCTGGTTGTCTTGTGCAGGAGCAGGTGTCGGGGAAAGTGATCGCGAAGGGGCCTAAAGTGGGAAGATTGTTTCCAATACAGTTTATTTCTAATCATTTGTCTCTTGCTTGTCATAATGTTTTGAATTCCTATGAGGATTGGCATAGAAAACTAGGTCATCCAAACTCTTTTGTTTTGTCTCATTTATGTAAAAGTGGCTTGTTGGGAAATAAAAATGTTATTCCTGATGCCTCTGTTTCATGTTCTGTTTGCAAATTGGCTAAAAGTAAGACACTTCCTTTTCCGTCTGGTGCTAATCGTGCTTCCACTTGTTTTGAGATGATTCATAGTGATGTATGGGGAATGTCTCCTGTGGTTTCTCATGCTCACTATAAATATTTTGTCACATTTATTGATGATTATAGTCGTTTTACTTGGATATATTTTCTCCGTTCTAAATCCGAAGTGTTTTCTATGTTTAAGAAATATTTGACCTATGTTGAAACTCAATTTCAAGCAAGTGTTAAAATTTTTCGATCTGACTCTGGTGGTGAGTACATGTCTCATGAGTTTCAGGAATACCTTCAACAAAAAGGCATCTTGTCTCAACGGTCTTGTCCCAATACCCCTCAACAAAATGGCACGGCAGAACGTAAGAATCGTCATTTGCTTGATGTAACACGCACCTTACTTCTCCAAGCTTCTGTACCATCCCGATTTTGGGTGGAGGCTCTTTCCACGGCTGTCTTCTTGATCAATCGTATTCCTTCTACAGTTATTGATCTTGATTCTCCTTTCTTCCGTCTATTTAAAATTCATCCTGATTATAGTGCTTTACATACTTTTGGGTGTGTGTGTTTTGTTCACTTACCTCCTTTTGAAAGGCATAAGCTTGGAGCACAATCCGTTCAATGTGCATTTATGGGATATAGTAACTCTCATAAGGGATTTGTGTGTTATGATGTCTCTAACCATCGTTTTCGCATTTCTAGAAATGTGACATTTTTTGATAATCAGTTTATGTTTCCCTGTGGTTCTCCTGCCATTAATGATATTGTTACTCTTCCTAACTTTTCTATTATGCCTCAAGCTATAGAACGTTATAAACCAGGTCATGTATATGTCAGAAAACACAGACAACAGGTTCCCACACCCCTTCCCGATGCTGAACTGCCACCTGATCCTGTACCGGTTGAACCACGACGTTCTGGTCGAATATCCCGCGCACCAGATAGATATTCACCAGACAGGTATGATTCCTCACATACTTCTCTGACTGCCACACTCTCTAGCATATCTATTCCTACTTGTTACTCACAGGCTGTTAAAGATGTGCGATGGATAAAAGCAATGACTGAAGAGCTCCAAGCTCTTCAAGAGAATTTCACATGGGATATCGTCACTTGTCCTCCAAATGTAAAACCTATAGGTTGCAAATGGGTGTATTCTGTGAAACTCAATTCTGATGGGTCCCTCAATCGTTACAAGGCTCGTTTGGTTGCGTTAGGAAACAAGCAGGAATATGGAATTGATTATGATGAGACATTTGCACCGGTTGCCAAAATGACAACTGTCCGCACAATCATGTCTATAGCTGCTTCTAATGGGTGGACTCTTCATCAAATGGATGTGAAGAATGCTTTTCTTCATGGTGACCTGACAGAAGATATTTATATGACTCCACCTCAAGGCTTATTCTCTTCATCTAAAGGCGTGTGTAAGCTCAAACACTCCTTATATGGTTTGAAACAGGCACCTCGAGCATGGTACGAGAAATTCCGCGCCACTATACTTGGATTCTCCTTTACTCAGAGTCAGTATGATTCATCTTTATTTATTCATAGCACATTTGCGGGTATTGTTCTGCTTCTTTTGTATGTTGATGATATGGTTATTACTGGTTCGGATCATGCTTCCATTCAGCGACTTAAGCAACAGCTACAGGCCTCATTTCAT
Source organism: Lathyrus sativus (assembly GCA_963859935.3). Classification (NCBI taxonomy): domain Eukaryota; kingdom Viridiplantae; phylum Streptophyta; class Magnoliopsida; order Fabales; family Fabaceae; genus Lathyrus; species Lathyrus sativus. The sequence goes on along the minus strand of OZ012740.1, from coordinate 31,870,501 downwards.
ATGAAAGATCTGGGTAATCTACATTATTTTCTTGGTCTTGAGGTTCATTCTACATCCAAGGGCATCTTTCTCCATCAACACAAGTATGCTACAGATTTGATTTCTATGGCCGGTCTTGAATCGGCTAATCCAGTAGATACTCCTCTTGAGGTTAATGTTAAATATCATCGTGATGATGGGGATCTGTTGCCTGATCCCTTATTGTATCGACAACTTGTGGGTAGCCTCAACTACTTGACTATTACTCGCCCTGACATATCTTTTGCTGTTCAACAAGTAAGTCAATTCATGCATTCTCCTCGCCATCTTCACTTGGCTGCAGTTCGTCGTATAATTCGCTACTTAAAAGGAACCTCTCACCGCGGATTATTCTTTTCCGTTGGAACTTCTCTTCAGTTGAGCGCTTATAGTGATGTTGATTGGGCAGGGTGTCCTGATACTCGTCGATCTGTTACTGGTTGGTGTATGTTTCTTAGTTCTTCATTGATCTCTTGGAAAAGTAAGAAGCAAGCAAGAGTTTCTAAATCTTCTACTGAATCAGAGTATCGTGCCATGTCTGCTGCGTGTTCAGAAATACTTTGGCTTCGTGGTCTTTTGGCTGAACTTGGATTTCCCCAAACAGAGTCAACTTCACTTTATGCTGACAATACAAGTGCCATCCAAATTGTTGCAAATCCTGTTTTTCATGAACGCACCAAACATATCGAAGTTGATTGTCATTCAATACGTGACGCCTACGATGATCGAATAATATCACTTCCTCACGTCAGTACGCAGTTGCAGGTTGCAGATATTCTTACCAAGGCTGTTCCACGCCCAAGACATCAGTTTCTTGTTAGCAAATTGATGCTCCTTGACCAGCCGCATCAATTTGAGGGGGGATGTTAATTAGGAAATAATCTTTGCAGTTATTGTGAATAATTTACATTCATAGAATAGGAAATTAGTCATTATGAATTGTAATTAGCTATTATCAGCTATAATTAGTTATTATGAGTTGTAATTACGGACACTATTATATATAGTATGAAAGGCAATGAGAAAGGCATCAAGCCAAATTTCGTGACAGCAATAGCTGCTGCGACAGCGGTTTGGGGACGCAATCAACGGCCGCTACAAATGCTATCGTTGACAGCGGCTCATGAGTCATGGACCAAAAGCGGTGCCCTGAACCCTACAACCGCTACACTATTCCCCTATAGCACTGCTATAGCATGATATATTATGCTAGGACCTTGGATCTGGGCCTTTGTCCAATAAGAACTCGTTAGAATATTTCCTGAATGTTAGGAAATTTCAGTTATAAGAGAGAGTGGGAGAGAAGTTGAAAGGCATTAAAAAAGTTTGTTAGAGTCGGTTACGAGAGATTTCTCCAGTTTAGGAGTTTCTAACTTTGGTTTACATTCTCTTTTTCTGTTTTCACCATTGTCGAGCATTGAGCTCACTAAATTCCAGTTCAATAATAAACAAACTGTTTACTTAATTTTCTGAGTTCTATCAATGGAACGACCTTCTGGATATTCAAGGGGCCAAGGTAGTCAAGCACGGGATCTTAAGTAGATCGGACGGCTTGTGAAAGGTCGTAAAACTAGGATCGTAACACGGCACTTAAGATCTTACTGAAGGGAAAAATGGTAATTTGACATACATATACACACACAACATGAAAATTATAATACATGAACAAAATAACCTATACATCACTAAATTCAACCGATTAAATTAATAACCCATAACTATCACTCCATAATTTAACAAGTTCAAAAGACTTTGTTCAAAAAAGTAGTTCAAAAACATAAATCTAACAAACAAGTCCAATCATCTAAGATATTATGTATTCCCATATCATGATAGTCATATAAAAGGCAACTTCAGCACGTAAGATCGTAAGACCCAGCACTCGATCTTAACCACAAAATGCACGAAAAAAGTTTTTTCTAAAATCGTAGCACTAAAAGGCAACTTCAGCACGTAAGACCGTAAGATCTTAAGACCCAGCACTCGATCTTAACTACAATGCAAGGGGAGCTAGTGACATCATCAATCATGCCACTGACGGAGGAAGAATGATTGGATGCGTCGGAAGCAAGAATGGGAACATTAGAAGAATCTGTCAAATCGTTTGTGGTGGAGTTTTGTCAATTGTTGAGGGCAGAGGTGGCAAAGCATTTAGGGCATGTTTCCGCGGGAAATCTCAATTGTGGTTGGGGGCGTATTGCCCATAACAGATGCAATGAAGAACCGCCGGGAAACTGTGTTCCAAACAGAGGTGAAACCGGAAATATCAGTCTGATTTTTTTTAGGCATTTAGAAATGTGAGCTGGAATAAAGCAACAGGCTTAGCTCCTCAATTCAATTTCTGCACTTGGGTTCAAGAAAAAGGGTATCGGATTGCCTAACTCGTTGACTAATCTTACTAATCTTACTGTGTATAATCCAAAACTAGGCCAAATCAGAATGGAGGATACTTCCTACAAGGTTTCTTAACTTGGATATTTGTTGATCTAATTATCTCACCAACTTACTTGGATGCAACGGTTAGACTCATAACTTGCGTATTGTTGGGCAAGTGTTTTGAATGGATTGTCACGTGGAGGACTTCTATTTCATATTGTTTACCCAAAAGAAAACTCTTCCCTTTATAAGACACTTTATGCAAGGCCTACACGTACGCATTTGATTGTTAATTGAATCGTATAGCTAAGGAAGGGAATGCACATAGTGTTCAACACATTAATTTACTACTTACTTTATGTGATGCACTTGGCATGTGCTTAGTTGATGACGCTACTGTCTTACTGTTTTACTCATTGTTACAAGGAAATCCTATCCTTAGGGAATATGTACGGGTGCTGACTGATGTTGTGTATTTGTTGGAGCTAGCAGAAACTTCAAACCGAAACTAATGACAAAAACAATGCTTACACAACGACATTGCAAAGCGGTTCAAGGGTGAATTGGACAAGACTCTAATCACCTATCAGTCCATTTCAATTGGTTATGGGTGGTGGCATTCTTTTGTCCTTCGGTTCCCTCGAGTAGAAGAAGGAATTGTCTTTCGGTTCCCTCGAATATGTACTGGTGCTGACTGATGTTGTGTATCTGTTGGAGCGAGCAGAAAGTTCAAATTGAAACTGATGACAAAAACAATGCTTACACAAGGAAATTGCAAAGCAATTCAAGGGAGAATTGGACAAGACTCTAATTATCTATCAGTCCATTTCAATTGGTTATGGGTTGTGGCATTCTTTTGTCCATGGGTTCACTCGCGGAGAAGAAGGAATGGTCACTAACCACCAAATAAAGCTTTGAGAGGGATTCAAAAAGTCTGTTAGAGCCAGTTAGGAGAGATTTCTCACTGGTTTAGGAACCTAGCTCTGGTTTACAAGTTCATAGACCTCTGGTTTATATTCTGTTTTTCTGTTTTCACCCACGTAGAACATTGAGCTCATCAATCTCCAGTTCAATAATAAACAATCCATTTACCTAATTTTCTGAGTTCTATCACATTAAGAATACTTTTCAATGTTATTGAATTAACAAAAATAAATTTAAGACATTTAGATAGCAATAATTACCACAAAACTCAAATCTAACAAGTTACAGATACTAAATAACTATCATTATAGTTACTACCAAAGTACCTTGTGTATCTTCTCATTGCCAGCATCAATGACCCGAATTATACCATTGATTCCTCCAGCCACAACATATGGAGAACCATTAGGATTGCAAGCCCAGCTCACTGTGTAAAAAGATTCATCCTTCTGGTCTACAGAAGGAATGGGTTAAAATTGACGAAGTTTCTTATGATTATAATAATATCAACTACACCCTCATAGTGGTGGTTGAGACAAAAAAAATGGTAGACACAGAAGAGAGTAGAGTGTTGCCATACATCTTCATCTACATAAGACTGCAGTACAGCAATAACTCCTCCTTCAAGGCAATGATAAATAGTAACCTAATGAAAGAAGAGGATAAAGGGTTAAAGATTGAAACTTTCAAGTGAAAGGATAAAAAGGTTGTGAGAATTGAACGAAAAATAATAGAACAAGGAAGAGAACCCGATTGCCACCAACAGTGGCGAAAACGTTGAAGTAGCGGGAGTCGATGAAGTTGAAAACGACAGCATATAGAGGACGCTTGCCCTCTTGGAGGCGATTGGTGACTCTATACTCTCTCTTCTTTGAAGGAATCAAGATACCAGACACTGGTTCAGATCCCAAACCAAACAACTTCCCCATTTCTTACTACCAACTTGTTTTGAAATAGCAACTTCTCTCTTGTTCCTTCGGAAGAACTGTTGTTGTTTCCCCACCCACCTATAAACAAGTAGTGCAATAAAAATCAACAGGTAAGATTATCAAATCATTGGATTATTGATCAAATCAGGAAACCACTTGAAATGGATGGTTGTAAAAGTTCATGAAGTTTTTAAAAACTTCAATACCAGTACTTTACATATTTTGATAAACTCAAAAATAAGTGGATAATGCAAATTCTAAGTCCAAAAGTATAATTAAGTAACTAAGATTTATTATACAATATCACGATTATAAGTATATCATACACAATACAATTATGTCCGAAAAGAGTTCAATGGCGCCAAGTTCCAACCTCTCTTTTTAGAAGTTGCATTGATTCTTAAAAATATTGTCGCAGTTTAGTTGTCAATTTACCCCGACTCACTCCTCTCAACCTTGGCTCACATTGATCAAAGCCAAAAAAGCTCAATTGAAGAAAATGCCAGAGGGCCACAAAGCACCCTAAATTAGAGGGGGGGAAATTACCCACTATTAAATTGACGTGCTTGGCCCACTCCAGGGACTGCCTAGCTCACTTATTTTAATAAATTTACTAATTTCATATAAACTTCAGTAAAAATAAATAAATTACATGGTAACATGTTTCCTTGACATGACATAAAATAATGAACCCATACTTTTTGTCTTATTTTTCACTTCTTATCAGTGAATATAATTATGCATAACAAATATATGCAGAAACTGCACACAGAACATGGACAAGAGGCAGCTCTTGAACTTTTTCATATTTGTTTTGATTTAGGAGCATTAAGTACTGGACTTAAGAATAATGTGGTAAAGTAAGCAATCTGCAATGAGAATCAGTTAAGAATTAATAAAGATACAAGATGTGAGCATTTCCATTCTCAAGAATTCAAATCACAAAAACACTGGGAGTTGGCAGCCAAATAAAAAGCTACCAGCTGAATTGAATATGAAGCCTATATGACCAACAAACTTCAATCTCTACATCGGAAGTTAAACTCAATGTTTTCTGTCTCGAACTGGGAAAATTGAAAGAATAAAGAGACAGAACATTAAGTATGTTGATGATATCATGCCCCAAATTTAGATATTAGTGATATCCCTTTCACTTGTCTATGGTCTTATCAAAAGTATTATATAAATCAGACATTGCCAACAAGATTCATATCAGTAAATCAGCAGAAAGCTATAATAATGTATCGCTGGTCTGGCAATGCCTTCATAAAAGCAACTATTTTGTTGTATGATTGCATATCATCAATACAATCATCGAGAGATACAAACCCAAGGAACATAGTTGTCAGGAAACTCAAACAATATCAGTTATATCATGTATATATGGCACACATTAGCCAGACAATCAAACATACAAGAACCAAAAACAAGATGAACCCTGTTACTAAAAACAAATCAACCCTGAGTTGGTTTTATCAGAAAAAAAATGCAAGCTCCTTTTTCCCCATCACAATGTGTACTACTAAAAACTGGAGTGAATTAGTGAGTAGTAATCATATCAACATTCACACAACACACAAGAACAAATTACATCATGGATCTTATTCAAACATAGCTCAAACTAAGGCAATTGAAAAGGAAAAGAAAAATCACAGTGAAGTCACTACCGATACACATTTAGACAAAAAGAAGAATGCAAAAACACAACATAAAAGTTTACCTTCTTAGAGAGTGTTAAAATATGAGTTGTGTGATGGTGAGTTTTGGAACCAAATATACCATATGAACTATGGTGAACTCGAAAAAACACATCAAGATCTAGGGTGAAATCAGAACCCACGTGAAACCAGCCAAGAGAACATGATAATAACAAGTAAACTATTTAAATTGACAATACAAAAGCAAATAAATGAGATCTTATGATCCATTAAATTTCTGCAGGAAGTAATTACCTAAACAATCACGGCATTAGTATTGCCCCCATCAAAAATTTCAATCAAGAAATATATTGTTAAGTACATAAAGTAGTCAAAGCAACAAATAGAATGGAGTTATTGCTCATGTCTTCAGCTTTACGATGTATGTTCGCAACACTGATGATCGTTAAATAATTAATTCTAGTAGCAACTCAGAAAATACGACAAAGCATATGAAATTGGGGGTAGTATGGGAAGAAATAGATGCAGCATATGAAATGATAGACACCAATCAAGGAAGTGTGTGCATAAAAAATTGCATTCATATTCAAATATAAACAACCAAAAATGAAAAATACCATAAAAATAGAAAAACCTTACCACTGCAACAAAAACAGATTCAGCAAGCATACAATAATACCCAAAGAAAGGGGGAAGAAATCGAGGAATCGAAGAAACCTTACCACTGCGACAAAAAATGAGTTCAGCAACAGCCAAAGAGTAAACCCTAGGCAAACATATATATATATACACACACACACATAGCAGTATTTGTACTACAGGGATGGCCCACCATTGATCGGCCCGGCCCCATCCCTAACCCATATAATTTCTTTCATTTGTGAGTTAGGGTAATATTCAAGGGGCCAGATTAGGGGAGTTATACTAGGGGGAAAATGTGATGGGCCATGAGCTATAGTTGATATTGACACCTCTAAACATGTTGGCTGCAGTGATTATTTGACCAAGTCACTAATCTACCGCGTCGAACATGCCAATCAGATTCCGTCTAGATTTAATAACTATGATCTCAAGGTTACCAAAAAAGTATTAATTAAATCAGAATAAAAAATTAGTTCAATTGTTTAAATATTATACGATGAAAAACATCTATAAGTAATAACATGTTTAACGGTGTATCACACTAAAGTATATATTGCCTCCATCCCTAAATATAAGACCCCTTGACTAAATCATGGGAATTATAAAAGTGGATGGCAGTATTAAATCTATTGGTAATTGATATTAAACAAATTTATCTTTCAAGAGAGAAAAATAGTTTATGTTCCCCTCATAGTATTTATTGTTAATTGCATATGGTAGAAAAATAATTAATACAGTTGAAAATAAAAATAGTCTTAAAAAAAGACAATTTTCTCGGAAGTGTCTTATATTTCGAGACCGAGGTGGTAATTTATAATCTCAAAAATAATTTATCCAAAAACATATGAACTCCCAACAAACACACATATGATGATCTATTAACAAGAAGTCAATAACTATAAATAAATCTTTATTAGAAATTAATTTTGGGCAAACTCAATCTTACAAAACCAATTTGAAAGGGGAGGGTTGGCAACCAAATATAACTACTATTTAGACCAAATCACTCTCCAACGTGAGATTCTAAAAACACCTCATGTCTAGGATTACATTTGGAGTGTGATCTTGGTAGTGGCGCGGTAACAAGGTGGCCCAACTTATCCAAGATAGATTTTGATACTATTTTAGAATTTGGTTTGAATCTAACTCAATCCTACAAAACCAATTTGTAAGGAGAGGGTTACCCCTCACCTGTAACTAGTGATCAAGTTATATCACTATCTAATGTAGCATTTTCAGCAATTTTAATTTTTAAAATTCAACCAGTGCAATCGAAAAAAATACAAAAAAGTAAAACAAAAATTAAAAAACTTGAGAAAATGAAAATTGAGAGGGTTTTTTTATTTTTCATTGATAAAAAACTAAGTCTTCACTCTACGGATAAAGCTACGTACTTCACCACAACATGTGATTACAGGGGAAGGGGAAGAAATAAATTAAAGGAAGAAAGGAAAAAAAACAGAGCAAAAGAAGAAGAAGAAAGAATTTTGACGAACTCACTTGAGGAGGGAGGAACTTTCAAAAGCTTGGAGAAGATGAAGTATGAAGTGAGGAGGAGAGAAGATGGAGGCAGAGGCAGTTTAGCGATGAGAGATTTTCACTTTACTTTTTTTATGAGCAGGTTTTTACATTACACATGTTGTAGGGTTTAGGGGATATATAAGACCTCATCTCACCAACTCAGCAATATTTTACTTTTAATGTTTTTAAAAATATGTGATGTGCAGCTTACACGATATTTTTAATGTTATCATTAGGGAAAAAACAATAACTTCCGCTATGTAAGCAGTAACCGCAATCACCAATATGGAAAAGGCCACCACTATTGCAATGGTAGCGAAATCGTAACAGCGTATCAGATTTCGTCACAGTTACTCAAAATCCCACTATGTAGGTATAGCGCGGTATAGAAGCCATATGCCAGTTATTTAACACCGGCTATTACCAAATCCAAAACGACAGTTGACATTGAGTAAGTATAATAACAATCTAAAAACAGATTCAAATCAAATTGCAAATGGTAATTTGAAAATAAGACAATGGAAGGAACAAATTAATAGTAAACAAAGTTCCTTTGAATCCATTGCACACTGGCACTAAGTGGTCGTTTGGATTTACGGTGGTATCTTCTAAACTTGTGGTGAAATGAAACTAAAGCTACTAGTTGGAGCATCTTTCCAAATCGTGCAGATAACTACAGATGCAAACACTTAATAAAAATTCAGCTTCTGTCTTGCAAATAAAAGGTTTCTACCAAATTGACATTTCATCAAATACCATGTGTGCAACCATAGAGCGCTGGTAAAAGACGATACAAGGAATATATTCTCTCATAAATTCAATTTCTTAGCAATTACTAAACATCATCTCGAATCGAATGCAAATGATGAATTGATTTCAAAAATAGTAACCATAATTGAAGAGAACTAAATGAAAATAATCACTTCACAATACATAGAAGGAAACATGGAGATTGTTACAAAAATGGAAACTTTACTAGATAAAAGTTTAACCAACGTTCCAAGTGAGAATATATACAGAAATAAACGACTCTGAGAGTGAGAACAAGACTGAAACCTGAAATTGAAAGCCGGAGACTGAGAGTGAGAGCGAAAGCCTGAGAAAATATGAAAGTGAGAATTTAATATTGCATTGTTATTACTGTTCAGAAAATGAGAATGGGAAGGCTTACGTCTGAGAGGTGAGAGCCACGGACGGGATCACCGTTCTTCGCAACCGGTGATGCAACGGCGAGCGGTGGCCGGCGGGAAAGAGAGTGGGTGAGTCTGGTCAGGGACAATTGTGGGGACTCGGTGAGAAAAAATTAGTTAGGGTTTCAAACTATACTGTATTTCACTTTTTTCAAAAGTATTTTGTTTTTCCTCCATAGAGTAAAATGTTCAATTCCATTTTTTGAGAGGTACAGAAGATTAGAGATATTTTTTTAAATAAACATATTTTCTAACTTAAATTTTAAAATAATCATCTTTCTCAACTATATATCAAACTGCTCATGTTTCAAATAAATAAAATTCGTAATAAATAGCAGCATTCGATCAATTGATGCATGCTCACAAAAATTATACTTAGACGTTGGAATAATTGGCGTACGCATATAGTAAATAAAACAAATATAATATATAATATATTGGAAAAACTTCAATCTTTAAATTAACTGAATCAATCTTGATGAACAAAAATTAATCTTTTTAATTAATCACGCCTCTTGCTCTTCACTCTTTACTCGGACACTCCTTGATTGCAACATGATTCTACACTACACATAGAATTAAAAGAAGAAAACGGGACAATTGAAATAATAGAATAAGAGGAAATTCAATAGGAGTAAGAAAAGATTGCATTGTTGTGTAAAACTGCTCTCTAAGTATTGTTATAGTGTGTGTTAATCACAAATATGATTTATAAAACTATATAATGTTATTACAAAACTTCTTATTACAAATGAAAGAGAGTTCCTCTATATTTATAATAATGTGATTACTTGCACTCCAAGTAATCACAAAATAACTAACTCAACTAAAACTAAGTTAAGTTAGTCTTCTTTAACTTTGTCGAAGTTAACTCCCTCGACCAAACTATAAACATTCTTCGCCACTCGTCAAATAATATAGGATTTGACACAACAAATTACATATTTAACACACCACCTAATTCATTGTGCTTAAATTATCTACATTCATCATTGTTCTTAATCTCTTGAACAATTCAACCTGCACGGCCTTCGTTGTTATATTTGCAATTTGATTCTCTGACCTACAATGCTTCAGACTCAACTTTCCATTCGCTACATGCTCTCTTAGGTAATGAAACCTCATTTCAATGTGTTTTCTTCTTCCATGTGCTAATGGATTCTTTGCCAAGTTGATAGCCGACATGATAACGATCTTCATGGTTATTGCTCCATGATTCTTTCTTGTAGTTTCTTTGATTAGATTCATCATCATTGTTGTAACACCCCAAATTTAATCGAAATATTTTAATTAATTATTTAATTGAGAATATTCATGTTTCGGAGAATTTCTGGTGGTTTTGTGAGAATATTGGAAATATGCATTTTTGGGATTATTTAATTGATTAATATCATATAATATTAATTTATTAGTATTATTATTAATTAAATTGAATATAAGTGGATTAAGGGTAATTTGGGCATTTGAGAGAGTTAGCAAGGGTAATGAGGGAAAAGCCCAATTTGTGAGGTCCAAGACTATGTTAGACAAAATTGAGTTCTGAAAGGAAATTGGATTTCATTTGTGTTAACCGTGAAAGTTTGGTGGCCAGAGCTCTGAAGGGAAGGTTGGAGGCAGAAGATCCCAAAGATTAACCGTGAAAGCTGTGAATCAACTAAGGCATGGGGAGTATTGCATTTCATGGTTTTCTATGTATGCCTTTCGGTGTGTGTATGGTGGGGTTAAGATTTAGGGTATGTTGGGATGATTTGGGAAAATTAGGGAAGATGATGATAAGACCTTGAGGTTATGATTGATGGTAGGTAACACTGAATATTGATACGAGGAAGAAAACCTTAGGCCTTTGTGGCCAAAGCCTTTGATTGTGACATGTTTGACCATGTAGGAATAGGAATATTCAAATGTGAGTAACTCTGATGCACTCAGAGCAATTGCAGGAAAATAGTGATTTAGGCAGTGCAAATGTTGTCAGATTGGCCTAATAAACCAAAGATGTTGTGTCGTTGTCGCCGTGTGACTTTATCTCACAACACAAGGAATAATCCCCAAATCAAAGTACAATATATATACAAATGAGTAGTAAAGCAAAATAATAAACATGAACAAATTAGGGATAACCCTCAAAAGTTAGGTTCCTTAGTGAAGTCGCCATTTTCTGTTGTGGTGGAAATAGGATGTCAAATTATTAATTAATTTGAATCACAATTCAATTCACAACCGCTCTTTGATTTATCCGAAGAAAAAGGTCAAAAGAGGGAAAACCTATTTTGCATCATAAACACAATGTGGGAAGAGATCTAGGTAAGGGGTTGGTTAAGCTTAGGGAAGGTATTAGCATCCTAAACTTCTGTAGTACTCTACAGGAACCTTTTGTTCAATGTTTACTATTTTGTTTTATTTATTTGCTTGAAATATATACTGAGCTAAGGGATAAAATGACCTAAAAGAGACCTAAGAGTTAGTCCTAAGTTTACTCGGCAAGATGTCGCATCTTGTGCCTACATATCCTAACGGGAATGGAATCATAGTAATTGTAGTCCCCCTCGAAAGGGAGGTTAGAAACATCTTGACTATGGTCAAGGTTTCAATGGGGAATAAACGTATCTTAAGGATACGCTTACGTGGAGTCTTAAAACTCTTATTTCTATGTTGAAGTTGTTAATTGAAATTAGAGTTAAATTAGGGATTCCACGGCGGGAAACCCTAAAACAGAGTACGACGACTCTTTGACCTAACGCTAGGGTAAAGGATATTTTTGTCCTCGGCGGGACGCCTAGGCTAATTAGGATTTGATCCATTCAAAGGGTAAGGCTATTGACTCGGCGGTCAAACTGTTAATCCTAATTCCTTCGGAGGGGTGACAGAGCTAATGGTAAATGTAAAACGCGATGGAAGATGAATAAGTATACAGTAATGAAATATAAAATACTGGAAAAATAAAAAGTGCGACGATTGCCTTGCAAAAATTACAACCCGTGAACAGATACAAATATGATAAAAATTAATCGGAACTTAAATATAATATGAGGAGAAAAACAGAGAACATTAGCGAAAAGGGATAGACAGAAATATGGCAAATAATGAAACAGTTAATATAGAAAGACAAAATGCAATTTGAAACTTTTTATTATTGTTTTATTAATTTTGAAAAGGAATTTTAGTTTTAATTTAAAAAGGAGTTTTAGTTTTATCTTTTAAAAAACGTTATTTTGAATTTTTAAGGAAGATGTTTTGGGTTTTTTATTTTAAAAAGGTTTTTAATTTGTATTAAAAAAAAGGTTTTTAATTTTGATTTAAAAAAAGGGTTTTAGATTTATTATTATTAAAAAAAATTCTTAATTTTTATTATAAAAAAAAGAGTTTTTAATTTATTATTATTAAAAAAAGGTTTTTAGTTTATTAATTTTAAAAAGGTTTTTAATTTATTAATTTAAAAAAAAAAGTTTTTAATTTATTAATCAACAAAACAAATTAGTTTTAAAAAGCTTGTAGTTAAACCAAAAGTTTTTATTAAAAAATAGAAAAATAAATATAAAAGAAACTCAAAATAACTCAAAAAGAAACAAGTGTGAGTTGGGCCGGTCACCACTTCCGGACCCAACCTGGTCCGTGAGGTAACCCCAAAAGGAAAGGGCCATAGAATTTTAGGGCTTAACCCTAAAATCAGAAGCATGCAGCGGCGGCTTCGCTTCTCCCTTCTCTCATCTCTTTCTCGGTTTTCCTTTTCACGATCTTTTTGTCTTCATGCTTCTCCGTTCCCTGAAAAGAAGAAACAAACGTGACGGAAATATGTTGTCTGGGCGTGGTCCTTACGGATAAAGCGATGGTGATTCACGGTTGTGTTTTCCGGTGATGTTACGGCTTGCGTTTGGTGATGGTGTTCGTTTAATTTTGACGTTATCCGGTCGGTGATGGAGACTGAGGCCGTTGGGTGGCGGTTTGAGCTTTGATTTACGGTTGGCTTGTTCTGATTTTCGACGGTATCGTTGTTCACGGTGGGTTATGAACGGTTCCGTTCGGATAACTGATGATGATGATGGCTGTTTGGGATTTGGTGAGTCTGTTCCGTTTTTTTTTTTATTTCCACCGTCAGCCCCTCTTTCCGTAAGGTTTTTCGTTCCTCTTTATACTGTTCTTTTTCTTCTTCTGTGGGCTTGGATCCATTTGACTTACGTTTTTATTTTTCTGCTGAGGGGTTTGATTTGCTTTTGATAATGCCAGATGCGTTTGGATTTTGATTTAGGAACTTTGGATCCGTTTATGATACGATTTGCATTTTCCTATACGGATTGGATACTTTGGATTAATTTATCTGATATTGGATTTGGATATCCGTTTTCTATGGTTTTGGATTTTCGGATTTTCTGCTTGTTTTGAATCTGGATATTTACTTGATAGAAGCAGATTTTGGATTTTCTTGGATATATGTTAGCGACCTGTTTGGCTCCATAATCCATTTTTCGGCAAAAATCATTTTTCGGCATGAACTTCTTTTTCTCTTTTTCTCGGCTGTCCCGAAAAGAACGGATACTACCGGTTAGTAGCCGAGGTCGAGGATTGAAGTGGGAGTAGGTTGCGGCAATTGTCGTGCCCTCCCGACACCCGATGATGATATTAATTTTGAGGGTGTCAAAAATAATTTTCTAATTTTATTTTCCATTTTTCTGTTCTTTGTCTGTGCGCAGGTACGGAAAAAGTCGAGCATGAAGAGTCGGGAAATCAAGCATGAAGACCACTTAGAAAAAATTAGGACTTTAAATCCCTTTTTTTTGTAAATTGTAATAAAAAATATAAGGCTTAATTGCAACTTTGGTCCCCCTATTTTGTGTTTTTTTGAGTTTTGATCCCCCCATTTTAAAAACCACGATTTTGGTCCCTTTTTTAAGTTTCAAGATTAATATTAGTCCCCTTGTCATTTTAAGTCATGTTTTTAATGAGGTGGCGCTTTGAATGCTGATGTGGCATGTCCATGTCAATTAAAATGGTTTTTTTAAATTTAATTTTATTTCCATTTCATTTTCACAAATTTAGTAAAATAAAATTTAATTGTAAACATTCTTTCAAACCCAGAAAATATCATTTCATTTTCACATTAACCTAAACTGTTCATCTTCAATGTGATAAAAGAAAACGGGCCAACAACACAACCCAAGGTCTCAATCCGAATTCACTTCACCACTTTTCATCTCCATGTAATTCTGTTTCAAAGTCATTACGAGATTTATTCTCTTTTATTTAAAACGAAATTAAAAAAGAGGTAACATTCAGGATGAACAGTAGCAACATCATCAATCCCTTTTGGCTTACTCGACTTCTTCTTTCTCAACGGATAGCTTCCAGTTTCTTCATTCTGCATCTCTTTTGCAAGAAGCTCTTTGAGAAGAACTGTGGCTATGGCAGAATCACCATCGAAAGATGGTTGAAGAAGAGGCTATCGCGTGTGGAGGGTTTTGTGTGAATATTCTCATCTTCTAATTTTTGTTTGTGTTTAACGTTCTGAGGTGTTGATTTAGGGATTTGGGTTATTTCTGAAAAATGGGTTTGAATCGTTGATGTTGATTCTGTTTCGAAAATGAAGATTGAAATGGGTTTATGAGTGAGTTATTAATGGTTGTTGTGAAGAGAAGATGGTAATGGTATTGTTAAAGATGGGGTTGGTTCAATGAAAGGAAAATGGTTGTTGTTGTTGGTTAGTAACGGTAGTGTGAGGTTGGAGCCGGCGGGTTCGTGTTCGTTGATCTTTGGAAAATTATATCAGGTTGGAACTCAAAAAATGGTGAGAAGATGATTTGAAGTTTCGAAAATGGTGGAGTAAGATTCGAATGGAGAAGGTGAACAGACGGTGGTTGAGTTTGGAATGGGTTAATGTTTCTTGAGGATGGCTTTAATGGAGTTTCATTCAGAACTCTGGGTTGTTTGGTTATGGTGGAGGGTTTGGTTTGAGTTATGGGTTATGTGGTGGAGAAGACGGTTTAGTAATGGTGGATTTGTCTCAAAGAGGGAGTTTGAGTGAAGATGATGATGTGAGATGGATGAGGATGAACTGTTTACGTTAATGTGAAAATGAAATAATGTTTACTGGGTTTGAAATAATGTTTACAATTAAATTTTATTTTATTAAATTTGTGAAAATGAAATAATATTTAAGTTAATGACATGGAAATAAAATTAAATTTAAAAAAACCATTTTAATTGACATGGATATGCCACATCAGCATTCAAAGCGCCACCTCATTAAAAACATGACTTAAAATGACCAGGGGACTAATATTAATCTTGAAACTTAAAAAAGGGACCAAAATCGTGGTTTTTAAAATGGGGGGATCAAAACTCAAAAAAACACAAAATAGGGGGACCAAAGTTGCAATTAAGCCAAAATATAAATATGAATAAAAATTCACTTTATTTTTTATTCCAAAATTACTTGTCCTATTATTTCTTAATTGTCTCGTCCCAAACCGAGTGAATTCCTTAAACATGCGTCTAGTTTAAATAACTGAATGCCTCCAATTAAATTCCACTGACTATAAATTAATCAATTAAATTTTCACAGATGAATAAACTTTGCCAACGAAACTTATACGAATAAATCCCAAAATCCAGATAAACTCAAAACACACAGAGAAATCTAATTAACGGTGCAGCAGAACTATACTCTGCACCAAAAATTCCATTTATGCTTCTGATGAATAAATCCCCTGCCGTGAACCAACTCGGCCAAAAATCGCAATTAAACAGATATAATAATTCCAGACTTGAGCCGACGTCTATACTGCTTTCCTTTTAGGAATTAAATAGCAGGTAGCAGAAGAAACAAAAAATAACTGTCTGTTGAAACCAAATTCCGCAGAACATATTCTTGCACCGACTTGGACCAAACCAAATGAATATCTCAAACTAATCAACCCATATGACAAAATAAATGTCTCAGAAATTCACTGGTGACAGAGACTTGTCCCATTGACTTAATTACCGTATCTCGAACATCCTTCAAAAACTGTCAGCAAACAACGTATAAATGACTATCTTGCCCTTTAACAGCTAAAGTGCACCTGATGTAATTCCTGCAAAATAAACAGGCTACGTAACACGTTAGTAGTTAGTTGATGCAAAAATGAGATGTCATGCGACATGAATCGACTAATCTGAGGGTAAAATTTGGGGTATTACACATGTGCTAATGGATTCTTTGCCAAGTTGATAGCCGACATGATAACGATCTTCATGGTTATTGCTCCATGATTCTTTCTTGTAGTTTCTTCGATTAGATTCATCATCATTGTTGTAACAACCCAAATTTAACCAGAATATTTTAATTAATTATTTAATTGAGAATATTCATGTTTCGGGGAATTTTCGGTGGTTTTGTGAGAATATTGGAAATATGCATTTATGGGATTATTTAATTAATTAATAGCATATAATATTAATTTATTAGTATTATTATTAATTAAATTGAATATAAGTGGATTAAGGGTAATTTAGGCATTTGAGAGAGTTAGTAAGGGTGTAAGTGCTCTTGGTTGGCTGCATTTTGTGGCATAATATTAGTGTCTGTGTGAATGTCATGTTAGATGTTTCTACATTCATTAAATGGACTGTGCATGATGAGTTTTAACAGCTAACTATAATTTAAGTTGGATGTTACACTTGATGTTATGACATAGGTCGTGTGACATCAAACACAGGTTTGTTATTCTGGTAGCTAAAACTCAGGAAACAACTCAGAAGCTCAAGCTGGAATACAGGAGACATTTTAGAAGCCTTAGGGGATATGATATGGACCTGATTAAAGTGGCAAACATGCAGAATACTGAAGAGAGATTTTATTGTGGATAAAACCTAATCTATGCATCGAGGCCCAATGGACTGCAGCTGCTATAAATATCAGAAGAAGTAACTCAGAAAAGTAACTTTTTACAGAAGAAGAAAGAGTGCAAAGCAGAGAGTCCTAGTAAGTGAAGAAGGCTAGTCTTCACGAGTAAAAGTCTATTTAAGAATACGTGTAATCTAAGTAATTGTCTGGTTGATAATTGCTTTGGTTAGGTAGATTCTAGACTATGTCTCACTCAAAGCTGTGAAGCAAGAGTGTGTGATTTTCTTGATCAAAGTTGTGAAGCAAGATTAAGGTTTGTATGAGGTGTCTCTTCATACTAAATTGTGTAATTGTTTAAAATCAATGTTGTGTGATTGAGGGAGAGTGAGTGGGTATACTCAGGTCTAGAGTGTCTCTAGGTTGAAGTGTCATTGGGTAGAGATTAAGTGAGAAGTACAAACGAGTGGTTTGACTTTGAATTGATTATGCTTATATTGAAATTCCTCCCTGGCTTGGTAGCCCCCAGATGTAAGTGTTGTTGACACTGAACTGGGTGAACAATTGTTGTGTTATTTACTATTTTCATTTACAGTCTAAATAGTTAGTGCAGTAGTCAATGTCACAGTGGATGTTATAACTTTGGCAATAACATCCATCGTGTACCTGTCAGAATTTTTAATTGGCATCAGAGCGGGCACCCTGCCTGTTTAATCTGGGTGAGATCTAGGGAAAATAAATTCTGGTAATATGGATATAGGATTCACTAATAGACCTTCAATTCTGGATGGTTCTAATTATGATTATTGGAAGCCTAGGATTATGGCATTCCTAAAATCCTTAGACAACAAGGCTTGGAGAGCTGCAAACTCTGGCTGGGAACATCCTGTGAAGACTGACAAGGATGGAGCATCAGTTCTAATTCCTGAAGAGGAATGGAACAAAGAGCAAGAGGCATTAGCTTTTGAGAACTCTAAAGCATTGAATGCACTCTTCAATGGTATAGACAAAAACATCTTCAGACTGGTACACCACTGTGAACTAGCAAAGGATGTTTGGGACACTCTCAAAACTACTCATAAGGGAACTTCCAAGGTCAAAATGTCAAGACTTCAAATGCTGACCACCAAATTTGAAGGTCTGAGAATGAAGGAAGATGAGACCATTCATGAGTTTTACATGAATGTTCTTGAACTTGCAAACACCTCAGAAGCTCTAGGAGAAAAGATGACTGAAGAGAAGCTTGTAAGAAAGATTCTAAGGTCATTACCTAAAAGGTTTTCTATGAAGGTAACAACAATTGAAGAAGCTCAAGACATATGCAATATGAAGGTGGATGAACTCATAGGTTCTCTCCAAACCTTTGAGATGGGAATGTGTGATCAGACGGTAGAGAAAAAGAACAAAAGCATAGCTCTTGTCTCAAACACTGCAGATGAAGAAGATCATGAAAGCAAAGAGAAACTCTCAGAAGCTGTAGCTATGCTTGGGAGACAATTCAACAGACTCATGAAAATAATGGAACATAATGGTAGCTCTAAGGACAAAAACACCTCATCTGACATTGATAGAAGAACTAAGGGTGATGAAAAATCCTACCAAGGCGAAGGAGTTAAGTGTTATGAATGTGAGGGGTATGGGCATACTAAAACTGAATGTCTAACCTATCTCAAAAAGGAAAAGAAAGAACTTATGATCACCTGGTCTGGTGGAGACTCTGAGAGTGGATCAGAAGAAGAATATCCAAGGCATGTCACAACTCTAACTGACACATGTATATATGATAATGATTCTAGTGAAGATGAGCTTACTTTTGATGAACTGGCAGCCTTATACAAACAGTTGCACACCAGAAGTACTGAAGTATGAAAACTAGGGGAGAAGCATAAAGAAATCATCAAGAAGTTGGAGGCTGAGAAGAAGGAGAATCTTGCAATCATTGACTCACTTAACAGTGAGGTAAGCATGTTAAACTCCAGACTTGATCAGATGACAACATATGTCAAGATGCTCAACCTTGGGACTGACACTCTAGAAGAAATCCTACAGAATGGTCAGACATCAGAAAACAGGTCTGGACTGGGATTTGTTAGTAAACAAAAACCTATCTTGAATCTCAGGAGGCCAAGACCTGAAACTCAGAAGTCAAAGGGGATGTCACGACCAATGGCACAACATCAAAGAAACAGAAACTGGAACCAAGTCAAGAGTAAGTTCCAAGGGTATAGGTGTTACCACTATGGGAAACTTGGACACATCAAATCTGTTTGTTTCTGGCTACATGGATTTCCTAGTCATCCTCACCAAGGCAAGTCCAAATAGGGTACTCATGTCAGGATGCAGCATCAGGCTAAACCCAAGAAGGATGCTCCTAGAAAGAAAAAACAATGGGTTGCCAAGAATGTGGCTCTAATTGTTCACATTTCTCTAAGGATGCCTACCAATAAAGATTGGTATTTTGACAGTGGTTGCTCTAGGCATATGACGTGGATAAAGAATGTTTTGGTAAACATAAAACCTCATTCCTCAAGTCATGTAACATTTGGAGATGGAGCTAGAGGTAAAATCAAAGGTGCTGGAAAACTGGATTATCCTGGTGTTCCACAACTGGAGAATGTCATGGTGGTTAAAGGATTGGTTGTCAACCTTATAATATTAGCCAACTATGTGATTAAGGTCTCTGTGTCAAATTTACCAAGGGTAAATATATTGTCACCAATGAAGAAGGTGAGGAAGTAATGAGGGGATCCAGATCCACGAACAACTGTTACTTATGGGAGCCCAGAAGTAACCTACCTAGACTGATCAATAAAGAAAAGAAGGATCAAATATGCTTGCATAAAGGCAGACACTCCCAAAGGATGAACAAGACCACAGTCAAGGAGTCAGGAAGAGGTACTCCAAAATGCCCTCCAAATGGGAGAACAGGATATGATAAATGTAAGGACAACAGGCAAGTCAAGATTGCATATCCAAAGAAGGTACATCACAGAAATCTGGACCTGCTGTATTGGAATTTGATGGAATCCATGAAAGATGACCTGCATAAAGGAGGCAATGTCACTCAGGATGTCATGACCTTGTTCTATGACATTAAGAGTAGGAACTCTATGGAGTGCAAGACAACCATGCTCAGGAATAACTGGTGTCAATATCAAAAGGCTGGTGTAAAACTTGGTGATTTTGACCTAAATGGTGCTAAAGTGGTTACAAGAGGCCTCAAGGATACTCAATTTAAAAATTCTCTAAGAAAGTTGAGGTCCTCTATTAAGGGTGAATGTTAGCAATTAATAGGTAATTATATTTTGAAAAATAGTCATACTCTGATTGGTCAAAATATTGAATTCCCTCCTCTTCTACAAGCAAACCCTACCACAGAAAAACTAGAAAATTTAGCTAGCTATGAAGTACAAAAGGAAGGTCAGGATGATGGCCAGAATGTTGATGAAACCAAAGGCACTAACAATAAGGATGAGATGAATGAAGCTCCTGGAAATGGTGAACATGTTATAGATGTGTCATCAGATGATGAACTCCTCAAGAATGTTGCTCCTGGGATAGGCAGGAAACTAGTGACCAAGAAAAGGACAGTTACTGAGAGTATCCCTGAGTCTGAAGTTGATGTTATAAGAGATGTTGCTAACATCGTCAATGTCAAGAAATATTTGGGTAAGAGACCACTTAAACCCATGCCAACATCTCCTTTAGACAATACCTCATTTCATTCCATTCGCGGTGTGATAAAATGGAGATACGTCTACCAAAGGAGGATAACTCTTGAGAGAGAATTGGGGAAGGATGCCTTGGAGATCAAGGAGGTAATGGAACTCATCAGCAAGGTTGGACTGCTAAAGACAATCACTGATTTTTCCAAATATTATAAAGGACTGGTAAAGGAGTTCTTAGTAAACATACCTGACTCAATCTCAAATAGGAACAACAAGCAGTTCATAAAGGTATGTGTCAGAGGAATGTGTGTGCAGTTATCTTTAGATGTGATCAACATATATCTGGGACGGGTAAATAATGGTACTACAAAGTTAGATACTCTTGACAATCATGTATGCAAATTCATCATTGCCAATCAAGTCACCACATGGCCTTCCAAAGGGAAGTTGTCTGCAACACTTCTCAGTGTAAAATATGCCATTCTGCATAAAATTGGATCAACAAATTAGGTCACTACAAACCATACATCTACTATTATTGTTGTTGGACTTGGAAAATTCATTCATGCCATAGGAACCCAAGTCAACCTTAATTTTGGACAGTACATCTTTGAGCAAACTGTTAAGCACTCCACAACTAATGCTATCAAGATGCCTATTGCCTTTCCCTCTCTCATCTGGGAGATCATACTCAACCAACATCCTGGGATACTAACTTCAAATGATACTACATGTAATAGGGAGGCTCCACTGTCTATGCACTTTAAGCTCTTTGCAGGAAAACATGTCCCTGATGTGGTTATCAAATCTGATGAGAAGGCTAATATCTCTAAAGAGATAATTATTGTTGAATTGAAGAAAACATGTAGAGATTTAGGAGAAACAATTAGCACAGCTACTGCTAGAAAAATCAAGCTAGAATCCCTCATTCAGTATCTTGAAGGCAATACAGCTGAATTAGATGGTGGAGGCGTGTCAGGAGGAGAGTCTGATAAGAATGTCTCAACCAGTGTCAATGACATTGGCTCCAGTTCTGCCTCTGGGAAGGAAGAGTAATTAGCTGGTAGAAATATTGAGGGGCTCAGGTGGATAGATGATGAGCTGAGAATGAAGATGAGCTGCTGGTCTACAAAATCTTGAGTAGAGTTGTTTACAATTATGTCAGATTTATGTACTCTGTAATGCGCAATTAATGTACCCCAAACCTTTGTTTTGGTACAATGCTCTGATCTATGTTATATTTTAGTTAGATCTTAATTTGTGGCTAAAAAGGGGGAGAGAATTGTGATAGATAACATCAGGTACATTAGCAGGGGAAGAACAGGTGTGCTTGTGCATATGACCAATATGCATATGAGAGAGTATGAAACATGAAACAACAGGTACAACAGAGTATGAAACAACAGGTACAACAGGTGGGAAAACAAGAGCAGGTGGAAGATCTTGAGCTGTGATTGTACATGGCATATGTACAATGAGACTGTGCAGGTGCTGACAAATGTTGTTAGAACTGTTAGAAATATGTGTTGCTGGATATGTGTTAACAGTTGCTTGTGTTGTTAAATTGTGCTTGGTGATTGTGAATGCCTAGGTTGTGTAGCTAATGCATGTATGTTAGATATAGGTACTAACATGAGTGATCCTAACAAGGTGTTTAGGAGTTCTGGGAGGATGTCTGCTAGGTGATAGCAGAATGAGAGCATGTGCATCCCTGCATGGGGTGTAGCACAAGTATGTGACATCAGAAGGCTCTGTTGAATGTCATGACATCCATTTCAGACTGGATGGTTGTAGGATTGCAGAATTTGCAGAGAGAATGCTCAGCTGATTAGTGCATCAGTTGAGGGGGAGTGACATCTGAAGTGAGAAATATCAGATGGTCAACAAGGTGAGTGCTAACAGGGCTGAAAGCCAACTATGAGGACTCTGAGAGCTTGAGCTATTAGTTACCTTCCTGCATGACAGGACCAATGGTAAGTCTTCTGTTGTGTGTAAATCTATGGTGTAAGTACAGAGTGTTTTAGCCAAAAACTTGCCAAAGGGAGAGTTTGTAAGTGCTCTTGGTTGGCTGCATTTTGTGGCATAATATTAGTGTATGTATGAATGTCATGTTAGATGTTTCTACATTCATTAAATGGACTGTGCAGGATGAGTTTTAACAGCTAACTATAAGTTAAGCTGGATGCCACACTTGATGTTATGACATAGGTCGTGTGACATCAAGCACAGGTTTGTTGTTCTGGTAGCTAAAACTCAGGAAACAACTCAGAAGCTCAAGCTGGAATACATGAGACATTTTAGAAGCCCTAGGGGATATGATATGGACCTTATTAAAGTGGAAAACGTGCAGAATACTGAAGAGAGGTTTTATTGTGGATAAAAGCTAATTTATGCACCAAGGCCCAATGGACTGCAACTGCTATAAATATCAGAAGAAGCAACTCAGAAAAGTAACTCTTGACAGAAGAAGAAAGAGTGCAAAGTAGAGATTCCTAGTAAGTGAAGAAGGCTAGTCTTCACGAGTAAAATTCTGTTTAGGAATACGTGTAATCCATGTAATTGTCTGGTTGATAATTGCTTTGGTTAGGTAGATTCTAGACTGTGTCTCACTCAAAGCTGTGAAGCAAGAGTGTGTGATTTTCTTGATCAAAGTTGTGAAGCAAGATTAAGGTTTGTATGAGGTGTCTCTTCATACTAAATTGTGTAATTGTTTAAAATCACTGTTGTGTGATTGAGGGAGAGTGAATGGGTATACTCAGGTCTAGAGTGTCTCTAGGTTGAAGTGTCATTGGGTAGAGATTAAGTGAGAAGTACAAATGGGTGGTTTGACTTTGAATTGATTATGCTTATATTGAAATTCCTCCTTGGCTTGGTAGCCCCCAGATGCAAGTGTTGTTGACACTGAACTGGGTGAACAATTGTTGTGTTATTTACTGCTTTCATTTATAGTCTAAATAGTAAGTGCAGTAGTCAATGTCATAGTGGATGTTATAACTTTGGTAATAACATTCATCGTGTGTCTGCCAGAATATTCAAATCTGAGTAACTCTGATGCACTCAGAGCAATTGCAGGAAAATAGTGATTTAGGAAGTGCAAATGTTGCCAAATTGGCCTAATAAACCATAGATGTTGTGTCGTTGTCGCCGTGTGACCTTAGGGATGATTTAGGGATGTTTTGGGGGCATTAGGTAAGCAAATCGTAGAGCTTTTTTGGTGGAAATCAGTTCTGGTCGTAGCAAGTTTTTGTTGTTGTCACACTGTTCTCCTAGCGGGCAAGCCAGCGAAGGTTCGCCACAGACTCGCCTAGCGAGCAAGCCAGCGAAGGTTCGCTACCAACTTGCCTAGCGAGCAAGTCAGTGAAGGTTCGCTACAAGACTCGCCTAGCGAGCAAGCCAGCGAACGTAGCAGAGTTCGCGAAATGTGATCGTGTGCAGCGATGCTGTGGTGTTTGATTCTGGGATTTTTGTGATAGATTGTTGTGAGTATGACAGTGGGTTTTGGGTGATATGTACATGATGCTATGATGGTTTCTATGATGTATGGATTGAATTAATATGATGAAATTACCATGATTTGATGGGCTATGTGATAACATGAGATATGATGAATTATGTGTTGTTGATGAATATGATGAATGATGATGAACCATATGATGTTATTATGAGGATTATTATTGTGACGCGTGCATCATACATTCATGTGCATCCGGACTTCGGCTCAGGACCTCGATTGTTTGGCTTCAATCCCATTGTGTGGATGTGGGGTATTTTGATGTGCTCCGGTTCTCTAGTGGAACCGATCCTATTGATGGGGATCTATGGAGGGTTGATGGCCCAGTGTCCATCGAGCTGTGATGATTGGTACCACATGCATTTAGTTATGTCGCATTGCATCTATGAGTCTTTTTGTATGAATTATGACGTTGTGGCCTTTGAGGCGTATTTGAAGGATATCAATGTGTTGAATATAATTATGAGTAATATGTCGTTTATGCATTAATTATTATACATTGATTATTATGAATTGTTTTACTTACCCTGCCTGTTTGAATGTTACCTCCACGTGGGTAACATGCAGATGATCCAGTTTAGTCATGGATGTCGTCGAGGAGTACTTTTGAAGTTTTTGAGTGTTTTAGTCTTTTAGTGCTTAGAGGGTCTTGCTCTGATATGTAACATCGGGTTGGGTTCCTTGAGTTTATTTTATACTGTTGAAGTTATTTGATTTATTTCCCTTCTTTTAGGAAACTTTGATTTATGCTTTGAGTTCCGCTGCTTTGTGAAATTTGAATGTATTTTGGGAAAACCCGTAGTTACGGAGTATGGACCTATTTTTTTGGCTTTGAGAAATGTACGCCCTTTTAGTGGCTTTTGACGAGATTTATTGATTCACTCTGATTAATGGTGTTAATTTGCATTGATAGTTTCGGGGTAGAAAAAGAGTGTTACATTAGTGGTATCAGAGCAGGTCGGTCCGTCCGACCAAGTGTTTATATTGTTAGTCCCCTGTCAGTAGATAGTGTGAGAACACTATTGATGAGTTGTTTTCTTCTAACCTTGTTGGTGGTTGTAGATGGAAGGAAGGAATGATCGAGCTATTGCTGATGCGCTGGAATCACTTGCCCAAGTGATGGCTCAGAATGGTGGACCTCTAGATGAGTTCCACGCTTTGGGAAAGTTTCAGAGGAACAGTCTGCCGACTTTTGTGGGCACTCATGATCCTGATGGTGCGCAGAAGTGGCTGAAGGTGATTGAGAAAATTTTCCGAGTTATGGCATGCACTGATGCGCAGTAGGTACAGTTTCGTATGCACATGCTGGCAGAGGAAGCTGAGGACTGATGGGATAACACTCGTCAAAGATTGAGAGATGATGACATTGCAATAACTTGGACTGTGTTTAAAGAAGAATTTTTGAGAAAGTATTTTCCTGAAGATGTTCGGGGAAAGAAAGAGGTGGAGTTCCTTGAGTTGAAACAAGGTAACATGATTGTGGCTAAGTATGCGGCAAAGTTTGAGTCCTTGGTCAAGTTTTGTCTGCATTACAACCATGTTGACACAGAGATGTCAAAGTGTCTCAAGTTTGAGAATGGTTTGAGGTCAGAGATTAAGCAGGGAATTGGATATCAGCAGATTCGTCGATTTTCAGAACTAGTGAACAATAGCAGAATTTATGATGAAGATAGTCGAGCTCGATCTACTCACTACAAGCATCTGGGTGAGAAGAAAGAGAAAGGCCAGTTCAGAGGGAAACTGTATGTGACTTCTGGTGATAAAGGGAAGCAGAAGGCTTCTGATGGGAAAAATCCAAGTGGGGGAGCAGCTACTGCTCCAGGTAAGTGTTGTAAGTGTGGCGAGCAAGGTCGTCGTACTAAGAATTGTAAGGTGATGAGGTGTCATCGTTGTGGCAAGAGGGGTCATAAAGCTAATGATTGCAAAGACGAAGCTCCAACTTGCTTCAACTGTGGAGAGAAGGGGCATATCAGTACCCAGCGTCAGCAGCCGAAGAAGACTGCTACTGCTGCTCAGACAAGTGGCAGAGTGTTTGCCTTGAGCTGTGTTGCAGTGGGAGGCTCCAAAGTCTGCTACTGAGATTCAAAGTTTTCTTGGGTTGGCTGGTTATTACCGCAGGTTTATCGAAGGTTTTTCTAATTTGGCATTGCCTTTGACTCAGTTGACTTGAAAGGGTCAAGCTTATGTGTGGGATATTGCTTGTGAGAAGAGTTTTGTAGAACTCAAGAAGAAGTTGACGACTGCTCCAGTGTTGATTTTGCCGAATCCGAGTGAGTCTTTTATTGTGTATTATGATGCATCGGAGATGGGTCTTGGAGGTGTGTTGATGCAAAATGGTCAGGTTATTGCTTACGCTTCCAGACAACTGAAGATTCATGAAAGGAATTACCCTACGCGTGATTTAGAGTTGGCCGTTGTGGTGTTTGTGTTGAAGACTTGGAGACATTATCTATTTGGGTCCAGATTCGAAGTGTTCAGTGATCACAAAAGTCTGAAGTATTTGTTTGATCAGAAAGAGTTGAACATGAGGCGGCGAAGATGGCTTGAACTTCTGAAGGATTATGATTTCAAATTGAGTTACCATCCAGGTAAGGCTAATGTTGTGGCTGATGCGTTGAGTAGGAAGTCCTTGCATATGTCGATGTTTATGGTTCAAGAGATGGAACTGATTGAGAAATTAAGAGATATGAGTTTTGTTTGTGAAGAGACTCATAGCAGTGTGAAGTTGGGTATGTTGAAGCTGACTAATGGTATTCTCCAAGAGATCAGAGAAGGTCAGAAATCTGATTTGAATTGGTGGATTGTCACATGTTAATTAATCAAGGTAACGGAGGTGATTTTCGGATTGATGATAATGGTATGATGAGGTTCAGAGATAGACCACGTGTTCCCGATGTGCTAGAAATCAAGAAGAGCATTCTTGAAGAAGGTCATAGAAGCGGGTTGAGTATTCATCCTGGTGCCACAAAGATGTATCAAGATTTGAGGAAGTTGTTTTGGTGGCCTAGTATGAAGAAGGAAATTATTGAATTTGTGTATGCTTGTTTGACTTGTCAGAAGTCGAAGATTGAACATCAAAGACCGTCGGGTTTGATGCAAGCGTTGAGTATTCCAGAATGGAAATGGGATAGCATTTCTATGGATTTTGTGACAAGTTTGCCGAAGACTTTGAAGGGATATGATTCGATTTGGATAATTGTTGATAGATTGACTAAATCGGCTCATTTTGTACCGATGAGGATCAATTATTCATTGTGGAAGCTTTCTGAATTATATATCGATCAGATTGTGAAGTTACATGGTGTTCCATCGAGTATTGTGTCGGATAGAGATCTGAGATTTACATCGAGGTTTTAGGAAAGTTTGCAGACAACTTTGGGTACTAAGTTGAGGTTGAGTTCTGCTTATCATCCGCAGGCGGATGGACAGACAGAGAGAACTATCCAATCTTTAGAAGATCTGTTGAGAGCTTGTGTTTTGGATCAAGGTGGATCATAGGATAGTTATTTGTTGTTGGTTGAGTTTACCTACAATAACAGTTATCATTCTAGTATCAGAATGGCACCGTATGAGGCTTTGTATGGTAGGAGGTGTAGGACTCTGTTGTGTTGGTATGAATCAGGCGAGAGTGTTATGCTCGGACCTGAAATTGTGCAAGAGACGACTGAAAATATCAAGATGGTTCATGAAAAGATGAAAGCATCGCAGAGTCGTTAGAAGAGTTACCATGATAAGAGGAGGAAAGCACTTGAATTCTAAGAGGGAGATCACATGTTTCTGAGGGTTACGCCGGTAACTGGTGTTGGTCGAGGTTTGAAGTCTCAAAAGTTCACATCACGTTTTGTTGGTCCGTATCAGATTTCGTAGAGGGTGAGGGAAGTATCCTATCGGATTACTTTACCGCCGTTGCTTGTGAATTTGCATGATGTGTTTCATGTATCTCAGTTGAGGAAGTACATTCCATATCCGTCGCATGTGATTCAGATGGATGATGTACAAGTGAGAGATAATTTGACTGTTGAGGTGTTGCCTGTTCGGATTGACGAACGAGAATGAAGCAGCTGCGAGGTAAAGAGATTGCCTTGGTGAAGGTGTTGTGGGGAGGACCAGCTGGAGAAAGTTGGACTTGGGAATGTGAAGATAAGATGAAGGAGTCGTATCCAACTCTGTTTTCTGCAGGTAATTTTCGAGGGCGAAATTTTTTTTAAGTGGGGGAGAGTTGTAACACCCCAGATTTAATTGGAATATTTTAATTAATTATTTAATTGAGAATATTCATGTTTTGGGGAATTTTCGGTGGTTTTGTAAGAATATTGGAAATATGAATTTTTGGGATTATTTAATTGATTAATAGCATATAATATTAATTTATTAGTATTATTATTAATTAAATTGAATATAAGTGGATTAAGGGTAATTTGGGCTTTTGAGAGAGTTAGTAAGGGTAATGAGGGAAAAGCCCAATTTGTGATGCCCAAGACTAGGTTAGACAAATTTGAGTTCTGAAAGGAAATTGGATTTCATTTGTGTTAACCGTGAAAGTTTGGTGGCCAGAGCTCTGAAGAGAAGGTTGGAGGCAGAAGATCCCAAAGATTAACCGTGAAAGCTGCGAACCGACTAAGGTATGGGGAGTATTGCATTTCATGGTTTTTGATGTATGTCTTTCGGTGTGTTTATGGTGGGGTTAAGATTTAGGGTATGTTGGGATGATTTGGGAAAATTAGGGAAGATGATGATAAGACCTTGAGGTTATGATTGATGGTAGGTAACACTGAATATTGATATGAGGAAGAAAACCTTAGGCCTTTGTTGTCAAAGCCTTTAATTGTGACATGTTTGACCTTGTAGGAATAGGAATATTCAAATGTGAGTAACTCTGATGCACTTAGAGAAATTGCAGGAAAATAGTGATTTAAGTAGTGCAAATGTTGCCAGATTGGCCTAATAAACCACATATGTTGTGCCTTTGTCGCCGTGTGACCTTAGGGATAATTTAGGGATGTTTTGGGGGCATTGGGTAAGCAAATCGTAGAGCTTTTTTGGTGGAAATCAGTTCTGGTCGTAGCAGGTTTTTGCTGTTGTCGCACTGTTCGCCTAGCGGGTAAGCCAGCAAAGGTCCGCCACAGGCTCTCCTAGTGAGCAAGCCAGCGAAGGTTTGCTACCAACTTGCCTAATGAGCAAGCCAGCGAAGGTTCGCTACAAGACTCGCCTAGCGAGCAAGCCAGCGAATGTAGCAGAGTTCGCGATATGTGATCGTGTGCAGCGATGCTGTGGTGTTTGATTCTAGGATTTGTGTGATAGATTGTTGTGAGTATGACAGTGGGTTTTGGGTGATATGTACATGATGTTATGATGGTTTCTATGATGTATTGATTGAATTAATATGATGAAATTACCATGATTTGATGGGCTATGTGATAACATGAGATATGATAAATTATGTGCTGTTGACGAATATGATGAATGATGATGCACCATATGCTGTTATTATGAGGATTATTATTGTGACGCGTGCGTCATACATTCATGTGCATCCGAACTTCGGTTCAGAACCTTGATTGTTTGGCTTCAATCCCATTGTGTGGATGTGAGGTATTTTGATGTGCTCCGGTTCTCTAGTGGAACCGATCCTATTGATGGGGATTTATGGAGGGTTGATGGCCCAGTGTCCATCGAGCTGTGATGATTGGTACCACATGCATTGAGTTGTGTTGCATTGCATTTATGAGTCTTTTTGTATGAATTATGACGTTGTGGCCTTTGAGGTTGTCGCGGTGAAATTTGGATGTCAAATTATTAGTTAATTTGAATCTTAATTCATTTTACCGCTGGTCTTTGATTTGTCCAAAGGAAGGGATAAAGATCTAAATTCCCACAATGCAATGCACATGCAAAGGTTAGAGAGTTTTAGGTTCGGGAGTTGGTTAAACTTAGGGAATGTACTAGCATCCTAAGTTTCTGCAGTACTCTACAGGAACCTCTTGTTTTATGTTTGTTTATTGCTAAGGGTTATCTGCTTAAGGGTAAAAGACCTAGGGGTTTATTTCTAAGTATACTCGATAAGATATCGCATCTTATGCCTACATATCCTGTCGGGAGTGGAATCAGAGTATCTATAGTTCCCCTAGAGGGTTAAGGAGTTCTTTGACTGTGGACCTGTGGTCAAAGTTCCTAAGGTTTGTTGATTGATTGATTAGGAGAAAAATTTGTTTAAGTTGAAAAGGGTTTGTCTATGTTGTAAAAGAAAAAGAAAGAGGTCCTCCTTATGGGGTAGGATATAAACTTAGAAGATCAACTTGAATGGGATCAAGGATCGAATAGGAATTATGATATAATATGACATGCATACGCACAATTGTTTTAAAGATGAATTGCGGATAAAGATAAATTGCAGATAAAGTAAAAGCATGCACACGCATGAAAGCGCTAAGTGTGTGAATTGTAAATGTGTGAATGGAATCGGAGCGGAGCCGGAAGCGTGCACGATGGATTAAGTTGAGGAGTTGATTAGAGAAAGGTCGAATTTATTTTAAGGGGATTGATTTTGATGCAATTGTTTTATTGTGATTGATTTTAAGAAAGTGTTATTAATTTTTTTTTAACTTTATTTTATGAAATTAGATTAAATTATAAATAAATTAGACGGGTTTGGAAATGAGTTTCGATAAATGGGAATGTTTACTAAGTAGAAAAGGGGTTTTAATTATTAATATTCACATTAGATAATTATAACTAAAATTTTATATAAAAAAAGGTTTTTATTTATTTAAAAAAAGGGGTTATTATTAGATAAATATAAAAAGTAATTAAAATAAGTTAATTAATTATAATAATTAATAAAAGGTTTAGTAAGAAAAAGATTATTAATTAATTGGGAATTTGTTGTAGTTCATTAATTGGTTGTTAATTAAATAAAAGATTATTGATTTTTATAAAGTTGATTATATTAAATAAAAAGATTAAGTGGGTCAATTAGTTATTAAGGCAGATTAGTAGTTTAATGATTAATTGGAGAGTGATTAAGGTTTAATTAGTGGGCGTGTGATCCCGTGTGATGCCAGTGTGTGGGTGTAGCATGGGCATGCGGTGTGGAGTGTGGAGTCTGATCCGTTGGAGATCGTGCGGCTGTGAGGGTGGAGGTGCATGGTACTTTGGTGTGTGCATGTGTATGTGATTACAGTACAGAATAACAATTGGAAAAAAACAAAAGAGAAAATTCCTCGTTCCCAAATCGATCCCCTCCCCAGCGATCTGCTTTCTCTCCTCAAATCATCCATCGTTCTTGTTCGTCCTCCTTCGCCGTTTCTCCATTCTCTTTCTCCTTCGCTTCATCAAATTTCCTCCTCCTTCGTCTTTTCTTTTTGATTTCACGAATCTTGTTCTCCTTTCAATTTCACAAATCTCCCTCCGTCCTCGAATCTTCGTTTCCTTTTCTTCTGCACAATCAAACATAAGAAAACAAAATTAAACGGTTAGCACAAAAAAAAAAACTGAAATGGATTTGCGAGGGTTCCGTTCACAGAAGGCGCGAAGGTTTCGCGGAAGTTCGTCGGTGATGGTTAAGGAATTCGACAGCTGGTGATTTATGAATGGCAAATGAAGAGGGTGGTTGAAGCTCGCGACGACATGAGAGTTTCCAAGGGAGGAGATAATGATTCATGGCGGTAAAAAGATAAGTTCCTTCTCTCGAAATTAGGGTTTAAGATTGGGATTTTTTGTATATTGGCGGACTATTGTGTGTTTGTTGTGAATTCTGTCTGTATTTTGTATGGATTTTTCGTTCTCACTTTTTCTCTGTGTGTCTTCCTTCTTTTATAAGCTGCAATTGGGCATGTTTTAATGTCTCTTCATTGTTGTGGATTTGTATTGTTTACACAACCACAACCTTCCATTTTGGTTAAGGAATGATCAATTTTGATTTGGGAAGTTATGGTTCTTGTAATTAATTTTGTCTAGGATATGATTCATATGGGTTTGGAAAGAATCTGCACTAATGTAGGTTGTTTATGATTGTGAATTAACTGATTTCTCTGTGAATCACAGGTAAGTTATTGGTGTCCTTCGGGTCTTGCAGTTTGAAGGGTGTTGCTGGTCTTAGAAGATGTGCACTCGATGAATTCCTTAGATCAGTCAACAGAGTTGCAAAGGGTACTCATCTTCATAATCATTCACAATCACTGATCAAATCAAAATTTAAAACATCCAAAGAAGTCTGCAACCCATTCTCAGTGACTTCTGTTGGATAATTAAGAGACGTGTTTTGTGCATATTCCTGGGTCAATGTGGTTTCAGGTGAAGCATCCTTAAAGTCCCCAAAGTCATCATCAAAATTATCACTGTGATCCAAACTGGAGCCTGATAATTCAGGGGAGGCATGAATCTGATTTTCATTTGCTTTTGGTGTCACATTAGGAGAAGTTTTATCTTCACTTTGACTATATAAACTCCATACCAAGTCATTGATAAATAAGTTGGAACCAGGACTATTAAAGTTGTTCTGCATTGGAGATACTGGTGCACGGGGAGACAAATCTTGAGATACAGAATGTTCAATTGTATCAAGCATATCATCACCAAAAATTGACAAAGGCAAGGCTTCCCTACGATTCTCTGAAGCTATTAGCCACTTCTCATGTTTTATTCCAATTTCTGTGACTGCATCTTTTGATTCAAACAAATTGACATATGAATCAACATTTATATTGGTTGGGGAGGCATTGCTTTTGTTGTTTATAACGTAGTTGTTTTCTGTCTTGAAGTATGACTCTGAAAATAGGCCGTTTTTGCCCATGGAACTAGATTTGAAATTAAAATCAAAGCCTCACCCATTAGATTGATGAGATTGTGATGCAAGAGATGGATCAACAATACTATGGGAAGCTCCACCATCATCACTGGGTGCTTCTATAGCAGTGGGATATATATTGTCCTTTTTTGGTGCTTCCAAAGTTTGATTTTATCCTGGCCATGAATGTGCATTCGCCAACTTCCCAAAAGCTTGATTGAACATAGTAAACCCAGCTCCAGTTTCATTTAATTCACTTATCGGACCTAGCTGAAGGTTGTGAGATGCAGAAATAGGAGGAAACTCAAACCCCAGGTTCCATTCACCAACTTTGTCAGAAAATGAAGCAGATAAATCTAACAAAGCACCAACTTCAATCGCACCGTTACCATGCTTTGGCGTTTCAACCTTAACATTCAAGTTTTCATTTCCAGTTTCCCGTTCGGCAGACTTGAATTCCCATCCACCAACGTCCTCGTCCTCATCCTGGTTCAAATTGTTTACATCCAAGCTCTTCGGACTGTTAGGACCAACATTGGAAACCGAAGCTGATCCGTTTTGCTGATAATACAAATTTGAAATCAAATCACTAATCTCAGCAGAACCATTCGAATCAGATCCCTTTTTCACAACACCACCACCGTTGAAGAAAAAAAATCGTTGGACTTGGAATCAGAAACAGGTTCATCGTCTTCCTCACTGAAGATTGAAAGTGGAATAGCTCCTCCGCGAGGTTTGTTTGCTGAATGATATTCATGGTTTATCACACTCAGTATGCAGTAGATTTCTCTAACCATGCTTCTCACTATCCAACTTGCAGGGCTAAAAACAATAGGAGAGTACCGATGGAGGTCTTCTAAAACGTGTTGCCAAAGCCGAAGAACAATCCCACATATTTGATTTACTAGCTCAAAGAGGTGGTGTCATGCTCTCCCGCGGTGTGCAACTGTAAACGGAATGTTGACGCCTTCAGTTCCTTCAACTCCGAGCCATGGGTCTTTATGCCTTTTGCACTTTTAAATCACTCAAGTGGTATTAATGACTAAATTTTGACCTGTTTGTTGTACTAGTCAACAAGTACGCCTTGGCTGTTAATGTAATCCTTGTATCACTTTGCACATTAGTTGTTTAGTAAATAGAAAGCTAAAACAACAGGGTTGTAATTAACTCAAATTGACCAAATCACTTGGCATAACAGTAACATCACTAAACGATACTTTCAATGTAAAATGTGCTTACGCAAAGCGTTGAAGTCACAACCATGATCTTGTGAATCACAACGGGATCTCTAAATTTTGAATTCAAAATCACGTCTTGAAATCCAAACTTAACCTTGACGTCGCCTTCGTACGACGAGGACTTTTAATTATTAGACCTTGAAATCAATGAGGCCTAATCACTTGAAGATCTTATTAGACCCAAACCGCTCCTTTGGAAATTGTATATTGGACATAAATCTTGATATTCACACCTCCATAAATAAATTACAAGGCTTGAACTTTACTCTAAAAACTTAACGCCCAAGCTTAAATCAATATCGCGTCTGAGCATCAACAAAGGAAATTCGAACTTCTTTTAAAACGTGACCCACGTCCTAAAGGGTGCCACTTGAAATTCTTCTTGCTGCGAAACTAATGGTTAATCTCAGATGACTATGCCTAACCTCAAAGAAAGTCTATTTCTCTTCATGAGTATGTATTGAAGCTTTTAAAGAGATACCGATAGAAACCTCAGACTCAAACTGAATCAAGTCCAACCGCCCCTTTTGAAATTATGAGAATGAATACTAGTCCACTTGGAATTACTGCATCTTTACGAGTTGGTTCACCATAATACACACACACAAAAGTGAACAGATAGCATGTAAGAGAAAGGAAAAAAACAAACGGAGGTGGGATCTTACGGTCATAAATTAGGGTGTGACAGATGCCCCTATTTAAGTTACTTCTATCCGGAGATATGGAGATTGAAATCTTCGTCTCGACGTGATAGGAGGGACTTAAATACAAACAAAACACAGATTTTTGGGCTTTAAGAAACCACCGTGTGCATATGATATGAGATGATATGAAATGCAAGACCGGGGGGGGCATGTGGAGAAAAGATGCCACAGGGGAAAAACTAGACACGACATGCGAGAAACAAAGGAGTAGCAGACTCAACGAAGCGGGACTCCACGGGGGAAGGAAACAACCAGCAATGGGGAATCTCCAAAGTATAAAAGTAGCACATACACCGAGGATATGGCGATTAAACAATAGGTGAGAAACTTGTAATCAAAGGATAATCAATTACCAACATGTGGTAGTCTAGACAACCAGTAATAACCAAGATGAATTTTCTTTCAATCGAATCAATAATTTAGTTCTGTTTTGTTTTCTTTTTTTCTCTTTTTTTATATATTATTTTTCTTTTTCTTTTGAAATCCAACTGGAAATAGTAAAATGTATAACCTCCCCGAGCGTCATGGTTTGGATGTCATGAGCTGATCTCAGTCTCTTGATGTAAAACCTCCCTGAGCGACATGGTCTGGGTACCATGAGCTGATCTTAGTCTCTTGATGTAAAACCTCCCCGAGCGTCATGGTCTGGGTACCATGAGCTGGTCTCAGTCTCTTGATGTAAAACCTCCCCGAGCGTCATGATCTGGGTACCATGAGCTGGTCTCAGTCTCTTGATGTAAAACCTCCCCGAGCGTCATGGTCTGGGTATCATGAGTTGGTCTTAGTCTCTTGATGTAAAACCTCCCCGAGCGTCATGGTCTGGGTACCATGAGCTGGTCTCAGTCTCTTGATGTAAAACCTCCCTGAGTGTCATGGTCTGGGTACCATGAGTTGGTCTCATTCTTTTGATGTAAAACCTCCCCGAGCGTCATGGTCTGGGTACCATGAGCTGGTCTCAGTCTCTTGATGTAAAACCTCCTCGAGCGTCATGGTCTGGGTACCATGAGCTGGTCTCAGTTCTTGAAATAAACCTCCCCACGCCTCATGGTCTGGGTACCATGAACAGGTCTCAGTCCTTGAAATAACCCCCCCACGCCTCATGGTCTGGGTACCATGAACGAGTCTCAGCCCTTGAAATAAACCTCCCCACGCCTCATGGTCTGGGTACCATGAACGGGTCTCAGTCCTTGAAATAAACCTCCCCACGCCTCATGGTCTGGGCACCATGAACGAGTCTCAGTCCCTACCCGAAATGATGAAAACTCGTGAGAGCATCTTCACAGGGGATTTTAGATTTTGTAGATTGTAGATGTCATTGTAGATTGTAGATGTCATTGTAGTTTGTATAACTTTGTAGATGTGGAACTTTGTAAACGTAATTTGTAATGTATTGGAGATCGTAAAACTTTACTAGGGATATTCAGAAGAGATGCTAATTGATAGAATCAGACTTGTGTAGTGAACTCACTGGGGAAAACATTCCTGAGGAGTGTCTTTATTATAGTTGTAAAATATTCTGTGAACTCTCAAATAAAGAGAAGTTTCTGTAATGTCTTTGGCAAACTTCTTTGATGGATTTCTGGAGAGATGCCATTTGACGAGTTGATAATGTTGGAAAAAAACCACTGAAGGTGAACAACCTGTCTTGCGGAGATTGTCATGTATCGTTTTGAATAGAGTCTTGGTCAAAACGAGTTGCTCAAATAAAGAGATTGCTTATAGTCCAAATGCAGACTGTTGAAGAATTCTGATAATACTGTTGGAGAAGTACCTGTCTTCAATGATGATTTTCGCAAAGACCCTTTCTGGGGAGGCAAGTGCAAAATAAATGCATGCTCAATCCATGTTCAAAAGTTGGAGATGTCCACAGTGTGATTGTCAAGGACCGAAGTTCAATTCGGGAAGTAGCCGAAGAGAAACTGTCAAGAAAAACTCGACCATTGAGGTATGAACTCAAATGGGATTTAACTAAAGAAACTGTCTTCCACGAGGATCGAACTCCATGGGGAAATAGAAATATTGTGCTTTTTCTGCTTAGGGATGACAATTCTACTTGGAAGGAGAAGACACAACCCAGTCCTTAGGGATAAACGCGACCAAAGTGACAGTACAAACAGACATAAAGATGCAAAATGCATATGTCGTGCTATCTATTTATATGCTATGCGTATGCTATATGCCGACATTGATACAACAAATGGAAAGAGGAAACCAGAGATGAAATAAACATCTCAGAACAAACATCCGACCAATCTTCAAAGATAGAAGCACCGTTGGGGATAGGTGGAGAACTAGATACAGGATCACACTCCTGCTTCAGGACTTCAGAATTCCTCTAGGGATAGAAAACATTCCGCTTAGGGGTACAAAATCTTGATATTACTGAAGGATTTGCCAATATAATCTCGGTTATCATGTTGAAGATGAGAATAAAGATCTATTGGAAGCAGATTCATCTCATAATTAGAGAATCTCCATGTATAAAATAAATAGTCCTTTCACTGGAGAGATTCATACTGGAGTCGTAGACAGAGATATCCGAACTGAAGTTTCATAGGGGATAAAATAAATATCCACTTCAATGGGGAAACTTGGTTTAACATAGTTGTTGATCATGCCAGATTCGCAACCTCAATGGGGATGAAATAAACATTCGCTTCGCTGGGCAGGATTGGCGTTGCAAATGATCCATTGAGAGGTAAAATAACATCCACTTCACTGGGAAAGCGAAACTTTACGAAGATTTACCGAGGATTAAAATATCATCTGCTTCATTGAGAAAGTGAAGTCAAACAAATCACTGGAGAAACCTCAAGTCACTCACTGGAGATTTCTTTGCATTGATCATCATCACTTGAAGTAGAGATCTTATCGGAGGACCTATGACCACTTGAAGTAAAGTTCACCAGGGACATGAAGAATGTTGTGAAAACAAAATAGTTTTGTAATAGTCGCCATTTTGAACAATAAGTGTCGTGAGTAGATAACGTAATCCTCATTTCTCAAATGCCCCATAGTGAATGCTTCATGAGAAAAAAGTCGTTCCAAGAGGATTTTACAGAGAACATGGAGTTCAATTGCCCCACTATTTTCAAACTCTTAGAGAGATTGTCGAATCTCGACGTAACTGGCCCGAATTGACGGTGTTATGTATAACTGAGTCTTCAAAGCTTGCTTCTGAGAAAGTCAGACTTGCATTAGTAGACAACTTGGAAACTACTTGCACCTGCTCGGCATGATCTTCAAGTTTCATCATCGATGTCTATATGTAAACTTTCTAAGATATCAGGCAAAAATTAACGCACATGAAATGTTAATTCCGAAACTGTTAATGCAACATATATGTTTGTCTTGAAGTTTTTCTCATTTTTTCTATTCGTTTATTTATTTTGAAAAAATATATCACAATAACTCGTGACCGAACCAGTAGTTAGGATATGAATTTAATTTATAAAGCCAACATCAATTTGAGCATATCTCATAGGAGTCAGGAAACGTCATCTCACCGAGTATGCTTTCAAAATAAACCCTACTTCAATTAGGTCTTTTAAAGGTTGTATCGTGGCTTGGTTCACGGTTTAAGAAACAAAGGATAAAGGCTCAAAGTTTATTTGTACCCACCCATTCTTCATGATGTTCTCCAATCCTACATTCAGCTAAAATTGATACGAGCACTCATCTCTCAAGAGGATTTTGATATGCTCGAGAATCCGTCGAGGCTTTGGACATGGCAGTCACTCACCTATTTCCTTTTGATGTTTGATTACACGACTTTGTTCTTTACTGGGGACTCTTTCATTGTAATATTTTGTTTTTGCTTTTCACATTTTTCATTCCCTAACTTTTTCCTGGACGGAGTCTTTCGAATTTGACTTTAAAGTCCAGCGGGATGTCCAATTTTGCCTAGTCTCCTTCATAGGTTTTGACTTGGTGGAATTTTATTTTTTTCATTATTATTTTTTTATATTTTTGAACAAGTCGTGTGACTCTAAGTCATTTTGACATTTTTGAAAGGATTGTGACTGCCCCACTCTTTAGATAGTCGAAGGATAATCATTGTGTTTGTTTTTTTTACTTCCAGCTTCCTGATACGTGAAGGAAGAGATAAAATGGATTCTCGAATGTTTACTCCTCCTTTTCGAGAGTCTGGGTGCTCGATCAGCTTAACTGAAAACTACCCTGCCCCAGGTTAAAATTGAGGGTTTTTATTTGGAAAAGAAAACTCCTACTTCGAGGCCCAAAGGGGTTAAAGAGGGATTATCTTCCTTATATCTCCAGTGTTTAGGATTTGAAACAATTCCTTACATCATCAACAAGGTTTTACTCAAAAGCATACAATGAGAAATCTTTGCGTTTTTATTCGTCATCCTCCTCCCAATTCTCTATTAAAGCAAGAGATTGGACAAAGTTGGCATTATAAATTATGAAAAATAATTTTATGAGTGAAACAAATGGATTTCTTCAAGACAAACATGTTTAATGCATTATCGTTCAAGAAAAACAAGTTCCTACATGCCAATTATGCTTTTATAATCAAAGAAATAAAATACATATAGGCAAACAAAATGAATAACCACACAAGCCCCTCTAAAAGATTTTATCAACACAACAATGTTTCATTTAAGACCGAGCTTTCTCTTCTGAAGGTCCACAATTTATCGTCGATTGAACTTTTTCTTGGAAAACTTTTCATTCTTCAATCGAATGCCCCACTACTCCATCATGAACTTCACAGCTGGTGTTTGAGTCGATCCTCTTAATATGAATAATCTGAGGGTGTGGTATACACCATGGAAACTGGGGATTTCTTTCATCAACTTGAACACACAGGTTATCTGGCACAAGCTGACATTGTATAGGAATATCCACTTGTTGAACGTTTTCATCAGAGGGAAAATCAAACTTCGGATTAGCCCTCACTCTGAAACCAGTCTTGGGATCCATATTCGTTGTTCTTTTTACTATCCTTCTGTGATTGCCCCAAGTTTGGTCAGATGGTCAAAATGTCAAATGACAGACAAAGACAGAAGACCGGATGGGGACGCAACAGAGAAGAGACATATGCATATGCAAATGCTAAATGCGGGATGCTAATGCAAGAATGCAGAAGAACAGTTTCATGGAACTTAAGTATTTATAAACATTACAGAATACCAAAGAAAATTCATTGGATTACAAGGAAACAACCTTATAAGAGTCCTTACTTAATAGCTAAATAAAATCTAATAAAACCCTAAGGAAGTCCTTCATCGTGCTTGTTGATATACTTCTCTAACTGGATCTTCTTGAAGATAAGTTATCCACGATCGTCTTCTAAGGAGTAGCGTGATAAAGAAAAATAAATCCTCTATCTCTTCCTGCTGGAAAGTAAGGGAGGAAGCCCTTGTTTTCTTGGATCTTCAATATTGATGGAAGTCTTATGAACTTCTATTGATCTTCAATGATAAGGGAAGCCTCTTATATTTGTCTTTCGAGTTCTCTTGATTCCTCAATCAGTGCCCCTAGCTTCCTTAGGTCATCCAAGTTAGGACTCTTAAAAGAATATTTCAAAATACTTTCTTTTGTAATCCATATTGGTTTCTATAATGTTTAAAGTTTAAACTAGGAATCCCATGAAACCAATGCAATATGATGCTTTATGGATGCAACAAACACAGGTAAGCACACAGATAAACAAGGATAAACAAACAAGAGGTCTTAGGTTTGCGACAAGCATGGAGCAAGGGTGTACCCGTTCCCAAAGGATGTGGACTAAAGGTGAATTGTACCTGCAGAACAAGGTTCTAAAGAGGTTCCCAAAGTCATTAGCCTATCTTTCGGATATTATCAACTTCCCAATTACTCGATGATTAATAATATTCTCAAGAGAACTTCTTTTGAGTGTAGCATCGCGTAGCACTACTTCGGGAGTACTCCCTCATAGTCCCGCACTACATCCTAATAAAGGCCAAAGTGGGGTTAAGGTAACTACGGTCCTCAATATCATAGGCTCCAAGGTCAAAAATAGTGAATGTCTTCACGATTACTCGTTCAACAGTACTGTTTCGAGAGGGTCTCAATTGAGCGGAATTCTCGAGTCAACTTGGTCGGGATTCGACTCCTATAAGCCTCATCGAATATATCACCATCCTATCTTAAGTTCACTCAAGTCCGGGTGTAGGACTTTGTCTCACCACTCAAAGATGTCAACCAAAATAAAGAACAAATAAGAGCAGTTAAACACATAGGCAGATAATCAAATATAAGATAAACAAACATAATAAACAAGTTAGGGAAACCCACTAGGGGTCCCCAGTGAAGTCGCCATTTCTGTCGCGGTGAAATTTGGATGTCAAATTATTAGTTAATTTAAATCTTAATTCATTTTACCACCGGTCTTTGATTTTTCCAAAGGAAGGGGTAAAGATCGAAATTCCCACAATGCAATGCACATGCAAAGGTTAGAGAGTTTTAGGTTCGGGGTTGGTTAAACTTAGGGAAGGTACTGGCATCCTAAGTTTCTGTAGTACTCTACAGGAACCTCTTGTTTTATGTTTGTTTATTGCTAAGGGTTATCTGCTTAAGGGTAAAAGACCTAGGGGTTTATTTCTAAGTATACTCGATAAGATATCGCATCTTATGCCTACATATCCTGTCGGGAGTGGAATCAGAGTATCTGTAGTTCCCCTAGAAGGTTAAGGAGTTCTTTGACTATGGTCAAAGTTCCTAAGGTTTGTTGATTGATTGATTAGGAGAAAATTTTGTTTAAGTTGAAAAGGGTTTGTCTATGTTGTAAAAGAAAAAGAAAGAGGTCCTCCTTATGGGGTAGGATCTAAACTTAGGAGATCAACTTGAATGTGATCAAGGATCGAATGGGGATTATGATGTAATATGACATGCATACGCACAATTGTTTTAAAGATAAATTGCGGATAAAGATAAATTGCAGATAAATTAAAAGCATACACACGCATGAAAATGCTAAGTGTGTGAATTGTGAATGTGTGAATGGAATTGGAGCGGAGCCGGAAGCGTGCACGATGGATTAAGTCGAGGAGTT
This sequence comes from Lathyrus sativus, assembly GCA_963859935.3. Classification (NCBI taxonomy): domain Eukaryota; kingdom Viridiplantae; phylum Streptophyta; class Magnoliopsida; order Fabales; family Fabaceae; genus Lathyrus; species Lathyrus sativus. Next base: position 31,828,485 of record OZ012740.1, on the reverse strand, counting down.
GATTAGAGAAAGGTCGAATTTATTTTAAGGGGATTGATTTTGGTGCAATTGTTTTAGTGTGATTGATTTTAAGAAAGTGTTATTAATTTTTTTTAGCTTTATTTTATGAAATTAGATTAGATTATAAATAAATTAGACAGGTTTTGAAATGAGTGTCGATAAATGGGAATGTTTACTAAGTAGAAAAGGGGTTTTAATTATTAATATTCACACTAGATAATTATAACTAAAATTTTATATAAAAAAAGGTTTTCATTTATTTAAAAAAAAGGGTTATTATTAGATAAATATAAAAAGTAGTTAAAATAAGTTAATTAATTATAATAATTAATAAAAGGTTTAGTAAGAAAAAGATTGTTAATTAATTGGGAATTTGTAGTAGTTCATTAATTGGTTGTTAATTAAATAAAAGATTATTGATTTTTATAAAGTTGATTATATTAAATAAAAATATTAAGTGGGTCAATTAGTTATTAAGGCAGATTAGTGATTTAATGATTAATTAGAGAGTGATTAAGGTTTAATTAGTGGGCGTGTGATCCCGTGTGATGCCAGTGTGTGGGTGTAGCATGGGCGTGCGGTATGGAGTGTGGAGTCTGATCCGTTAGAGATCGTGCGACTGTGAGGGTGGAGGTGCACGGTAGTTTGGTGTGTGCATGTGTATGTGATTACAGTACAAAATAACAATTGGAAAAAAACAAAAGAGAAAATTTCTCGTTCCCAAATCGATCCCCTCCCCAGCGATCTGCTTTCTCTCCTCAAATCATTCATCGTTCTTGTTCGTCCTCCTTCGCCGTTTCGCCATTCTCTTTCTCCTTCGCTTCATCAAATTTCCTCCTCCTTTGTCTTTTCTTTTCGATTTCACGAATCTTCTTCTCCTTTCAATTTCACGAATCTCCCTCCGTCCTCGAATCTTCGTTTCCTTTTCTTCTGCACAATCAAACATAAGAAAAAAAATTAAACGGTTAGCACAAAAAAAACAAACTGAAATGGATTTGCGAGGGTTCCGTTCACAGAAGGCGCGAAGGTTTCGCGGAAGTTCGTCGCTGATGGTTGAGGAATTCGACAGCTGGTGATTTATGAATGGCAAATGAAGAGGGTGGTTGAAGCTCGCGACGGCATGAGAGTTTCCGAGGGAGGAGATAACGATTCATGGCGGTAAAAAGATAAGTTCCTTCTCTCGAAATTAGGGTTTAAGATTGGGATTTTGTGTATATTGGCGGATTGTTGTGTGTTTGTTGTGAATTCTGTCTGTATTTTGTATGTATTTTTCGTTCTCACTTTTTCTCTGTGTGTCTTCCTTCTTTTATAGGCTGCAATTGGGCATGTTTTAATGTCTCTTCATTGCTGTGGATTTGTATTGTTTACACAACCACAACCTTCCATTTTGGTTAAGGAATGATCAATTTTGTTTTGGGAAGTTATGGTTCTTGTAATTAATTTTGTCTAGGATATGATTCATATGGTTTTGGAAAGAATCTGCACTAATGTAGGTTGTTTATGATTGTGAATTAACTGATTTCTCTGTGAATCGCAGGTAAGTTATTGGTGTCCTTCGGGTCTTGCAGTTTGAAGGGCGTTGCTGGTCTTAGAAGATGTGCACTCGATGAATTCCTTAGATCAGTCAACAGAGTTGCAAAGGGTACTCATCTTCATAATCATTCACAATCACTGATCAAATCAAAATTTAAAACATCCAAAGAAGTCTGCAACCCATTCTCAGTGACTTCTGTTGAATAATTAAGAGATGTGTTTTGTGCAGATTCCTGGGTCAATGTGGTTTCAGGTGAAGCATCCTTAAAGTCCCCAAAGTCATCATCAAAATCATCACTGTGATCCAAATTGGAGCCTGATAATTTAGGGGAGGCATGAATCTGATTTTCATTTGCTTTTGGTGTCACATTAGGAGAAGTTTTGTCTTCACTTTGACTATATAAACTCCATACCAAGTCATTGATAGATAAGTTGGAACCAGGACTATTAAAGTTGTTATGCATTGGAGATACTGGTGCACGGGGAGACAAATCTTGAGATACAAAATGTTCAATTGTATCAGGCATATCATCACCAAAAATTGATAGAGGCAAGGCTTCAATACGATTCTCTGAAGCTATTAGCGACTTCTCATGTTTTATTCCAATTTACGTGACTGCATCTTTTGATTCAAACAAATTGACATCTGAATCAATATTTATATTGGTTGGGGAGGCATTGCTTTTGTGGTTTACATCGTAGTTGTTTTCCGTCTTGAAGTATGACTCTGAAAATAGGCCGTTTTTGCCCATGGAAATAGATTTGAAATTAAAATCAAAGCCTCGCCCATTAGATTGATGAGATTGTGATGCAAGAGATGGATCAACAGTACTATGGGAAGCTCCACCATCATCACTGGGTGCTTATATAGCAGTGGGATATATATTGTCCTTTTTTGGTGCTTCCAAAGTTTGATTTGATCCTGGCCATGAATGTGCATTCGCCAACTTCCCAAAAGCTTGATTGAACATAGTAAACCCAGCTCCAATTTCATTTGATTCACTTATCAGACCTAGGTGAAGGTTGTGAGATGCAGAAATAGGAGGAAACTCAAACCCCAGGTTCCATTCACCAACTTTGTCAAAAAATGCAGTAGATGAATCTAACAAAGCACCAACTCCAATCGCACCATCACCATGCTTTAGTGTTTCAACCTTAACATTCAAGTTTTCATTTCCAGTTTCCCGTTCGGAAGACTTGAATTTCCATCCATCATCGTCCTCGTCCTCATCCTGATTCAAATAATTTACATCCAAGCTCTTCGGACTGTTAGGACCAACATTGGAAATCGAAGCTGGTCCGTTTTGCTGATAATACAAATTTGAAATCAAATCACTAATCCCAGCGGAACCATTCGAATCAGATCCCTTTTTCACAACACCACCGCCGTTGGAGAAAAAAATCATTGGACTTGGAATCAGAAACAGGTTCCGTCTTCCTCAGCAAAGATTGAAAGCGGAATAGCTCCTCCGCGAGGTTTATTTGCTGAATGATTTTCATGGTTAATCACACTCAGTATGCAGTAGATTTCTCTAACCATGCTTCTCACTATCCAACTTGCAGGGCTAAAAAAAATGGGAGAGTACCGATAGAGGTCTTCTAAAACGTGTTGCCAAAGCCGAAGAACAATCCCACAGATTTAATTTACTGGCTCAAAGAGGTGGTGTCGTGCTCTCCCGCGGTGTACAACTGTAAACGGAATGTTGACGCCTTCAGTTCCTTCAACTCCGAGCCATGGGTCTTTGTGCCTTTTGCACTTTTAAATCACTCAAGTTGTATTAATGACTAAATTTTGACCTGTTTGTTGTACTAGTCAACAAGTACGCCTTGGCTGTTAATGTAATCCTTGTATCACTTTGCACATTAGTTGTTTAGTAAATAGAAAGCTAAAACAACAGGGTTGTAATTAACTCAAATTGACCAAATCACTTGGCATAACAGTAACATCCCTAAACGATACTTTCAATGTAAAATGTGCTTACGCAAAACGTTGAAGTCACAACCATGATCTTGTGAATCACAACGGGATCTCTAAATTTTGAATTCGAAATCACGTCTTGAAATCCAAACTTAACCTTGACGTCGCCTTCGTACGACGAGGACTTTTAATTATTAGACCTTGAAATCAATGAGGCCCAATCACTTGAAGATCTTATTAGACCCAAACCGCTCCTTTGGAAATTGTATATTGGACATAAATCTTGATATTCAAACCTCCATAAATAAATTACAAGTCTTGAACTTTACTCTAAAAACTTAACGCCCAAGCTTAAATCAATATCGCGTCTGAGCATCAACAAAGGAAATTCGAACTTCTTTTAAAACGTGACCCACGTCCTGAAGGGTGCCACTTGAAATTCTTCTTGCTGCGAAACCAATGGTTAATCTCAGATGACTATGCCTAACCTTAAAGAAAATCTATTTCTCTTCATGAGTATGTATTGAAGCTTTTTAATAGATACCGACAGAACCTCATACTCAAACTGAATCAAGTCCAACCGCCCCTTTTGAAATTATGAGAATGAATACTAGTCCACTTGGAATTACTGCATCTTTACGAGTTGGTTCGCCATAATACACACACACAAAAGTGAACAGATACCATGTAAGAGAAAGGAAAAAAAAACAAACGGAGGTGGGATCTTACGGTCAAAAATTAGGGTGTGACAGAGGCGTATTTGAAGGATATCAATGTGTTGAATATAATTATGAGTAATATGCCGTTTATGCATTAATTGTTATACATTGATTATTGTGAATTGTTTTACTCACCCTGCCTGTTTGAATGTTACCTCCACGTGGGTAACATGCAGATGATCCAGTTTAGTCGTGGATGCCGTCGAGGGGTACTTTTGAAGTTTTTGAGTGTTTTAGTCTTTTAGTGCTTAGAGGGTCTTGCTCTGATATGTAACATCGGGTTGGGTTCCTTGAGTTTATTTTATAATGTTGAAGTTATTTGATTTGTTTCCCTTTTTTTTAGGAAACTTTGATTTATGCTTTGAGTTCCGCTGCTTTGTGAAATTTGAATGTATTTTGGGAAAACTCGTAGTTACGGAGTATGGACCTATTTTGTTGGCTTTGAGAAATGTACGCCCTTTTAGTGGCTTTTGACGAGATTTATTGATTCACTCTGATTAATGGTGTTAATTTGCATTGATAATTTCGGGGTAGAAAAAAGGTGTTACAAATGTTGCTTGGCATGCACATAGTGAAGCTGCTATGTATTCAACCTCACATGCTGATAAAGCTAACACTGGTTCCTTTCTCGAACTTCACGCGATTCTCACGCAACTAGAGTAAGTGTAGCCCACAAGCTTGCATTATTTTCCTTCATCGATTGGAGGAAATACCATAGTCAAGTGTTCCTTTGAGATACCTTACTATCCTCTTGGTGGCTGCAAGATGGGATACTTTTGCCTTCTGCATGAATTTGCTGACCATGCCTGCACAATAAGCTAAATCTGATCTTGTGAGACAGAGATATCTAAGTGATCCAATGAGTGTTATGTATTGCGTTGGATCGACATCATCTTCTGTCGAGTCTTTTATAAGTTGCAATCTGGGCTCAACTAGATTCGAAGTTGAGTTACAACCTTGCATCTCAAATCTCTTGAGTATTTCACTTGCATATCTTCTTTGGTGTATTATCAGGCCTCTATTATTCTTATAGAATTCAATACCAAATAAGTATGAGCGATTTTCCAAGTCTAATATTTCAAACTCCTTACTTAAGTCATGTTTGAAATCTTTGATCTTCTTCTTGCAATTTCCTGTTATCAACAGGTCGTCGACATAGAGACGCAGTATAAGCAGTTCACTCATGTTTCTCCTAACATACATATCATGCTCTATCGTTCACTTCTCAAACTCTTTCTTTCTTAGAAATTTGTCTATTTTCTTGTTCCAAACTCATGGAACTTGTTTCAATTCATACACGGTTTTATGAAGCCTGTATACTTTCCTTTCTTGGTCCTATTTCACAAACCCAACTGATTGTGTTACATACACTTCTTCGTCTAGAGGGCCATTCAGGAATGCAAATTTTACGTCCATTTGACACATCGACCAATTATGCATATTGGCTAGACCAACAACCAACCTGATTGTTTCGATTCTAGCTACTGGTGTACAGACTTCATCATAACCAATTCCTTCTTTCTGAAGAAACCAATTGGCTACAAGTTTTGCCTTGTGTTGAGTTACTTCACCTTTTGGATTCAGTTTGAGTTTGTATACCCACTTCACGCCAGTTGACTTCTTTCCTTTTGGAAATTAGACTAGTGTTCAGGTATCATTGTCTTCTATGAATTTTATCTCGTCCGCCATATATTTCATCCACCTTGAGTCTTTCGATGGTTCAGCTACATTGACTGGCTCAGTACCTGTATAAAAGGCATAGTGTAGTAACTTACTTTCATCATCTACCACATCATTTAATGTGATTACACACTCTTATAGTCTTTTAGGCATATTTCTGGTTCTCTAATGTCTTCTTGTCCTAGCTTGACCTTCAACAAGTTCTTGTCAAACTTCGCCAACAGATCCACTAGATGGTTCATTACACATGATTCTCACTTAATCCTTCTTGATGTTCATAGTCCAATCTCACTCCTTAAGATCATCTACGATCACATCCATGTTGATCGCAACTTGCTTGTTCACTGGGTTGAACAGTTTGTATCCACTAGTCGAGTGATATCCCACCAGGATCATTTGACTCAACTTATCATACAACTTTCTTCTCAGCTGATCTGGGATATGTTTATGTGTTATGGATCAAAACAAGTTTAAGTGGCTTAAACTAGGTTTGACATCAGACTAACATTCTTCTAGTGTGATACCTTCAAGCCTCTTTGTCAGACATCTGTTTAATATGTATGTTGTTGTCGACACAGCCTCACCCGTAACTCATTTGGTAGATGCTTGCTTTTTAAGATACTTCTCACCATATTCACAAGGGTTATGTTATTTCTTTCAACAATACTATTTTGTTGAGGAGTATATGGTGACACCACCTCATGCACAATTCCTTCTTTTGTACATAGTGTGTCAAAATCTTTCCACACATACTATCTACCTCCATATGTCCTCAAACCTTAATCTTGTGACCACTCTGTCTTTCCACCATTGTTTTGAACTTGGTGAAAACATAACTTATACTTAGCAGATTACTCTTTATGTCAGATATGTACAACACATTGGAAATTACTTATTGTATATCATCCTTTCTCCTGATCAGAATATCACGTATACCTTCAGCAGATAGGGTATTTTCATTTACAAATTTTACCTTATTCTTCAATAATGGATTGATGTTGATAAATCAATCTTTTCTTCCAATCACGTGTGACGAACAACCTGAGTCGGGATACCATTGATCTTTGAATCTTTCTTGTTCTTTTATTGTAACCATTAGCATTATTTCATCTTCTTCTACAAGCTTTGCATCACTTTCTTGATTTTTCTTGCCTCCTCGACATTGACTTGCATAATGGCCATACTTTTGACAATTGTAGAACTGAATATGACTTTTATTAGGTTTTCTTCCATCACATCTTCCTCTACCTGCACCACCACCTCTGTTATTGCCTTGGTCAGAAGATTGCCTCTGATTTTATGTACTACCTTCTTGATGGTTTCCTCTATCTTTACCTTCATTTCATTTTCCTTTGCCTTTCTTTTCTTTAATCGTCTTAGCCTGCAAAGTCATGTCACTCTTCGACTTGCTTGCAGTTCTTTCAGTTATTCTTTGTTCATGAGATTCAAGCGTCCCTTGAATCTCTTCTTTTGTCATACTTGACAAATCCTTCAATTCTTTTATGGAAACTACCTGTGATCAAACTTTTATTTGTAATGAACTCAAAATCTTTGATACTACATATTTTGATGTCAACACTTCTCCATGCACTTTGATTTGATTCACCAATTTTGTTACTCTGGTGAATAAATCAGTCATATTTTCATTATCTTCCATCTAAAGCAATCCATACATTATTTTGTGAGTTTGTAACCTCACCTCCTCTACTTTCTTAGCACCTCCAAATGATTTCTTTTGGATGTCTCATGCTTGATTCGCTGAATCTACATCCCATACCTTCTTGAAATTATTAACATCAACATATTGATGGATTATGAAGAGTGTTTTATAATCTTTCTTCTTCAGTTCTTTATATGCAGCTTGTTCTTCATCAGTTGCATTATTGTTGATTGATGTTACACCATCCTTGATGAGATCGCATACTTCTTAGTAGTGACACCACCTTCATTTGCTTGCATCAATTGTCGTAGTTCTTGTTATTCATAATGAGGAGATTCGTTAGAAAATGCTTATTCGCATGATTCATTGTAATTAAATATGTCCTAAAGATCACACAGTCAATGATCTAGATGCCAGATGTTGAGAAAACTCCAATCTTAAAGTTAACCTAATCAATATTTATGAAGAATAGTCAATCTTTCTGATTGATCACGCCTCTTGTTCTTCACTATTTACTCAGGTGAAACAATCACTCCTTGGTTGCAAGATAATTCTACACTACATAAAAAATTAAAAGAAGAAAACGAGACAATTGAAATAATATTAAAAAAAGAAAATTCTGGAGGAGGAAGAAGAAGATTGTATTGTTGTACAAAACGACACTCTAAGTTTTTGCTATAATATGTGTTAATTACAACTGTGATTTTTAAAATTACACAATGCTACTATAAAACTTCTTATTACAAATGAAAGATAGTTACTCTCTATTTGTAATGTGATTATTTGCACTTCAAGTAATAAAAAATAACTAACTCAACTAAAACTAGGCTAAGTTAGTCTTCTTCAACTCTATTGAGGTTAACTCCCTCAACCAAACTATAAACACCCATTCGACATTCATCGAGTACTATAGGATTTGACACAAGGAATTACATATTTAGCACAATAGTGTCAAACCAATTGGCGCATCCATATAACAGATGCACATAGGCGTCAATGGAACTGGTGCATGTGTAACACGGTGGGAGAACTGACTTTAAACAATGTTGCGGATAGCAAGAGTCGCCACCGACTTTTATTTTATCCATAAGGAAAGGTTATAAAAGAACAGGAAAGACCTTAGAGAATATTTTGGGTCCGGGGGGTAGGTTATGAAAAGGGAAGGTGTTAGCACCCTTTTCATCCATGGTTATCCATGGGCTCTTAGGTACTTAAGCTCACTTTTGAATTGTTTTGAAAGTGTAGTGTGTGAATAGCAAAAAATTTCAGAATAGTTTAATAATAATCCGTGTATGGATGTGAAAAAAACTTGTTTGAAAATTTTGTTGGAAATTGGTTTAAGTGTGAAAAAGTTTTGAAGTGAGCAAGTATCTAGGAATAGCCTACCCTAATGTTTTAAGGTCTTTCTTATTCTTTATCCTTTCCTTAGTAAGACTATCCCTACTATAATGGAGTAGGTAGTCCTTACTTTGGATGTTAAGGGACATGTGAGGGACAATTTGACTTTGAAGGCCATTGTGGGATGTAATAAGCACATATAAGGGACCATCATCATTTTTCGAAAGGGACTTGATTCGTAAAGGCAACCATAAGGGACTTTGATGATTTTTTTATTTGAGGGACTTGCTTTATACACCCCACTTAACCATTATTCGTAGGCAACTTGAGGGATATCCTTAGGAAGTGAGACGGCGATTAAAATCGACTTACGTGTGTGACGTGTTTATTTTAATTATCTTTATTTAAAAGTGATCTAAATTTATTTTAATATTACATACATGTTGTTACACTCCCTAATTACTAACCATAATAATAATTAAATAATTAAACAACTTTACATCCAAGAAACAATTACAAAATAATAAGCAAAATAATTAAATAGCAAAGATAAATAAAATATAAATAAGCAATAATAAATAACAAAGGGGGTTAATTCTAAGTTTACTCGGCAAGACATCGCATCTTGTGCCTACGTATCCTTACGGGAGTGGAATCAGAGTAATCGTAGTTCCCCTCAATAGGGAGGTTAGAAACTTCTTGACTGTGGTCAAGGTCTCAAGGGGAATAAACGCATCTTAAGGACACGCTTACGTGGAGTGTAGAAACTCCAAATCTCTACGTTGAAATGTTAAGTTGTAATTAGAGTTAAATTAGGGATTCCACGGCGGGAAACCCTAAAATGAGCGCGGCGGCTCTTTGACCTAATGCTAAGGGTAAAATTGTAATTTTGCCTGCGGCGAGGCATTTGTGAAAATTAGGGTTTGTAGTTTGTAGTTTTGAGGATTTGAAATTGAATGTGTGAAGTTTTACGGACTATTGGCGCGGCGGCCAAACAGTTAGACCTAACCTTCGGATGTGTGCAATGTGACAGAAATAATAGTAAACGCGTGAGATAATTGAATCATGCAAACAGAGAGATAATGTCATAATTTAAACCATGCAAGCAGAAATTTAAAGGCAGAATTTAAAGAGCGATTGTTAAGTTCGCGAGGTTACATGAGAGGAGCAGATACAATATGATAATGAAATTTGAATTGAACAATAATAAAATAAAATAAATAACGGTTCTAGTTATTATTTTAAAAAAAAGATTTTAGTTATTATTTTAAATTTATCTAAAAAAAAGTTTTTCTTAAAAATAATAGGTTTTCATATTAATTTGGAAAAGATGTTAATGTTATTTATTTTAAAAAACAGATTTTTATATTATAACAAATTTTAATAAATTAATGATAACAATAATAATAATAATGGTAATAATAATGATAATAATGATAATAATAATAAATAATGATAATAATAATAATAATAATAATAATAATAATAATAATAATAATAATAATAATAATAATAAAGCAATAATGAATTTTAAATGTGCCAAATAACCCAACAATGTTGCTAACGCAGAAATGCGCTCATCGCAACCAGATCTAAATCGGACGAAACAAAATTTATCGCAAAGAAAAAGAAATTAAGCAAAAAATAGTATTATTGCTCACACAAAAATGCGATCATCGCAACCAGATCGAACTAACACAAATGTCACGCGTCATGCACACAAATGTGCAAACATCGTATCGACATAATTCGATCAAAAATCTTATATATATAAACTCTAACAATTAAAAATTATATATATATAAACGTAACAGTAATAGATAAAGAAAAAGAAATAACGGTAATAGATGAAGAAAAAGAAATAACGGTAAAAGATGAAGAAAAAGAAACAACAGTAATAGATGAAGGAAAAGAAATAACGGTAAACGATGAAGAAAAAGAAACAATAGTAATGGATGAAGAAGAAAACTAAATAACGGCAAACGGCACTCACTCCTCTTAGGTTTTTTTCATTCTCCCCCTTTTCCAACAAGGCAACACATGTATATATAGGGAACAGGGCCGGCCCAATCAATCTGGAGGCCCTGTTTTAATTTAATAAATAGGCCTAAATCTAAAATATATATATAATTTAATAATAAAAAAATACACTAAAAATTCAAAGTATTGTTTAAACTAATAATATCTTTTTATACAATATAAAGTTTCTAACTACTTAAAAAGAGCCTTCCTCCTAACACTTTTTGAAGCAAATTCATCAACCAAATCTTCATATTTTACTGTCTCCAAAAGATCATTTTCAACTGCTATCAACGCCGTCGTCTCACACTCTCACCGTCGCCGTTTTGTTTTTTTCTTTCTAATATTGTTTTGTTTTTGGTTTATTATGTGATGTATATAAACAACTTTGTTTTGGGTTTCTTTAATGCCGACGTTTCATTTTCCTTGGCGTCTTTTCGGTTTTAGGTTGCGTTTGGAATGAGGAAAAATAATATATATTTTAAATTTTTTCATATTAATTAGATTTCAAAAAAAAAAAAAATAGGCCCCCAAAATTTTGGGGCCCAGTTCCATAGAGCCTGTTGCGCCTGTGAAAGGCCGGCCCTGATAGGGAACAAATTAGGGTTAACACCAAATTGTCAATAATGTCCCTAAAGCCCATTTTAAAGCCCAAACTAAATAATTAGTTAAGAAAAAATAAAATTTAAATAATTTAAAATAATTAAAATAAACTTAAAATAAAAACTAATAATCCTATTGATTCCTAAAATAAAAAATATTATAAAAAGAACAAAATTTTTTTCAATATTTTTTATTTTATGATTTTTTGGATATTTTTATGAATAATTTAGAAAAAAGTGAAAAAAATAATATTTTAAAAAATAATTTAATTAAAATACGAAAATAATAATTAAATAATAATAAAAAACTATTTTTGTTATTTTTTTAATGAAAGATAGAAAAATTTAGAGTAAAAATAATAAAAAACAAAAAAAATTACAAAGGTGAGATTCGAACTCTCAACCTTTCACACTCATAACTCCTTACACATGTCCTCCTGCCAATTGTGCCATTTTTACTTTTTAGAAAAAAAATGCATGCCATATGATATTTACCTGCAAAAAGTCAAACGACTACACAAATTTGTTAGTAATTGATTAAATGCAATGAAATGCGACGACAAATCTTAGGGCAAAATTTGGGGTATTACAGTTATTATGATAATATTTCTCACCCAACCTCTCTTTGATGTTGGCAAAAAAAAATCATGAAGTTTGACTTTGGTTTGACCACAGTTGACCTCAGTTTGACCTTTTAACTGCATTGACTGCTTTTGACTTATCTGATCATCTGACTGAGCCAACTTTTGAGAAAAGTCTTGAAGCTTGACATGGGGGTTCTTATACACCTATAAGATGTTATGAAGCTCACTTGAAGTCTTGGAAGTCCATTTAGCCTGATTAAAGTCAAAACCCTAGTTTTGGATGCACTGCTTAGGAGGTGCATTGTCTGAGGGAATTGTCAACTCTTCTGACCAATTGTGAATCTTGTGAACCTTGTGAACCTTCATAAAGTAGCTTGTGGACTTTATGAACTTCATGAAAGGTTATGCAAGTTGTTGGAGAGCTTGTGAACCTTGTGAACCTTCTTAGAACACAAAGTCTTGTATTGTGAGGGCAAATTTTGGGGTGCAACAGCTGCCCCTGTTCAATTTTCTGAAACCTGAGGGGTTAGATTGGTATATTTGCCAATCGTAACCTGGAAGGTTGAAGGGGATTGAACACAAAAGCCCAAAAATTTGCACTCACCAGTGCATGGAGTGATATTGATGGTTGGTTGAACATGATTGAGTGGGCTTAAAGATGCCACTAGGGGAAAGTTCTTCAGTAGTATAATGAGAACTGTCAGGAGTCTGGAGTAATACTGATGTAACAGCATGTCTTCATGAGGATAGAGCAATCAATAATGATAACCCTAAAGCAGTCTTGAAGTGATAAATCTGACCTCAGGAGGATAGAGCAATCAATAGCTCTAAAGCAGTCTTGAAGTAATAATGGCTTCAGGAGGATAGAGCAATCAATAGCTCTAAAGCAGTCTTGAAGTAATAGAATGGCTTCAGTAGGATAGAGCAATCAACAGCTCTAAAGCAGTCTTGAAATAATAATGTGATATGTCTTCAGGAGGATAGAGCAATCAATAGCTCTAAAGCAGTCTTGAAGTAATGATTTCAGGAGGATAGAGCAATGGATAGCTCTAAAGCAGTCTTGAAATAATAATGTAATTTCAGGAGGATAGAGCAATGGATAACTCTAAAGCAGTCTTGAAATAATTAGATGGCTTCAGGAGGATAGAGCAATGAATAGCTCTAAAGCAGTCTTGAAGTAGTAATATGACCTCATGAGGATAGAGCAATGAATAGCTCTAAAGCAGTCTTGAAGTAATAGGATGATTTCAGGAAGATAGAGCAATCAGTAGCTCTAAAGCAGTCTTGAAGTCATGAGAGGCTATCAGGAGGATAAAATAACCCTGAGGTTACAATAAAGCAGTCCCAAAGTAATAAGAAGCTCATCAGGAGGATAAAGTAACCCTGAGGTTACAATAAAGCAGTCCCAAAGATCATAAGCTTGTTTGTTGGATAATTAACCTGAAAACAAGGTAGCATTCTGTATAACAACATTAGTTTATGCTTTATGTATGCATGTATGACATTATGCACTTAGGTAATGTACTATAGATATATATGTTATGGTATGATGTAAATGATGTATGTATGATATGACACTGCTGGAAGTGTCTGGATATCCTTGTATAACAACTGCTGGCCAAGGAAAATAAATCCCGATTCGTTGTTGAAGAATATATAACCCTCCGTCTGCTGGGGATAACAAGGTATAGATAACCTCCCGTTGTTGGGGATAACAAGGTATAGATAACCTCCCGTTGTTGGGGATAGTAGGGTATAGATAACCTCCCGTTGTTGGGGATAGTAGGGTATAGATAACCTTCGTTTTCGTTTGATAGTAGGATAAGTATAACATCCCGTCTTCGTTCATCGTGCCCTTATTGGAAAGTAATTTCCCGTATATCCGTATGAGGATAAAAGAGATGGATATAAATTCCAGGGGAGATTAGACTTTGTGAAAATGGATTAGTCCTACTGATGGTTTGTAACTGTCTTGTAAAGATGAACCGGCAAAGCTTCGTTGAAATCCTTCCCTCGTTCGTCCTTAGTAAATACTATTACTGCATTTTCATGCATTTCTGGTAAACATCAATCATATTAAAAGCATACATGCGTTTCTGGTAAACATCAATCATATTCAAAGGCATACATACATTCAAACACAACCAATGGACGTTTCGCTTATGTAAATAGGGTAAAAGTGAATCTGGATTCAAAAGATGGAATTTATTTATATCGAAAGTGACCCATACACGGGTAAGTTTGTACAAGGAGACATAAACCCTAGTAAGAGAATTTTGTCATGAAGTTTTACAAAAAGAATCAGCTATGTGGGAAATAATCCTATTGAGTTTCAATTCTACTATTGCCACTCAAGTATCTCATCTTCTTGCTGTTGAGACGGAAACGATTGGATTGAGCTTTATCTGTTTGAGCTTGAGTAAGTAGTACAACTGGTTGCAGTTTCATGAGTGATCCAAACGAGACATAGTCATACGCTTTAATCCCTAACTTTTGCCTGGATTGCCCTTTCAGGTTTTCAATCCACCGGGATACCCTTTTTTGCCCAAGCCGCCTTTTCAGGTTTTCGACTTGCCGGGTGTACATCTTTTTATATATATATCCCTAATTTTTGCCCAAACCCTTTTGGTTTGCCGGGATGCCCTTATTTTTGCCTAGGCCTGTCAACCTAGCGGGTCTCTTTTTATGCGTAGTATTTTTTAACTATGTCTGCGTTTACAGGTTGTGGGAAGTCTTCACCATCCATTGTAGTCAGTATCATGGCACCTCCTGAGAACACTGTCTTGACTACAAATGGTCCCTCATATGTTGGAGTCCACTTGCCCCTTCAGTGTCAATCTCATTGCAGTATGCAGGCTTCTCAAATCTATCAATGGTAATCTTGAGAGCTTCATCATCCCAGCTTATCTCAAACATAGATGCCATGGTGGCCAATGCGTCTGCCAACTGATTCTCTCTTCGTGGAATATGTCCAAAAGTAATCTCTTTGAAATGTGGGATCAAAGACAACACATGTTCTCTGTAAGGAATGAGATTATCATGCTTTGTATCCCAATCTCCTTTAATCTGACTTACTACCAGAGCTGAATCTCCATACACCTCAAGGAACTGAATCTTCATATCAATAGCAACTTGCATACCCATGATACATGCCTCATACTCAGCCATGTTATTGGTACAATAGAAACAAAGTCTGGCAGTAATCGGGGTATGACAACCTTCAGGGGAACTAATCACAACACCAACACCATTACCATGTGCATTGGAGGCACCATCAAAAACCATAGTCCATCGAGATCCTTGTTCAGGTCCGTCATATTGTCCAGGTTCTTTGGTAACAGACATAATGTCTTCATCAGGGAACTCAAAATTCATTGACTGGTAATCACCTACTGCTTGATGAGCCAAATGATCAGCAACAACACTCCCCTTAATGGCCTTCTGAGTAGTATACTGTATATCATATTCCGTCAAGATCATTTGCCATCTTGCAATTCTTCCGGAGAGAGCAGGTTTCTCAAATATGTACTTGATTGGATCCATCTTCGAAATCAACAAGGTAGTATGGGTCAACATATACTGTCTTAGTTGGCGAGCAGCCCATGCCAAAGCGCAGCAAGTTTTCTCGAGCAGTGAGTATCTTGTTTCACAGTCGGTAAACTTTTTGCTAAGGTAGTATATTGCCTGCTCTTTTCGACCAGACTCGTCATGTTGCCCCAATACACACCCCATTGAGTTGTCTAATACTGTTAAATACATAATCAAGGGTCTTCCATCAACTGGTGGCATTAAAATTGGAGGTTCTAGCAAATATCTCTTGATTTCATCAAAGGCAGTCTGGCACTCATCATTCCATTCCATCACCTGATCTTTCTTCAACAACTTGAAGATTGGCTCACAGATGGTAGTTAATTGGGAAATAAATCTTGCAATGTAGTTCAATCGTCCCAAGAAACCTCTAACCTCCTTCTCAGTACGGGGAGCTGGCATCTCTCGTATAGCTTTCACTTTTGCAGGATCCACTTCAATACCTTTTCCACTGACAATGAAACCCAGGAGCTTTCCAGATCTAACTCCAAAAGTACACTTGTTTGGATTTAATCTCAACATGTATTTCTTCAACCTCTCAAACAACTTGTGCAGATGATCAAGATGTTGTTCTTCATTCTGAGACCTGGCTATCATATCATCCACATATACCTCTATCTCATGATGAATCATATCATGAAACAAAGCCACCATAGCACGCTGATATGTTGCCCCTGCATTCTTCAAACCAAATGGCATTACCTTATAGCAAAAGGTGCCCCACTGTGTCACAAATGTAGTCTTCTCCATATCTTCAGGTGCCATCTTGATTTGATTGTAACCAGAGAAACCATCCATAAAAGAGAATACCTTATGCTGAGCAGTGTTGTCTACCAGAATATCAATATGAGGAAGTGGAAAGTCATCTTTAGGGCTAGCCTTGTTCAGATCTCTGTAGTCTACACACATACGTACCTTACCATCTTTCTTAGGAACTGGTACCACATTTGCAACCCACTGAGGATAAGAAGTTACGGCCAAGAACCCTGCATTGAACTGTTTCATTACCTCTGCTTTGATCTTTTCTGACATTTCAGGACGCATACGACGAACCTTCTGCTTCTTTGGACGACAATCTTCTTTCACTGGCAAACGGTGAACCACAATGTCTGTATCCAACCCTGGCATATCTTCATAAGACCAAGCAAAGATCTCCACATAGTCACGTAGCATCTGAATCAACCTGTTCTTGACACTGTCCTCTAAATCAGCCCCTATCTGGACCTCTTTTCTGTTTTCTTCAGTTCCCAGATTCACAACTTCGACTGGCTCTTCATGTGGCTGTATAGCTTGTTGTAACAACCTAGCAAGCCCTACAGGTATTTCACAATCGTCCTCGTTTCCGTCTTCAGTTTGATAGATCGGATTCTCGAAATTGTAATTGGCAATAGTAGAACTGTTATCAACTGGATCCAGAGTGGATGAGGATCTGCATTTTAGTGACGCGGGTGTGTGTAAGAACACATAGCTGATAAAGCAAAAATAAAAGAAAAAGAAAGACAAGGAACACAATATTTACGAAAATGAAACGTCCACTGATTTTATTGAATGAAGTATGCAAATGAAATGACAACCCGTAACAAGCACACCATTGTGCCCCGGGTAAGGCACATGGCTTGAAAGTTTTAATTGTTTTAAAAACATAACACAGTAATAGTATTTACTCCTGACTAAAGGAGATAGGGATAACATCTTCAGCTGTCCAATTATTGAGTCCAGCACCCACAGTAGGAAAAATCCATGCCTCCAAGTTGTAGTCTTCATCTTGATCTCCCACAGCATTGATAACCCCTTGATTGGTGATACGAACAGCACGAGCACGACGAACAGCCTTCTGGGACTCTGCAGTGAAACCCAAACCAAACTTGTCAGACTTGTATGGCATATCAGGAAGCTGACCCCAAATAGTACAACCACCTTCTTCCACCACAGCTTTTGAATCATTGAGGGAGGCCATTGCCATTGTTGGAGGGTTTCTGATGACCACAGGAACCTTCTTCACAGCAGGAGGAGTCGCACAATCCTTAACAGCCCAGGGAACCACTTCAAATGACTGACATGGAGTTTCAATGTATTCACCTTCTACTTCCAGATACTTGAAAGTGTTTACATGGCTGACAAAGTATTCTTCCTCTCCAAAGACAGTAACAACTTTTCCATTCACCGGATATCTCAACTTTTGATGTAATGTGGAGGTCACAGCACCTGCCCCATGGATCCAGGGACGACCAAGCAGACATGAGTACGAAGGACGAATATCCATCACATAGAATGTAGCAGTAAACACCTGAGAGCCAACCTTGATTGGAAGATCAATTTCCCCATGCACTACTTTTCTAGAACCATCAAAAGCCTTTACCACAATATTACTGGGCTTCAATACCGTATCTTCAGGACTCAGCTTGTTCAGGACTTCCTTAGGCAACACATTCAGAGAGGAACCATTGTCTATCAGCATATGAGACAGGGTAGTGCCCCTGCATTCAATTGAAATATGCAAGGCCCTGTTATGATCCCTCTTGGCAGGGGTCAAGTCGGCATCAGAAAATCCTAACCCGTTGTCATAGGTCAGGTGAGCAACACAATTCTCAAACTGGTCCACAGAAATTGCATTGGGTACATGAGTCATCTTTAGAAACTTGATCAATGACTTGGCATGAGCCTCAGAACATAATAACAGGGAGAGCATAGAAATCTTTGAGGGAGTATGCCCCAGCTGATCAACAATATCATAATCACTCTTGCGAATGATTTTCAATACTTCTTCCATCTGCTTAGAGAGGTCATCAGCAGCTGGCACATCAGTAGATACAGGCTCAATAACAGGACCCTTGCCCCGAGCATCAGTGGTGGAAGTAACAGCAGGAGTAACTGCACTCTTAGAAGCAACTGGAGGAGAGAAGACTCTTCCACTACGAGTGATCTTGCTAGATCCAGCAATATTATCAATGTCAACAGGCATATCAGGTAAAGGCTCCTGCTTGACACCATGGATGTA
Organism: Lathyrus sativus; assembly: GCA_963859935.3. Lineage (NCBI taxonomy): Eukaryota > Viridiplantae > Streptophyta > Magnoliopsida > Fabales > Fabaceae > Lathyrus > Lathyrus sativus. Next base: position 31,809,846 of record OZ012740.1, on the reverse strand, counting down.
AACATCAGACCCATAGTGCCAAGGCACAGCTTTGTCAGATGTATAAGGAATAGGACCAGGAGTGGTAATGATCAGAGGAGCTACTCTGGCTTCAGCAACAACTTTCACAGGACCTTCAGCAGTAATCTTGATTGGGCCCTGATGAGTGATTTTAATGGGACCCTTTGAAGTGATTCTTAGTGGTACTTTGTCAACCATGTCAACCTCTTCAATCTTCTTACCCTGAGTCAGATGATCCACCATATTTCCTACAGATGCTGGTCTTCTTTCAAACACTATAGTATATTTATCCATGAGACGTTGAATCCCATCTCTCAAAATGAAGCAACTATCCGGCTTATAGGTACAATATAGACAATCTTCATGACAACCTGGAAAGATCCCAGCTTGTACTAACCTCTTTTTGATAACAGACAATGGTGTGCTCAACTCCATAACCGAATAGACATGCAGATATTCATCAATATCTTCATCAATGGCGTTGACAGTCTTCTCGTGATTTGGCATTGGAGCTGTAATCACATTTGGAGTACCTGGTGGATCAAACTCAATTTCTCCAGCATCAATCATATCTTGAATTTTGTTCTTCAAGACCCAGCAGTTATTAGTATCATGTCCTAGACAGTTTGAATGATATGCACATCGTGCATTGGGATTGTACTTGGGAGAGGTAACATTGGGATTCTGAGGGGCCTCCCTCAGGGTAATAAGTTCAGCTTTCAACAAGTGTTGCAATGCCTGAGCCATTGACATGTTGATCTTCGTGAACTGTCTTCTAGCCCTCTGTTGGTTGCCTCGAGGCTGCTCTGTTGTTGCAGGAGTTGGATTTGAAATATGAACTGCACTAACAGACTGATGCCTTCTGTTACGATCAGGCTGACCATACACAGCATTAGATTCTCTCTTCCCAGTGGGAGGCTTCTTTGCAACACCTGATGAAGAAGTGCCCACTTGGATCTTACCACTCTTGATACCATTCTCTACTCGCTCTCCTGTCATGATCAACTCAGTGAAGCCAGATGATGAGCTTCCAATGAGATGACTGTAAAACGGACCATTCAGCGTACACATGAACATATCAACCAACTCCCTATCAGTCAAAGGGGGTTGAACTCTTCCAGCTAAGTCTCTCCACTTCTGAGCATACTCCTTAAAGCTTTCTTTGGCACCCATAGACATGCTTTGAAGCTGCATGCGAGTGGGGGCTAAGTCAGCATTGTATTGGTACTGTCTATAAAACGCTTCAGCAAGATCATTCCAGTCTCTGATGTTGACACTCTCCAACTGATAATACCACTCTAACTGAGCTCCAGATAAACTCTCTTGAAAGAAATGGATCCACAACTTTCTATCAGCAGTGTGGGGTTGAATTCTTCTGACATAAGACCTCAGATGCAATTTGGGACAAGAGACCCCATCATAGACAACAAATGTAGGAACTTTGAACCCAATGGGTATGACCACCCCAGATATCAAGCTCAAATCCTCAAAATCCAGCCCAGATGATTTCTGTAATTCCATAGCATCCATTCTATCCACCAGCATCTTGAATTTGTCTTCGTTAGGCTCATGGTAGTAGTTAGCCTCAGAATCAAAGTCCCCCATAGTGTTGTGGAGACTGCCTCTCTCCTGCTCAGATTCTTCAGATTCATAGTCTTCAACCTGTTCCTTGGTCTTGGCAGGACCTTTGAACCTTCTTCCCATGTTGAGCAACCCAGCAGACCTTCTAGCCTTCTTAGTCTTCTTGGCCAGCAGTGTCTTCAATTCATCCTGCCCCTTAGATAGGTTCAGGATCAGCTCTTGGAACTGTGCATTCTGTGCCTGGAGATCCTTAACTGATTGTTCAAGAGCCATTGCTGAAATAAACAGCGAGAAGATGAGAAACCTGTACACAATTATAAACCTGTGATGCAATGATATGGGAATGCATATGCAATGTTTTCAAGGACCGCAGGATTTAAATTTGCTTAAACAAACAAGAAAGTAACTTTTTATTAGTAATAACTTGTTTTGCCTTTTAGGCTTACAAAAAAATGAAAACGAAATAAGTACAAAAGATGGGGTTTTAAGTCTCCCATGGACGTTTCCTCTTTGTGTTGAGGTATGAGTTGAGGTTTCGTTCCTCATGAAGTAGCTTTGTTAGCTCTAGGATCCTTGCTTGGCTTGCTTTGTAATGAGCCTCGAAAGTATCCCTTTGCTCTTTCAGTTGGATCCATGATCTCTGCAAGTCTTCCATATCAGTAGGCATGTCTGGGTGAAGGATGGTATAAGCTGTGTCTCCTTCAGCAACAGGTTCCATGGTAACTGGTAGGATGGCAGGATATGGCATCATGAGTGTCTGAGCACGAAATCGTACCCATCTGAGATAAGCCTCCATAGGAATGGTGTACTTAGGCTCCAGTGTCTTGCTGTCAATCCTGTTTACCTTTCCCCAAGCTCGGATGAATCTCTGACGGTAACCCTGAAGATCGTTGTCGTAATCAAACACAATGCCCTGAATCAACATGTCATGTGGACCATCGCTCCGGGCGTAACCAAACTGTCGTAAAGCTAGAGATGGGTTGTAGGTGATGCCTCCTCTTATGCCTAGAAGTGGCACATTAGGAAACTCCCCACAACGGTCAATGATGGTGACATTCTCCATAGATCTGGAGCACCAATGGATGTCTGAGTGAGAAAGTGACATGATCCTCTTGGACCATCTGAACCCTTGCTCATTCTTCATTACTGAGCGAGGAAGGTGAGAAATAAACCACCTAGAAAGTAAAGGTATGCAGCACATCAAAGTTCCTCTTGCCCTTGTAGTACGGGTGTGAAGAGAATGTAGGATGTCTCCAAGTAAGGTAGGCACTGGATTGTGACTCAGGAATATGTTGATGGCATGAACGTCTATGAACTGATCAGGATTGGGGAACAACACTAAGCCATAAATCAATAAGGCTAAGATCTCCTCAAAAGCATCGTAGCTCATAGCCTTCAAGAACATTTGAGCTTTATCCACTAATACCTTGGCAAGAATACCTTTAACTCCACTTCTCGTCTCTAGAACAATGTCAGACTTCTTCAGATGTAGAGCTGCAGCAATAACTTCTGGTTTAAGCTCCTTCTCTAAGCCTGTGAATGGCTTCTGATCAAGAACAGGTATACCCAGAAGTTTAGAGAACTCCTCCATGGTTGGAACCAGCTGATAATCAGGAAATGTAAAGCAATGGTGCTTAGGGTCAAAGAACTGAAACAGCACACTCATCATGTCTTCACTGAACCCTGAAGTAACTAGATCTAATAAGTGACCATGTCTCTTGTTGAACTGGGAATGATCAGGCACTAGGGAAACCAACTCCTTGAGCTTAGCAGGTATCCCTACAAAGTTGATCCTGATGGTGTTTCTACGAGCAGAAGCCATGACCTGCAACAAAGAACAAAGATAAATCCTTTGGTCCTTGAAATGGTTAGGGAAAATGATATGCTTATGATGCATGATGATGTCATGATGTCATGCTCAATCACAAACATGTGGCACACACAAACAAGTCACACCATAGCCCTAGGTTTAAAGGCTTGCATGAGGTTCAAAGGCAAGTACCCTCCCCTGAAGTTAGATGGTTCATCCTGTCCTACAAAAGTAACCAGGTTCTAAGGGATCTCAATATCATTGATCCTTCACAAGGGTGGTTGTTCAGAAGGCAACTTACTTGCTAACCAAAACCCTCCAAGTTTAAGATCTCAATGAGCGTAGTATCGAGTGTCAACCAACTTCAGTCTGCACCAAAGCCGGTTACCTCACTACTTTCTAAAGGCCAAGATGAGTTAACTAGGGTTCTAAAAGTCAGTTAGTGCATTGACAACATATGGCAGCCTCAATATTATCCTCAACTTGACTTAAGGAATATAAGCACCAACCAAGAAGTCGCACTAACTATGGCCACCAGATCAACCGTATCGATATACGTCGTACAGTTTCCTTGGTCTATTGCCATTTACCTAAGGTACACTAGATCCGGGTTAGGACCTTTCACACATAAGAGCACCCCAACAATATAATAATAAAGCAAACAAGGCAAACAATTTAAAGTGATCTTAATTCCTAAGGGTACCCCTCTTAAATAGGTCCCCAGCAGAGTCGCCAGTTCTGTAACACGGTGGGAGAACTGACTTTAAACAATGTTGCGGATAGCAAGAGTCGCCACCGACTTTTATTTTATCCATAAGGAAAGGTTATAAAAGAACAGGAAAGACCTTAGAGAATATTTTGGGTCCGGGGGGTAGGTTATGAAAAGGGAAGGTGTTAGCACCCTTTTCATCCATGGTTATCCATGGGCTCTTAGGTACTTAAGCTCACTTTTGAATTGTTTTGAAAGTGTAGTGTGTGAATAGCAAAAAATTTCAGAATAGTTTAATAATAATCCGTGTATGGATGTGAAAAAAACTTGTTTGAAAATTTTGTTGGAAATTGGTTTAAGTGTGAAAAAGTTTTGAAGTGAGCAAGTATCTAGGAATAGCCTACCCTAATGTTTTAAGGTCTTTCTTATTCTTTATCCTTTCCTTAGTAAGACTATCCCTACTATAATGGAGTAGGTAGTCCTTACTTTGGATGTTAAGGGACATGTGAGGGACAATTTGACTTTGAAGGCCATTGTGGGATGTAATAAGCACATATAAGGGACCATCATCATTTTTCGAAAGGGACTTGATTCGTAAAGGCAACCATAAGGGACTTTGATGATTTTTTTATTTGAGGGACTTGCTTTATACACCCCACTTAACCATTATTCGTAGGCAACTTGAGGGATATCCTTAGGAAGTGAGACGGCGATTAAAATCGACTTACGTGTGTGACGTGTTTATTTTAATTATCTTTATTTAAAAGTGATCTAAATTTATTTTAATATTACATACATGTTGTTACACTCCCTAATTACTAACCATAATAATAATTAAATAATTAAACAACTTTACATCCAAGAAACAATTACAAAATAATAAGCAAAATAATTAAATAGCAAAGATAAATAAAATATAAATAAGCAATAATAAATAACAAAGGGGGTTAATTCTAAGTTTACTCGGCAAGACATCGCATCTTGTGCCTACGTATCCTTACGGGAGTGGAATCAGAGTAATCGTAGTTCCCCTCAATAGGGAGGTTAGAAACTTCTTGACTGTGGTCAAGGTCTCAAGGGGAATAAACGCATCTTAAGGACACGCTTACGTGGAGTGTAGAAACTCCAAATCTCTACGTTGAAATGTTAAGTTGTAATTAGAGTTAAATTAGGGATTCCACGGCGGGAAACCCTAAAATGAGCGCGGCGGCTCTTTGACCTAATGCTAAGGGTAAAATTGTAATTTTGCCTGCGGCGAGGCATTTGTGAAAATTAGGGTTTGTAGTTTGTAGTTTTGAGGATTTGAAATTGAATGTGTGAAGTTTTACGGACTATTGGCGCGGCGGCCAAACAGTTAGACCTAACCTTCGGATGTGTGCAATGTGACAGAAATAATAGTAAACGCGTGAGATAATTGAATCATGCAAACAGAGAGATAATGTCATAATTTAAACCATGCAAGCAGAAATTTAAAGGCAGAATTTAAAGAGCGATTGTTAAGTTCGCGAGGTTACATGAGAGGAGCAGATACAATATGATAATGAAATTTGAATTGAACAATAATAAAATAAAATAAATAACGGTTCTAGTTATTATTTTAAAAAAAAGATTTTAGTTATTATTTTAAATTTATCTAAAAAAAAGTTTTTCTTAAAAATAATAGGTTTTCATATTAATTTGGAAAAGATGTTAATGTTATTTATTTTAAAAAACAGATTTTTATATTATAACAAATTTTAATAAATTAATGATAACAATAATAATAATAATGGTAATAATAATGATAATAATGATAATAATAATAAATAATGATAATAATAATAATAATAATAATAATAATAATAATAATAATAATAATAATAATAATAATAAAGCAATAATGAATTTTAAATGTGCCAAATAACCCAACAATGTTGCTAACGCAGAAATGCGCTCATCGCAACCAGATCTAAATCGGACGAAACAAAATTTATTGCAAAGAAAAAGAAATTAAGCAAAAAATAGTATTATTGCTCACACAAAAATGCGATCATCGCAACCAGATCGAACTAACACAAATGTCACGCGTCATGCACACAAATGTGCAAACATCGTATCGACATAATTCGATCAAAAATCTTATATATATAAACTCTAACAATTAAAAATTATATATATATAAACGTAACAGTAATAGATAAAGAAAAAGAAATAACGGTAATAGATGAAGAAAAAGAAATAACGGTAAAAGATGAAGAAAAAGAAACAACAGTAATAGATGAAGAAAAAGAAATAACGGTAAACGATGAAGAAAAAGAAACAATAGTAATGGATGAAGAAGAAAACTAAATAACGGCAAACGGCACTCACTCCTCTTAGGTTTTTTTCATTCTCCCCCTTTTCCAACAAGGCAACACATGTATATATAGGGAACAAATTAGGGTTAACACCAAATTGTCAATAATGTCCCTAAAGCCCATTTTAAAGCCCAAACTAAATAATTAGTTAAGAAAAAATAAAATTTAAATAATTTAAAATAATTAAAATAAACTTAAAATAAAAACTAATAATCCTATTGATTCCTAAAATAAAAAATATTATAAAAAGAACAAAATTTTTTTCAATATTTTTTATTTTATGATTTTTTGGATATTTTTATGAATAATTTAGAAAAAAGTGAAAAAAATAATATTTTAAAAAATAATTTAATTAAAATACGAAAATAATAATTAAATAATAATAAAAAACTAATTTTGTTATTTTTTTAATGAAAGATAGAAAAATTTAGAGTAAAAATAATAAAAAACAAAAAAAATGACAAAGGTGAGATTCGAACTCTCAACCTCTCACACTCATAACTCCTTACACATGTCCTCCTGCCAATTGTGCCATTTTTACTTTTTAGAAAAAAAATGCATGCCATATGATATTTACCTGCAAAAAGTCAAATGACTACACAAATTTGTTAGTAATTGATTAAATGCAATGAAATGCGACGACAAATCTTAGGGCAAAATTTGGGGTATTACAGTTATTATGATAATATTTCTCACCCAACCTCTCTTTGATGTTGGCAAAAAAAAAAAATCATGAAGTTTGACTTTGGTTTGACCACAGTTGACCTCAGTTTGACCTTTTAACTGCATTGACTGCTTTTGACTTATCTGATCATCTGACTGAGCCAACTTTTGAGAAAAGTCTTGAAGCTTGACATGGGGGTTCTTATACACCTATAAGATGTTATGAAGCTCACTTGAAGTCTTGGAAGTCCATTTAGCCTGATTAAAGTCAAAACCCTAGTTTTGGATGCACTGCTTAGGAGGTGCATTGTCTGAGGGAATTGTCAACTCTTCTGACCAATTGTGAATCTTGTGAACCTTGTGAACCTTCATAAAGTAGCTTGTGGACTTTATGAACTTCATGAAAGGTTATGCAAGTTGTTGGAGAGCTTGTGAACCTTGTGAACCTTCTTAGAACACAAAGTCTTGTATTGTGAGGGCAAATTTTGGGGTGCAACAGCATGCATATAATGTTCATACATAGACAACAATTGGTCTGGCGCATGCTCTTTGCTATAATTTCTTTTGTTTGAAACATGAATAAATTGATATATACTTGAGAAAGATGGTTAGTTGGGAAAGATGGTTATTTAAAAGAAATCAAGATCAGAAGTGAAAATAACATATTTTTTTACCAAAAAAAAGTGCATTTTTAACGTGATAACTAAATATTTTATTGTAAAAATTAGTAAGATACATGTTCATCCATACAAATCTATCAATTTGTTATAATAGATGATTGTACAAATACACCATTTAATAACGAATAATAATGAAGTAGAAATAAGTTCAAACAAATATTATATAACATCAAATAAATGTAATTTGACAACTATATAATTTAAATTTTATTTATACACCAAATTGAACCAAAATTGGTAATAACAAACACTAATATAGGATAAAAAAACATAAGAAACTACAATGACGTCATGACATAGAATTAGATCAATTTGTGAACATGTATAAATAAATAATTAAAGCTAAAAAAATTATTTAAGAAACGTCAATTAATTATTTGTAATTTTATGTGATAATTAATACTCCACCTATTCTTATTTATAAGAAATTTTTTATTTTTTAGATTCATTGAGAAACTAATGTATCTAATCTATATTATCTAGGTGTATTATCTATTCAATTAATTCAAAAAGTAAATTTTTTTATTTATAAATAGGACCAAAGGTAGTAATCATGTTAAGCCAACTGGTTCAAACCCGCGGCATACCACATGTTCACCTTTAAAAAGGATGAATTCAAACCACTAGACTACTTGACCATAAAAAAAAGCTAACAGTATAGATAATATAGTAGAAATTTTAACCTATCAAATATTATGGAAAACTTCTTTGAATAACATTTGTTGTTGTGTCCAAGTTTTTTTCTGCTGGTTGTCGCTACGTGAAAAATACAGGGTCACCACCAAACTTTATTTGTTTCAAAGGAAAAGAAAAATATTGATAAAACCCCTAAAGGTAAAGAAAATGGTCGTCCCAATCAAATTCGGGTTCGAAAGTCGATTATGTAAGAGGAAGGTATTAACACCCCTCACATTCATTATACTCAATAAAACCATTTTGATTGTTCTTTGTACCGATGAATGTTATTATCTAAATGTTACTTGTTATTCGTTTTGATTAAGGGGAAAATAAGTTTTTAATTAATGTGCTCGTCAAGATTTCAAAATCTTGTGCCTACATATTTCCATACTGCAATGAGAAAATCAGAGCTTTCTATTTTGTAGTAGAAAATGAGCGTTTATTGGTTATTTTTATTGAACAATATCAATGTTTGTGTCCTAGAAATTAACGTTGCTAGTATACTCGCCAGACTTAGGCATTTGTTTGTTTGCGATATAATGGATGTGCTTGGATTGTATTCTAGCAGTTAAATATTGCTTGTATGCTCGCACATGAGAGGCTTAAGTGTTATTTGTACTGCGGTAGAAGGGAAGTAACATGTCCTTTATGAAAGGTTTTGAGTACCCTAAGGAAAAAAAATAAGTTTGATGGGTTGTGATTGATTTTAGATTGAGAAAATTATCTTGATTTGAATTGCACTAAAGTCTATGAGCGAAGACGAATACTTTGAATAATTGGGGCATACGTCCCGTATCCAAAGATACTCAAAACAAGGATGAGAATCATCCCTTCCAGTCTTCTTTGTTGCTTAAGACTCGTGGCGTACAATTCTCATCGTATTTTTAAATGTTTTCGATTTTATTTGAAAAAAGGATTTTACCCTTAAATAGATAAGGAAAAGGAAAAGAATGTGAATGGGGTAAAGTAACATGTTGTCGTGCTTTGGTTCTGGGTATTTGAAAAAATGAAAGGATTGATGGTTTATCTAAAGGATCAAGTATGTAATCAAGTCAAATATCTAATAAAATTTAAGTGATCAAGGGACTTGTGATCACTTAAATATGGATGAAAACCTAAAGAAATATACAATAGTTTATGCAAAGTTACCTAAAAGGTCTAAATCAAAACATGTAATTAATTGATCAAAATGAGATTTGATCAACTAATCAAATGGGAACATGTCAAAAATTACATACCAAGCATATGGAATATGTGGAATCAACAAGGCCTTGAAAATTGAAATAATCATGTCAATTCTAATTTCTAATTAACCATAAAATGAAATTAGAAGAAATAAATTAGCTATTAAATTCAATTGAAAGTTAATCCTAATCATTTGAGATTAGAAATTAAATTCTAACAAAATTAATCCAATTAAGAATCTAATCTCATGAATTGAGTCTGATTAAATTGTCCATTTAAATATGTTAGAGAAAAATGATTAAAAGAAAAATAGACAATAGTTAAAAAATGGAGGGAAAAAAAACAAAGTTGTTTGGGGGGTAAATTCATGAAGAGGGTGTGCAATTAGATTGGGTGCAGGGACTAAATTTGTGGAAGCCTAAAAGTTATGTTTTTTAATTGAAAGAGAAAAAATAAGAAGGGGGGGGGGGGGGGGGGAGGGGTTTAAATCCATAACAGGGGTGATAAAAGTAAAAAAAAATTGCAAAAAGGATTTAGAATCTGTTCAAAAAAGAGTCGGTCAACATAAAAAGGAAGGGTCAACACTGCAAAGGATCATGTCTGTTGGATCCAGCGTTGACCAGATCTGATGGCTTGAAATAGCGCACGCACACTACACTGCATGCATTGGATCATTGTATTTTGTCCTTTTGCTAGAGTTGTCTTATTTGCCATGTTGATGGCCATTGGCAGCGCGCCATGTGACACTACTCATAAAAAGAAAAAGAAAAAAGGCAATGCCATGTGTCATCCAACTGTGAGTTTTGGACATTTTCATTAATGTTCGTCATTTATTTTGCACACATTCATAAAATATGATCTACTAAAAATTATTAAATCAAATAAATAATATGCGAATTATATATCACCAGACTCTATATTTCGCAAGGAATCCAAATATGCGATTGAATTTTGCAAATGAGTCACAAATTTTGAAAAATTGGGCGAAAAAGTGAAAAATAAAGTGTGTAAAGAATCAATCGATTCACATTTTTTATAATAATTCGCGAAAAAGTAATCACATACTCAGAATCGCAATGAAAAATCACTTCTAATGATATATTCACGTGTAACTAACAGTTAAGAATTAAAAAAAACTATTTTCAAGTTATGCGTTCCATGCAAAAATAAGTAATTATTCAATAAGCAATTCCAAAACAGTAGCTTAAATCAACCAACCAACAAACATCTAATAATTTATGGCAATAGTGTGGAAGGGATAAAGGATTATCGACAGAAAGGATGTTTGCTCCAGTTAGTGTTAAAAATCTGAGTGTCGAAGAAAAATACGGAAAACTTCAAGAATAAGTTCTTTTAATCCAATTAACTTCCAAGTTTGATAATTATTCTTAATGATGAATGAATGTAGAAGATGAATCTTGAATGTAGAATATTTATGAATAGGTTTGAATTGATGAACTTTAGATGACGATTATTGATGGAACTTGATAAACTTTAGATGATGATTGTTGATATAATATAGAAATTGTTAATGATAACGTAGAAATGGTTGATTGATGATTTGTTGAAGTTGGATTATGGCTAAGTTCTACCATTTTAGAACTTCAATGTGAAGTTCTAAATGGTGATAAATATGAACTTTGGTGAGGGTGAGGGAGAAGATGAATTAAGAGAGAATTTGAGAGGAAAAATGGTTGAAAATAGTGGTTAATTGTGAACTTTCTAAGTTAGGTTAGTCCCCCAAAATATGAGAAATAACATGTTTATATAGACTTTGTAAATGAATAATTACCATTGGGATGTGATCTAAATAATAGGTTTATCAATCGTTAGAAATTAATTTAATCCTTAGTTGCGGATCACTAATTTCAACCCTTGGATTAATAGTTAATAATGGTTAGGATTGAAGGAAAATTGGATTGAAAATGGAAGTTGGAATTCGTGTTTGTTTGGAATTTATTTATGTTAGTTTGGTAGTTATAATAGTTAAGGGTTAATTGGGTAATTTAATGATTATGAGGAATGAGGTAGTTAGATGCCAATGGTGTTTGAGCTTAGCAAAAGTACCAAGTTGGAATTTAAGGCAAATGGTCACTAGTAATTAACTTGAATTTGAATGCTTTTGCCTTGATTCTTCTACCACCTTTGGCTTGAATTTTAATGAATCATCCAATGATTTTATGTACCTTTGGAAAGTGATTTTGTATTTAAATTAAGCACTTTTGAATGGCGTAAACTCATGAATTAAATTCTAAAATTTTGGGCTTGAAACAATGTTGGAAAGTGTTGAAAAACAAGCTATGCAAGTGAATTGATGGAAGATAAAATTTGTTAGAAATTATCACTTGACATAATCATGACACAAGTTATTTGTAATGAATGGATGATGAACCCCTTGATTTAATGCTTGTAGAGTAGGTCTAGGAAAATTCAGAAGCTAAAACCGAGTCATTGGTCGAAAGTTGATAAAAAGTCAACAGTTGACCAAGAAGTCAATTGTACCTAAAAGATGTAATTTTTTGCTTTCTTTCTTTATAATTTATTATTTTAATTTGTATATCAAGAAATATGCATTGTGTCATGAATTTCCAATAAATGAATGAAATTTTCCTTGAATCCAAGCAAGCTTCTGAATTAAGTGACAGTCATTCTAATCTCCCAGCTAACCATGAAAATAGATGATCCACACCATAAGTAATATGAGAAATAAACTCAAATAATTACCAGGTATTATCTACCTTGAAAATCCACTTGAACTGATCACATCCATTATTACCGGACCTTTGGCCTAAATTTGTTACAATATGCAAATGTCGATGAATGACCTAAATGCATGATCAAATAGACAAATGTATGCAAATGAATAAAACCATAACCCATGCGAATTGAATGAGGAGGGAAGGCAAATTTTGGGGTATAACAATGGTCATGAATTAAGATTTTCAATTTTTCTTTTGATTTGACTCTTGAATATGCAACATACAGCTGACCATGACTAAAAATCTCTCTTGGCAAGTATAAACCAACATAGTCTAATGAGTGGCCTTGAAACTTGTTATGGTCATGGAAAAAGTGACAATAATTGGAAGTTCTCTTCTTACAAGCTTGAATGGTCATGGTGATTGTGTTGGAGAGATAGACATCCTTAAAAATATAAATAATATTTCCAATATTCTTTCCATATATTATTTTAACTTCAATGACCTGGTTACTAAGTCTGGAAACTATAAATCTTGTACCATTACATAACCCCTCTGATTGATTCAAATTCTATAACAACATAATAGTTGCGCCTAATTTCAACTTTATTAAATGATTTGTTAAGAAGTTTTTAAACTATTTGAGAACTATAGTGTTAAATATTCAAAAGTATCAAAGTCATTAGATTCAGGTTTGTCAATTGAATCACAACTTAGATATTCATTTTTATCTTTTACAAATAAAAACATATTTATTACTATTTTGTAACCTTTATCCAAATAAAGTGAAAGTAAAGTATTGATTGAGAATGCGATGAATTACTTGTTATACTTTGTGACATAATCATTAATATCATATATAACTTCAATAGTGAAGTCAAGATTGTCCTACTTTGAAGATAGTTAGGGTCCTTGTAGTTGTTAATCAAATCGGGATAAGTACTTGTAATAATCGCTTCAATTAGGTCATTAAAATCAAATATTAAAAACTCTTTTGGAATTGTAATGTTAGTGTATCCATCAATTGAATCAAACATTTTCCCATCACAAATATTTATAATGTATTCTGAAATGTTGGATTTCCTCCATTAATGACGAAGTTGAACCATTTTGTAGCTGCATATTCTTTGTAAGCCTTAGCACTTTGCAACGAGACCAAATACATGAAGTATTGATTGTTGCATGAACAATATCACTTATACTACCTCTTAATATTATCTTCAAAGCAATTTATTTTCACTCATAATATTTTTTAAACTCTTGTCAAGTGTTTCAATAGAAAACTCACATGTCATGGGAGTTTCATCTAATATGATTAAATTTGTTAACTTCAATAGGTCAACAAGTTCAAATTTCTTGTCTATATTGAATATGAATGTTTTAATGTTTGAGACTAGAATTTGTGAGTATCTTGTGCTGCTGTCCATATTCCATAGCATGAAAGGTATTATAATCTATGTAAAGTATATTTACAAAATATAGTTCAACATCTGTTGTGAAAGGTATAAACTGGTTTTTGAGATTAAGAAGTCAACAAATAAAGGACAACATCATAAAGAACAACATGATAATGTAAACATGGACAACATCTTATAGGAAAGAATTACAATGTAAACATGGACAATATCATAAGAATCTAATAAATAATCATGTGTATTTGTTAGTTTTGATTGTGGTTTAATATTCGATAACAACATTAAGATGAATTGTTTTTATAGCATGAAGTTGTATGAATAAATAGCAGGATAGTAGGCTGGATCAAAACAATAAAATTGTTTTTATGGTAAAAAGTTGTATGAATAAATAACATGACATTAACTAAGATCAAAATAGTAGGATTGTTTTTATAGCAGGAAGTTATCATGAACAAATAGCAGGTTAACAACTAGGATTAAAACAGTAGAATTGTTTTTATAGCAGAAAGTTGTATGAACAAATAACAGGACAACAAATTGTTCAACATGTGATTTATTGTTCTTATAAAGAGGTTTTAACACATGCAGTATTTATATGAATTAAAAGGACAACAACTATTTCAAAGAATTAGCTCAATTCTAGAAGAATTGATGGAATAAATAAATAAACTAATTATAGTTTTATAAAAATGTGATTTAGTAAAAACTCAATTCTACCCGAACCTTTGTTAATATACTTTAATGAGTATTTTATTGAAGTACACTAATTTCACCATTCCATGTTGATGTGTGATTCATACTTCAATAGCAAATTTGGGTTGTGAGGAACAAAATGACCGTTATGAATGATGATTCCATTTTTCACAATTGTGGGCCCATTATCTTTTTTTATTATAAATAGGATACTACTTTGAACATTTGTCATCCTTCATGCACGGTGAACTTTTGTTAGCCAAATCACAAGGGTCATGAACCATATGATTCTTAATTAAATTGTACAAATTCAGCTCCTTCAAATGATCTGGTACTTCAACATTGATAATTTTATTTATATCTGCAGGACTTGGGTATTTGTTAGATTGATGCAAGAAAATCAGGATGTGCACATGTGACAGTCCTTTTTTTTAGAACTCAATAACGTACATATCTATAAAAGATAACACAAAATTTATTAGCATATAAAAAAGATATAGTAAATAGGTTCAATTGAAAAGGTGTGTGTGTGTGTGTGTGTGTGTGTGTGTGTGTGTGTGTGTGTGTGTGTGTGACTTGGTGCATAAATTTTGAAACTAAATAGTCTAATTGAAATATGGACAGCAACACAAGATACTCACTAATTTGATATTTCATGAAATTGTTTAAGATACACACACACACACACACAAAAACACACACGCGCGCGCGCGCGCACACACACACACACACACACACAAACAGACACAATTGATGCAAATGGAAGGTGTTGCACCCCAAATTTGTCATACCTTTACATGATTTCTAGTGTCACATTATTTCGAATGAATAAAATGGCACAATTGGCAAGAGACCGTGTGTAAAGAATTGTGAGTGTGAGAGGTCGGAAGTTTGAATCTCACCTTTTTCACTTTTTGTTTTTTCTTTTATTTTTATTCTAACTTTTCTATTTTCATAAAAAAAAATAAAAAATAGTTTTTTTATTATTTAATTATTATTTTCGCATTTTATTTAAATTATTTTTTAAAAAATATTATTTTTTCACTTTTTTTTCTTCATATTATTCATAAAAACATCCAAAAATCATAAAATTAAAAATATTAGAAAATATTTTATTCTTTTTATAATATTTTTAATTTTTAGTATAAATAAATAGAGTTTTAAGTTTATTTTAATTTGTTTAAATTTTATTTAGTTTTGACTAATTATTTAAGTTGGGCTTTAAAGTGGGCATTAGGTTAGATTTAACCCTAATTTGTTACCTATATAAACATGAGTTGCATTTGAGAAAAAGGGGGAAGGAAGAAGAAAAGGAAAAGAGACAGAAAGAGCTGAGGAGGAGTTTTGAAGAAGAGAAGGTCCAGAAGATCAACAAGAATCATCATCACATTCCTTCATTAAGCATCATCATCAACAAATCCCAACCGCTAACGAGGTGAGCATTTAATTTTGTAAATAACGGAATTCCTGAGTTTCATTTTTCAGGTTTCAGCAAGACAAAGAGGGAGGGATAACTGGCAAAGAAGAAGGAAGTGAAAAACTTCGAAATTCGTCAATGGCCGTGGGAGCTGCCGCCGTTTAGGAAGAAGAAGAGGGATTTGGAACAAAACCTAGAAGATGTCTCCATGAATACCGCCCTCCCCTTTTTATTATTCGGTTTTCTTTTATTTTATTTTATTTTTATGTAATTTAATGTTAAATTTTATAATTTATGATTTAATTAACTTTTATAACTTATAGTTAATTTATTTTTTAAATAACTAATAATTAAAATTTTTTTTAATAACTTCTAGTTAGTAAATATTTTTTTAAACAACTAATAATTACTTTATTTTTTAAATAACTAATGATTAAAAACATTTTTTAATAGCTTCTAGTTAGTAAATTTTTTCATAACTTATAGTTAGTAATTCTTTTTTTAAAGTTATAGTTAGTAATTCTCTTTTTAACTTATAGTTAGTAATTTTTTTTTAATAATTAATAGTTAGTAACATTTTTTTAATAGTTAATTGTAATTAAAAAAAATATTTAGATTTTTAATTTAAATTAAAGTTTTTAATAAATTGTAATTAATTATTTTAAATAAAAATTCAAAAAAAATAAAAATCTCCTAACCGTTCGTGTTAACTGTTCATCTAACTTTCATCGTCTCTCGTTTGGCTTTGACTAGTAATCATTTTAGTTTCCGTAGTTTTTTTATGGATGTAATTTATGCGAGGCCATGATCACGGTTATTTTTATTTTTTGCATTTTGGGGATTTGTAATTTACGCGAGTGATCATCACGATGCTTTCTTTACCGCTTTCATTATTTTCCGTACTTTATTTCTGCCGTATAATAATTTGCTATATCCTGCATGATTTGCCGTTAGAATCCCTTCCGAAGGATTAGGTCTAACAATTTGACCGCCGAGTCAATAACCCTAATCTTTGACCATTTCAAAACCCTAAATTGACTAGGCGTCCCGCCGTGGACGAAAACGCCTTTTACCCTAACATTAGGTCAAAAAGTCGCCGTACTCTATTTTTAGGGTTTCCCGTCGTGGAACATCTAATCAACCCTAATTTCAACCCTAATTTAATTAACAATTTCAACATAGAAATAGGAGTTTTAAGACTCCACGTAAGCGTGTCCTTAAGAAACGCTTACTCCCCTTGAAACCTTGACCACAGTCAAGAAGTTTCTAACCTCCCTTTCGAGGGGAACTACAATTACTCTGATTCCATTCCCGTCAGGATATGTAGGCACAAGATGCGAATCTTGCGAGTAAACTTAGGACTAACCCTTAGGTCCTTTAGGTCACTTTATCCCTTAGCACAATATATATTTTCAAACAGATAATGAAAATAAAAAGGCATACATTAAACAAAAGGTTCCTGTAGAGTACTACAGAAGTTTAGGGTGCTAATACCTTCCCTAAGCTTAACCAACCCCTTACCTAGGTCTCTCCCCGCATTGTGCTTACGATGCAAAAAATAGGTTTTCCCTCTTTTGACATTTTCCTTCGGATAAATCAAGGATCGGTTGTGAATTAAAATTGTGATTCAAACAAATTAATAGTTTGATATCCTATTTCCACCGCAACAGAAGATGGCGACTTCACTAGGGACCCTCCTAACTTTTAAGGGTTACCCCTATTTTGTTTATTGCATGCTATTTTATTTTATTATTTATCTGTATATATTATTGTACCTTAGGGGTATTTATTGTTGTGAGATAAGTCCTGCACCCGGACTTGAGCGACCTTATTATAAGATGGGGGTATATTCAATGAGGCTTATAAGGAGAGAGTCCTGACTAAGCTGACTTGAGAATCACCGCTCAGTTGAGACCCTTTCGAAAATGGGTTGGTTGAACGAGTATAGTCGTGAAAACTTTTACTATTTTCGGCGAGGAGTCTGTGATACTGGGGACCATAGTACCTTAAAACCACTTTGGCCTTATATAGGACGTAGTGCGGGAACTATGAGGGAGTAGTCCCAAAATAGTTGCTACGCGATGCTACACTCAAAAGAGGTTCTCTTGAGAATATTATTAACCCCCGAGTCAGTCGAAAAGTTGATAATATCCGAAGGATGGACTGATGACTTTGGACACCGATTTAGAACCCTTGTTCTGCAGGTACAATTAACCCTATAGTACATACCTCTTTGAGAAGGGTAGACCTTAACTCCATTCATTGTCCTCTAACCTAGGACCTTTGTGTGTATTTGTGCTTTGCATACATAAAGCATCATATCATTCCTAGTTTTAAGGAATTCAACAGTCCTTTGCAAATTCAAAAAGTCCTACATTTTAAAGTCTAAAAACTTTTCCAGCTTTCCTAAAAATGTTTGCAATCGACCGTTGAAATTCTTGAAACCATTGCATGGCATTAGCATCACATTTTTGCATTGCATTTTCCCCCCGGTTTCTCATTCTCGGTCCTCTCGTCTTCCAGTGCTTCTTTGAGTCGTCAAACTGATTCCTCGACACAGATATCAGACCATAGCTAATTATAGACGTCAGATGTCAGAACAAGAGGGACATAACGCGGAAGTCCGAATGGAGATCAATGAGTTGAAAGCAGGCATGACCAGGCTTACCGAGATGCTTCAAGTACTGATTGCCAGAGGAGAGCCTCCTCAAAGGACCGTCATTCATGAAGTTTCGAGTGTTGATCCACCTTCTGTTTAAATGCCACCCTCTACTTGGCCATATTTTGGTTTACCTCCTAACTACTCTCCACCTCTTGCATCTACTGCTACGATTAGTCAGACTGTCAGGCCGGTTTTTCAAGCTCCCGTCCTTGTCGAGACCAGACCTGTAGTCCATACTGTTAATCAGAATGTCCAAGCTCCTTTCTTTGACAACAATGCTACTAGTGCATCAAAAGTGAAGCTTTAGTCCGACTTCAGCAAACTATCTTCTTAAACGCCAATGTTTCAGACAGGACGAATCACGAATTTAGTCATTAGGCCTTTTGTATCTCGTTGTTTGTACTTTCCTTATTGTTACATTAGCTGTTTGCTTTCGAATTATGTTTATACTTTTACATTAATGAACTGCGCATTGCAATTTTGATTTAATTTATTTTATCTATTATTTGCATCTTTACACTTGGTCTTTCGAATATTTATTCTTTGTCCAAAATTTTGATATGCAAAGATTGGAGGGAGGATGACGAAAACGTTATACTCATAACTGTTGTTAGTATGCTTTCAATCAAAACTTTTTTGATCATGTAAGGCATTGTTTCAACTCCCAAACACTGGAGAAATAAGGAAGTTAATCCCTTGTCACCCCCTTCGAGCCTAGAAGTTATAGTTTCTTTCTTTACAAAAAAGCCGTGATCTTAACCTTGGGATGGGTAGTTCTCAGTTAACTCGGTTGTGCTTTCCTATAATATACCTTTCATATAAAGGTTGCACTCACAATCTTCCTTCGCACACAACAAACAAGTGTCGAAGATGGTTTCTAATCAAAAGAAAGATGATGGTTCACCGTAATCATTAAAGTCAAGCAGTCACTTTCTTTCAAAAAATAATAAAATAAAGTAAGCCCGCTAAGTCAAAACCTATGAAGGAGACTTAGGCAAAACTGGGGCATCCCGCTGACTCTGTGCTTTAAAAGAAACAGTTCAGGCAAAAGTTAGGGATAACAAAAAAGAGGAGATCTTTAATCCTTACCCTAGAAATCCTCAATGTCAAAACAACCAGATGTTATAGGGAAGTAATGGCTGCCTTTTCATAGGTCCCTTGACTTTTGAACCATCATTGCTACCATCAGTGTAATTCCTAACCTATAGGAACCTGAATGCATAATATGAGTTAATTGAGCGTAGGAATGAAGATTACCACGTAGATGGGGTGGGTATAAATAAATTTTGAGCCTTTATCCTTTGTTTCATAAACCGTGAACCAGGCCACATTACAACCCTCAAAAGACCTAATTGAAGCAAGGTTATTTTGAAAGTATACTACAACAGGGTTACGTAAGCTGACTCCTAAAGATCTTTGTGAATCATTTATTTTGGCAGTACACCTTTATTTTAAACTTTGAGCGTCTTGAACCGCCATGTTCTGACCAACGACTCATTTATTTTTCATCTTTCACAAAAAAAAATTTTGATTTCAAAAGTTGCATGAGCTTTGCATTACCATGTTTGTATGAATATTTTTGTTTGCAAACTGGCTTTCCTCTAAGGAATTTTCAAACGATGAGAATCTTGGTCGGCGATCCTATCAGGGGCAAGTTCCTTCCACATCCTGTCTAAGAATAAATTCAAGATTTGTTCAAGACGAGGTATTCTCAGATTTGGTTTATCCCAAAGATTTTTCAGGACTCATACTGGGGCAGTCCTTCTAAGGGTACAGTAAAACAATCACTTTCAGAATCAGACAAGCTGAAGTAGTTATCAGCTCATTTATAACAAACAGCTAATCTGGGGAAGTTTACTTGAAGGATCCCCAGGCAGGTATTCATCCTTCCTACAAGGACCATCAACCTAATTACAGTTTAGCAGAGTGGCAGTGATGAATGTGTTGAGGAATCGGTCTTCCAGTCGTGTCATCTCACCAAAAGAGTCGAGTCTTGTTGTCGACATCTGCAATTTCATTTGATCATATATCATAGTATTATTCATATATATCTACATATCATGAGTGTTTCATCCTTATTTGCATTTCTCCTGAGGTCGTGTTTTATCCATGTTTTACCTTGTAGTCAAAGTCCAACTCACTTGGCACCTACCAAACAAATTTTGCATCGTGTCTATCTGACGTTCTTCCAGATATGACATTTCCTATCCGATGGTTTTCCGGAAAAGTTTCTCTTTCTAATGGTTTTCCATATTGAGTCTTTGTTCTGATGGTTTTCCAGAACTTATCTGATGGTTTTCCAGATATCCCTTCAATTCTAATGGTTTTCCAGAATTTATCCGATGGTTTTTCGGATATGCTTTTCTTTCTGATGGTTTTTCAGATTGAGTCTTTGTTCTGATGTTCTTCCAGAACTTATCTGATGATTTTCCAGATATTCCTTTGATTCCGATGGTTTTCCAGAATCTATCCGATGGTTTTCTGGATATGCTTCTCTTTCTGATGGTTTTCCAGATCGAGTCTTTGTTCTGATGTTCTTCCAGAACTTATCTGACGGTTTTCCAGATACTCCTTTCGATTCTGATGGTTTTCCAGAATCTATCTGACGTTTTCCCGGGTTTGTGTCTCTTTCTGATGGTTTTCCAGTTTGAGTCTTTGTTATGATGTTCTTCTAGAACTTATCTGATGGTTTTCCAGATTAACCCCTGTGATTCTGATGGTTTTCCAGAATCTCCATGATGTTTTTCCGAGTGTCTCTAGTGTGTTTCAGAATTCATTCGATGTTCTTCCGGATGTTTCTGATGTTTGTTTCTCCCTGTATATTTTCCGATGATTCCTGAAGATCCCCCTTGATCTCTTCGTGTAAAGGAATGCCCCAGAAACTCTAGCATTTGTCGTATACCTGATCCTACTGCCGTGTGGATCCTGTGTTACCTTGTCATCCTAGAGTGTCAGTCGGTCATGCCTGAATCTCTTAGATATCTCCCTTGTATCATCGTGTCGTCTGCATCCTTGCATTCATCATTCCATCATACGCATCATATTAGATTCATGGCATTGTCAGCATTATAGTTCGTTTTATTTTGTCCATATCATTGCATAGCGATGTGTCTAAGGGAAAAAAATTCGGTTATCTGTATTTAAGCCCTCCACCGTGATTCCTCGAGTCTCTGCTACTCATATCATCCGGTGAAGCTATTTAAATAGGGGCATCTGTTGCACCCCAAATTTGTCCTACCTTTACATGGTTTCTAGTGCCACTTTATTTTGAATGAATAAAATGACACAATTGGCAAGAGACCGTGTGTAAGGAGTTGTGAGTGTGAGAGGTCGAAAGTTCGAATCCCACCTTCTTCACTTTTTGTTTTTTCTTTTATTTTTATTCTAACTTTTCTATTTTCATAAAAAAATAACAAAAATAGTTTTTTTTATTATTTAATTATTATTTTCGTATTTTATTTAAATTATTTTTTAAAAAATATTATTTTTTCACTTTTTTTTCTTCATATTATTCATAAAAACATCCAAAAATCATAAAATTAAAAATATTAGAAAATATTTTATTCTTTTTATAATATTTTTAATGTTTAGTATAAATAAATAAAGTTTTAAGTTTATTTTAATTTGTTTAAATTTTATTTAGTTTTGACTAATTATTTAAGTTGGGCTTTAAAGTGGGCATTAGTTTAGAGTTAACCCTAATTTGTTACCTATATAAACATGAGTTGCATTTGAGAAAAGGGGGAAGGAAGAAGAAAAGGAAAAGAGACCGAAAGAGCTGAGGAGGAGTTTTGAAGAAAAGAAGGTTCAGAAGATCAACAAGAATCATCACCACCTTCCTTCATTAAGCATCATCATCAACAAATCCCAACCGCTAACGAGGTAAGCATTTAATTTTGTAAATAATAGAATTCCTGAGTTTCATTTTTCAGGTTTCAGCAAGACAAAGAGGGAGGGATAACAGGCAAAGAAGAAGGAAGTGAAAAGCTTCGAAAATCGTCAATGGCCGTGAGAGCCGCCGCCGTTTTGGAAGAAGAAGAGGGATTTGGAACAAAACCTAAAAGTTGTCTCCATGAATACCGCCCTCCCTTTTTTATTATTCGGTTTTCTTTTCTTTTATTTTTTTTCTCTGTAATTTAATGTTAAATTTTATAATTTATGTTTTAATTAACTTTTATAACTTATAATTAATTTATTTTTTAAACAACTAATAATTAAAAACATTTTTTAATAACTTCTAGTTAGTAAATATTTTTTTAAATAACTAATAATTACTTTCTTTTTTAAATAACTAATGATTAAAAACATTTTTTAATAGCTTCTAGTTAGTAAAATTTTTCATAACTTATAGTTAGTAATTCTTTTTTTAACTTATAATTAGTAAATTTTTTTTTTATTATTAATAGTTAGTAACATTTTTTTATAGTTAATTGTAATTAAAAAAACATTTAGATTTCTAATTTAAATTAAAGTTTTTAATAAATTGTAATTAATTGTTTTAAATAAAAATTCAAAAAAAAAATAAAAATCTCCTAACCGTTCCTGTTAACTGTTCATCTAGCTTTCATCGTCTCTCGTTTGCCTTTGACTAGTAATCTTTTTAGTTTCCGTAGTTTTTTCATGGATGTAATTTATGCGAGGCCATGATCACGGTTGTTTTTATTTTTTGCATTTTGGGAATTTGTAATTTACGCGACTGAACATCGCGATGCTTTCTTTACCGCTTTCATTATTTTCCGTACTTTATTTCTGCCGTATAATAATTTGCTATATCCTGCATGATTTGCCGTTAGAATCCCTTCCGAAGGATTAGGTCTAACAATTTGACCGCCGAGTCAATAACCCTAATCTTTGACCATTTCAAAACCCTAAATTGACTAGGCGTCCCGTCGTGGACGAAAACGCCTTTTACCCTAACATTAGGTCAAAAAGTCGTCGTACTCTGTTTTTAGGGTTTCCCGTCGTGGAACATCTAATCAACCCTAATTTCAACCCTAATTTAATTAACAATTTCAACGTAGAAATGTGAGTTTTAAGACTCCACGTAAGCGTTTCCTTAAGAAACGCTTACTCCCCTTGAAACCTTGACCACAGTCAAGAAGTTTCTAACCTCCCTTTCGAGGGGAACTACAATTACTCTGATTTCATTCCCGTCAGGATATGTAGGCACAAGATGCGAATCTTGCCGAGTAAACTTAGGACTAACCCTTAGGTCCTTTAGGTCATTCTATCCCTTAGCACAGTATATATTTTCAAACAGATAATAAAAATAAAAAGGCATACACTAAACAAAAGGTTCTTGTATAGTACTACAGAAGTTTAGGGTGCTAATACCTTCCCTAAGCTTAACCAACCCCTTACCTAGGTCTCTCCCCGCATTGTGCTTACGATGCAAAAAAATAGGTTTTTCCCTCTTTTGACCTTTTCCTTCGGATAAATCAAGGATTGATTGTGAATTAAAATTGTGATTTAAACTAATTAATAGTTTGATATCCTATTTCCACCACAACAGAAGGCAATACTTTTGTGTCTCAAAGCAAGTATGCAAGAGCATAATGAAGAAGTTTGGTCTTGACAATGCAGGCCATAAGAGAACTCATGTTACATATCACTTGAAGCTTTCTAGGGATGAAAATGGAGTAGATGTTGATAAAAGTCTCTATAGAAGTATGATAGGAAGTTTGTTACATCTCACTGCTAGCAAGCCTGATATCACCTTTGTTGTGGGTGTTTGTGCTAGGTACCAAGCCAATCTTAAAGCTAGTCATCTTACTCAAGTGAAGAGAATATTGAAGTACATAAATAGGACCTATGACTATGGCATCTTGTAATTTCATGATACAAATCCCATTATTGTAAGGTGTTTTGATGCATATTAGGTTGAAAGTGTAGATGACATAAAAAGCACATCATGAGGATGCTTTTTTCTTGGCAATAATTTGATTTCTTGGTTCAACAAGAAGAAAAACCATGATTCGTTATCTACTATTAAAGATGAGTACATTCCTGCTAGAAGCAGTTGTACATAATTACTCTGGATGAAACAAATGCTAAAGGAGTACAATATCGAACAAGATGTTATGAAATTGTTCTGTGACAACTTAAGTGCTATCAATATTTCAAAAACTAATGTTCAACACAACAAAACCAAACACATTGACATTCACCATCATTTCATTAGGGACCTTGTGGAAGATAAAGTGGTCAATTTTGAGCACATAGCTACTGACAAGCAACTGAAAGATATTTTCACCATGCCATTGGATGTTGCCCGCTTTGAAAAGTTAAAAGTGCACTTGGGGTATGCATATTAGAGATCCTATAACAACTAAATATTGAGAAATATGCAAGGAGATGAAGTCAACATCTCTCTCCTACACTATATAATGCACATTTATTAAGGGTGATTTATCTTTTTCTAATCACTCCTTATACATGTACTATCGATATAGGCAAGAAAAAAAGGTCTGTTAGCCTTATCTCGTTCTAAAAAGGACTCTCATTTGTCTCTCCTACAAAGGTGTTTGTTGTTCAACATGATTTAGAACCAAGAAAAAGCTAAGAAAGATGCCACCAAGATGGTAAATGATTAATGCAAGTCTAATGAGAGGGCTATAGAGGACAAATTGAAAAATAACAAGGAAGATGGCCTCTCTTCTCATGCAAGTGTTGAAGTTCAATATGGTGGATCATCAATTGGAGAAACTATACCTAGGAAGACTTTAGTTACTAAGATGAAGGACTTGGAGAAGCAACATGTTCAAACTCATGATTCAAGCTCAGAGGATGATGAAGACAATGTTACCTTTCTATAGTTAAGGTTGTTGGTCAAGTGATTTAGTCTGAAGGATGTTTTAATTTTTTTGTTCTGGGCCTTATATTTAGGGAGGTTTTGTTTGGAATTTTAAAGGCTCTTTATCCTATTTGAACTTATCAAATCTAATGCTTGTGCATCTTTGGATTATGTTATGGTTGTTCTACTCATGTTTTTTATTGTGTATGTGCTAACATACTAACCTATGCATGAATGACATCTAGGTGCTATTTGATGTTAACCTTTTGCCAAATTATGGCAAAAATGGGGAGTAGTATAATACTGATGCTGAGTGCTGAGGTAACACATGTTTTGTTTGGTACTAACCATCTCCGGTAAGTGCTAATGATGTGTTCCATGCTGGAAAATTGGGCAAGACATCGACATTGATATTTGTGAAAATAGATATGTGTTAATAGTATTCCTTTCATATTCTGATATCAATTACTAACTGATTATGTGTGCATGACTAAGTATATGAATGATTGCATGCTGATATATGTTAGTTAGTAGGATTGTATGCTATTAACTAAGATCTAAGTAAGATCTAACTAGATTCATGCATGACTAAGTATGTGAATAATTGCGTGATTGATTATTTGGTTTGGAGCAACTGAGTGAATTATGTGAAAGCATCTGAATGCCGATGCTTCTGACTTGTGATGCTGCTGCTGATGCATAACTCTGATAGTTTGAGAGATGGTTATTGTTGCTAATTATATGCTCAGTAGCTTTGTTGGTAGCCACTTGTTCTGATGGAAGAAATGTTGTTTATCTTGAAGAGTTGTTTTGCCACAATTTACCAAAGGGGGGAGATTGTAGTTCTTAGTGAATTAGCTATTTGGATTGGTTTCATTTAATAAAACAACAACATGGAGAAGTGTCCAAGTATTCAAGATTGGTCTAACTTATTTAAGTTGTAAAAAAACACATGTTAGGCACGATGCTCCAGCATGTTGGTATGACATTTGACAAAACAATAACACGGAGAAGTGTCCAAGTATTCAAGATTGGTATAACTTGTTTAAGCTATAAAAAGGATACATGCTAGGCACGATGCTCCAACATGTTGGTACGACATTTGAGTCTTGCTCAACAAGCGCCAGACTGTTGCATTTTAGAGTATGTTCTGCATAATATTAGTTAAAGATTTTATTGTTATTGATTTAACAATATGATTAGGTAAATTGTTTGATAGCTGAATATAGATTAATTTCAATTAAAATGGAGATTTAAATTTGAATTTAAATTAAAATAAATCATATTTTGTTGGAAATATTCAAGGAACAAATCATATAACTAACAAGTTCTGCATTAATTCTGGACAAAATAAAATATATTATCCAAGGAGAAAAGCCCAGAATTATTATACTATATAAGGAGCTTAAAACCTACATTGGAAGTCAAGTATACATTGAAGATTTAGAAGGTTAGGGTTCATTTTTGAGTCCTTGTTATTGATGTATATGTACCTCTATGTTTTAGTAATTTGATATAAAAGGTTGTCTGAGTTGAGTGGTAGTATTTAACATTGATTATTTAGTTGTAATCTCCAATCACGTGTTGTGTAATTGAGAAGAAAGGGTGTAAGTTCTCATATTTATCGGGAGACTCTAAATAGAAAGTCATTTTGTAGTGTTAGGAAGAGGCATTGAACAATATATGATTTGTTGTTGTTTGTGAGACTAATTGTACTAAGCTACTAATAGTGAATTTCTTTTCCATGGTTGTGGACTCATCTCATAGACGTAGGTGTGGTTTCACCAAACTGGATAAATAATTTATTGTGTTCTTTATTGTTTTTCTGCTCCATAAGCTATTACTTGTTAATATAATGGTTCTGATTTATCTTATCGAACTCGTTGTTGAAGCATCGTGTTCGACATTTGTCCTTTGAGAAACAGAATTTCAGGAACAATTTAGAAGTGGAGCCTAGGAGTTCAAAATATTGATCTTAATTCAAAAGACAAAGATCATTTATCTAACTTACTGTCTAATCTCGCTTCGGCTAAACCGATCAAAGGGTGCAAGGATACATTCGTTTGATGGCGTGACAATAATGGTTCATCGGTCAAAAATAGTTAAAGGCTCATTTTAATCAGAATCGTGAATATGTTGTAATTGATGACTTGCAGATGAAGAGTTTTTGCAAGATTTGGAAGACGAAGGTGTCAAGCAAGGTTCAAGTTTTTTTGTTGAAAGTTACCGCATAGTTGAATTCCAACGAAGTTTCAATTGGTAAAGCGGAAAATTATTCAAGGAGCGTCTAATTTGGTTTGTCCTTTTTGCTTCAATGATGATGAAGATGATACACATTTGTTTATACCTTGCAAGGTTTGTCCTCTTTGCTTCAATGATGATGAAGATGATACACATTTGTTTATACCTTGCAAAATCAGTTCTAAAGTTTGGGACAAAGTGTTTGACTAGTTTTGAATTTTTATCGGGCATCCAAAATGACATATATCAGCCTCTCATTTGGTGTTCTTCTGTAAAAAGTAAATTAGTGAAATATTGTATTCTTTCTTTTGATATGGTATCAGTTGAATTTTGTGACTTTGTAGGAATTGTATTTGATTCAAAGACGGTCTATTAGTTAATATGGATATCGTAATATCTATTAAACGTATATTCTAAAGTTGATATCGAACTAAGTTTAAGTGATCCAATTCTCATTCGTAGAAGGAGTGAAAATCTAATCCATAAATCTGTTTTGTCCGTAATAGATTTTGTTGTTTTTTCCCTTCAATTCCTTTGTAATTAGGATTGCTTATTTATAATTAAATAAATAAATTAAATAAAAAAAAACCCTCTAATAACACATGCGTGTTTCATTTCTAATAATATGGTTTAATCTATTTAAAATGTAATGAAACTCATAAATTCCAATCGATAACAAACAATGCATTTTAAAATTTGAAAAGAGTGCATTTGAGATCATACTTAGGAGGCTAACTAATTACGATTATTATATATACCAAATAATATCTTAGAGGGCATACAACCTTGATTGAAAATAGAGGCGTCAACTAGATGTTAATGTTCCTCTTAGGTCAACAACTATAACACTGGTATTATCTCTGCTACCCTTTGCCAATGCTATCTCAGACAATAATGCTGCAGCTTCAGCAGCACGACTAGTCTGATTCCCAACCCCATCACAAACTCTCCTTATTTTCCCTTTGAAGCATTTCCTTACAACTTGGCACGCAATTTCACTGGACATCACACCCCATAAACCATCACTTGCTAGTATCAGAAATTCATCATCACTGCTTCTCTTTGTTACAGTTACTTCAGGTTTTGATATCACATATGGTCGAAGATACTCATCTCCTGCATGCATCAATATTACGTAGTTACAACACATATATTGAAATTGAAGTTGATCGCATAAGAGAATGAATTTGAAAGTTTGAAACAAACCTATAGATCGTGAAGTGGCAAGAACACCAAGAACGCGGTGGCCATTCCAGTTTATGACTCTTCCGCCAGCTTCTTCTATCCGCATCAACTCATCGGGTCTCTCTGGCTATGCACACGCAAAGATTTACCATTTTCATTATCATACAATAACTATCTTTTCAATGAAAAACTTTATCTACTCTAAATTAATTAGTACAATCTACAATTGAATAATTATAGTTATATAAGTTAATATTATTAATACGCACCTTATGATCACTCGACAACTCCACAGCTTCGCCGCCTCTTCCCATAACCGCCCTAGAATCACCGCAATTTGCAACAACAATCTCCCTCGTTGCCAGAACTGCCACAACAGCCGTGGTCCCCACAGTCCTAACCGCTGCATTACCCGCAATCTCTCTATCCATTTTACCAAAACACCCTTCCATCACTCTCTCCCAGTCCCATTCCACGTCATTTCCACATCTCTCCACCTCCTCCGCCACAACCTGATGCAACCTCTCTCTACAAACCTCCGCCACCTGAGCTCCACCGTGACCATCATAAACAGCAAAGAAATCACACTTCTGATTTTCTTTCACCGTAAAACCTTTCTCAACACTCACCGCATCCTCCATTTCCTTCCTGCACCCTATCACCGACACCGAACCGTAAGATATAACTTCATCTTCATCATTCCGCTTCGACGCCCGATCCTCTTCCTCCGATGACGACGACGAGCTCGCCAACGACAGAGATATCTCAACCGATTCATGAAACTCCTTTTCCTCCCCACCGGCAGAGTCATCTCCGACGTGGATCTTCGCTTGGCAGCTATACTTCATTCGCCGAATTTTCAACCTTCTCCGCTGAACATTTTCCAATTTCTTAACCGCCTCAACTCGCGAGAAAGACGATTCCAGCGAGTGTCGTTTCACGTCTTTCATCGTCGTTTTTGCATGTAATAACTAAAGGAAAAAAAAAACTAAAGAAGCATTGGTAAAAACGGCGGAAGTGGAGAAGACGCAAATTTAAAGTATCTGATAGCGAGATCCGAATTACAACAAATCCAAACCGTTGATTTCAAAAGAGATGATTAATCGTGTAACAGGTGGAAATTTAAAGGACCATAAAACTGTCATTTTGTGAAGGAGACGTGGACGGTTGAGATTAAAAAAGAGGTACGTGGATGGTGGATGGTGGATGAAAGCGATACATTGCGTGGGGCCAGTTGGTAAGGAAAAAAGAAAGAAAGAGAAAGGTCGTAGTCAGAGTCATAGGATAGAGTTACGTGGCATTATAGACGTTGCTTTCAGTAAATTATTACTCTATGCTTTTGTTGAGGTTAGAGAAGTTGAAGGACATGTGTTATGTGGAGATGGGTTGCGTAATTGATTTGGGGCCTCGTTACTAGATATAGCAGAGATACCATTGCAGCTTCCTAACCACTGCACTGTATCTAGACACGCACGCTGAATTTTCTTTCTTTGTCCATCCATGCTTGATATTTTGGTGTGGTTACCCACGTTAATCATGCATCTTGTTTTCTTTGTAAAATAATATTAAATCTACGTTTTTCAATACACTTTTTTTGTAACTATATCATAAACTATGAGTATTAATTTAAAAAAATATACTACTATAAAGAGTCTATTATAATTTTTTTTATTTGATTAGATGAGTTGGTGTTACAAATTAAATATTAAATTATTTAATTGAGAAAAATAATATTAGGTCTTTATTATATATATATTTTGAATTTAATAATTAATATATTTCAATTTAATATAAATTAAAATATATTATTTATTCATTAAATAATATATTTTTTATATATTA
This sequence comes from Lathyrus sativus, assembly GCA_963859935.3. Lineage (NCBI taxonomy): Eukaryota > Viridiplantae > Streptophyta > Magnoliopsida > Fabales > Fabaceae > Lathyrus > Lathyrus sativus. Next base: position 31,779,257 of record OZ012740.1, on the reverse strand, counting down.
AGAAACATAATTAATAAATTTTCTAACATCAAATTGAGTGAATGGAATGTCGTGAGTGAATGAGATCGGCACAATACTATAACTTGTATGAGTATTTTCAATTTTATAATAATAATTTATAAATATATTACTTTTTCTAAATTATAAATTATCGGGTAAAAAAAAATCATAAATAAATTATAAACTATTTTACAATTTTAATATATAACATTAATGATATTTTCTTTAATATTTTTTATTCTCTCTATCTTAAAATATAAGAGAAATAAAAATCATATTTATTAAAAAAATTAAAAACATAATAGTAATTTTATTACAATTTAAAATAAATTATTTTGAAAAATGTAAAAACAATTTGTGGTTAGTTATAGAAAAGATAAGAAAAAGTAAATTAAATACAATTTATATTTAATTTTATCTTAAAAAAAGATGAAAGTTGATTTTTTTCTCTTATAAAAAAATATATATTTTTCTCTTATATTTTGTGACAGGAAAGATTGCAATTTCTTTTTCCGATTTTTAAATTTGTTTTTTTGTCCATAATAAAAGAAGAAGAATACTATAAAATCAAACACAATTTCTTTTTTCTATACAATATTAATTACATTTAAATGTCAAAAATATCTTGTCAAAAGTATCTTATAGTTTAGGATGAGTGAATATTATTTTAATTACACTGACATAATTTTAATTTTAACTGTTCGATTTTAATTAGATAGTTGAGATTGAACACAACATGTAGCTATATTTTTATTACAATAACAAATTTTAATCTCATTTTAAGCATATTTATAGACTGCACTTGTGTATTAAGTATGTGTCAAAAACTAAACTAGTGGTCACTCTTCTCTTGTTAATGACATTTACTTCTTTCTTTTAACAAGTATATTACAAAATCATGTGACACTTAACAATTGATGTGATACGTTAAAAGTAACACATTTTAAAATTCAACACCTTCAGTTTTAATGTTTTTCGTAAATAAAATAATATTTTTATTTTAATTAAAAATTAGGTATAATTAGTTCAAAAATCTTTTAACTTAATTAAATGTTTTGCTTTCATCTTTTAACTAAATTTTTTTACACATTGATTCTCTAAAAATCGTTTCGTTACACAAAAAGGTTATTATCGTTAAAAAATTTGAAAACATATTAACTATGAGTACATGATATGACAGATAGACATCAATTAATAAGCTGAGTTAGTTTATGTGTTAAAAAAATAGTTTTTCGTTTTAACTGAAGAGGTTTTGTATTTGGAGGTTAAAAACCTCCACAAAATGTTAATTATGTGTAAAAAAAAACACGATGTTGAAAATGACCAATGTGAAAATAACAACAATTCTTCACGATATGGTTATGGATAGAATTCATAAGATTACAAAGAACACTAATGTTGAAAATGAGAGATTGAAAGCGAACACCATAATCACCATGTTTACTGCTTCCACATGAATCTTGGCCTTGCCCAAACCCAATGCCACGATCTTGGATGACACCACTTAAACAATCTTGTCATCCATTAGCAGCTGATTCATTTTTTGAAAATCTCTTATCTTTTAACCCTTGACAAATTAGGAAATACATGATGAAAATGAAAAAACTTATAATTTTAAAAAAATACAACTTCAGCATTAATACAACAATCCAAACGTCAAGTTTTTTCAAAAAAATATAATAATACACATTTAATGGTTTCACTATAAGAACCAAACATCAAATCGAAACCACCGTAATATTTCCTTTGTCACACCAACAAATTTGAACTTGTCTTCTAGAGAATCGTTAATGAAGAAGAGAGATGCGATGTCGTTCTTTTATTTTCGATCTTGATTTGAAGTTGAGAGATGAAACCATATTTCATTTGAAAGAGAGAGACTATGTTTTGTTTCTTTTAAAGGAGAAAGAAGAAACATGATAACATTTTTTTCTATTAATCTCTTACATGTGTGAATTGTTGAAGGAAGTGTAGAATAATGAATAAGAAAATTATTCTGTACAGAAATATTTGAGTTATTATGTTGAATTTTCATGTAGTACAAGTTAACGTTTTTTCTAGCAAATTTAACAGAAAAGACCATTTTGTGTAACGAAATAGTTTTTAAGAGACTAATATGTAACGTTTTTAAGTTAAGTGATCAAAGTATAATATTAAATAAAGTTAAGGGACTAAAGAATGCATTAAGCCTAAAAATAAAAAACTTGTCACCGTAATCTAGATTAACAACAATAGTGAAATATCATGACAAATTACCACAATTATTTTTAATAACCATTGTGAAATATATTACCTATATAAGTTAACATAATTCACTTAAGAATATATTGTTTTGTATGTGTGAAACTCTAACTTCTCTCGTCTTATCCCAATTTCTCAAAACTTCATCCTACCTTTACAAAAATCCAACATAACTTCTCAAACTAGTAGAAATTAAGGAAAGATGTCAAGAAACAAGTAGTAAACTCTTTTTTTTTTCTTTCTTTTTCCACATATCTTTTCAAGTAAAGATACGTATGTGAATTATTTTATGAGAAATAATATCATGTTGTTGTTCAAAATATTAGTTTTATTTATTTTGTTTTTATTGTTCAAAAGCTAAGTCAAACATTTATCTTTGTCCAACATATGATTTATTCTTTTATTGTTATTAAGGTGAGATTATAGTTTTTAAATTGTTAAGGTATTTAAATTGTTTAAGTTATTGTTGAGATATGTGGTTATTTTGTTAAAGTATTTTATTATTTATGTTAAGGTTACTTTATGATGATTTTGTTCATAAATGTTGTTGTTGAGGTACACTTGATAAATGGTTGTTGTTTATGTTAATGCTAGTTTATGATTTTGTTCATAAATGTTTTTGTTTTTGATGTGTTTTCATAACTGATTTTGTTTTATTCATAAGTTTATGATTTAATTTACATATTTTGTGTTGATGATTTTGTTAGGTATGTTGATAAATATTGTTCTTGAGGTATGTTTAATAAAGGTTAATTTTTGCAGTATTATATGATGTGTTCGTATAAATATGTTAATGCTTATGTTATTGTTTATGATATTTATAATGTTATTAATTGTACATTGGAGCTAACATGTCCTAGAATATGAGTTTATTATATATCGTATGTGGTTTGACTGTTTTACCAACCCCTCATTTAATATATAAGCTTTTGAATTGAATTAGAAATTAATAATAAGAAAAATTAAGTTATGTTAGAAAGTAACTTACATTAATTAATGTTTTACGTGCTTTCTTACATCCATTATTCGTATATCGCTTATTGACTGTTAGAAGTTTGTTTAATGATTGTATCTCTTCAATCAACAATTTTTTTTTACTAGTTTATTAACTTTTTCAGAATGAACTAGTCAAAAAGGAAGAGTTGATTGAATAATTACAAACATTAAACCAAATTCTAATAATCAAAGAGCGAGATATGAACAACGGGTTGTAGAAAACTCAAAAAATATTAATATAAATTATTAGACAATAAACTTATTTTTGTTATTATTTTAGATTAATATAACTAAATTCAAAATTACAATATTATTATTGTTGGATTAATTTATTAATTCCTTAAAAATGACTCATGTAAAATTAAAGATTGACTTAAATAAAAGATACCTTAATATGATGATTGTTTAGGAGATGGATAAATTAAGTCAATGGAGTTTTTATTTTGAATTTGAAATTCAAAATTTAAACCCCTCTTCTTTCTCTTCATGGATGTTGGGACATGTCTCTTGGAATGAAATATGACGGTTGATAAAAGAAATCTATAAATAGAGACCTTTAGAAAAACAACAGCAACTTTTCTCATTCCTTCTCATTTTCTCACAAATACACAAAAGTATCTTCAAAGGAAGAAGGAAGAGAGGAGATAATAATTCAGGTCAAAAACTAAGAATTGGACAAAATCGAAGACATAGATTATTTTAATATTTTTCATAGAGATTAGAGTTTTATGAAAATCATGATATCAAGATAAAAATTTAAATTTTTTTTTCTAAGAGTTGATATCAAAACACACGGTTACTTATATTATAATTTTCAATAATAACTAATCGATACAAATTGAGTATATAATACATGAATGAAAAAAATACATTATATGTATATATAACTGAAACAATAGTATTATAATTTGAAGTTAATGAATTATAGATAATTCTGGTGTTGAACGGTGTATTGAACATCAATTTATATTCTTATTAATTTGATAATGATTGCGAGAAGTGAAATTGCAGTATCCTATAAATTTAAACTTTCAGATGTAGTAATTTGAAAACTAACAGAATTAAACGATGTTGTCATTATAATCATTCAGTAAAAATGGAATAATGTTAACACTTTTTCTTCCAATTTTATTTTGAGTTTTTTCTAATTCCTATGTGGTTCGGATATTTGCGTAGAATGTTAAATAAATGAAATGGAATATATATGTTTATCTACCATGTCATTGTTTTATTTCTATATGATATAAAACAAATAAACAATAAAATGTAGCATGAACAGAAGCATATACAATAAAATAAAGTATCAGTATGTTACTGTATTATGTGTGTATCTATTTGAATTTTATAAATCCTATACAATAAAGAAAATTATTTGCATCGAATAATACACTTTACGGTATAGGAAAATTGTAATAACATTCTTGTGTTTGATTTTGCATCAACGATTGAAATTTAATCAATTTTCAAACACGTAGTTTTGATAGTTTTGTTTATTTTTCAAAATTAAATTTGCATAAAGGATAATAAGTTGCATGAAGGATAAATTGAAATTCAAAATTCAAAATTTTAGAGTATGAAATTGTTGATTATGAAAGTAGTCAAATTTATTAAAATTTATAATTTTAAATTATATACAAATTCAATTCTGTAATTTTTTTATCATAATTATACTACTTAAATGGATATGGAATTGGTTAATCATCAAAGTGGTCAAATTCCTAAAAATTTACAATTGATTTTTTATTATAAACTTCAATTTATTATTTAATTTTGTGAAAAGTGTACCGTATAACTTAGAATTATTTGAGTTATAAATTTGTTAATTACTAAAGTGATCAAATTAATTAAAGTTTTTTATTTTAAATTATGTAATTATCTTGATTCAGATGCTATAACAGATATGTGTTCAATAATATTCATTATTTTAAATAGATGGATAATGACTTATAATTAATAAAATTAAGATATTTATTGACATACTTGTTGCTTGTACATCCAAAGATAGACATGTATGTTTTAAGTGATTCTATTGTCCATTAAAGTATGTTTATTTACCATTATTAAAATTTATTGAAATGTTTCCAGAGGTGAACTTTGGTACATATTTAAAGATTATTAGTTTGAATCCATGAAAGTTAATCAAAGCATTAATGTAAGAGCATATATATTTTAAATATTTGCGGTTACTAGTATGGTGTTATGGACTTAGACAAGACATTGATAATGAATGAGAAATCTGAAGACATTACGGAGGACAACATGGAAGAGCAATGTATATTGAAATGTTTCCAGAGGTGAACTTTGGTACATATTTAAAGATTATTAGTTTGAATCCATGAAAGTTAATCAAAGCATTAATGTAAGAGCATATATATTTTAAATATTTGCGGTTACTAGTATGGTGTTATGGATTTAGACAAGACATTGATAATGAATGAGAAATCTGAAGACATTACGGAGGACAACATGGAAGAGCAATGTATCTCTTTGATACTTAGGAAATGTCCAACAAGTTATCTTTGGATTTGATTAGAAAAGACATTGTCTAGGTTCATTTGCAAAATTACTCGAAAGTTGTGGTAAATGTGAATAATATTCTATGTTTGACGCACCACAACAAAACGGTGTTGTTGAAAAGCAAAATGTTCTCTCATGGACATGATCAGGTCAAAATGTTAAATTATAGTAATGTATTGTGCACTTACACATTAAGGACCACTGTGTATTTGCTTTAATAGAATTTCTAGCAAAGACAGTTCCTAATACTCCTTATAAACTGTAAATAGGAAGGAAACATAGTTTAAATGATCTTCATGTTTAAGGCTATCAAGCAAATGTAAAATGTTAAATTATAGTATTGTGCACTTGAATTTCTAGCAAAGACAGTTCCTAATACTCCTTATAAACTGTAAATAGGAAGGAAACATAGTTTAAAGCATCTACATGTTTAAGGCTATCAAGCAAATGTAAGGGTGTATAATCCACATCAAAATGGTATAGATTTTATTGTCCTAATCATTTGAGTCTAGTAATGCTCGTTTATTGAAAATGGTCAGTTCAGTGGCAGTGAGAAACCACATCAAGTGGATATTATGGAGACTTGTGAAGAATCTTCTTCACCTAAAGAATCTTATCATGTTGGTGTCCATATAGTTGTGTTGTCGTCATACAACACTAAGAGACAATAAATGGTTATTGACTTAAGCATTGATTAGGATCCAGTCACGTTCATACAAGTCATGGAAAGCTGCAAAAAGGTTTTTAGGTATTTATAAGGCACCAAAGATTAAATGCTCAAATATAGAAGGTCAGATCACCTTGAAGTGGTTAGCTACTCGGATTTAAACTTTGTAGGATGTGTGGACTCAAGAAAATCCATATTTAAGAATGTTTTCTCCTTATTGGAGGATAAATACTATGGCAATTTTGAATTCGTGGCATGCTTTGAGGCCACAATTCAATTATCGTGGTTGCGGAATTTTACAGCAGGGTTTGATATTATTGACAGTATAACTACGTCGCTAGGAATTTATTGTGATAATTCTGCAAATATCTTCTTCTCTAAGAATAATAAGAATTTAAATGATTTTAAACGCATGAAATTGAAGTATTTATTAGTGAAAAAAGAAGTGCAGAAACAAAAAGTGTCATTTGAACATATTGGTAAAGATTTAATGATAGCGGATTCGTTAACTAAAGGTTTACAGCCCAAGACATTTGTTGGCCATGTAGAAAAGATTTAATGTTCGTATTGTATGACACTTGTGATTCCAATTAAGGTTATGTTTCTGCTTAATTTTCTTATCCATATTATATTGTATACATTATTGTTAATATGTGATGACAAATGTGTCTTTGAAGAAACATAAAAGACACATTAATGTATTCCTTAAAGTTATTTGAAGTGGATTGATTTATGATACATGGAAGAAATCAAATTGATGAATAACTTGCGACCGTCATCATTTCAATTTATTAAAGATAGTGACTGGGTGCTTCTAATGAATGGTGTACAATTATGGTATATCAAGTTGTCACATGAGTTAAGTGGGAGATTGTTGGAGGATTAATATATTAATCCCTTAAAAATGACTCATGTAAAATTAAAGATTGACTTAAATAAAAAATACCTTAATATGATGATTATTTCGGTTGATGGATAAATTAAGTCAATGGGGATTTTATTTTGAATTTGAAATTCAAAATTTAAATCCCTCTTGTCTCTTCATGGATGTTGGGACATGTCTCTTGGAATGAAATGTGACTGTTGAGGAAAGAAGCCACCTTTAGAAAAACAACAACAATTTTTCTCATTCCTTCTTATTTTCTCACAAATACACAAAAGTATCTTCATCATTAAAGGACACAAAAGGAAGAAGGAAGAGAGGAGAGAACAATTTGATCAAGAACCAAGAATTGGACAAGAATCGAAGACATGAATTCGGGTACGTTTTAATGTTTTTCATAGAGATTAGAGTTTTATGAAAATTGTTGGAAATTCACCTCATACCATATGAAGAATTCCCTTCAATCTTGATCTCAAGATTGATGAACAAACCCACAATATGATAGTAATGGTAGTAACAAGTAATTATCAAGAACAACAAAAGAAAAGAAGAACACACAAGAAAGAGAAGAATGTGTTACCCACAACTGTGGGATTTCTTATTGCTTATAGAACTTTCACGTGCTAAACACTGCAACTGTGAAATCTGTTCTATGTTGTGTTGTGTTTGAATACAAAGCAAGGCACCCTATTTATAGTTTTAGATTTACAAAAGCTCAAAACATAAAAGGCCCAAAATATTCAAATCCAATCAAATCAAAACAATGAATTACATTTAACACACCACCTAATTCATTGTGTCTAAACTGTCTACATTCATCATGGCTCTTAGTCTTCTGAAGGCTTCGACCTGCACTCCCTTCGTCATGATATCTGCAATCTGATTCTCAGTTCTGCAGTGTTCCAACTTCATCTTCCCTTCTGCTACCTGCTCTCGAAGATAATGGAACTTCATTTCGATGTGCTTGTTTCGACCATGAGCTATTGGATTCTTCGCCAAGTTGATAGCTGACATGTTGTCTATCCTCATGGTAATTGCTCCATGATTCTTCCCTGTGATTTCTTCGACCAAATTCACCATCCAAGTTGCTTGACATGCACAAAGAGAAGCAGCTATATATTCTACTTCGCATGATGACAATGCCACTACTGGTTCCTTTCTCGAATTCCAAGCAACTGGTGCACCACCTAACATAAACACATACCCAGCTGTGGATTTTCGATCCTCAGCATCACTACACCAACCGGAGTCTGTGTATCCCACTAACTTGCATTCTTTTCCTTCATCAGCTGCTGGAAACAAAATACCATAGTCGAGAGTTCCTTTCAGATACCTCAGTATCCTCTTCGCTGCTGCTAGGTGTGATACCTTTGACTTCTGCATGAATCTACTTACCATACCAACATTGTATGCTAAGTCAGGCCTTGTGTGACAAAGGTATCAAAGTGACCCAATAAGTCTTCTGTATTGGGTTAGGTCGACATCATCTTCATTTGTATCCTTCGACAGTTGCAATCTGGGCTCAGCTGCATTGACCGGTTCGATGGACTCCAACTCTTCAATCATTGCTTTCATCCACTTCGAATCTTTCAATGCCTCAGCTGCATTGACTGGTTCGACATCTGCGTAGAAAGCATAATGTACCAACTCACCCTCTTCATCGACTACATCATCTGATGTAATTACACATTCTTGCAACCTTGTAGGCATGTGTCTTATTCGTCGAGGTCTGCTTGAACCTGCTTCATCTGCAACTGGTTCCTGTCGAACTTCTATTTCGACCTCAGTGGCTAGTTCTTCACAAGTGATTCTCACTGAATCCTTCTTGGCATTCTCAGTCCAATCCCATTCTTTAAGCTCATCTATGATCACGTCCCTGTTAATCACTACCTGCTTATTCACTGGGTCGAACAGCTTGTAACCTCCTGTTGAATGATATCCTATCAAGATCATCTGATTCGACTTATCATCAAGCTTCCTTCTCAACTGATTTGGCACATGTCTATGTGCTATAGATCCAAATACCTTCAAGTGACTGAGACTAGGCTTGACACCAGACCAACATTCTTCCGGTGTGATTCCTTCAAGCTTCTTCGTAGGACATCTGTTCAATATATATGTTGCTGTCGAAACTGCTTCTCCCTATAATTCTTTAGGTAGATGCTTTCCATTCAACATACTTCTTACCATATTCATGATGGTTCTGTTCTTGCGTTCTGCAATTCCATTTTGCTATGGAGTGTAAGGTGGCACCACCTCATGCATAATCCCTTCTTTTACACATAGTGTATCGAACTCTTTCGACACATACTCTCCACCACCATCAGTCCTCAGAATTTTCAGCTTTTGACCACTCTGTCTTTCGACCATGGACTTGAATCTGGAAAATGCCTCAATCACATCACTTTTCTTCTTGATGAGGTAAGTCCATAGCTTTCTACTGTAATCATCTATAAACGTGACAAAGTATCTATTGCCACCAATCGAATACACCTGGATTGGACCACATACATCAAAATATATGACTTCAAGTATTGGCTTCGACTTCCTTCCTGTATCTTTGCTGAAGCTATTCTTGTGTTGTTTCGACTGAACACACTCTTCACAGACTTCACTTGGAATGTCAATTTCTGGTAATCCTGAAACCATATTTCTTCTCTTCAGTTCTCTGATGTCTTTAAAGTTGAGATGACCTATTCGAAAATTCCATAACCACTCATCTCTGCTGGCTGAGATAATGGTTTTAATGGAAGGTAGTTGATGTACAAGACGGTGTTTTGGGTGATTTTGAGTTTATGTCTAGTTTTTTTATGTGTTTTGTTTTCTCTAAACTCTTCAAGTCTCTCTCTCTCTCTCTCTCTCTCATGTGTTTTGTTTTCTCTAAACTCTTCAAGTCTCTCTCTCTCTCTCTCTCTCTCTCTCTCTCTCTCACACACACACACACACACACACACACACACACACACACACACACACACACACACACACACACACACACACACACACACACACACATAACTTTTCAACCTCCCTCTTCAAAGACCATGGTTAGCTTATATAGTGGTATGTTAGAGTTTGTGTTTTTTAGAGTTTTTTTGTGGTTTCATTTGGAGAAAATCACTCCATTATGCAGCAAACAAGAGCACAATGCATTGTCTAATGTGTAAAGTTTCCATCATGCAAATGATAGTGGACAAACTAGGACAGAAAGAAGGGAGAATGGAAGGTTGCTCAAATGGGAAAATTGTGGAGAAATGCATGAATCTTGATTTTTATTTTATTTTAAAAGTAAATATAATAATAATAATAATAATAATAATAATAATAATAATAATAATAAGTTATTGAAAATTGTGTTTTAAATTTAATAGTACAAATTTATAATTAATTATTTTATTGTTTTTTTCAATACAAATTCTTTATTTGTAGATTTCTTAACATATACCCAAAGGACACAAGTTAACATTATTCTAATAAAAGTAATAGGAATAAAACTTAGTAAATAAATATTTTTTGTATTTTCTTTAATTTTTAAAAGGAACAAATTAATTTAAAAATTGATAAAAATGCACTGAAAATGAAATAAAACAAAAAGTTATTTTTTTGAAGTTTTCTAATTAAGGATAAAAAATGAAAAAAAAAATCTTAATTTATATTTTTAGTTTTATTTTACAATACACATTAAAAGTTAAGCTCTAACGAAAGAAAAATAAACTTAAACAAAAATTAGGGTACTACAACTTTGAATCATTAAAGATTTTCAAAAAACAAAATTGAAAAAATGTTTGTTGGAATTAAACCAAGACTTTGAGTAATTTCGAATCAATCTTGATGAACAAGATTCAATCATGCCAATCGAATTCTCTCTTGTTCTTCACTATTCACTCGAGTGAATCAACTAATCTTGATTGTAAGATTGTATTGCTACACAATGAAAACTAGAAAATAAAATTGAATTTGGGGAAGAAAGAAATTTTTTGTAAAGTAATTCTTTTCTCTCAAAACTTCAATTTTATTCAAGTGAATCACACTTTACAATATTAGGGTTACTCCTTATTTTGTAGATTGCGCTTGCTTGCTCGCTAAGCAAAGCCAAAAAATAAAAGTCCAAAATATCTAATTTTGCCAACACTACAAAATCAGGTTTAAGACAAAATTCGTGTCGAGGCTAACTTCTCGACACTGCGACAACTAGGTGTTTTGACACACACACACACACACACACACACAGTAGGCTATTCGATAATTTCCTTGTCCCTGTCGAACAACCTGCTTCGATACAAGGAATTACAATTTAACACACCACCTAATTCATTGTGTCTAAGCTATCTACACTCATTATAGACCTTAGTTTCTTGAAACTTTGACATACACTTCTTTCGTCATGATATCTGCAATTTGATTCTCAGTTCTGCAGTGTTCTAAGTTCAGCTTCACTTCTGCCACCTGCTCTCAAAGATAATGGAATCTCATTTTGATGTGCTTGCTTCATCCATGTGCTATCGTATTCTTTGCCAAATTGATAGCAGACATGTTATCGATCTTTATAATAATTACTCCATGATTCTTCTCTGTAATCTCTTCGACCAGATTCATCATCCATGTTACCTGACATTCACAGGGAGAAACAACTATGTACTGTGCTTCACATGATGATAGTTCCAATATCGATTCCTTTATTAAACTCCAAGCAACTGGTGTATCACCTAACATAAACACATATCCAACTGTGGATTTTATATCCTCAACATCACTACACCAACTTGAATCGGTGTATCCCATTAACTTGCATTTTTTCTTTCATCATTTGCAGGAAATAAAATGGCATAGCCGAGAGTTCCTTTGAAGTACCTTAGTATCCTCTTCGTCGCTGCAACATGTGATATCTTTGGCTTCTGCATGAATCTACTTACCATACCTACATTGTACGATAAATCAGGCCTTGTGTGACAAAGGCATCGAAGTGATCCAATGAGTCTTCTTTACTACGTTTGATCAACATCATCTTCATCAGTGTCTTTTGACAATTGCATTATGGGCTCAGCTGGAGTTGAAGTTAGGTTGCAATCTTACATCTCAAATCTCTTGAGTATTTTCCTGCATATCTTCTTTGACACATCATCAAACCTCTATTCATCTTGTAGAATTCCATGCCAATAAAGTGTGAGAGATTTCCCAAGTCTGACATTTCAAACTCCTCACTTAAAATCATGTTTGAAATCTTCGATCTCCTTCTTGCAACTTCCTGTTATCAATAGGTCATCGACATAGAGACATGATATAAGCAATTCATTATTGCTTCTTCTTACATATATGCCATGCTCAATTTTGCCCTTTACAAATTTCTTCTCCCTTAGAGATCTATCTATCTTCTTATTCCAAACTCTTAGAACTTTCTTAAGTCCATACATGATTTTATGCAGCTTGTACACCTTTCTTTCTTTGCCTTGTTTCACAAATCAGCTGGTTGTGTAACATAAACTTCTTCATCTAAGGGGTCATTTAGGAATTCACATTTCACATCCATCTGACATATATGTCAGTTCTTCATGTTTGCTAATCCAACAATGAACCCAATTGTTTCGATCCTAGCAACAGGTGCAAAAACCTCATCGATGTCGATTTCTTCTTTTGAAGAAATCCTTTCACCATAAGTCCCGCCTTGTGTCGATTTAATTCTCATTTGGGATTCAACTTCACCTTGTATACCTACTTCACATAAATTTCCTTCTTGTCTTAGGGTAATTTGATAAGTGACCAAGTGTTGTTTAGTTCGGTAGACTTTAGTTCCTCATTCATTTCTTTCACCCACTTCAATCCTTTAATGCTTCGGTTGCATTGACTGGTTTGACATCTACATAAAAAGCATAGTGTACCAACTCACCTTCATTATCGACCACATCATCTGATGTAATCACACATTCTTGCAACCCTGCATGCATGCGTCTTGTTCTTTGAGGTCTGTTTGTGTTTGTTTGACCTTTGCCTTCTTCTTTTTGAACTTCTCTTTCGACTTCACTTATTAACTATTCACATAAGATTCTCATTGAATCCTTCTTGACATTTTCAGTCCAATCCCATTGCTTAATCTCATCTATTATCACGTCTCTGATGATCACTACTTTCTTGTTTCTTGGGTCGAACAACTTGTATCCTCTGGTCGAATAATATTCTATTAGGATCATTTGACTTGACTTGTCATCAAGTTTTCTTCTCAACTGATCTGGCACACGTTTATGGCTATAGATCCAAATACCTTCAGATGACTCAAGCTAGGCTTGACACCAGACCAACATTCTTTTGGCATGTTTCCTTCTAGATTCTTCATCGGACATTTGTTAAGTATATATGTTGCAGTTGACACAGCTTCTTCCCATAATTCTTTGGGTAAAAGCTCGCTTTCAACATACTTTTCACCATATTCATGATGATTTTGTTCTTTATTTTTGCAGTTCCATTCTGCTGTGGAGTGTATGGTGGCACCACCTCACGCACAATCCCTTTTTTCTTACATAACGTGTTGAAGTCTTTCGGCACATATTCTCCACCACCACCACCAGTCCTCAGAATCTTGAGCTTTCGACCACTTTGTCTTTCGACCATATATTTAAACTTGGCAAATACCTTGATCACTTCACTTTTCTTCTTGATCAGGTAAGTCCACAGTTTTCGACTAGAGTCATCTATAAATGTGACAGAGTATCTATTACCTTTAGTTAAATCCACTTGGATAGGTCCACACGCATCAGAGTATATGACTTTAAGAACTGCTTTCGACCTGCTTCTTGCATCCTTGCTGAAGTTGTTCTTGCGTTGCTCGCATGAACACATTCTTCACATGCTTCATTTAAAATTTCGATTTCTAGGAACCTTGAAACCATATTTCTTCTCTTCAGATCTTTGTTGTTTTTGAAGTTGAGATGACCAACTCTATAGTGCCATATATATTCATCCCCGCTAACTGCAGTTGCAAGACACTTGTACTCCATCACATTAAGTTTAATCCTGAAGGTTCTATTTTGAGACATAGGAACCTTAAAGATTAACCTTCCACCTGAGTCGAGAACTCTCACCATCTTTTCTTCAATTGACACTTTGTAGTTCTTTTTGACCAAGTGTCTTATACTGAGAAAATTACTCTTCATGTTTGGTACGTAAAATACATTGGAAATTACTGACCTTTTGCTATTTTCTTCATAATCATAACATCACCAATACCTTCAACTGCTATAGTATTTTCATTTGTAAATTTCACCATGTTCTTCATTGAGGGTTTTATGTTGACAAACCAATATTTCCTACCAGTCATGTGTGATGAACATCCTGAGTCTAAGTACCATTGGACCGAGAATCTTTCTTCATCTCTTGTTGTTATCGTCAACAACATCTCTTCTTCTTCATGCTTTACCAACTTTGCATCATTATCTTGGTTCTTTTGTTTTTCTGGACAATCACTAGTGACCATACTTCTGACAATTGAAACACTGTATGTGACTTTTGTGAGGTTTTCGACCACCGCCTCTTTCGTTGCTTTGGTATGAGAACTTTCTCTGATTCGACCAACCTCCTTCTTGCTTATTTTGAACAATCGAATTATTGTAGCATCATTTACTTTTGTTGTCGAACCACTTTCATTTCCCTTTCTTTTCTCTTGCTGATTGCGCTCGTAAAGCCATATTGCCTTTCGACTTGCTTGCAGTTCTTTCAGCCGTTCTTTGTTCATGAGATTCAAGTGTCCCTTGAAGCTCTTCCTCTGTCAATGTTGACAGATCATTCAACTCTTTTATGGCTACTACCACGTGGTTGAACTTTAGAGCTAATGACCTCAAGATCATTGCAACAACTTATCTTGATTCACCAAATTTTGTAACCCTAGTGAAAAAATATGTTATGCTTTCATTGTCTTCCACCTGAAGCAATCCATACGTTCTTTTGTGAGTTTGTAACCTCACATCTTTCACCTTCTTTGCACCTCCAAACGATTTCTCCAAGATCTCCCATGCTTCTTTCGCTGATTCAACATCACTGATCTTTTCAAAATTGTCTGGATCAACACATTGATGAATTATAAAGAAAACTTTATAATCTTTCTTCTTCAATTCTTTGTATGCAAATTTTTCTCGATCCGACGCGTTTTCTGCAAGTGGTGTTACTTCTTCCGTCATAAGATCACAAAGATCTTGACAACATAAAACAACCTTCACTTATTTACACCAATTCTCATTATTCGGACCCTTCAAATTTGGGAGACTCGTCGAAAAATATTCATTCAGATGATTCATCGCCATTGCAATTATATTTTGCTTCCTATGAATCACTCAATCAGTGCTCTAAATATCAGATATTCAGATTACTAAATCTTGTCTTTAATACCAACAATATTATTCAAATGATAAAATTATATTATTTTTTATTTATAAATTTAATTAAAATACAATAGCAATATAAAATAATTTTACATAGTTATTATTAATCATATAAATGGATGATAAAGATGTATTAATAGTACAATTTTTTTAATGCATAGTAATTATATTTTCCTTTCTAATTTACACAATCTTCAAAGTCGGAAAGACAGCCCCTAGGTTTATGACACGTATTATATATCCTTAAAAACCAAATCAATTTCTTTGACCAGCTGCTTTTCAAAAAAAATCTTTGACTAACTATTCTTCTTCTCTATAAAGAAATGTTGAAAAAAAATATTATGGATATTTCTTGTTTCTATATCATTGCTATTAATTCTTTGAAGATATTTGTTGGAACAATTGTTGATTAAATATTACTATATGATGATATTATTATGTTTGGCAACTTTGCAGAGGCATGTGGTGGTACGAACTACGAAGCTAGACGTAAATATCTTGGGGCCATCTGCGGTTTTCTGCATCCCATGCCAAGTTTCTATCAAAACGACATACGTAACTGGCAATCAGTCATTGCTTTCTTCTTTCTTCAACAGGTGTCATTAAATTAAATGCTGTCTGTGGAATATCGTTTTCTCTTTCCTTCTTCGATTCATTTCAAAATCCACGTTACTCCTACAAAATTAGAATAATAAACTAATATTTACATTAAAAAAAATATATATTCTTGATCATACCTGAATAATTCGAAATGTTTAAGATATGTATCTAGCATACGATTACTCTAGGTCCATTTATAGTTTCTAGTACTAGTACTTCTTAAATTCAATTCAATACTGATCATATAAAGGAAAACATTACATTAATAAAATATAAGAAAAAACCTTACACATAAATTACATTATAAGTATCAACGTAATCTAGAATTCATAAATTACATAGTTCAATTAGATCGAAAGCTCTCTTCAAAGTTTTAAATGATTTCAAGCATTCTGAGTGAAGTTGAATGTCATGCCATATTGTAGTAATTATTATCGGGGTTGTCATTTTAAAAGGACTCAAAAAATGAGAAGACTTCCATAAAGATTTTTTTTTGTTGTATTTAATTACATCCGAGAACAATGTCATTATCATGGTTGTCAAATTCGTGCGTAGATTTGTAAATTCGTACGAATTTACAAGTATGAGAAACAAAAATTAGTAGAATCGCGCATAGAATCGTTTTTTTGATAGACTCAAATAGACACGGGTAGTCTCACATGAACTTGTATAGACCCGCAAGTATATGGCAAAATTATAAGTCTATAAGGTTTTTAATTTTTTTTTTAAAAACCCAAAAAAGGTCCAAACTCCCCAAAATATTTTATTTTATTAAGAAAAATCCTTTTTTTCTTGTATGAGAATTATAAACCCTCTCTCTTAGTCTCTTGTTTCAGCAAAGTTTCTTCCTTTGTTCAGCGACGACGTGTGTTTGTTTTGTTTTTTGCTTTGTTCGCGTTCGTTCCCGTAAATCAATCATTTGTTGTATAAGTATTTTCTTATATGTTTCACTTGGATGTTTCTCTAGTATATTCTTTTGCATAAAAATGATGAATGGGTAGCTGAAGATCGTAATGAAGATAATGTTGAGAAATATGATATTATTGTTAACAATGATATAGATGTTGATTTTGCTGTTGCTAATATTGTGCAAAGTGGTGGTGGTGGCGGCAATGTTAAATTAGGTGTGTCATACCCCAAATTTGTCCTACCTGTTTCAAAAATTTTCATTCGGATCCGACTTAATTTTTGATTTACCTCGCCTGTACAGCGTAATATATTTTTCAGTGAAAATAAACTTTTTTCAAGCACCTTTGTTTCCCGATCTTTGGTCATTTATACCCGTTTTATTTTCGTCGAAATGTCTAGAATAATTGATATTTTTTTCGGGCTTGCATTTTTTAGCGTATTTATTTAACAAGGGTTGATTTTAAAATTTTCACTTTTTAGTCCAATAAATTTGTGACACGTGGCATTCTATTTATTTATCATTATTTTTATTTTATAATCTTATTTTTTATAATATGTAAATATAATATAATAGTAAGGTTGTAATATTAACTAATGAGAAATTAGATTAGATTTTTAATTAAAAATTAATTTATAATTTTAATTAGAAATTAGATTAGATTTTTAATTAAAAATTAATTTATAATTTTAATTAGAAATTAGATTGGAATTCTAATTTAAAAAATAAATTAGAATTAAAATTATTAATTATTTAGAATTTAGAAATAGAATCAGAATTGTAATTAAGAATTAGATTTTAAATTAGAATAGATTTTTTTTATTAGAATTAGTTTAGAATAGAATTAGAATTAAGAATTAGATTTTAAATTAAAATAGAAAGAATAATTAGATTAGAATAATAATTAAAAATTAATATTAGAATTAATACAGAAAAATTAATTAAATAAAAATGAAACGAATATAAAGAGAGAGACATTGAGGTCACTGTTTATCTCCTTCCTCGAGGAGAACTCTAGCCGCAAGCTCTCACACCACATAAACCCTAACTTGTCTTCTCCCCCTTCTATTTTCAGCCGCCACCGAGCGTCTTCCTCCTTCTTCCCAAACATTGTCGCCGCTCAAAGAACCCTAGACCTCTTCTTCATTACCTCAACTCACCGCCGCCGCCGTAACCCAAACTTCCGCCGCCCTCACACTCTCATCACTCCCTTCGTCGGCGCTGCCATCAAACCCTAAACTCTCTTCTTCTTCCAGAAAAAATCCAGCCAACCTCGCCGGAACCCATTCCTTTCCTCTTCCTCCTAAAACAACCAAGAAACCGCCACCGACACCCTCCCTTTTACCTTCGTCGAATACACCATCTTGAATTATCACCTTCCAACACTTCTTCCATCTCCATAACTTTTCTTCGTCACTCAACAAACCCCATCAACCAACCTATCTTGCATCTTCGAGCTCTGCCTTTCACTATTTGACGACAGCAAGATAGTCAACAACAACATAACAGCGACGGTATTACGGTTGAGGATTTCGCAGCAACGAGTCGTCAAGCTCACATCATCAATCTGAATCCGTGATTGGTGGTTTTGAGTCGACGGAGCCGTTTTTTTGTTTTTCCTTGGTCTATGCGATTAATATGCATGTCATAGATTCACGATTCAGAAGTTGAATCTAACTTGGTTCACATCGACAACAACATCAACATCGATGCGTCCCCGCTCGGTTGTACACCACAGTCCCAACTTCGTCTCCCTGGTGAACGACTAGTATTCCATGCACAACGATGTCAGACTCAGCCCTGTAGCGACAGATTCATCGTAACACACTCCGGCGATGCCTTCCATATGATTCGACCATCGTTGTTTCAAGCCACCACTACCGTGTAAAATCGGATCTACAGTGTAAATGCTCACTTCTCGTCCTTTTATTTTTTCAACCTTTTAATACTGTTAGTTTTTTTTCTTAGCTGCTACTGTTAATAAGGTTTTATATGATAGTATATAATGTGATTTGTATATGTTATGGTTTGTTTTAAAACTGGTAGTTTTTTAGTGAATCTGAACTTTTATTACAACTTTGTTTTTTTTTAATCTTTTGCTTGTTTTACTAACTAACCGACTTTTGGTTTAAAAGAAAACCTTGCACATGGTTGTTATTGGC
Organism: Lathyrus sativus; assembly: GCA_963859935.3. NCBI lineage: Eukaryota > Viridiplantae > Streptophyta > Magnoliopsida > Fabales > Fabaceae > Lathyrus > Lathyrus sativus. Next base: position 31,759,918 of record OZ012740.1, on the reverse strand, counting down.
AAACATCATTAACGCTAAAGTCAAAGGTTGTTGTATGGATGAAAGCTTTAAAAATTTGAATTTTTTGTGCTTCAGTATAAGGATTATTATAAGTCCATTGACGTGCCATCCAGTTTGCTGCGTGATTAGCTCGGGTAATTAAAAGGGGAGGTGTTTGGTTATTGTTCTTTGAATTGTTCATGGGATACTTCTTCTTGGGTGACAGTGACTCTTTGGATTGTGTTTCGAAGAGTGAGTTGGGTTATATTACATTAATTCAATAATCAAAGTAATTTTGATCTTCGGCTTGGATTAGTACAATTAAATGACTTAATAAGCTTTGGCTATTTGACGTCATTGAATGAAAGCGGGCCAAGATCAAGGAAACTCAAGTCACTCCTTGTTCATATTTCGTGTTATTTTATCCCCATTTGACAAAATGTATCCCCACTCCCGTAATAAATGTAATAACTTTTATGACTTTTGCCTTAATTACGTTTTTTATGCTTCAAAACAATTTTCAAAAATAATTCTCGATTCATCGAGCCATTTTCTACCCTTGTAAGTCGAATGTTTTCAAAGCCTCGCCATCAACCTTTTGGTCACAATACACAACATTTAAAGCTTACTCATGGGCTTCCTTACAGTGAGACCTATTTGATCAATTATTTTTAGTTGGTCATTTAGAAGACTAACCCACTTTTCTAGTATACACGTTTAAAATTCAATTTCAAACCTCGATTCAACATCAAGTATTTTATTCAAAAAATTAATATACTTAATCATATTTAAACACTATTTTGATAAAGATGAAAAGGGAGTTGGAATGGAGTCTTCGATTCCTCTCCTTAATTGTTTAGGCCCGAGGAGTCTTTCTTAAGCTCGAATAATTGTCTCTTAAAACGATAAACGAATTCAAATCTATTTTCCTTAACACGTAGATGAAAAAGAGAGAGATCCAAGTCTTTGGTTCACTCTCCCGATTACTTGGGCCCGAGGAGTCTTTCTTAAGCCTCGAGTAATCGTCATCCGATTAATACACTCTAATTATATCAAAGATCTTTCATAATATTAGATGAGAAAAGAAAGAGTCAAGCCTTTGACTCATTCTGATTACTTAAGGTCCGAGAAGTCTTTCTTAAGCTTTGAGTAATCCTCATCCGTTTAAAATACTTTAACCATCTTTTATCGTTCAATGCTTTTCCTACGCAACCTCTTTTCTAGATGAAAAAGAGAGGGAGTCAAGTCTTTTACTCATTCTCCCGACTACTTGGGCCCGAGGAGTCTTTCTTAAGCCTCAAGTAGTCATCATTCATAAACTACTTTAATCATACCAAAATCCTTTCATACTTAAGGTTGAAAAAGAGAGAAAGTTGAATCTTCAACTTACTTTCCCGATTACTTGGGCCCGAGGAGCCTTTCTTAAGCTTCGAGTAATCGTCATCCGGTCAGCCTACTCGAACCATATCCAACTCTTTCACAATTAAGATGGAAAAGAGAGGGAGTCAAGTCTTTGACTCACTTTTCCGATTACTTAAGCCCGAGAAGTCTTTCTTAAGCTTCGAGTAATCGCCATCCGATCAACTTACTCGAACCACATCCTATTCCTTTGTATTTGAGGTTGAAAAAGAGAGGGAGTCAAGTCTTTGACTCACTTTCCCGATTACTTGGGCCTGAGGAGCCTTTCTTAAGCTTCAAGTAATCGTCACCTCTAGCTAAACATCTGATACATTAAATTCTCTTTCTCGCCCCTGTGCTACCGAAACCCTAAAATATATTCAAATTTATCCTCTTTTATAAACCAAAATACTTAACAAATAAAACTCCCTGTTCTTGCCCCCGTGCGATTGACACTTCTAAAAACCTAATTCCTCGCCCTCGCGCGATCCCTACAATTCAATACACCTTTTCCCAAAGAACATTGTTTAATCCTTTCTTCCGTGCATACAAACTAGTGCTTCAGCCTCCCCTAGCGAGCAGACAAGCCAATGTTTAGCAGTTAGAATGCGACCTAAACTCTCATTCGACTCAAATACACCTTTTACCAAGGACATTGTTTAGTTCATTCTTCCGCGCATATGAACTAGTGCTTCAGCCTCCCCTAGTGAGCAGACAAGCCAACGTTTAGCAGTTAGAAGGCGACCTAAATTCTCGTTCACTTAAAACACAAACCTTTTACCGTAGTTGTCCGAACTACGGACGTTCTGATTCTTCATTCTCTTCTCAATGCAAGATATGTAGGCACAAGATTGCGATGATCTTGGTGAGCACAATTCTATAACCTCCTCTATTTTCTAACATAGTCCCACGAACTATGAACGCTCTGATTCTTCGCTTCTTCCGAGTGAAAATATGTAGGCACAAGGGCCCCAATCCTTGGCGAGCACCCTATCTTAAAACCACCCATTTCCCCCTTAGTAAGTAAATCCTTAGAAGAAAATAAACAAACGTAGCTAACTTCTCTCACGAATCGAATCAAGAGGTTCCCGTTGAGTACAACGGACGTAAAGTGTGCTAATACTTTCCATTTGCGTAATTGAATCCCGAACCTAGATTTTGGTTGCGATGACCATGTTCTTATCCCTTTTAAAGGTTTTATCGATATTTTCCTATTCCATCCTTGGAATGAATAAAGTTTGGTGGCGACTCTGTTCGAACGTTTTTTCCGCGTCCATCGCAAGAGTCGTATTTTTCGAGGTACGACAAGGTGGAAGTGGAACATCAAGCAATCCAACTTTGGTTAATGATAAAGAAGATGTTTCATTTGGGGCAGTGTTTTATAATGATACTCAAGATACTGATGACGATGATGGTGATGATTTCGCCGGAGCTTTGGAAGTTTAAAGCTATTAGCATATTTGTTTTATGTTTTTTTTTGCTTTATGTAGTAGCCAATTAAGAAGAATTTGTACTTTAAGTCTTTAACAACATACTTTACTATTTTGTTTGTTTTATTATTGAGTTTTTTTGTTAAGAAATTTATTATGACGTATAAAATTTAAATTTTGATGTTAATTGGTGTTCTATTATATATATGTGTATCATATGTGAGGCATTTACAAGTTTAAAAATATATGCGTGTGTCATGTATGTGCCACATATAGGTTTTTGAATGTCGTTTTAATTTTATATAAACTCGTACGAGTTTGTGAGTCGAGTCTACAGACCCTTTACGTGTTTGAGTAGACTCGCGAGTTTGATAACCTTGGTCATCACACATCTCTAAATATGTATACTTAAGATGAAACAAAAACTTCTTCATCACCAAAATTAGAGGTTTTTGAACATATAAAATATTATCCTTTGTCATGTCAATAGTGATCTCCAAAGTTTCAAATTGATTTCCCTCTCTTGCATTGATTGGTTTGGGTGAAAGTCCACTCATGATTCCTTATTCTACCCATTCCTTATTATCAAATAAAGATAACTCTTTATTTAAGTAATCATGATCTTGCAAGAATTACTTAAGCATAAAATATTTTGAACTTTTTATTAATGAGCAATCACCAAATTCTTCATCTGGATACTTCAATGCATTTAACACATTAAAAGTGACTATTATTAACCATTGAACCTCATAGTAAGTTCTAATTTTTCGATATTAATCAAATTTCTTGGTGTAGAAAGGAATGGTGTTCCTAAAATAATGAGAGAATGATAGCCAAAAAGTACCAGATAAGAAAATGATAGCGATACAAAGCCACAAAAATATAATTATACCCTAGCTAAACTCTATGAGAAAACTCAATCTATGTACAGAACAAGGTCCACCCGCCACTACATATCTATAACAAGATAACTCCTTTACTCACAACTTCATTTGCTCTCCTAGCCTCGCCACACATTCCATAAAATACCACATGTGTGGGGGATTAGATGAGGGGTCGTCTCAATGGTCCACATCTCATACAATCTTTTTCTCGTCTCCAGATAGGTTTAAAGAATTTAAGTGTTTTCAACATTGCATTATTAGATAAGTGGATTTAGAGACTTCATGCCAAAAAACATTGTCTTTGGGATATGGTGTTATTAAGTAAATATGGTGAAATATATAGTAGTGAGAATAGAGCGAAAAAGGTTGGTTCGACCTGGTGGTAGGATTTAAATAAGATGGAAAACGGGGTTGGGGGAATTTAAATTGCAACGGTTTTCCAAAAAGTTGTGCAGAAAAATAGGAAACGGAACTACATTACAATTCTGGAGTGATCCTTGGTTGAAGGGTCAGATTATGAAGACCATTTTCCTGGAGATGTTCAGGTTGGCTATGCATAAAGAGGCGTCAGTAAGTGAAGTCTTGCAGAGAAATTCAGAAGGGGTGAACTTGAATTTTATGTGGGAGTGAAGCCTTAATAAAGAGGAAAGGAAGTTTGAAAAGGAAGATATTGGAAAAGCTCAAAGTTTAATATGCAGGAAAGATGTAGGGGACAAGTGGCTTTGGTATAACAAAGAATTCTAGGTGAAGGAAGCATACAAGATAGTTTTAAAAGGTAGTGTGATAGAAGATAGGAGAAGGATAAGGTTTACAGAGGCGTGGAGTAAGAGTATTCTGCTTAAGATTTCGACATTGGTCTGGAGATTGTGGCAAAACAAAATTCCGACTAAGGATAAACTTGCTAAAAAAGGTATTTTAAGTGACTCACAAAAGTATGTTCGTTTGGATGTGGAAGTGATGAGACTACCTCTCATTTATTTTTTGACTGTCCAAAATCGAGTGAGATTTGGGGTGTGATTCTAAGATGGTTGAATGTGTCGACTGCTTTACATAACTCAGGTTTGGAAAATTTTAAACAACTCAATTATTTAATAGAATATGGTAAATGGAAAGCTGATTCGGTCAAAGCGGTATGGTTCGCGTGTATTTGGACTGTGTGGAAATATTAGAATGACAAGATTTTTAGGAATAAGGATATGAATGTAGGGAGGTTGCTCGACAACATCAAAACTCTGTCATGGTTTTGGTTAAAGAGTAATTTGACCAGGTTTAGTTACCTGCTGGATTTGTGGGTACTAAATCCGCATGACTGTATCATATGATTCGTGCTTTGGCCTCAGATTTTCTTTGGTTTTTAGGACTTTGTTGCTCAGTCATTATTCTAGGTGTCGCAGTGGTCTGTCAGGTTGTGGTTTTAGGGTGGTAGCCATCTGTCTCTTATCTTTGGTTTGGTTTGGGTGTTGTAAGTGGTTTGGCGGTTAGGGCTATTTTTTGTCTTGCAAGGGTTGTGGCCTTTATTGTTGTGTCTGGCCTTTGTTCTGCAGAATTGGAGTGGTGCTAGTTTTGGTAGCGTGTGTTGGGTGGTTGTGTTTTCATGGTTTTTTGTAGGGTGCTTTGTGGCCGCTGGGAGTTTTTTGTCCGGTCTGTTGTGTTGTGGCGAATTGTTTTAGAGGTTTATTTGAATTTCTTCTTCTTCTTCAATTTAAAGGTTGCAAAGCAGTCGTTCATTTGGATAATATTTATTTTCTATATTGTGTCTGTTTTGTTAGTCTGGGTTGGCTTCTCCTTTGTGTCGGGTTTTGAGGCTGTATTTTTTATCGAGGTGTCGTGTGCTTTTCTTGTTCTGCTGTTGTCCTTAGTTGTTATTGGTGGCTGTGTGTTTCTTTGGTGGATTGGTCTTTCATTTTTTTCCTTTTCTGTTAGTCTGTTTGGTGTTTTTCGGTGTTAGGGGCTGCTAGTTTCAGTTATTATTGTACTTTTGGCATATCTTATGTCCTGTTTTTTAATATATTATTCTTTTGGCCTTTAAAAAAAATACACATTCAATTTGATATCAAGTGATAAGAAAGATATTGATCCCTTGTTTAAACCTTTCATAAATTATCAAAAAATCATGAAGTAATTCACGAGTAAAAAATGTAATACATTTTTTTATTTGTTGACCTAAAAAAGTCCGTAGGTTGATGACAAAATTTATATTTGGGCCGACTAGAATAGAAAAAAGTGGTGCAAGTGTAGAGTAGGAAATATTGCTTTAGTCCTTTCCATGAAAATTATGAAGTTCTCGTAAGTGCGGTGCTGGAGTTTGAAGCCAAATATAACTAATGATCCTTCAATTGTTGTTTGATTATAAGTTCTCGAGTAATTGAGAAGCATCATGCATTAGATCTTCCATTTCACCCTTGATGTGTTGTCGTCCTTTCTTGAGAAAGGCTGCCATGTTTTCAATTTCAACATTTTGGAAAAGATATCATGATCATATGCAATAAAGGGGCATGCCATTGTTTTATATTTTTTTAATATGCTTTAGATGTCAATCGATTGGTGTAGGATGACAATCAATTGTTTCTCATCCAACATTCAAAAACTTTGAAGAAATGAACTAGATTAATTTATTGAAGGTGAAAGTCAATCAATTATATAGACCTCTAAATCAATTGTCTTACTGAAACAATTGATTATTTCAATGCAATGTTCAAAATTTCGCTTGGTAGAGACTTCACTCAATCAATTATAATATATGATCAATCAATTGTTTCATTAAGAATTTTGAATTTTTGCTAAGCTAAAGATGCAACTTGAAAGTATTTGATGAAAAATGTTAGGAATAAGTTAGATGAAAATGTTTGAGCACCTAAGGCTTATAACAATTGAATTGCGCATTATACCTTACTTTATGATCCACTTTCATGAACATAAGAGCTTGATCAATCCACTAACATAAAAACTTCAATCCATTTTCATGAAATTTACTTGAGATATCTTTTCATTCTTTTCATTCATTTGTCTTCATTAAAAGATCATCTTTACAAAAGCTCGTCTTCACATATGAAACACGTCCAAAGTCTGGCCTGAGAGATTTAGTCACAAGTCTTGTCCGAGGGCTTGATAGAAGTCTCTTCTGAGAGGTTCAACACTTTGCCTGAGGGGCTTATAGTCTCATCATCCAGACTACATATAACCTTACCTGAGGGACTTAGATTTCCCTGTCTAATTAAACTCTCGCCTGAGGGACTTAGTGTTTCCTCAGGCGAGATCAGACAGAAAACTCACACCTAAGTGGCGCGATCGAAGTTTCGCCCAAGAAACATAACCATAAGTCTTGTCATAGGGCTTGATAGAATTCTCATTCGAGAGACCCAACACCTCTCCTGAGGGACTTATAGTCTCACAATCCAGGATACTATAACATTGCTTGAGGGAGTACGTCCTCAATAATGCAAGTCCTTGGGATACTCCCCTGAGATATGATCTAAAAACACTTCATCCTCAATCAAAGGCCTCGTGATTGAGGGACTATGTAGTTTTATATTTGTATAAGGACCCACCTTGGGAGATGGTTGTAGGCCGCCCCACGAGAATAAACTATAGCATTTCTCCCAATGGAGGGTATCGCCTAGCCTCAAAGTTTTTCTATCGCATAATCATGGCAAACTTGGGATAAGACATTTCTTGAGCAGAGAGAAGTCAAGGTCATTAACTGAACCACGTCCTCGTGGAAATAAGGATTCAAAGGTCCCCTATTGACGGAGTAAAATGTGACAATTTGCATGAGAACCATAGGCCATAAAGGCCTCTATAAATACCTCCCCCACAAGGAGGGAAGACATATCTTAAGGAATACATATCACACTGTTGCGGTTAGAATATGATATCAAATTATTAATTAATTTGAATCGCATCTTTAGTTCACAACCGATCTTTGATTTATCTGAAGGAAAAGGTCAAAAGAAGGAAAACCAATTTTTGTATCGTAAACACAATGAGAGGAGAGCTATAGGTAAGTGGTTGGTTAACCTTATGGAAGGTACTAGCACCCTAAACTTTTGTAGTACTCTACAGGAACCTTTTGTTTATTTTTTCCTTTTTTTGCTTTATTATTTGCTTGAGGGTATATGCTAAGGGTTAGTCCTAAGTTTACTCGGCAAGATTCGCATCTTGTGCCTACGTATCCTGGATAGGGAATGGAATCAGAGTAATCGTAGTTCCCTTTGAAAGGGAGGTTAGAAACGTCTTGATATTGGTCAAGGTTTCAATGGGGAATAAGCGTTCTTAAGGAAGCGCTTACGTGGAGTTCGGCGACTCCTATTTCTACGTTGAGATTGTTAGTTGAAATTAGGGTTGAATTAAGTGTTCCACGGCGGGAAACCCTAAAACAGAGTACGGCGACTCTTTGACCTAATGCTAGGGTAAAGGGCATTTTCGTCCACGATGGGACACCTAGGCTATTAGGGTTTAGAGACGGTCAAGGGGTAAGAATATTGAATCGACGGTCAAACCGTTAGACCTAATCCTTCGAAAGTGAATTAACAGTAAATAATGGATGAACAGTGAAGTTGATACACGATGAAGAAGGTGATAATATACAAGTGAGAATGTAATGAATAACGTGAATAAAATGTACAAAAATAAAGAGAGTTAGTAAGCAATGGATATACGGGAGTGATGTGGAGAATGATATGAAATTTAGACAAAAATTAGAATTAATCAAGATTAAGTTTTGTGAGATTTTTGAGAAAAAGGTTTGCATTTAAATAAAAGGGGATGTTAGAAATTTAAAAAAATGTTAGGATATTAATAATAAAAAATAAGGATTTTTGATTGAGAGAAAAAAAAGGTTAGAATTTAATTTTTAAAAAGAGAACTAGTGTTGATTTTTTAAAAAAAGTTAGATTGTATTAAAAAAAGTTAATTTTAATTAAAAATGTTAGATTTAATTTTAAAAAAGGTTAGAGATTTAAATTCAGTTAGAATTTTACGATAAAAAAAAAGTTAGACTTTTGATAGAAAAGTTATTGTTAAAAATACCTAAAATAAATAAATTAGAAAGGTTAATTTAAATTAAAAAAAGTTAGATTAGATTTAATTAAGAAAAGGTTTAATAATTTAACTAATCAGAATTAATAATAAAAATAAAAATAATAAAAAAGGGTGAATATGAAAGGGGGGGGGGGGGAGGGGGGGGGGGGGGGGGAGGGGGTACGCGTAATTATGGGTGTGCAGGTGCACAGACTTTTGGTGGGCGTGCAAGTATGAGTCATGAGATGGTGATTAGTACTGAGATCATTGGTTGTGATCGTGAGGGTGCGTGCGATTACAGTGGGCATGCATGTGCTGGATATTCGCAATATAAAACACACAAAAACACTAGAAAACTCAAAATTTTAACTCCTCTCCCACTCCTTCATGCTGTCCGACCCATTCCCCCCCCCCTCTCTCTCTCTCTCTCTCTATCTATCTATCTCTCTATCTTCTCACTTCTCGCCTCTTCTTCCATTTGCATGTTCTTCTTCTCTCAATCTTTGGCCATGACCGTTTCCTTCTTCCTTTTCCTGTAATAAAACCATAAAAAAACCATCATGATTGCAAAACCTTACGAAATCTTGGGGATTTGTTAACAGTGGATCTTGATGGATTTTTTAGGGCTGATTTCGGCCGTGGGTTTCGTTGAAGGACGATGATGAGACGATATTGCTTCGTCTCTCTGAGTCCAATTGGCTTTGTTCGTTGAGCTGGATGATGAGGAAATTCGTGATGACGGTGGTTCTTTGATGATTAATCGCCGCGGATGATGTTGTTCTTAGGGTTTCGCTTGCGGCATTGATAAATGATGGTGATGATTGTTTTCGGGTTCCGTCGCGGATCTTCCGTTAGGGTTTTTTTTTGGCTGTCCTGGATCCTCCTTTTTTATGATGATTTATACTTGTGGCTTTCAATCTCTTTTCGAATTTCTTTTGGGCTGGATCTGATCTTCTTTTGAAAAAAAGATTTACGTTTTTTTGATGAAAATCTGAGATATGCCCATTGTGATTCTTTTTTCGGATTTGATTTGTTATGGTAATATTTTTTTCTGATGTTTGGATCCGTGATTTACTTGATGGGATCTGGATATGGATTTGGTTTTTTTTTCTGGATTTCAATCTGGATATGGATTTGCTTGTTGGCTATTTGGATCCGGATTTGATGTGAATATCCATATGGTTTACTTGATAGAATTGGATATAAATCTGGATCTGATTTTTGGCTTAAGGAAATGTTTGGTTGAAAAATCACTTTTCAAAACTCTTTTTTGGAATAAGTGCTTTTCCGAATAATCACTTTTAAAATAATCACTTTTTCCTCTTACTCTGGATGCCTCGGAAAATAAGAACATAATCTTCCAGTTTTAGCCCGAGGTCGGGAATATGAGTCGGGAGCCGGCTTCGACTTTGTCGTTGCCCTCCCGACGTACCCGATGATGAATAATTGAGGATATCGGAACTATCGAAAAACCACTTCTCTAACATTAACGCTTTTCTCTGCTTTTGTCTGTTTTATGTGCAGGTACGAAAAAAATTGGGTCTCAGAATCGGCATGAAGAATCGGCCTTAGAAAAAATAGGACTTTAGGAATAAAAATCCAATGTATTTTATTTTTCCTTTGTAGTTTGTAATAAAATAATTATGAATAAAATTCACACTATTTTTATCCAAAAAACACTTGTCTGATTGTTTCTTTCAACTATTTTATCGCAAACCGAGTGGCTCTCATAACCAAAGAATATCCAATTAAATCCAAATGATTAAGTGCCTCCAAATAAATTCAACCGATTAAACTTAAACAAACGGATTAACTTCACCAAATAAATTCGTACGAACAAATCCGCACTAAAAAAACCAACTTGTATCCCTGATGGCTAAATCCAATTCCCTGAACTAACTCGGCCAAAATCACAATTAAACAGATATAATAAATCCAGACACGGGCCAAAATTTCCACTATATTCCTTTAGAATTTGACTGGCAGATAGCAGAAGAACAGAAAAATAGGCGTCTGTTAAAATAAATTCCACAGAGTGAATTCTCGCACCACTTTAAATCCAACCAGCTGATATCTCAACATAATCAGCCCCATATGATTAAACAACGACTCTGAAATACCCTGACGATGAAATCTCGGCCTTTGGATAAATTATGGTGTCTTGAAAATCCCGATGTCGAAATTACTGTAAAATTCAATTCATCCTCCAATAAACCCCAGAACTCGGAAATGGAAATCCTAATTACTCGAGATATTCCTGACAATGACTCCGCTTCCTAAACTGCCAGCAAATAGTAAATAAATGACCATTTCGCCCCTCCACAGTTAAAGTGCTCCTGACGTGATTCTCCTGCAAAAACAACAGACTATGCAACCCGTTAGTTGTTAGTTAATATGTAATTCAAAATGAAATGTAACGCGACATGAATCGACCAATCTTAGGGAAAATTTTGGGGTGTTACAGTTGCCCCTATTTAAATAACTTCACCAGATGATTTGAGCAGCGGCGACTCGAGGAATCACGGTGGAGGGATTTAAATACAGATAACCGAAAATTTTGCCCTTAGTCGCAGTGATACACAATGCTATGGACAAAACAAAACGACTATGATGTTGACAATGCCATGACTTTAATATGATGCGTATGATGGAATGATAAATGTAAGGATGCAGACGACACGACGACACAGGGGACATACGCGACGGACACACACTGGGGAATACGACGCACCGGGAGAACAACACGATAACTGAGGAATTCCAGAGTGACGGATCAACCGGTGCAAGCCCGACTAGTTGTCACTTTAGGATGAAACAGTGACACAGGATCGACACGGCGGTAGAATCAGGTAAATGACAAGTGCTCGAATTTCCGGGACATTCCTTTAAACGAAGAAATCAAGCGGGATCTTCAGGAATCATCGAAAAATATACAGGGAGAAACAAACATCCGAAACATCCGGAAGAACATCGAATAACCTCAGTGACAAAGAACCATTTTCAGGGACATTCGGAAGAATATCGAGTGAACTCTGAAACACACCAGAGATGCTCAGAAAAACGTCGACTAAACTCTAGGACAAAGAAACAAATTGAGAACATCTATAAGAGTATGAAATGAGGATAAGGTCTTTGAAGGTACATCCGAAACATTTAGAAAAGAAATAAATGTACAGGAAAAGTTTGAAGACATATCTGGAAGAACATCAAAATAAAATAAAAACTCAAACTGGAAAAACATCAGAGAGAGAAACATATCCGGAAAACCATCGGATAGATTCTGGAAAACCATCAGAATCAAAGGAAATATCTGGAAAATCGTCAGATAAGTTCTGGAAGAACATCAGAACAAAGACTCGATCTGGAAAACCATCAGAAAGAGAAACAAATCCGAAAAAACATCGGATAAGATTCTGGGAAACCATCAGAATCAAAAGAAATACCTGGGAAACCATCAGATAAGTTCTGGAAGAACATCAGAACAAAGACTCGATCCGGAAAACCATCAGAAAGAGAGCAAATCCGGAAAACCATCGGATAGATTCTGGAAAACCATCAGAAAGAGAAATAAAAATAAGGGTACCAGACGTCCAATAATGGCTTTGAATGAAAGGTATAAACACAATATATGAGAATAGTATTGGACGTAAAAGGAACAGACATATCCGGAAAACCATCAGATAAGAAAAACGTCATATCTAGAAGAACGTCAGATAAACACGACACAAAATCTATTTGGTAAGTGCCAAGTAAGTTGGACTTCAACCGCAAGGTAAGACATGGATAAAACCGACCTCGGGAGAAATGGAAATGAGGATGAAACACTCATGATATGAATATGTATATGAATTATGCAAATGATGTATGATCAAATGCAAATGCAGATGCCGACGACAAGGCTCGACTCTTCTGGTAGGATGACAAGACTGGAAAACTGATTCCTCAACATGGAGATCATTGTCATTCTGCTAAACTATATCAAGTTGATAGTCCCTGTAGGAAGGATGAATAGCTGCTTGGGGATCCTTCAAGTAAACTTCCCCAAATTAGCTATTTGTTGTAAATGAGCTGATAATGCTTCAGCTTGTCTGATTTGTGAAAATGAATGCTTTGCTGTACTCTCGGAAGCTTGCCCCAGTCTGAATCTTGAAAATTCTTTCGGATAAACCAAATCCGAGGATAACTTGTCTTGAGAAAATCTTGAATTGATTCTTTGACAGGATGTAAAAGGAACTTGCCCCTGATAGGATCATCGACCAAGTTTCTCATTATTTGAAAATTCCTTAGAGAAAAGCCAGTTTGCAAACAAAAATATTCATACAAACATGGTGATGCAAAGTTCATGCAACTTTTGAAATTAAAATTGTTTTTGAAAGATGGAACATAAATGAGTCGTTGGTCAGAACACGGTGGTTCAAAACGCTCAAAGTTTAAAGCAAAGGTGTACTGCCAAAATAAATGATTCGCAAAGACCTTTTGGAGTCAGCTTACGCAACCTTGCTGTAGTATGCTTTCAAAATAACCTTGCTTCAATTAGGTCTTTTGAGGGTTGTAACTTGGCCTGGTTCACGATTTATGCAACAAAGGATAAAGGCTCAAAATTTATTTGTACCCACCCAATCTATGTGATAATCTTCAGTCCTACACTCAGTTAACTCATATTATGCATTCAGGTTCCTATAGGTTAGGAATTGCACTGATGGTAGCAATGATGGTTCGAAAGTCAAGGGACCTATGAAAAGGCAGCACTACTTCCCTATAACATTTGTTGTTTTGACATCGAGGATTTTCAGGGTAAGGATTTAAAGATCTCCTCTTTTAATTATCCCTAACTTTTGCCCGGGCTGTTTCTTGTGAAGATTACAGTCAGCGGGATGCCCCAGTTTTGCCTAAGTCTCCTTCATAGGTTTTGACTTAGCGGGCTTGTTTTATTTTATTTTTTTGCAAAAAGTGACTGTTGGACTTTAATGATTACGGCAAACCATCATCGACTTTTGACTTGGAAAACATCTTCGACACTTACTTGCTGTGTGCGAAGGAAAATTTGTGAAAGCAACCTTTACATGAAAGGTGTATTGCAGGAACACACAACCAAGTTAACTAGGAACTACCCATGCCCCAGGTTAAGATTGCGGTTTTATTGTAAAGAAAGAAACTCCAACTTCTAGGCTCGAAGGGGGTGACAAGGGGATAACTTCTTTATTTCTCCAGTGTTTGGGAGTTGAAAAAATACCTTACATCGTCAATAAAGTTTGATTGAAAGCATACTGACAGCAATGATGGGTATAACGTTTTCGTCATCCTCCCTCCAATCTTTGCATATCAAGAATTTGGACAAGAAGTAAATATTTAAAGATAAAGCATAAAGATGCAAATAATAGACAAAATGAACTGAAATCGAAAGTTTCAATGCTCAGTTCATTAATGTAAAAGTATAAACATAATTTGAAAACAAACAGCTAATAAAATAAGGCAAGTACAAACAACGAGAAACCAAAAAGCCTAATGACTAAATCAGTACTGGCTGAAGCTTCACTTCTAATGCACTGGCAAAGAATTTTTTTTGGACATTCAGAGGATTATCCGCAAAATCAAGTATTCCATCTCTGGCCAACTCACGTACTCTGGCCTTTAATGCAAAACAATACTCCAAGTCATGGCCTAGGGAACCCTCATGAAAAGCGCACTATAGATCAACCCTAAATCCAGCAAAAGGAGGATTAGGAGGAGGTGGTAAAGCCCTTGTAGTGATCAGTCCTTGTCGAACTAGGTCAAGATATAACTCTGTGTAAGTCATGGGAATAGGATCAAATTGATTCCTATTTCGATACTGGTCTTTTCTAATAGCTGGACGTTAAGGATCCTGAGCTAGCTGTGGAGCAACAACAGGTTGAGATCCGTGGTGAGGCTTTCTTGATTCAGTTATGACAACATTGGTCTGATCCTCTTTCTTCTTCTGGAAATTCCCATAGGATTTCTTTGCACCATTAGAAGATTCGGCAGCTTTGGACACCTTACCATTTTTCAAACCCTCTTCTAACCTTTGGCCAATAGTCACCAGATCTGTAAAGCTTGAAGAGACATTCCCAATCATCTTTTCCCAATAGAAAGGAGATAAAGTATCCATAAACATTCCTGTCAGTTCCTTCTCTGCTATAGGAGGTTCCACTTGGGAAGCTAACTCTCTCCAGTGCTGAGCATACTCCTTGAACGACTCTTTTTCCTTCTGAGACATACTTTGAAGTTGACGGTGATCGGGAGCCATGTCCAAATTGTATTTGTATTGCTTCATAAAAGCGTTGGCGAGATCCTGGAAGCAGTGGACGCTGTTATGCTCTAAATTCATATACCATTTGAGAGAAGCACCACTCAAACTATCCTGAAAGCAATGGATGAGCAACTTCTGATTGTTGGTGTAAGCTACCATCTTTCATAAGTACATGACTAGATGGGCTCTTGGACATGAGTGACCTTGTTACTTCATAAATTCAGGAGTCTTGAACTTGGCAGGCAAAACAAGAGCAGAAACTAGGCACATATTGTCTGCATCAACGTTGAAGAAATATGTACCCTCGACAGCTTGGAGTCTCTTTTTTATGATTTGAAACTGTTCACAGGAAATCTCAGGCTCAAGAAAATCTTCCTGATCTCCCCTTTGACCACCGGTAGCATTATACTCATAAGGAGGATTCTCAAATGGAGTTGGGACAATTTGATTAATAGTGTGGACCACAGGTCTGGCCTCGGTAAGGCCGGAAGCTTGAAAAACCGGTCTGATAGTCTGACCAATCATAGTAGCAGATGTAAGAGGTGGAGAATAATTAGGAGGTAAACCAAACTCTGGCCAAGTAGAGGGTGGCAGTGGACCAGGAGGTGGATCGACACTTGAAATTTCCTGAAGGACAGTTCTCTAAAAAGGCTCTCCTCTGGCAATCAGTACTTGAAGCATCTCGGTAAGCCTGGTCATGCCTGCTTTCAACTCATCGATCTCTATTCAGACTTCCGCATTATGTTCCTCTTGTTTTGACATCTGGCGTCTATAGTTAGCTCTAGTCTGATATCTATATCGAGGAATCAGTTTGACGACTCAAAGGAACACTGGAAGATAAAGACAACTGGACATGAGAAACCGGGGGGAAAATGCCATGCAAGACATGATGCTAATGCAATGCAATGGTTTTAAGAACTTCAATGGTCCATTGCAAATATTCCTTTTTAGGAAGGTTGGAACAGGTTTTAAACTTTAAAATGTAAGGCTTTTGAATTCGCAAAGGACTGTTGAATTCCTTCAAACTAGGAATGATGTTTTATGAATGCCATGCACAAATACACACAAACAACGAAAGGTCATATGTTAAAGGTATAATGAGCGGAGTCAAGGTCTACCCTTCCCAAAGGTATGTACTATAAGGTTAATTGTACCTGCAGAACAAGGGTTCTAAAGAAGTGCCCAAAGTCATCAGTCCATCTTTCGGATATTATCAATTTCCCGATTGACTCGGTGGTTAATAATATTCTCAAGAGAACCTCTTTTGAGTGTAGCATCGCGTAGCAACTATTTTGGGACTACTCCTTCATAGTTCCCGCACTACGTCCTAGATAAGACCAAGGTGGTGCTAAGGTACTACGGTTCCCAGTATCACAGACTCCAATCGACAATAGTAAAATTTTTCATGAATACTCGTTCAACCGAATTATTTTTGAAAGGGTCTCAATTGAGCGGTGATTCTCAAGTCAGCTTGGTCGAGAATCACTCCCTATAAGCCTTGTCGAATATATCACCTCCTATAATAATGTCACTTAAGTCCGGGTGTAGGACTTATCTCACAACAATAGATACCCCAAGCAAGGTACAATAATATTTACATGTAAGCAACAAATAATAATAGCATACAATAAACAAAGTAGGGGTAACCCTTAAAAGTCTAATGAATTGTCCCCAGTGAAGTCGCCATTTTCTGTTGCGGTTAGAATATGATATCAAATTATTAACTAATTTGAATCACATATTTAGTTCACAACCGATCTTTGATTTATCCGAAGGAAAAGGTCAAAAGAAGGAAAACCTATTTTTGCATCGTAAACACAATGCGGGGAGAACTCTAGGTAAGGGGTTGGTCAAGCTTAGGGAAGGTACTAGCACCCTAAACTTCTGTAGTATTCTACAGTAACCTTTTGTTTATTTTTGCCTTTTTTTGCTTTATTATTAGCTTGAGGGTATATGCTAAGGGTTAGTCCTAAGTTTACTCGGCAAGATTTGCATCTTGTGCCTACGTATCCTGGATAGGGAATGGAATCAGAGTAATCGTAGTTCCCCTTGAAAGGGAGGTTAGAAACGTCTTGACTGTGGTCAAGGTTTCAATGGGAAATAAGCGTTCTTAAGGAAGCGCTTACGTGGAGTTCGGCGACTCCTATTTCTACGTTGAGATTTTTAGTTGAAATTAGGTTTGAATTAAGTGTTCCACGACGAGAAACCCTAAAATAGAGTACGACGACTCTTTGACCTAATGCTAGGATAAAGGGAATTTTCGTCCACGACGGGACACCTAGGCTATTAGGGTTTAGAGACGGTCAAGGGGTAAGGCTATTGACTCGGCGGTCAAATCGTTAGACCTAATCCTTCGAAAGTGAATTAACAGTAAATAATGGATGAACAGTGAAGTTGATACATGATGAAGATGGTGATAATATACAAGCGAAAATGGAATGAATAACGTGAATAAAATATACAAAAATAAAGAAAGTTAGTAAGCAATGAATAAACGGGAGTGATGTGGAGAATGAGATGAAATTTAGACAAAAATTAGAATTAATCGAGATTATGTTTTGTGAGATTTTTGAGAAAAAGGTTTTCATTTAAATAAAAGGGGATGTTAGAAATTTAAAAAAATGTTAGGATATTAAAATAATAAAAAATTAGGATTTTTGATTGAGAGAAAAAAACGTTAGAATTTAATTTTTAAAAAGAGAACTAGTGTTGATTTTTTTTAAAAAAAAGTTAGATTGTATTAAAAAAAGTTAATTTTAATTAAAAATGTTAGATTTAATTTTAAAAAAGGTTAGAGATTTAAATTAAGTTAGAATTTTAAGATAAAAAAAGTTAGACTTTTGATAGAAAAATTATTGTTAAAAATACCTAAAAAAAATTAGAAAGGTTAATTTAAATTTAAAAAAGTTAGATTAGATTTAATTAAGAAAATGTTTAGTAATTTAACTAATCAGAATTAATAAAAATAATAAAAGAGGGTGAATATGAAAAGGGGGGGGGGGGGGTTCCGCGTAATTATGTGTGTGCAAGTGCACAGACTTTTGGTGGGCGTGCAAGTATGAGTCATGAGATGGTGATTAGTACTGAGATCATTGATTGTGATCGTGAGGGTGCGTGCAATTACAGTGGACGTGCATGTGCTGGATTAATTCGCAATATAAAACACACAAAAAAACCAAAAAACCCTAATTTTTAACTCCTCTCCCACTCCTTCATGTTGTCCGCCCATTCCTCTTTCTCTCTCTATCTTCTCACTTCTCGCTTCTTCTTCTTCCATTTGCATGTTCTTCTTCTCTCAATCTTTGGCCATGACCGTTTCCTCCTTCCTTTTCCTGTAATAAACCATAAAAAAACCATCATGATTGCAAAACCTTACGGAATCTTGGGGATTTGTTAACAGTGAATCTTGATGGATTTTTGACGGCTACTTCCAGCTGTGGGTTTCGTTGAAGGACGATGATGATGAGACGATATCGCTTCGTCTCTTTGAGTCCAGTTGGCTTTGTCTGTTGAGCTGGATGATGATGAAATTTGTGATGACGGTGGTTCTTTGATGATTAACCGCTGCGAATGATGTTGTTCTTAGGGTTTCGCTTGCGGCCTTGATAAATGATGGTGATGATTGTTTTCGGGATCCGCCGCAGATCTTCCATTAGGGTTTTTTTCCGTCCTGGATCCTCCTTTTTTCTGATGATTTATACTTGTGGCTTTCAATCTCTTTTCGAATTTCTTTTAGGCTGTATCTGATCTTCTTTTGAAAAAAATATTTACGTTTTTTTGATGAAAATATGAGATTTGCCCATTGTGATTCTATTTTCGGATTTGATTTGTTATTGTGATATTTTTTTTCCTGATGTTTGGATCCATGATTTACTTGATGGGATCTGGATATGGATTTGTTTTTTTTGTTTTTTTTGGATTTCAATCTGGATATGGATTTGCTTGTTGGCTATTTGGATTTAGATTTGATGTGAATATCGATATGGTTAGTTGATAGAATTGGATATAAATCTGGATCTGATTTTTGGCTTAAGGAAATGTTTGGTTGAAAAATCACTTTTCAAAACTCTTTTTCAGAATAAGTGCTTTTCCAAATAATCACTTCTAAAATAATCACTTTTTCCTCTTTCTCTGGATGCCTCGGAAAATAAGAACAGAATCTTCCGGTTTTAGCCCGAGGTCGAGAATATGAGTCGGGAGCTGGCTTCGACTTTGTCGCTGCCCTCCCGACGTACCCGATGATGAATAACTGAGGGTATCAGAACTATCAAAAAACCACTTCTCTAACATTAACGCTTTTCTCTGCTTTTGTCTGTTTTATGTGCAGGTACGAAAAAAAATTGGGTCTTAAAGAATCGGCATGAAGAATCGGCCTTAGAAAAAATAGGACTTTAGGAATAGAAATCGAATGTATTTTATTTTTCCTTTGTAGTTTGTAATAAAATAATTATGAATAAAATTCACACTATTTTTATCCAAAAAACACTTGTCTGATTGTTTCTTTCAACTATTTTGTCACAAACCGAGTGGTCTCATAACCAAAGAATATCCGATTAAATCCAAATGATTAAGTGCCTCCAAATAAATTCAACCGATTAAAATTTAACCGATTAAACTTAAACAAACAGATTAACTTCACCAAATAAATTCTTACGAACAAATCCGCACTAAAAAAATCAACTTGTATCTCTGATGGCTAAATCCAATGCCCTGAACTAACTCGGCCAAAATCACAATTAAATAAATATAATAAATCCAGACACGAGCCGAAATTTCCACTGTATTCCCTTAGTTTTTGACTGGCAGATAGCAGAAGAACAGAAAAATAGGCGTCTGTTAAAATAAATTACGCAGAGTGAATTCTCGCACCGATTTAAATCCAACCAGTTAATATCTCAACATAATCATCAGCCCCATATGATTAAACAACAACTATAAAATACCCTGACGATGAAATCTCGACCTTTGGATAAATTATGGTGTCTTGAAAATCCCGATGTCGAAATTACTGTAAAATTCAATTCATCCTCCAATAAACCCCAGAACTCGAAAATGGAAATCCTAATTACTCGAGAGATTCCTGACGACGACTCCGCTTCCTAAACTGCCAGCAAACAGTAAATAAATGACCATTTCTCCCCTCCACAGTTAAAGTGCTCCTGACGCGATTCACCTGCAAAAACAACAGACTATGCAACCCGTTAGTTGTTAGTTGATATGTAATGCAAAATGAATGCGACATGAATCGACCAATCTTAGGGCAAAATTTGGGGTGTTACACACACCCCACACATGCTTATAATCAAGCATACCATTCAATAGCAGAGCCTCTCACTTCACGTGAGTAGGACCCTAAGCCACCGTGAAACACCACCATACATGGCTTCTTATTTCCGTGGGCAAGCCCTTACCACCATATAATATGATATACCTAATAAGGCCTATGAGTGGCCCCGCCCTGCGTAAGAGCAACATACACACACATACACCTGTAACTTTTGACGGGTACAGAGGTAGTGTTCCAATGTTTAAGGGATAACGAGTCATTCATAAAGAAACATAAGTGCACCCTATTACACCCCTCAATTGACTATTTAGGTCATATTGATTCAGACTTTCGCGCTGCACCGAATCTATAGAAAATTAAATCTATCACCACTTGGCCTATCCCAAAATCACTCAAACACCTACACAAATTTTAGGGGTTGAATGAATTTTATATGAAGTTTATCCAACACTACTCACACATCACTGCACCCTTCACTGAGTTACATGATAAAGATGGGTTTGACTGGACAGACAAGGTACATTAAGCTTTTAAACATCTGGAATTGGCTATGACACAAGCACTAGTTTTAACTCTTCCCAATTTTCAAGATGATTTTATACTGGAAACTAATGGCTCTGGTACAAGTATGGGTGAAATAATAATTCAACAAAGGCATCCTATATGTTTTATTAGCAAGAAATTATGTTTTAAACTCCTCAATGCCTCTACATATGTCCGTGAACTTTGTGTCATAACTTCTATAGTCAAGAAATGACACACTTATCTATTAGGAAGAAAATTCTCCAGTAAAACAGATCAACACAATCTTCGTGAACTAATGACACAAATTATTCAAACTTCGGAGGAACAATTCTACTTGGCTAAGTTACTAGGTTACTCATAGGAGATATACTACAAACTAGGTGCACAAAACCGTGTTGCTGACGTGCTCTCTGTAATACCCTAATTTTTACCTCTAAGATTTCCCACGTCTCATTTGCATCTTTGCATCACAAACAAGATCGTGCTTTGGTTCCTCTATTCCCTCTTATTTTTGGGTTTATACCTTGCAGGGATCACTGAGCATCTGTGTGCTTCTTGTTTGCTTTTATTTGTATGTTTATGTTTACTAACCTTTAATCAAAATACCAAAAATATGTTTGTTTTTTTCTTTACTAACTCCTTTTTCAATAAGAGGTTGGAATCAAGAACATCAATCAACAGTCCCTTAACTCGAATGAAATTTTATCTGAACAAAGTCAAAGTTGATCTGCAAGCAATTCAAAATCATTTGATCAAGAGTTTCCCAAGATTTGATTGACTTTTATTCAAGAGACTCCAAGGCTCATGTGTTTATTTCCATGCATTCTTTGAAAAATCCGAAAAATCGAGCCAACCAAGACAACACATCAAAAGGCTATTGTTTACACATTTTCACTGTGTTAATCAATTAACACATTTGTACATGCAAATGATTAATCGATTAACCAATGCGTTTTTTGTGAATATGAGCCAAATTCGAATTCTGCAGCATTTTGACACCAATTTTCAAATATTTCATCATGAGAATATTATAGATCACTTCATTTTAATTCCCCTACCTCATCATAATTGATTCCCACCATACACCTTCACAAATCATCATTTGATCTTGATTTTGCCTCCAAATTAAAATTCCAAGCCTACTTTTGGTTCCAAACCAAATTCTAAACCACAAAATTTCCAATCCTAAATTCTATAAATAGAGGCTTCATTTCATTCTTTCTTAAAGCTTTTGATAGCTCATCTTGTCAAATTTCTTCTTGACTCTCTCAATTTTCTTTAACCACAAAATTCACCAAAGCTCTTTCTTCTTTTGAAAGTTAGTAAGTTCTTCATTGGAACTTACTAGTCTTTGAGCTAAAACCTTCATCCAATCACTTTTTCATCATCAATTTCAGTAGATCAAGACTTTGGAGTGTGGTTCTTGAAGTTAATTTGAATCAATTTCAGATTTGAAGTGGTAAACCCTTATTCCACCATTGTTGTTCTTGATCCATCTTCTATAATGTGATCTATTGTTGATTCTTGTTGCTTGATCTTTAGATCTTGCAAATTGTGTTTTATTGGTGATATTTTCTGTTGTTTTACTTGAACTCTCATGCTAATTCTCACTCATTATCATGAGGTGTTTGAAGAAATGGTTAAATCATGAATGCTGATTTTTTTTTTCAAATTTTTTTGTTGTCTTAGTAGTGTTAGTCGATTAACACATTTGCACATGCAAATGGTTAATCGATTAACGAGTGTCCAGACTGTGATTTTTCCTTGTTTTTAGGACTGTTTTGGTTCCATTTCCTTTTACTTCCTTTTTCTTTTGTTCTTTGCATTTGATTACATCTTTGTGTGGGTTAATTTGGTATTTCTTCATCTATATCTCGTTTTCTTTTTATCAATGAAAATCTTAGATATCATTGGAACTCTTTTAGTTCTTGATGAAGATGAGATTGTTACCTATTTTCTTTTCGTACGGTATTTCTTTCGGAGGATGATCTACATATCGTTTCCCTAGCATACATTAGTACAAAGATTTTTATTGAACGTCCTCAAATAGTCGTGGCTTCTATATAAGTCATATTACGATTGCTTAACATAGCGCTACATGTGTCCCGTATCAGAAAATGTTCATTCGTGGCTCAAACTTATGTTTGAAAGTCCAAGTATGGTTGATTATTTGTCTTGGGTCCATTACTTATGAAACTTGTTGTTAGGAGGCTTTGATTTTATCAATCCTCCAATGAGTCTTCATTAACTTTGGTCTAAGTTAATTATTTAACCATCATTGATCTTTTGTTCTAACAACTAATCACTAACTCACTAACAATATTATTATACTAATTTTTTTTATGTTTCCTTCTCGCTCCCCATCTCTCTTTTATTTTTATGCTCCATTGTTATAATCTCATATCATATAATTGTTTGTGTTTTCACACTTTTTCCTTTGTCCATTTGGACGAAAAACATTAATAAAGGCTTAAACCCCCTAAAAAACTTGTTCTCTTAATGGTGAACTATGGTTACTATCCTTTACATTGGACATGAAATTTTGGACCTAGAATTAGGATCTTAACCTATCCTTGGAAGCTTGTGATGTCAATCCTTGGATTTTAGGTACTTGGGATTCTCTTTTGAAGACTTATTTCGATCAAGGCCTAATCTAAAGGAAGAATGCTTATATTGCGGAGCTTACTTCTATGGTTAGACTGTTCTTATCCTTAGCTTTTGTCTTTTTGCTCTAGGATAGTCCCTTCTTCTCGACCCCTTTCTTTAATTTTTAAAATTTCCTCGTTTTTTTTCAAAAACGTTCTTGTTTTCAAAATTAAACCTCTTTTACAATAAAACCTTGACTTTTGTCAAATGCTTTTTCAAAATTCCTTTTCTTTGATAAATGTCAATCAATTTTAATCATACTTTTACTTTCTTCAAAAATACATAAAAAACATTAAAGCTCATTCAAACCTTTTGTGCATTATGCACTTTTTCTTTTAAGACTTTTCCATAAGTTTAGATATGAGTCATCTCTTTAAGCGCAACTATTCGTTTTGAAATGAAGATTTGTCTTTTTACTTAAAATCATCCATAACAAACATACTTTGTTATTTGTACCACGAACTACGGGGTTTTGATCCTATATTGCATTTTGTGGTACGAAAGCATGAGGCGATAAGTCTCTCCAAACACAAAAATCTGAAAAAATACTTCTCTTCTCAGCTCTCTAATCTCACTTCAAACAAACCTTTTCAAAAAAAAAGCATAGATATTTCAAAGGGTTCCTATATAGTACTATAGACGTTTTGGATGCTAACACCTCCCGTTAGCGTAACCAACCCCCTTACCCAGTCTCTATTCATTTGTTCTTGCCTTAGAACTTGCTTAGATTTTGTTGGCCTTTTCTCCTTTCTTTTTGGAAAAATAAAAGTACGGCGATGACTCTTACTTTATAAGTTAAGTTAATTAATAACTTACACTCACGATCTTTGCCGCTACAGAAAATGACGACTCTGCTGGGGACTCTCTGGTTCTTAGTGGGTTCAGCTTACTTTGATGTATTTACACTTTATCTTTTTGATTTGACTATTATTGATTTTTCCATTTGAATGATCTTGAGAGGTGAGATAAATCTTATTGTTGCACCCCAAATTTGTCCTACCTTTACATAGTTTCTAGTGCCACTTTATTTTGAATGAATAAAATGGCACAATTGGCAAGAGACCGTGTGTAAGGAGTTGTGAGTGTGAGAGGTCGAGAGTTCAAATCCCACCTTCTTCACTTTTTGTTTTTCTTTTATTTTTATTCTAACTTTTCTATTTTTATAAAAAAAAATAACAAAATAATTTTTTTTTTATTTTTATTTTATTATTTAATTATTATTTTCGTATTTTATTTAAATTATTTTTTAAAAAATATTATTTTTTCACTTTTTTCCATATTACTCATAAAAACATCAAAAAATCATAAAATTAAAAATATTAGAAAAGATTTTATTCTTTTAAGTTTGTTTTAGTTTGTTTTTTTAGTTTTGACTAATTATTTAAGTTGGGCTTTAAAATAGGCATTAGGTTAGAGTTAACCCTAATTTGTTACCTATATAAACATGAGTTGCATTTGATAAAAGGAGGAGCACACAAAAGGTAAAAACGACGACCATCTAAGAAGGGATTTCACAATCGAAAACGACGGCGCCAAGGAGGTTCAGAAGCCCTTTTCGGTTTCATCATCACCTTTCGAAGTCGTGAACCGTGAATCAAACCAACAAGCCCCAGAGGAGTTCAACGTTTCGTCACCGAAAACCGCGGCGGCCGTGGACTTTTCCAACCGTCACTACCACCGGCGGATTCGAAAGTAAAAAGGTAAAAAAAAAACTCATTTGAAATCATGGTTTTCATTGATGGGTTTACATTTCAGGTACATGCAAGAATAGAAACAGACGAAGAAAAGTTCTCATTGAGCTTTAATGGCCGTCGGCGTCTCGCAGGAGAGAAGAAGGCAAAGACGTCCCCATCTTGTTTCACTTTGTGTATGTTTGGTTATTTTATTTGTGTTATCATTTCACCACATAACTTTAATCATCACGTTTAATAATTAATTAATTAACATATTTTATCTAGTTAATATGACTGTTGGTTAATTAGTTAATATATTTGTGTTAATTAGAAAACGTAGAGTTTTAGTTATTTAAGATTACTTTTTTTAATTAATTAATATTGTATTAGTTAATAGAAATGTTTTATTTAGCTCTAGTCCAATTTTTATAATAAGTTAACAAATCTCCATGTTCCATTTTTTCGTCTTCTTTTTCTATATTAAATTTTTATTATTTTTAGGATTTAATGGTAATAATAACATTGATAATGGTGGGTTAATGTAACTTAATGCAAAGCTGGAACGTTTCAACTCCATTTCCATTTGAATAATGATTAGATATTAAAATTAAAACGTTTTTCATGTATTAAAAATATTTTTTTAAAAAAACATCAACATTAAGACTTTATTTTTTAATATTAGAATATAATTAATTGCTTTCATATCAAAAATTAAGTCACCTTTTTTAATTGAAAAAAAGTGAGAGTCAATTTTTTGTATAAATTTTTTAATTAAATTCACTGTTTGCATTAAAAATAAAAATTCGTTTTTGCATTAAAAATTAAAATTCATTTTTGGCATTAAGAATTGAAATTCACTTTTTGCATTAAGGGTGAAGGGCATTTTTTATTAAAAAATCTTGTTTAGCATTTAAAAGTTAAAAACCTTTTTTTTTTTAATATTAAAATTATTTTTTTTTTCTTTTTATGTTAAAATTAAGTTTTAAAGATTAAAAATTAAAATCTTTTAAAATTAAACTAAAACTTCTTTTAGCTAAAATTTTCTTTTAAATTAAATCTAAAATCCCTTTTCATAACTAATAAAATAATAAAAATTCCAAATTACATTTTTGTCTTTCTTTCAACATTAACTGTTTTATTATTTGCCATGGATTTCTGTCTAACTTTTCACTAATATTCTCTGTTTCTCTCTTCAGATTATACATAGATTTCAATTCATATTTATTTCAAGTTATTTTGGTTCCATGGATGTAATTTACGCGAGGCCATGGTCGCGATTTATTTTATTTTCGCATTTGTTTTGGGAATTTGTAATTTACGCGAGTGGTCGCGATGCTTTCATTTACTGCTTGCTTTATTTTCATATTTTTTTATGCCTGCCATGTAATAATTTTGTCGCTTGCATGTTTTTACCGTCATTTATCCTTCCGAAGGAATTAGGATTAACAGTTTGATCGCCGAGTCAATAACCCTAGTTTCAACCATTTCAAAACCCTAATTGGCGTAGGTGTCCCGCCGTGGACAAAATTGCCCTTTACCATAGCTTTAGGTCAAAGAGTCGTTGTACTCTGTTTAGGGTTTCCCGCCGTGGAATCCCTAATTTAACCCTAATTTCAATAACAAGTTCAACGTAGAAATAGGAGTTCTAAGACTCCACGTAAGCATGTCCTTAAGATATGCTTATTCCCCATTGAAACCTTGACCATAGTCAAGAAGTTTCTAACCTCCCTTTCGAGGGGAACTACAATTACTCTGATTCCATTCCCATCAGGATATGTAGGCACAAGATGCGACGTCTTGCCGAGTAAACTTAGGACTAACCCTTAGGTCTTTAGGTCACTCTATCCCTTATCTCAATATATATTAAAACAAATAATAAAATAAAAAAAGCATACAATAAACAAAAGGTTCCTGTAGAGTACTACAGAAGTTTAGGGTGCTAGTACCTTCCCTAAGCTTAACCAACCCCTTACCTAGATCTCTCCCCGCATTGTCTTTACGATGCAAAATTAGGTTTTCCTCTTTTGACCTTTTCCTTCGGATAAATCAAAGAGCGGTTGTGAACTAAAGATGCGATTCAAATTAATTAATAATTTGATATCATATTCTAACCGCAACAGAAAATGGCGACTTCACTGGGGACCCTCCTAATTTTTAAGGGTTACCCCTATTTTGTTTATTGTATGATATTTTATTAATTATTTTTATATATCATTGTACCTTGTGGGGATACCTGTTATTGTGAGATAAGTCTTAACCCGGACTTGAGTGACCTTATTATAGGAAGGTGAGATATTCGACGAGGCTTGCCGGGAGTGAGTCCCGACCAAGTCAACTCGAGAATCACCGCTCAGTTGAGACCCTTTCGAAAATGGTTCGGTTGATCGAGTGCAGTCGTGAAAACTTTTACTATTTTCAATTGGAGTCTGTGATACTGGGGACCGTAGTACCTTAACACCACCTTGGCCTTATATAGGACGTAGTGCGGGAACTATGTGGGAGTAGTCCTACAATAGTTGCTACGCGATACTACACTCAAATGAGGTTCTCTTGAGAATATTATCGACCCTCGAGTCAGTCGGAAAGTTGATAATATCCGAAAGATGGATTGATGACTTTGGGCACCGCTTTAGAACCTTGTTCTGCAGGTACAATTAACCTATAGTACTTACGTTTTGGGAAGGTTATACCTTAACTCCATTCGTTGTCCTCTAACCTAGGACCTTTGTGTGTGTATTTGTGCTTTGCATCCATAAAGCATCATATCATTTCCAGTTTCAAGGAATTCAACAGTCCTTTGCAAATTCAAAAAGGTCCTACATTTTAGAGTAAAAATAAAAAATTCTTTCCAACTTTCCTAAAAGGGAATATTTGCAATCGACCGTAGAAATTCTTGGAACCATTACATGGCATTAGCATCACATTTTCGCATTGCATTTTTCCCCCGGTTTCTCATTCTCGGTTCTCTCGTCTTCCAGTGTACCTTTGAGTCGTCAAGCTGATTCCTCGACACAGATATCAGACCAGGGCTAACTATAGACATAAGATGTCAGAGCAAGAGACATACAATGCAGAGATCTGAATGGAAATCGATGAGTTGAAGTCAGACATGACTAAGCTCACTGAAATGCTTCAAATACTGATTGCCAGAGGACAGCCAGCTCAAACTCCTCAACACCCAGTTATCAGACAAAACCAGAAATGGAATAGAAGCCACTTTGATCCTATTCCCATGACTTACACCGAGCTATATCTTGACTTGGTTCGACGAGGACTGATCACCACAAAGGCTTCGCCACCTCCTCCTAGTCCTCCTCCGGTTAGGTTCATAACCGATCTCCATTGTGCTTTTCATGAGGGTGCCCCAGGCCACGATTTGGAGCATTGTTTTGCACTGAAAGCCAGAGTGCGTGAGTTAATTAGGGATGAAATACTTGATTTTGAAGATAATCCTCCAAATATCTAGAAAAATCCGTTGCCAGCACATCAAAAGTGAAGCTTCGGGCTGACCCCAGAGGATGGCTCACTGATTTAATCATTAGGCTTTTGTTTCTCATTGTTTGTATTTTCCTTATTTTATTAGCTGTTTGTTTTCGAACTATGTTTGTACTTTTATATTAATGAACTGAGCATTGCGACTTTTGATTCAATTCATTTTGCCTACTATTTGCATCTTTATGCTTTATTTTTCAAATATATGCTAAGATTGGAGGGAGGATGATGATAATGTTATACCCATACTTGCTGTCAGTATGCTTTCAATCAGACCTTGTTGACGATGTAAGGCATTATTTCAACTCCCAAACACTGGAGAAATAAGGAAGTTAATCCCTTGTTACCCCCTTCGAGCCTAGAAGTTGGAGTTCCTTTCTTTACAAAAAAAACCCCGCAATTTAAGCCTAGGGATGAGTAGTTCTCAGTTAACTCGGTTATGTGTTCATGCAATATACCTTTCATATAAAGGTCACACTTACAATTTTCCTTCACACACAACAAACAAGTGTCGAAGATTATTTTTAAGTCAAAAACACCGATGATGGTTCACCGTAATCATTAAACCAGGCAGTCATGTTTCAAAAAAAAATCAAAAGAAAAAGCCCGCTAAGTCAAAACCTATGAAGGAGACTTAGGCAAAACTGGGGCATCCCGCTGACTGTAAAACAGTTCAGGCAAAATTTAGGGATACTACAAAGAGGAGTTTTAAATCTTTACCCTGAAAATCCTCAATGTCAAAATGACCAAATATCATAAGGAAGTAGTGGCTGCTTTTCATAGGTCCATTTACTTCTGAACCATCAGTGCAATTCCTAACCTATAGGAACCTGAATGCATAATAGGAGTTAACTGAGCGTAGGACTGGAGATCATCATATAGATTGGGTGGGTATAAATAAATTTTGAGCCTTTATCCTTTGTTTCATAAACCGTGAACCAGGCCACGTTACAACCCTCAAAAGACCTAATTGAAGCAAGGTTATTTTGAAAGTATACTACAACAAGGTTGTGTAACCTGACTCCAAAAGATCTTTGTGAATCATTTATTTTGGCAATACACTTTTGTTTTAAATTTTGAGCGTCTTGAACCACCGTGTTCTGACCAACGACTTATTTTTCATTTTTCAAAAATAATTTTGATTTCAAAAGTCGCATGAACTTTGCATTACCATGTTTGTATGAATATTTTTGTTTGCAAACTGGCTTTCCTCTAAGGAATTTTTAAACAATGAGAAACTTGGTCAAGTGATCTTATCAGGGGCAAGTTCCTTTTACATCCTGTCAAAGAATCAGTTCAAGATTTGTTCAAGACAAGATCTTCTCAGATTTGGGTTATCCAAAGGTTTTTTCCAAGACTCACACTGGGGCAAACCTTCCGAGGGTACAATAAAACAGTCATTTTCAGAATCAGACAAGCTGAAGCAATTATCAGTTCATCTGTAATGGACAATTTAATCTGGGGCAGTTTACTTGAAAGATCTCCAAGCGGCTTTCCATCCTTCCTACAAGGACCATCAACCTGATTACAATTTAGCAAGTGGCAGTGATCTCCGGGTTGAGGAATCAGTTTTCCAGTCTTGTCATCTTACCAACAGAGTCGAGCCTTGTCGTCGACATCTGCATTGTCATTTGATCATCTATCATAGCATGATTTATACACATGTGCATATCATGGGTGTTTTATCCCCATTTGCTTCTTCTCCCGAGGTCGTGTTTTACCCGCGTATTACCTCGTGGACGAAGTCCAATTTACCTGGCATCATGGGTGTTTTATCCCCATTTGCATTCTTCTCATGAGGTCGTGTTTTACCCGCGTCTTACCTCGTGAACGAATTTCAATCTACTTGACATCATGGGTGTTTTATCCCCATTTGCTTTTTCTCCCGAGGTCGTGTTTTACCCGCGTCTTACCTTGTGGACGAATTTATTTACTTGGCATCATGGGTGCTTTATCCCCATTTGCATTTTTCTCCCCGAGGTCGTGTTTTACCCGCGTCTTACCTTGTGGACGAATTTATTTACTTGGCATCATGGGTGCTTTATCCCCATTTGCATTTTTCTCCCCGAGGTCGTGTTTTACCCGCGTATTACCTCGTGGACGAATTTATTTACTTGGCATCATGGGTGCTTTATCCCCATTTGCATTTTTCTCCCCGAGGTCGTGTTTTATCCGCGTCTTACCTTGTGGACGAATTTAGTTACTTGGCAGCATGGGTGTTTTATCCCCATTCGTATTTTTCTCCCCGAGGTCGTGTTTTATCCGCGTCTTACCTTGTGGACAAAGTCCAGTTTACTTGGCACCCATCGACTATTTCGTGTCATGTCTATCTGACGTTCTTCCAGATACGACGTGTCTCCTTTTCGATGTTTTTCCGAAATGTTCTGATGTTGTCTCTCCCTATATGTTTTCTGGTGAGTCCTGAAGATCCCGCTCGATCTCTTCAAGGAATGTCCCGAAAACTCTAGCGTCTGTCGTTTACCTGGTCCTGCCTCCGTGTGGATCATATGTTACCTTGTCACCACCGCGTGTCTTCTTCCCCAGTGCATTTCCTCGTTGCGCCGTCCCCTGTGACGTTGTTTCGTCTGCATCCGTGCATTTTTTCATTTTCATCATACGCATCATATTAGATTCATGGCATTGTCAGCATTATAGTTCGTGTTATTTTGTCCATATCATTGCATATCACTACATCTAGGGGCCAAATTTCCGGTTATCTGTATTTAAATCCCTTTCACCGCGATTTCTCGAGTCTCCGCTGCTCAAATCATCCGGTGAAGCTATTTAAATAGGGGCATCTGTTGCACCCCAAATTTGTCCTACCTTTACATAGTTTCTAGTGCCACTTTATTTTGAATGAATAAAATGGCACAATTGGCAAGAGACCGTGTGTAAGGAGTTGTGAGTGTGAGAGGTCGAGAGTTCAAATCCCACCTTCTTCACTTTTTGTTTTTCTTTTATTTTTATTCTAACTTTTCTATTTTTATAAAAAAAAATAACAAAATAATTTTTTTTAATTTTTATTTTATTATTTAATTATTATTTTCGTATTTTATTTAAATTATTTTTTAAAAAATATTATTTTTTCACTTTTTTCCATATTACTCATAAAAACATCAAAAAATCATAAAATTAAAAATATTAGAAAAGATTTTATTCTTTTAAGTTTGTTTTAGTTTGTTTTTTTAGTTTTGACTAATTATTTAAGTTGGGCTTTAAAATAGGCATTAGGTTAGAGTTAACCCTAATTTGTTACCTATATAAACATGAGTTGCATTTGATAAAAGGAGGAGCACACAAAAGGTAAAAACGACGACCATCTAAGAAGGGATTTCACAATCGAAAACGACGGCGCCAAGGAGGTTCAGAAGCCCTTTTCGGTTTCATCATCACCTTTCGAAGTCGTGAACCGTGAATCAAACCAACAAGCCCCAGAGGAGTTCAACGTTTCGTCACCGAAAACCGCGGCGGCCGTGGACTTTTCCAACCGTCACTACCACCGGCGGATTCGAAAGTAAAAAGGTAAAAAAAAAACTCATTTGAAATCATGGTTTTCATTGATGGGTTTACATTTCAGGTACATGCAAGAATAGAAACAGACGAAGAAAAGTTCTCATTGAGCTTTAATGGCCGTCGGCGTCTCGCAGGAGAGAAGAAGGCAAAGACGTCCCCATCTTGTTTCACTTTGTGTATGTTTGGTTATTTTATTTGTGTTATCATTTCACCACATAACTTTAATCATCACGTTTAATAATTAATTAATTAACATATTTTATCTAGTTAATATGACTGTTGGTTAATTAGTTAATATATTTGTGTTAATTAGAAAACGTAGAGTTTTAGTTATTTAAGATTACTTTTTTTAATTAATTAATATTGTATTAGTTAATAGAAATGTTTTATTTAGCTCTAGTCCAATTTTTATAATAAGTTAACAAATCTCCATGTTCCATTTTTTCGTCTTCTTTTTCTATATTAAATTTTTATTATTTTTAGGATTTAATGGTAATAATAACATTGATAATGGTGGGTTAATGTAACTTAATGCAAAGCTGGAACGTTTCAACTCCATTTCCATTTGAATAATGATTAGATATTAAAATTAAAACGTTTTTCATGTATTAAAAATATTTTTTTAAAAAAACATCAACATTAAGACTTTATTTTTTAATATTAGAATATAATTAATTGCTTTCATATCAAAAATTAAGTCACCTTTTTTAATTGAAAAAAAGTGAGAGTCAATTTTTTGTATAAATTTTTTAATTAAATTCACTGTTTGCATTAAAAATAAAAATTCGTTTTTGCATTAAAAATTAAAATTCATTTTTGGCATTAAGAATTGAAATTCACTTTTTGCATTAAGGGTGAAGGGCATTTTTTATTAAAAAATCTTGTTTAGCATTTAAAAGTTAAAAACCTTTTTTTTTTTAATATTAAAATTATTTTTTTTTTCTTTTTATGTTAAAATTAAGTTTTAAAGATTAAAAATTAAAATCTTTTAAAATTAAACTAAAACTTCTTTTAGCTAAAATTTTCTTTTAAATTAAATCTAAAATCCCTTTTCATAACTAATAAAATAATAAAAATTCCAAATTACATTTTTGTCTTTCTTTCAACATTAACTGTTTTATTATTTGCCATGGATTTCTGTCTAACTTTTCACTAATATTCTCTGTTTCTCTCTTCAGATTATACATAGATTTCAATTCATATTTATTTCAAGTTATTTTGGTTCCATGGATGTAATTTACGCGAGGCCATGGTCGCGATTTATTTTATTTTCGCATTTGTTTTGGGAATTTGTAATTTACGCGAGTGGTCGCGATGCTTTCATTTACTGCTTGCTTTATTTTCATATTTTTTTATGCCTGCCATGTAATAATTTTGTCGCTTGCATGTTTTTACCGTCATTTATCCTTCCGAAGGAATTAGGATTAACAGTTTGATCGCCGAGTCAATAACCCTAGTTTCAACCATTTCAAAACCCTAATTGGCGTAGGTGTCCCGCCGTGGACAAAATTGCCCTTTACCATAGCTTTAGGTCAAAGAGTCGTTGTACTCTGTTTAGGGTTTCCCGCCGTGGAATCCCTAATTTAACCCTAATTTCAATA
This sequence comes from Lathyrus sativus, assembly GCA_963859935.3. Classification (NCBI taxonomy): domain Eukaryota; kingdom Viridiplantae; phylum Streptophyta; class Magnoliopsida; order Fabales; family Fabaceae; genus Lathyrus; species Lathyrus sativus. Next base: position 31,726,203 of record OZ012740.1, on the reverse strand, counting down.
ACAAGTTCAACGTAGAAATAGGAGTTCTAAGACTCCACGTAAGCATGTCCTTAAGATATGCTTATTCCCCATTGAAACCTTGACCATAGTCAAGAAGTTTCTAACCTCCCTTTCGAGGGGAACTACAATTACTCTGATTCCATTCCCATCAGGATATGTAGGCACAAGATGCGACGTCTTGCCGAGTAAACTTAGGACTAACCCTTAGGTCTTTAGGTCACTCTATCCCTTATCTCAATATATATTAAAACAAATAATAAAATAAAAAAAGCATACAATAAACAAAAGGTTCCTGTAGAGTACTACAGAAGTTTAGGGTGCTAGTACCTTCCCTAAGCTTAACCAACCCCTTACCTAGATCTCTCCCCGCATTGTCTTTACGATGCAAAATTAGGTTTTCCTCTTTTGACCTTTTCCTTCGGATAAATCAAAGAGCGGTTGTGAACTAAAGATGCGATTCAAATTAATTAATAATTTGATATCATATTCTAACCGCAACACTTATACCTGGATCTGAGAGCTCTTATGGTAGGAGGATGGTATAGTCAAGGATGCTTCTAGAGAGTAATCCCGAACAAGCTGAATTGAGAATCTATCCACTAAGTCGAAGCTTCCTCGAAATTACTGACGTCTAGCGAGTAATCGCAAAAAACATTACTTTTTCCGACATCAGGCCCATGACACTGAGGACTTTAGTATTCTTTTTACCTCACTTGGCCTATTAAGACGTAGTGCGGTAGCTATGAAGGTGTAAACCTGAAATAATTGATACGCAATGCTACACTCGGATGACATTCTCTTGAGAATATTACTGATTTTCGAGTAATCGGCGTGCTAGTAATATCCGAAAGAGGATTGAGGACTCTGGGCACTTTTTAGAACATCGTTCTACAGGTACCAAAAAAACATTAGTGCATACCATTATGGGTTGGTTCTTAACCTTGGCTCCATGCTCGTGACTCAGAACCCTTGAACCCGTGTGCTTTATGTGATCTTATTTGTATCAGTGCATTGCACTTTTGCATTCATGAGCATACATATGCATTTCTTCAAGTTGCCAGGGAACTCATTTCAATTGTCTCCTTCTTCATTTATCTGTCCACTGTCAAGCTGTTTCCTCAACATAACTACGGAACTAGAGCTGCCGTCAGATAGAGAATGAAAAATCAAGAACAATATAATGTAGAAGTCAGAATGGAAATTGATGAGTTGAAGGCAAGAATGACCAAACTCACAGAAATGATTCAAGTTTTGATTGCTAGCGGAGAACCACCTTAGTGGAATGTGATTTCTAAAATCTCAACTACTGTTGTTAACCCTCCACTAATCTAGCAACCAACTACTCCTTGGCCATAATTTGGGTTACCTCTGAATTACTCGCCTCCCTTTGCAACTACTCCAATGGTTGGCCCATTTGTACTGTCAGTATTTTCAACTCCGTTGTTCACTAAACCTCATACTGTTGTGTATACTGTTGCTCAAGCTACTCTTGAGAATCCTCCTTTCGTGTACCATGTTGCTGGTCCATAATCCAAAAATCAGGCAGTACCTAAATATATTGAGGAAGTCAGAGAGAAATGACAAACTCTGGATAAAAGGATAAGAGTCGTGGAACAAAATGATGTCTTTAATGCTGCCACAATGGACATGTGCTTAATTTCAGACTTGGTTATGTCTGCCAAGTTTAAAACTCTGGAATTTGAGTAATACAAGGGGCACACCTGTCCTAAAAGTCACTTGGTGATATATTACCATAAGATAGTTGCCTGTGCCAACAACATAAACTCCTCATTCATTGTTCCCAAGACAGCTTGAGTGGGGATTCACTGAGATGGTATATGGGACTTGACAAGAACTGTGTCCTAAGATGGAAGGACTTGGCTAATGCTTTCTTGAAGTAGTATAAGTATAATCTGGACATGGAACCTGACCTCCGTCAACTACAAAACATGTCTCAGAAAGAGAAAGAATCCTTTAAGAAGTACACTCAACGTTGGAGAGAGCTAGTTGTTCAGGTAGAGCCACCCTTGGCAGAAAAAGAATTGACTGGATTGTTCATAGACACTCTTCAACCACTCTTTCGGGAAAAGATGATAGATAGTATATCATCTGGATTTGGTGACCTAGTCACTATTGGAGAAAGACTAGAAAAGGTTATCAAGAAAGGAAATATTACTAATGCTGAAGCCTTTAATGGTGCTAGAAAGTTCGTTGGGAATTTTCAAAAGAAGAAGGATGAAGATACTCATGCTGTTTCAGTTGAAAGGAAACCTCATCGCAAGCAATAACAATATGCAACTGCATTTGCTCCTGTTGTCAATGCTCAACCAGTTCATGTTCCTCGTTAAGCTGTTAGACAAAATCAGAATCTCAATAGGACTAACTTTGACCCTATCCCAATGTCCTACACCAAGCTGTATCCAGGTCTTGTTTAGAAAGGTTTGATTATAACTAGAGTTCTAACTCCTCCTCAAAATCCACTCCCAACCGGCTATAGGGATGATCTTCATTGTGAGTTCAATCAAGGTGGGCAGGCCATAACTTGGAAGGTTGCTATGCATTGAAGGCTAGAGTACAAGAACTGATCAGAGACAAGATTCTCACCTTTCATGATACCAATCCTAATGTTGTAAACAATATTTTTCTAGAGTATGCCAAGTGAAGTTTGAGTCATTTCAGGCATATCATCTTCTAAAGCTAGTGTTTCAGACATGACAGTTCATCCTTGTTGCTGATTAGTCACTAGGCCATGTTTCTTTCTGTTTGCATTTTTCTTTGATTGTATTGACTGTTTGCTTTCAAACTTTATATGTACTTTCATGGTTAATTTTAATGAGCATTGCAATGTTTTAATTTAATTCTTTTGTATCCACCGTGGGCATCTTTATGATTTCTTTTTCAAAAAGAAAAATATATCTCATGTTCACTTTCTTTATCAAGCTTTTGTTTATGCAAAGATTGAAGGGAGGAGGATGAAAATGAAATACCAAAAATTGTTGAATTGTATGCTTTTAATTAAAACTTGGATGATGATGTACAAGCATTGTTTCAACTCCCAAACACTATAGAAATAAGGAAGTTAATCCCATGTCAACCCCTTTGAGCCTAGAAGTTAGAGTATCTTTCTATACAAAAAACCCGCAATCTTAACCTGGGGATGGACAGTTCTCAGTTAATTTGACTATGCATTTAAACACAAGAAAATCATTCAAGACGCCTTCCAATAAAGGTTGAAATCACAAGCTTTCCTTCACACACATCAAAGAAGTGTTGAAGATGTCTTTCAAATCAAAAGCCAATGATGGTTCACCGTAATCATTAAGCCAGATAGTCACTATCTTTCAAAAAAATCCCGTTAAGTCAAAACCTATGAAGGAGACTTAGGAAAAAATTGGGGCATCCCGCTGACTGTAAGCTCAAATGACATAGTTCAAACAAAAGTTAGGGATAAAAAAAAATTAATCAAGAGGTTGCCTAAATCCTCTAATACAAAACGAGTTGACCGATGTCCTAATCAAAAACAACAAAATGTTGTAAAAAAAAGTGATTGCCATCTAGAAAAATAAATCCTGGGCTCTTGAGTCATCATCATAACTGTGTTGCAATTCCAAAATCGCTTGGAACCTGAATGCATAGGTTGAATTAACTGAAAATATGACTGAATATCATCACGAAGAATGGGTTGGATACAAATAAACTTTGGGCCTACATCCTTTGTTTCGAAAACCGTGAACCAAACTACGTTACAACCCTCAAAAGAACTAATTATAGCCTAGTTTCTTTTGAAAGCATACTACAGCAAGGTTGCGTAAATTGACTCCTAAGTTTGTTGTAAATCATTGGTTTTGATGTCATACCTTTTCTTTTTCTTTCATTTTGAATGTCTAAACCATCGTGTTTTGACAAGTGATTCGTTTTCTATACATCAATAATATCATTCCAAAAATAATTTTTGATTTCAAAATTGCATGAACTTTGCATTAAAATTACCATGTTTGAATAATTGTATTTGCAGACAAACTTTTCTCGTCAAGAAATTTCAAACAGTTGAGAAACTTGGTTAGTGATCCTATAAGAGGCACATTACTTCCAGTGTTATGAATTAATTTAAGATTTGTTGCTCAGTGCAAGTTATTCTCATAATTGGTTAACCAGAAGATCTATTTGAAGACCCGTACCGAGTTTAGCCTCCTCAACATTTAAGAACTAAAGCTACGATCAGTTTATCCTCAATAGTCATTTCAAGAACCGAAGCCATGATCAATTTATCCTGAACATTCATTTCAATAATTAAATCCATGGTCATTTTTCCCTTGCAGCAGTCAAGCTGACGCCATGATCAATTTATCCTCATTATAAAATCAATCTGGGGCAGTCTTCTTCAAGAATCCCCAAGTAGCTTTTCACGTATTTCCTCAAAGGACCATCAGCCTGATACAATTGGTAAGTGTGACAAATATGTGTTCAACATCTTCTCTCGAACCAGAGTGGGCAGAGTTCACTGTGTTGAGGAATCATAGTTCCTTTCTTCTCTCACAAAAGAGTCTGTCTCAGTTATCCCAATCATTTTCATTACATGCATAAATCATTCATATATCATACATAGAAATATTTGCATAGCACGGAGCATGTTTCACGCTCATGTGCATTTCCCAAGGTCCTGTTGCTATCAACATCTTACCTTGTGATCAAAGTCTAACTTACTTGGCGCCTACCAAAAACACTTACCTGTATTTTCATGCAGTGCCATTCCTGGATGTTATTGTTTCCTTATGCATTTAGTATTATTGTTGGATGTTTGTCTTCTTTCATTCCAATGATATTCCGGGATCTTTGTATTCTTTCACTCTAGTTCCATTCCTGGATGTTTTTCTCTTTTGATCTCCAGTGCCATTCCTGGATATCTTGTTTCTCTTGTGTCTCCCAGTGCTATTCCTGGAAGTTCCATGTCTCTTGTGTAATCCTCAATGGGTTTTATTGGATATCTTTCAGTGCAATTCCTAAAAGTTTTTATCTATTCATTCAGTGCCATTCCTGGATGAGTTTTCTCCTTTGCATTCAGTGCCATTCCTGGATGTCTTTCTCAATATCATTCAATGATATTCCTGAATGTAATGATTTACCTTTACTTTCAGTTTCATTCCTAAAAGTTCTTTCTCACTTCATTCAATGCAATTCTTGAATGTCGCGATCTTTTGTCATCCAATTCCATTCTTGGATATCTTTTCCTCAGCCAGTCCAATGCTATTCTTGGATTACCTCTGATGTTTACCTTTGTCATCCAATGCCATTCTTGGATGTCTCTGATGTTTGTTGTTAACCCCATTCAATACCATTCTTGAGTTTTGTAGTTCCTTTCATCCAATATCATTCTTGGATATCCTATCCCCAATAGAGTGTTTTTCACATTCATTCAATATTATTCTTGGATGACGTTGTTTTTTTTCTTGTTGTTGTCCAATGCCACTCTTGGGCATCTATTGGCATACTTTTGTCTCGTTTGTAGTTTCCATCCAATGCTATTCTTGGATGTCACTACTCATTCTCCCAGGGTCTTGTCCCTATCTTTCTAACTATTGAAGGATAATTCTTGTCACCTTGCCAAATCTCCAGAAATAGCTTGTGTCCCCCAGCGCGTCTTTTCATGTCTTTTCACTCAATTTACCATAAATCTTTTGTTTTAAGCTTCCCCGCAGAGTGTTTTATCCTTTGCATTCAAATCATCTCGTGGCATCTCAAGGCTAAAAATTTGGTTTTCAGTATTTAAGTCTCTTCTATCTTGTCGAGACAAAGATGTTAATCTTCGTATCTCCTGATTGAAGAAACTTAAATAGGGCCAGCTGTTATACCCTAATTTTTACCCCTAAGATTTCCCGCGTCTCATTTGCATCTTTGCATCACAAACAACACCGTGCTTTGGTTCCTCTATTCTCTCTCATCTTTGGGTTTATACCTTACAGGGATCACTGATCATCTGTGTGTTTCTTTTTTGCTTTTATTTGTATGTTTATATTTACTAACCTTTAATCAAAATACCAAAAATATGTTTGTTTTTTTTCTTTACTAACTCCTTTTTCAGGAAGAGGTTGGAATCAAGAACATCAATCAACAATTCCTTAGCTCGAATGAAATTTCATCTGAACAAAGACAAAGTTGATACGCAAGCAACTCAAAATCATTTGATAAAGAGTTTCCCAAGATTTGATTGACTTTTATTCAAGAGACTCAAAGGCTCTTGTGTTTATTTCCATGCCTTCTTTGACGAATCAGAAAAATCGAGCCAGAGCCAAGACAATACACCAAAAGGCCATTTTCACACATTTTCACTGTGTTAATCGATTAATACATTTGTACATGCAAATGGTTAATCGATTGACCAATGTGTTTTTTGTGAAAATGAGCCAAATTCAAATTCTGCAACATCTTGGCACCAATTTTCAAATATTTCATCATGAGAATATTCTAGATCACTTTATTTTAATTCCCCTATAAAATCAACCAACACACAGTCATTTCTCAAGTGGCCGAACTACAGCTACTCTGATTTTTCATACCTGTTGAGAATACGTAGGTATAAAATTGCGATGATCCTAGCAAGCACTCTTCTTCCTTTTCCACCCTTCTACTCTCTTTCCCCGAAAAGGGCATGTTACGTCCTTTCTACCACAAATAGGTAACGCCTAAGACTCCACGAGCGAGTTGCAATACACCTAACTGCTAGAATGTGCACGTTAGCACCGTCCACCCAAACTTCCCATTTTTTCTCCTGCAGTCCCGTGAACTACGAACGCTCTGATTCTTCACTTCTTTAAAGTGAAGATACGTAGGCATAAGAGCCCAAATCCTTGGCGAGCACCCTAATAAAAAAACCAACCCTCTTTTCCCTTAACAAGTAGACTTTTAGACTATAAAACCCATTCAAGCTAGACAACTTAGATGGTTCCCATCAAGTACGATGGATGCGAGGGGGTGCTAATACCTTCCCCTCGCATAACTGACTTCCAAACCCAAAATTTGGTTACAATGACCATGTTCTTTTCCTAAAGGTTTTATCGTTATTTCCCTTTCCCTCTTTGGGATAAATAAATATCATTGGCGACTCTATGTCATTTTTCGCGTAGCGGCACCCATACCTTAATTGCCGACTCTAAGCCTTTCTCTTTGATTCTCGAAAACCTTGTGAAGCTTTTGCCTCAATCCTCTTCCTCATAGCTCTGACCTTTATTTCTTCTCTTTTCACGGTCTAACAAGAATGAATCCTAATTTCCTCAAAATTCCTTTTTGTTAAACCTAACTTTGGGCCTTAAAATTGGACTTTCCAACTTCACCCTCACTATCTCCTCCTCAAATGTCCATTTTAACCTTAATTCACTTATATTTATTTAAAATTAATAATAATACCAATATATTCATATTATATACTATTATTGAAATAAATACTCAAAATCCGTAATTCCCAATATTCACACCAACCACCGAAAATCACCAAAAATGCAAATATTCATATTTAAATAAATTAAATAAATATTCCAAGAACTTTGGGGTGTTACAACTCTCCCCCTCTTAAAAGAATTTTCTCCCTCGAAAATCACCTCAAGGAAACAGAGTCGGATACGACTCCCTAATCTGATCCTCACGCTCCCAAGTCATACTTTCTCTAGCTGGCCCTCCCCAAACTACCTTTACAAAGGAAATATCTTTACCTCTCAATTGCTTCACTTCTCGTTCATCAATCCGAACTGTCAATGCCTCAACAATCAAATTATCTCTCACTTGTATATCATCCATCTGAATCACATGTGACGAATCTGGAATGTATTCCTCAACTATGACACATGAAACACATCATGACATTTCGCAAGCAATGGCGATAAAGCAATCCGATATGCTACTTTTCCCACCCTCTGCGAAATCTGATACGAACCAACAAAATGTGGTGTGAGCTTTCGAGACTTCAAAGCTCGGCCAACACCAGTTACTGGCGTAACTCTCAAAAACATGTGATCTCCTTCATGAAACTCAAGTGATTTCATTCTCTTATCATGGTAACCCTTCTGACAACTCTGTGTCGCTTTCATCTTTTCCTGGATCATCTTGATTTTTTCAGTCGTTTCTTGCATAATCTCAGGTCCGAATACAACACTCTCGCCTGACTCATACCAACACAATGGAGTCCTACACCTCATACCATACAATGCCTTATACGGTGTCATTCTTATACTAGAATGGTAACTGTTGTTATAGGTAAACTCAATCAACGACAAATGACTATCCCATGATCCACCTTGATCCAACACACAAGCTCTTAGCAAATCCTCTAAAGACTGGATAGTTCTCCCTGTCTGTCCAACTGTCTACGAATGATAACCATAACTCAACCTCAGCTTAGTACCCAAAGCTGTCTGCAAACTCTCCCAGAACCTCGATATAAATCTCGGATCTCTATCAGACACAATACTTAAAGGAATACCATGAAGTTTCACAATCTCATCAATATACAATTCGACCAGCTTCTACAACAAATAATTGATCCTTATCGGTATAAAATGAGCCGATTTGGTCAATCTATCGATAATCACCCAAATTGAATCATATCCCTTCAAATTCTTCAGTAGACCTGTCACAAAATTCATAGAAATGCTATCCCATTTCCACTCTAGAATATTCAACAGTTGCATCAGACCAAATGGTCTTTGATGTTCAATTTTTGAATTATGACAAGTCAAACACGCATACACAAACTCTGCAATTTCCTTCTTCATACCTAGCCACCAAAACAATTTCTTCAAGTCTTGGTACATCTTTATGGCACCCAGATGAATACTTAACCCACTTCTGTGACCTTCCTCAAGAATACTCTTCTTAATTTCTGGCACATCTGGAACACACACTCTATCTCGGAACCTCATCACACCATTCTCATCGATGCGAAAATCACATTCGTTACCTTGGTTGATTAACGTGAGACGATCCACCAAACTCAAATCAGATTTTTAACCTTCTCTTATTTCTTGGAGAATACCACTAGTCAAAGTTAGCATACCCAAATTCACACTATTAGGAGTCTTTTCACATACTAGACTCATATCTCTGAATTGTTCAATCAGTCCTTAATCTCGAACCATAAGCATCGACATATGCAAGGACTTCCTATTAAATGCATCAGCTACAACATTAGCCTTACTAGGGTGGTAACTCAATTCAAAATCATAATCCTTCAGAAGTTCAAGCCATCTTCTCTGCCTCATATTCAACTTTTTCTGATCAAAGAAATACTTCAGGCTCTTGTGATAACTGAAAACTTTGAACCTGGACTCAAAAAGATAATGTCTCCAAACTTTCAACATAAACACCACAACGACCAACTCTAAGTCATGTGCAGGATAATTCCTTTCATGAACCTTCAATTTTTTTGAAGCATAAGCAACAACCTGCTCATTCTGCACCAGTACGCCACCAATACCCATATTCGATGCATCACAATACACTACAACGACTCACTCGGATTTTGCAAAATCAACACTGGAGCAGTTGTCAACTTCTTCTCGAGTTCTACAAAACTGCTCTCACATGCAGCATCCCACACATAAGGTTGACCATTTCGAGTCAACTGAGTCAATGGCAACTCCAACATTGAAAAGCCTTCTATAAACCTACGATAATAACCAGCCAACCCAAGGAAACTTCAAATCTCAGTAGCAGACTTCAGAGTGTCCCACTGCAACACAATATCAACTTTTGACGGATCAACAACAATCCCTCCACTAGAAATCACATGGCCAAAAAAATCACATCCTTCAACCAAAACTCACACATGGACAACTTGTCATAATGCTTCTCGTCCCTCAAAACCTGCAATACAACTCTTAGATGTTGCGCATGTTCTTCCTCGGACTTCGAATATATCAAGATATCATCGATGAATACTACCATAAATTGATCCAAATAAGGATGAAAAATCCTATTCATATACTCCATGAATACACCAGGTACATTAGATACACCAAACGACATCACCGTGCATTCATAATGACCATACCTCGTCCTGAAAGCTATCTTCGAAATATCATCAGGCTTAACGCGAATCTGATGATAACCAGACCTCAAATAAATCTTACTAAACACACAAGCGCCCACAAATTGATCCATCAGATCATTAATCCTCGGAAGTGGATACTTATTCTAGATCGTCACTTTATTCAACTGTTGATAATCCACACACAATCTCATGCTACCATCCTTCTTCCTCACCAACAACATAGGAGCACCCCACGAAGAAACACTCGATTGAATAAACTTCTTCTCACGCAAATCTTCCAACTTTTTCTTCAATCCTCCTAACTCAGATGCAGGCATCCGATAAGGAGCCATCGACACATGACTAGTGCCCGATATAAAATCAACAATAAACTCTACCTCATGCTCAGGAGGTAAGTAACTCACGTCGTCTGGAAACACCTCTAGAAATTCCTGAACAACTGGTAGCTCCACGCTCACTGCTTCATAATCAACTTGAAGTGATGCAAACAATGCAAACATATGAGCCTCATCTTCTAAGAGTTCTTCTACTTGCTTAGCAGATACAAACATCAGCTCTCCACAATCACCAAACTCTGGGAACATCACAGTCTTGCTGTAGCAATCGATATGAACATAGTTGAACTCCAACCAGTTCATTCCAAGAATAACGTCAATTAGATGCAAAGGTAGACATACCAAGTCCATCACAAAATTGTTATATAAATAGTCAAAGGGCAGCTCAAACAGACTAACACAGTGTCACATAACCATTAGTTGGGGTATTGATAACCATACTCCCAACCATAGAAGATAATTTCAAATTCAATCTCTCAGCACATTCAAGTGAAATAAACGAATGGGTAGCACCAATATTAATCGTAGAAATCAATTCAAAATCATTAATAAAGTAAGTACCTCTGATTAAGTTATCCGTCTTGGGTTCTTCTGCATCGCTCAAAGCAAACACTCTGCCGTTCGTCTGAGCAGTAGTAGCAGTCTTCTTCGGCTGCTGGCACTGAGTACTGTTATGACCCTTCTCTCTACAGTTGAAGCAAGTCGAAGCTTCATCCTTGCAGTAAGTAATTCTATGACCTCTCTTGCCACAACGATGACATCTCAGCACCTTACAAACCTCAGCATGGTGACCTTGCTCGCCACACTTATAACACTTGCTTGGAGTAGTAGCCGCTCCCCCACTTGACTTTTTCCCATCTAAAGTCTTCTGCTTCCCTTTATCACCAGAAGTCACATACGTTTCCCTCTATATTGTCCTTTCTCTTTATTCTCACTCAGCTGCTTGTAGTGAGTAGATCGAGCTCAGCTATCCTCATCATAAATTCTACTCTTGTCCACCAATTCTGCAAACTGACGAATCTACTGGTACCTAATTCCCCGCTTGATATCTGGTCTCAATCCATTCTCGAACTTGAGACACTTCGACATCTCTGCGTCAGCACAATTGTCATGCGGACAAAACTTCACTAAAGCCTCAAACTTTGCCGCATACTCAGCCACAATCATATTCCCTTGCTTCAGCTCAAGGAATTCCACCTCTTTCTTGCCCCGAACATCTACAGGAAAATACTTCCTCAAAAATTCTTCCTTAAACACAGTCCAAGTTATTGCAATGCCAACATCTCCCAATCTCCGACGAGTGTTATCCCACCAGTCCTCAGCTTCTTCTGCTAGCATATGCGTACCACATTGCAGCCTCTGAGCATCAATGCACGCCATAACCCATAGAATCTTCTCAATCACTCTCAGCCACTTCTGTGCACCATCAGGATCATGAGAGCCCATAAAAGTCGGCTGATTGTTCCTTTGAAACTTCCCCAAAGCACGAAACTCATCTGGAGGTCCACCATTTTAGGCCATCACTCGGGCAAGTGATTCCAGCGCATCAGCAATAGCACGATCATTTCTTCCAGCCATCTGCAACCACCAACAAGGTTATAAGAAAACAACTCATCTAATAGTGTTCTCACACTATTGACTGACAGGGGATTAACAACATAAAAACTTGGCCGGACGGACCGACCAGCTCTAATACCACTAATGTAACACCCTTTTCTACCATGCAAATATAAAGGCAAATCAATCATATTCATCAGAGTAAAATATTGAACATAATAAATCATCTCAAAAGGGCACACATTTCTCAAAAATTCAAATATAGTTAATGCTCCGTAAACAACGGGATTCCCCAAAGTTATTCACAAGTATTACTCAAAAGGCTGCGGAGCTCAAAAAGGTAATAATCCAAAGTTTTCCTTGCGCCGCAAGGCAATCAATATAATAAAACTCAATAAAATATAGTTTGACTCAAAGACCCTAACTCAATGTTACACTATCAGAGCAAGAACCTCTAAAAACATCCCTAAAAACCTCTACGATTTCCTTCCCCAATGCCCTAAAATCATCCCTAAATTATTCCTAAGGTATTACGACGATAAAGGCACAAAATCTACGACTTATTAGGCCAATTCTGTATCATATTTACGCCTCCAATTCCCGTAAATCCTTACAACTACCCCACAGTCATTAGAGTACTCACTATCCAATTATCCCAATTATCCTATACGGCTAAAATCTCAACAACAGATTTGGCCACGAAGGCCTAACTCTTATCTCAAATCAGCCTCAAACCTATCAGACCATCAGTTCAAATCTCTCAAACTCATTGAACTCACCATCAGAAAGGCAACAATAATTCAATAAAAAATCCCTATACCCTTAAATCAGTTTTAAACACATTAAGTCACATATTGAAAACAAAAAAGGCAATACTCCCCATACCTTAATATCCAACTCTAAGCCTTTCTTTTTGATTCTCGGAAACCTTGCAAAATTTTTGCCTCAATCATCTTCCTCAGAGCTCTGACTTCTATTTCTTCTCTTTTCACGGTGTAACAAGAATGAATCCGAATTTCCTCAAAATTCCTTTTTTGTTAAACCTAACTTTGAGCCTTAAAATCGGGCTTTCCAACTTTACCCTCACTAACTCCTCCTCAAATGTCCATTTTGCCCTTAATTCACTTATATTTATTTAAATTAATAATAATACCAATATATTCATATTATATACTATTATTTAAATAAATACTTAAAATCCATAATTCCCAATATTCACACCAACCACCAAAAATCACCAAAAATTCGAATATTCATATTTAAATAAATTAAATCAATATTCCAAGAACTTTGGGGCGTTACGGGGGGGGGGGGGGGGGGGGGGGGTGGAGAGGGAGTTAATAAAGATGCAACATGTTCAGCTAGGCCTAAAATGAATGTAGTGCAGCCCAATAGGCTAAAATGTTAGAATTTAGAACCAAAAGATTGGTGAATAATGGAGAAATTAAAGTGTGGAGAAGGAGAGAGGAATTGAGAGAAAGATTAATTGAGGGTGGTAATATTTTCGGTTATCATTGATGAGGGTGCCTCAAAGGCATATATACAAACATTAAAAAATGATCGGGACACAAGTTACACAATTACATAATTGAAAAATCATAATTCTCAGACCTGTAACCAGTTACAGTTGTTACAAAAAATTATTTCATTAACTTGTCATACCCCAAATTTGTCCAACCTTTATCAACGTTCTCTCTATAAATATCATCTGGAATTTGTCTGTGATCTTCTAAAATTAGGTCATAGGATCGTGTGCATGTTTATTATTAACAAGCTTATGTAGGTGTATTTAATTCAAGTGAAGATGGTGCTCACTTTTATGATCAAGCATATCAAGGCATAATCAATTGGTGATAGGCCTAGTGTTTCAAATAGATTTTGGGTTGTGATTTCCCATGTGTTCTCAAGACAAATTTAAGGCTAACTTGTGTCGAGGACTATGTACAAAATAATTGCAAAGTGCTTCCCATGTGTTCTCAAGACAACTTTAAGGCTAACTTGTGTCGAGGACTATGTACAAAATAATTGCAAAGTGTTGTGAGTACATGGTTCATTGAGTTATTCTCCAGATGATTCTAAATCAGTTTTAGCCTCAAGAAATTTTTAGGATCAATTCCTCTAATAAATGTCTCAAGAACGCGATTCAAGGCCATTCAACTTAAATTCATCTAGGTGATAATTCAAGAAGTTGAAGAGAAGAGTTCCTTTAATTCCTTTTCAAAAGTGGCAAAAAGAAGTTTAATATAGACCAAGGGGTCGAATAACTCAAGATATAGTTGATTGATTCAAGATGACTTCAAGTTTTATTCATGTTTTACTCATATTCCAGATGTGCAAGTTATTCATGTTACAAGAATAAGAAGATTCTCATGTGATTTTAAATCTAAAATCCAAAGTGTAAGCTTCAAGATGAAAGAAGCAGAATTCAAACTCAAATCATTATAAGACTCAAATGGATTAACTATTAAGAAGGTACAACGTTTGAAGATACACAAGGTCCATCCCAAAATTTCTTACACGTAAATTAGAGTAAATGTCATTGTACTATATTATTCTCCTCAAAAACGTAAATAATTCCAAAACGTCACGAAGAATAATTCTTCCAAATGTTGCCACAAGCCAGCTCGACATCCTCCATTAAGGGCCGGTTCACGGGATGAAAATCTGCCACAGTTTCGACAAGAGAGGATAGCCTTAAGTTCGACAAAACAATAGACGTGTAGACATGCCTTCACTTGATTCACTAATCGTGTGATTATTGTTATGAAATCATTGATCGTCTCCTTCTCTTCAATTTGAATCAATTCAAGTTGACGCTTGTTAGTTTGTAACCTCAATATCTTCTCCTTGTCAGTCCATGTCTAATATTTACCATGCTTGCTTTGACGATTCACAATCACCAACTTTCTCAAAGTTATCCTTGTCAGTCCATGTGTTCGCTGTTCATCTGTTACACCTTCGACAAGAGGATTCACCCCATTCTTGATCACTTGAAGAACATCTTGGTAGTCAAACAACACTTTCATTTGTTTACATCGTTTGTCGTAATTCTTCGCATCAAGGATGAGAAGGTTTGCAGGAACTATTTCATTAGAGACAAAATTCATGTTGCACACTAGGTGTTTGTGGATCAAAACTAAGCTCTTGATGCCAAATGTTAGAATGTAATGATTGAAATTAATCATGAGGACACAAAAGACAAAATGACAAACTTGAATGCAAATAACTACAAAGGACAGGTGGCAAGTGATCCGAATTTAGAGCAATTGAGGAGAGGCGCAAGAGAGAGAATGCCAAACAGAAAATACACCTAAGAAGGGTAGGAATAATTAGGGATGGGGTGTGTAATACCCCAAATTTTGCCCTAAGATTTGTCGTCGCATTTCATTGCATTTTTCTTGCATTTAATCAATTACTAACAAATTTGTGTAGTCGTTTGACTTTTTGCAGGTAAATATCATATGGCATGCATTTTTTTCTAAAAAGTAAAAATGGCACAATTGGCAAGAGGACATGTGTAAGGAGTTGTGAGTGTGAGAGGTTGAAAGTTCAAATCTCACCTTTGTCACTTTTTTGTTTTTTATTATTTTTACTCTAAATTTTTCTATCTTTCATTAAAAAATAACAAAAATAGTTTTTTATTATTATTTAATTATTATTTTCGTATTTTAATTAAATCATTTTTTAAAATATCATTTTTTTCACTTTTTTCTAAATTATTCATAAAAATATCCAAAAAATCATAAAATAAAAAAATATTGAAAAAAATTTTGTTCTTTTTATAATATTTTTGATTTTAGGAATCAATAGGATTATTAGTTTTTATTTTAAGTTTATTATTTTAAATTATTTAAATTTTATTTTTTTTTCTTAACTAATTATTTAGTTTGGGCTTTAAAATGGGCTTTAGGGACATTATTGACAATTTGGTGTTAACCCTAATTTGTTCCCTATATACATGTGTTGCCTTGTTGAAAAAAGGGGAGAATGAAGAAAAAACCTAAGAGGAGTGAGTGCCGTTTACTGTTATTTCTTTTTCTTCATCTATTACTGTTGTTTCTTTTTCTTCATCGTTTACCGTTATTTCTTTTCCTTCATCTATTACTGTTGTTTCTTTTTCTTCATCTTTTACCGTTATTTCTTTTTCTTCATCTATTACCGTTATTTCTTTTTCTTCATCTATTACTGTTACGTTTATATATATAATTTTTAAATTGTTAGAGTTTATATATATATATATATATATATATATATATATATATATATATATATATATATATATATATATATATATATATATATATATATATATATATATATATATATATAAGATTAATTTTTGATCGAATTATGTCGATACGATGTTTGCACATTTGTGTGCATGACGCGTGACATTTGTGTTAGTTCGATCTGATTGCGATGACCGCATTTTTGTGTGAGCAATAATACTGTTTTTTTGCTTAATTTCTTTTTCTTTGCGATAAATTTTGTTTCGTCCGATTTAGATCTGGTTGCGATGAGCGCATTTCTGCATTAGCAACATTGTTGGGTTATTTGACACATTTAAAATTCATTATTGCTTCATTATTATTATTATTATTACCATTATTATTATTATTGTTATCATTAATTTATTAAAACTTGTTATAATATAAAAATCTGTTTTTTAAAATAAATAACATTAACATCTTTTCCAAATTAATATGAAAATCTATTATTTTTAAGAAAAACTTTTTTTTTAGATAAATTTAAAATAATAACTAAAACCTTTTTTTAAAATAATAACTAGAACCGTTTTTTAACTTAAATCAAAAGTTTTTTTATATATCACAAATAAACAACAAAGAATATCTATAACTTTCGCACTTCCGTTTCATAACTCGTCTGATTACTGTCTGACTCTGTCTACTAACGTTGTGTATTCAATGTGCAGCTTGTTACGTTGCTATTAGCTATTTTAATGTGTTTTTCAATTCAAGTTGTATTATAATTGTATCTGTTTCTCATTTGTAACTTCGCGAACAAACTATCGCGTTTACCTTTCCGCACTTTAATTTCTGCTGTTTGTATGGTTTAAATTCGCGCATTTGCATCGTTAATTTGTCCCATTGCATTCCTCCGAAGGATTAGGTCTAGCCGTTTGGCCGCCATGCCAATAGTCCTCAAAACTTCAAACCCTTACAAACCCTAACTTTTCACAAATGTCTCGCCGTGGACAAAATTACAAAACTACCCCTAGCTTTAGGTCAAAGAGTCGCCGCACTCATTTTAGGGTTTCCCGCCGCGGAATCCCTAACCTAACCCTAATTCACTTAACAATTTACAACGTAGATATTGGAGTTTCTACACTCCGCGTAAGCGTGTCCCTAAGATACGTTTATTTCCCTTGAGACCTTGACCACAGTTAAGAAGTCTCTAACCTCCCTTTTGAGGGGAACTACAATTACTCTGATTCCATTCCCGTAAGGATATGTAGGCACAAGATGCGACGTCTTGCCGAGTAAACTTAGAATTAACCCCTTAGGTCTTTTAAACCCTTAATCCTTTGTACATACCCTTAAAGCAAAAAAATGAAACAAATAAAAAAAATAAACAAAAGGTTCCCGTAGAGTACTACGGAAGTTTAGGGTGCTAATACCTTCCCTAATCTTAACCAACCCCCGAACCTTAGATCTCTCCCCTTTAGGTTTTTCCTTTCTTTAACCTTTCCTTCGGATAAATCAAAGACCGGTTGTAAATGAATTAAGATTCAAGTTAATCAATAGCTTGACATCCAAATTTCACCGCAACAGAAAATGGCGACTTCACTGGGGAGTCCTAACTATTGAGGGTTATCCCTATTTTGTTTATTTTTCTTTATATATTTGTTTTATTATATATTATTGCTCACTTGTATGTATATATTGGGGTACCTTACTTGGAGTTACTGTGTTGTGAGATTAGTCCTACACCCGGACTTGAGTGACCTTATGATAGGATGGCTGATATATTCGACGAGGCTTATAGGGAGTGAGTCCCGACTAAGCTAAATCGAGAATCACCGCTCAGTTGAGACCCTTTTGAAAATGGTTCGGTTGATCGAGTGTAGTCGTGAAAACTTTTACCATTATCGATTGGAGTCTGTGATACTGAGAACCGTAGTACCTTTACACCATCTTGGCCTTATCTAGGACGTAGTGTGGGAACTATGTGGGAGTAGTCCTACAATGGTTGCTACGCGATACTACACTCGAACGAGGTTCTCTTGAGAATATTATCGACCCTTGAGTCAGTCGAGAAGTTGATAATATTCAAAAGATGGGCTGATAACTTTGGGCACTTTTTTAGAACCCTTGTTCTGCAGGTACAATTAACCTATAGTACACACCACTTTGGGAAGGGTAGACCTTGACTCCATTCATTGTTCCTCTAACTTAGGACCTTTTGTTTGCTTATGTGTATTTGTGCTTCGCATCCATAAAGTATCATATCATTTCTAGTTTCAAGGAATTCAAAAGTCCTTTGCAAATTCAAGAAGTCCTACATTTTAAAGTCTAACAGCTTTTCTCGCTTTCTTAAAAAGCAATATTCGCAATCGACCGTTGAAATTCTTGAAACCATTGCATGGCATTAGCATCACATTTTTGCATTGCATTTATCCCCCAGTTTCTCCTTCTTGGTCCTATCGTCTTCCAGTGTACCTTTAAGTCGTCAAGCTGATTCCTTGACACAGATATCAGACCAGAAACGAAACAGGAGTCACTTTGATCCTATTCTCATGACTTACACAGAGCTATATCCTGACTTAGTCCGGCAAGGACTGATTACTACAAAGGCTTTACCACCTCCTCTTAATCCTCCGGCTGGATTTAGGGCTGATCTCCATTGTGCTTCCCATGAGGGTGCCCCAGGCCATGACTTGGAGCATTGTTTTGCATTGAAGGCTAGAGTATGTGAATTGGTTAGAACTGGAATACTTGATTTTACAGACAGTCATCCGGATGTTCAGAAAAATCCCTTGCCAGTACATCAGAAATGAAGTTTTGTCACTAGGCCTTTTGTTTCTCGTTGTTTGCACTTTCCTTATTTTGTTTAAGTTGTTTGCTTTTAATTATGTTTGTACTTTCATTAATGAAATAAGCATTGCGACTTTTGATTCAATTCATTTCCGTCCTTTTATTTGCATCTTTATGCTTTATTTTTCAAATGTTTACTTCTTGTCCAAAATTTTGATATGCTAAGATTGGAGGGAGGATGACGAAAATGTTATACCCATAATTGCTGTCAGTATGCTTTCAATCAAACCTTGTTGACGATGTAAGGCATTGTTTCAATTCCCAAACACTGGAGAAATAAGGAAGTTAATCCCTCGTTACCCCCTTCGAGCCTAGAAGTTGGAGTTTCTTTCGTTACAAAAAACCCACAATTTTAACCTTGGGATGGGTAGTTCTCAGTTAACTTGGTTGTGTGTTCATACGATACACCTTTCATTAACAAATTTTCCTTCGCACACGTCAAACAAGTGTCGAAGATGTTTTCTAATCAAAAGGTCGATGATGGTTCACCGTAATCATTAAAATCAAACAGTCACTTTCCTTCACACAAAAAAATAATATAAAAAAAGCAAAAGAATCCCGCTAAGTCAAAACCTATGAAGGAGACTTAGGCAAAACTGGGGCATCCCGCTGACTGTAAACTCTAAAATAAACAGTTCAGGCAAAATTTAGGGATAATACAAAGAGATTTTTAAATCCTTATCTTGAAAATCCTCAATGTCAAAACAATCAAATGTTATAGGGGAGTAGTGGCTGCCTTTTCATAGGTCCCTTTGACTTCTGAATCATCACTGCGACGATCAATGAAATCCCTAACTTATGGGAACCTGAATGCATAGTATGAGTTAACTGAGCATAGGATTGAAGATCATCACGTAGATTGGGTGGGTACAAATAACTTTTGAGCCTTTATCTTTTGTTTCATAAACCGTGAACCAGGCCACGTTACAACCCTCAAAAGACCTAATTGAAGCAAGGTTATTTTGAAAGTATACTACAGCAAGGTTGCGTAACCTGACTCCTAAAGATCTTTGTGAATCATTTATTTTGGCAATACACCTTTGTTTTAAACTTTGAGCGTCTTGAACCGTTGTGTTCTGACTAACGACTCATGTATTTTCCATCTTTCAAAAATAATTTTTCAAAAATCGCATGAACTTTGCATTACCATGTTTGTATGAATATTTTTGTTTGCAAACTGGCTTTCCTCTAAGGAATTTTCAAACAATGAGAAACTTGGTCAAGTGATCTTATCAGGGGCAAGTTCCTTTTACATCCTGTCAAAGAATCAGTTCAAGATTTGTTCAAGGCAATATCTTCTCAGATTTGGTTTATCCAGAGAATTGTTCAAGACCCAGACTGGGGCAAGCCCTCCGAGGATACAGCAAAACAGTCGATTCCACGAATCAGACAACTGAAGCAATTATCAGTTCATTTGACCTGGGGCAGTTTACTCGCATAATCCCTAAGCATTTATTCATCATTCCTACAGTGACTATCAACTTGATACGGTTTAACAGAATGACAGTGATCTCCGTGTTGAGGAATCAGTCCTCCAGTTTTGTCATCTCACCGAAAGAGTCGAGCCTTGTCGTCGATGTCTGCATTTGCATTTGATCATATGTCATAGCATAATTCCTATACATGTGCATATCTTGGGTGCTTTACTCCCCATTTACATTTTTATCTTGGGTGCTTTAGTCCCCATTTACATTTCTATCCTGGGTGCTTTACTCCCCATTTACATTTCTATCTTGGGTGCTTTACTCCCCATTTACCTTTCTATCCTTGGGTGCTTTATTCCCCATTTACCTTTCTATCTTGGGTGCTTTACTCCCCATTTACATTTTTATCTTGGGTGCTTTACTCCCCATTTACATTTTTATCCCGGGTGTTTTACTTCCCATTTACATTTCTATCTTGGGTGCTTTATTCCCCATTTACCTCTCTATCTTAGGTGCTTTACTCCCCATTTACATTTTTATCTTGGGTGCTTTACTCCCCATTTACATTTTTATCTTGGGTGCTTTACTCCCCATTTACCTTTTTATCTTGGGTGCTTTACTCCCCATTTACATTTCTATCCTGGGTGCTTTACTCCCCACTTACATGTCTATCTTGGGTGCTTTACTCCCCACTTACCTTCTATCCTTGGGTGTTTTATCCCCCACGTACCTTTATCCCGGGTGTTTTATTCCCCGTTTACCAGATATTCCTGGGTTTACCTAACATCATGGTGTTTTACCCCCATTTGCTTTTTTTTTCTCCCTGAGGTCGTGTTTTACTCGTGTCTTACCTTGTGGGCAAAATTTATTTACTTGGCATCATGAGTGTTTTATCCCCATTTGCGTTTTTCTCCTGAGCTCGTGTTTTACCCGCGTCTTACCTTGCGGATAATTTCTAATTTACTTGGCACCTATCAACAATTCTGTGACGTGTCTACCCGACGTTCTTCCAGATATGACATGTCTTCTTCCCTAGTGCAATTCCTCGATGGGCCGTCCCCTGTGACGTTGTTTCGTCTGTATCCGTGCATTTGTCATTTTTCATCATACGCATCATATCAGATTTAGCATTATAGTTTGTTTTGTTTTGTCCATATCATTGCATAGCACTGCGTCTGAAGGCAAAATTTTCGGTTATCTGTATTTAAATCCTTCAACCATGATTTCTCGAGTCTCCATTGCTCAAATCACCCGGTGAAGTTATTTAAATAGGGGCAACTGTAATACCCCAAATTTTGCCCTAAGATTTGTCGTCGCATTTCATTGCATTTTTCTTGCATTTAATCAATTACTAACAAATTTGTGTAGTCGTTTGACTTTTTGCAGGTAAATATCATATGGCATGCATTTTTTTTTAAAAAGTAAAAATGACACAATTGGCAAGAGGACATGTGTAAGGAGTTGTGAGTGTGAGAGGTTGAGAGTTCGAATCTCACCTTTGTCACTTTTTTGTTTTTTATTATTTTTACTCTAAATTTTTCTATCTTTCATTAAATAATAATAAAAAACTAATTATTTAGTTTTTTTCTTAACTAATTATTTAGTTTGGGCTTTAAAATGGGCTTTAGAGACATTATTGACAATTTGGTGTTAACCCTAATTTGTTCCCTATATATACATGTGTTGCCTTGTTGAAAAAAGGGGAGAATGAAGAAAAAACCTAAGAGGAGTGAGTGCCGTTTACTGTTATTTCTTTTTCTTCATCTATTACTGTTGTTTCTTTTTCTTCATCGTTTACCGTTATTTCTTTTCCTTCATCTATTACTGTTGTTTCTTTTTCTTCATCTTTTACCGTTATTTCTTTTTCTTCATCTATTACCGTTATTTCTTATTCTTCATCTATTACTGTTACGTTTATATATATAATTTTTAAATTGTTAGAGTTTATATATATATATATATATATATATATATATATATATATATATATATATATATATATATATATATATATATATATATATATAAGATTAATTTTTGATCGAATTATGTCGATACGATGTTTGCACATTTGTGTGCATGACGCGTGACATTTGTGTTAGTTCGATCTGATTGCGATGACCGCATTTTTGTGTGAGCAATAATACTGTTTTTTTGCTTAATTTCTTTTTCTTTGCGATAAATTTTGTTTCGTCCGATTTAGATCTGGTTGCGATGAGCGCATTTCTGCGTTAGCAACATTGTTGGGTTATTTGGCACATTTAAAATTTATTATTGCTTCATTATTATTATTATTACCATTATTATTATTATTGTTATCATTAATTTATTAAAACTTGTTATAATATAAAAATCTGTTTTTTAAAATAAATAACATTAACATCTTTTCCAAATTAATATGAAAACCTATTATTTTTAAGAAAAACTTTTTTTTTAGATAAATTTAAAATAATAACTAAAATCTTTTTTTAAAATAATAACTAGAACCGTTTTTTAACTTAAATCAAAAGCTTTTTTATATATCACAAATAAACAACAAAGAATATCTATAACTTTCGCACTTCCGTTTCATAACTCGTCTGATTACTGTCTGACTCTGTCTACTAACGTTGTGTATTCAATGTGCAGCTTGTTACGTTGCTATTAGCTATTTTAATGTGTTTTTCAATTCAAGTTGTATTATAATTGTATCTGTTTCTCATTTGTAACTTCGCGAACAAATTATCGCGTTTACCTTTCCGCACTTTAATTTCTGCTGTTTGTATGGTTTAAATTCGCGCATTTGCATCGTTAATTTGTCCCATTGCATTCCTCCGAAGGATTAGGTCTAGCCGTTTGGCCGCCATGCCAATAGTCCTCAAAACTTCAAACCCTTACAAACCCTAACTTTTCACAAATGTCTCGCCGTGGACAAAATTACAAAACTACCCCTAGCTTTAGGTCAAAGAGTCGCCGCACTCATTTTAGGGTTTCCCGCCGCGGAATCCCTAACCTAACCCTAATTCACTTAACAATTTACAACGTAGATATTGGAGTTTCTACACTCCGCGTAAGCGTGTCCCTAAGATACGTTTATTCCCCTTGAGACCTTGACCACAGTCAAGAAGTCTCTAACCTCCCTTTTGAGGGGAACTACAATTACTCTGATTCCATTCCCGTAAGGATATGTAGGCACAAGATGCGACGTCTTGCCGAGTAAACTTAGAATTAACCCCTTAGGTCTTTTAAACCCTTAATCCTTTGTACATACCCTTAAAGCAAAAAAATGAAACAAATAAAAAAAATAAACAAAAGGTTCCCGTAGAGTACTACGGAAGTTTAGGGTGCTAATACCTTCCCTAATCTTAACCAACCCCCGAACCTTAGATCTCTCCCCTTTAGGTTTTTCCTTTCTTTAACCTTTCCTTTGGATAAATCAAAGACCGGTTGTAAATGAATTAAGATTCAAGTTAATCAATAGCTTGACATCCAAATTTCACCGCAACAGGGTGTGAAATATTTCTGGAAACTTATTCCTTCTCTCTCTGTTGTGGTTGAGTAGTATTCACCTTTCTATCATTACATTGTATTTAAATTCCTCAAAATGGCTAGCATCCGTACTTGTTAATTTTACAATGTGATATTGTTTATTCTGAGTGATATATTTCTGACCTTAACATTTGATGCTCTCATTGACCACTGTATCATGGCGGAAAACACTAGGATGAAAACCATAGAAACTTCCATCACCAACCTCACTGCCAGACTAACACAGTTCATGGAAGAGAACGCTCGCGCGCGTGCAGAAGATCGTGTTCATATGAAGCGAGTTGAAAAACAACTCAGCCTCTTGAATACCACCAGTTCCGTCATACCCGGTGCAAAGAACTCTTCTCAGTCGTCATCATCTCAACCCTTTCAGGTCAGAAACGTGAAATTTGACTTTCCCCGATTCGACGGCTCTGACGTGTTACACTTGATCTTCAAAGCAGAGCAATTCTTCGAGTATTATGCAACTCCAGATCCACAACACCTCACCATTTCTGCAATTCACATGGACAAAGAAGTCGTGCCTTGGTTTCAGATGATGGCACACAACAACCCCTTTAAGTCCTAGTCAGTGTTTACACGCTCCCTCGAACTGGAATTCGGTCCGTCGCCGTATGAATCACCAGGTCAGTCGCTTTTTAAGCTTTGCCAAACAACCACTGTTGCTTCATATTACACCGCTTTCACCGCCTTAGCCAACAGGATCGATGGACTCTGCCTTACTGCCACACTGGATTGTTTTATTAGTGGGCTGAAACCAGATCTCAAACGTGATGTTGTGGCCCTAACCCCTAATTCCATATCCAAAGCCCTAGCCCTAGCCAAATTATTTAAGGAGAAATACTCAGGCCCATCAAAAAACACTTATACGACCCAATCCACCAAACCTTTCTCTACCGCCATTCACAGAAACACAAACTTGCCGCCATTACTTCTGACACCACCGTCCAAACCACCATACAACCTACGTCGTAACCATAATGTAAAAAGTATCACACCAGCTAAAATTTAACTTCGACGAGACAAAGGTCTATGTTACTATTGTGATGCCAAATTCACCATGTCCCACAAGTTCCATAATAAACATCTATACCTGTTGCTAGTGGACAATGATGAGACCACTGAACCCCAAATTGATTTTCCCGACTCAACCCCATAAATCAGTGATCAAGACCAGATACCAGAGCATCATTTATTATTCAATGCTTTGAATGGTTCGATGGGAGCCGGCACCATGCGCTTTAAGGGGAACATACAAGGCATGGAGATTTAAATCCTTTTGGATAGTGGAAGTTCTGACAATTTTCTGCAACCACAGAGTGCTCATTGTCTCAAAATTCCAGTCCATTATGCAGGTAAATTCCAAGTGCTTGTTGGTAATGGTAGCAATTTAACTTCTAAAGGCTACATTCCCGATTTACCGGTCTCAGTTCAAGGTCATATGCTTCACGTTCCAATGTACTTACTGTCTTTCACCGAAGCTGATCTAGTTTTGGGTGCCCCTTGGTTGAAAATATTGGGGCCGCATATAGCTGATTACGATGCTCTATCCATTAAATTTTATCTGTAAAATTTGTTTATCACTCTCCATGGTGAACAAGCTCCTACTTTGGGTCACTCCCAATTCCATCATATTCGTCGCCTTCAGAACACCAATTCCATTGCATCCCCCTTTATGCTACATTTCCAGAATGTGGGAACTTCAAATCAGTCAACACAATCTCTGCCAGATGACTTACCACCTGACTTACATGCTCTGCTTTCAAATATGGATGTTTTTGGTGCACCAGTGGGTCTTCCACCTCCTCGTGATCAGGATCATGCGATTCCACTGTTGGAAGGTAGCAACCCAGTTAAGGTGCGACCTTATCACTACCCTCATTGCCAAAAGGAACAAATTGAGAAAATGGTCAAGGACATGTTGGACCAAGGCATTATTCAGACTAGTTCTAGCCCATTCTCATCTCCAGTTTTACTTGTGAAGAAAAAAGACGGCACATGGCGTTTTTGTACTGATTATCGCGCGCTTAATGCTATATCAGTTAAAGATAGTTTCCCTATCCCGACTGTAGAGGAATTATTGGATGAACTTTTTGGTGCGACGTATTTTTCTAAACTTGATCTACGTTCCGGTTACCACCAGATTTTGGTGAAGTCTGAAGACCGGTTTAAGACAGCTTTCCGCACTCATCAAGGGTTGTATGAATGGTTGGCCATGCCTTTCAGTTTATCTAATGCGCCAGCATCATTTCAGGGCCTCATGAATAAGGTTTTTCGCAATCAACTCAGAAAATATGTATTAGTTTTTTTTGACGATATTTTGATTTACAGTCCATCTTGGACAACACATCTGGAGCATTTGCAAGTCGTGTTAGAACTTCTGCGCCAACACACCCTATTTGCCAAATTGTCGAAATGTTGTTTTGGCATGACTCGGGTGGACTATTTGGGACACACAATCTCTAACCGTGGAGTGGAAATGGATAATTCTAAGATTAAGTCTGTTATTGATTGGCCTCTTCCAACCAACGTCAAACAACTTCGGGGGTTCTTGGGTTTGTCCGGATACTATCGTCGGTTTATCAGAGGCTACGATACCATTGCAGCCCCGCTGACAGCTCTGTTAAAAAAAGACGCGTTTGTATGGCTTCCTCAAGTGACGATAGCCTTTAATGCCCTTAAAGCTGCCATCACGCAAGCACCGGTCTTGGCCCTGCCTGATTTTAAGCAACAATTCACTCTCGAAACGGATGCTTCCGGCCCGGCATAGGCGCTATCCTCAGTCAAGCGAAACACCCAATTGCTTACTTTTCCAAAAATCTTTCTCCAAGGATGAAAAACCAGTCGGCATATGTACGCGAGCTCTATGCCATAAGCGCTGGCTAAATTTCAGCACTATCTTATTGGGCACAAATTTATCACAAGACGGATCAAAAAAGTTTGAAGGCTCTGACAGATTAAACTATTCATACACCGAAACAACAACATTGGTTGCATAAATTTTTGGGGTATGATTTCACCATTGAGTATAAACCGGGCTGTGAAAATCTTGCTGCAGATGCTTTATCGCGTTCCTTCTTCTTGGAACTATCATCCCCACATGCTGCTGTCATCAAATTGATCCATGATGCTGTTACTAAGGACCCCCACTTAGCTGACATTCGGAACCAATGTCTCATGGGTGTGTGCACTGATCCATATTACCAAGTTCGCCATGATATGCTATTCTAGAAATTTAGATTAGTTGTGCCAACTGATAAGACTATTATTGAGCCCTTATTACAAGAAATTCATGCTTCCCCTCTTGGCGGCCATGTCAGTATCAGCCGCACTAAGGCTAGATTGACGTCCCAATTCTATTGGCCCACGACGCACCATGTCATCAAAATTTTTGTAACTCAGTGTTTGATTTGTCAACAAGCAAAAGCTTCCACTGCCCTACCTGCGGGTTTACTACAACCGTTGCATGTCCCTTCACAAATTTGGGAGGATATTTCTATGGATTTCATCACTGGTTTGCCTAGTTCTCACTCTTACACCGCTGTGTTTGTTGTTGTTGATCGCCTTTTAAAGTATGGTCACTTTACAGCTCTTAAAAGTGATTATTCTGCTGTTAAAGTTGTTGAGATTTTTATGAATACTATTGTTAAGTTGCATGGTTTCCCTAAGTCAATTGTTTCCGATCGAGACAAGATTTTCACAAGTCAATTCTGGCATCATCTATTTAAATTGAGTGGAACTACATTAGGCATGAGCACGACTTACCATCCTTAAACGGACGGTCATTCGAAAGCGGTCAACAAATGCTTAGAGATGTATCTGCGTTGTTTCACAAGGGAAAATCCTAAAGATTGGTCACGACTGCTACCTTGGGCAGAATTGTGGTACAACACATTTTTTTAACACAGTATTGGCATGTGTCCTTTCAAAGCAGTCTCTGGCAGGGAACCCCCGATGCTCATCAAGTATGATATGAGCCCTATAGATTCCCCTTCACTCTAAAGTTTACTGCAAGAATGCGATTCTGTGTTGGCCACACTCAAGGTTAACTTGCTTAAAGCACAACACACCATGAAGAAATTTGCTGACACCAAGCGCAGGTTCTTGGAATTTAAGATAGGTGACTTGGTTTTGGTTAAACTTCAGTCGTATCGCCAACACTCGGTGACTCTTCACCGTAATCACAAGCTCGATCTCCGATACTTTCGCCCTTTTAAAGTCATTGAGAAGATTGGCTCTGTCGCTTATAAGTTGTTGCTTCCACCTACGACCAAAATCCTTCCCGTCTTTCATGTGTCAACCCTGAAACCATGCAAAGGTGATCATGATATGCACTACGTGCCACTTCCCTTGACCAGTAATGAATTCGGTCCAGTTCTGCTGCCTCGCACCATCATACAAACCAGAATTGTGCTTCACCAACAGGTTCCTACACCTCAAGTTTTGGTACAATGGGATGACTTACCGGTGTCTGCTGCAACTTGGGAAAATTGGTCTGAATTCAAAGACAACTATCCTAATCTTAACCTTGAGGACAAAGTTAATTTCAATGGGGGAGTAATGTAATGATTGAAATTAATCATGAGGACACAAAAGACAAAATGACAAACTTGGATGCAAATAACTACCAAGGACAGGTGGCAAGTGATTCGAATTTAGAGCAATTGAGGAGAGGCGCAAGAGAAAGAATGCCAAACAGAAAATACACATAAGAAGGGCAGGAATAATTAGGGATGGAGTGTGAAATATTTCTGGAAACTTACTCCTTCTCTCTCTGTTGTGGTTGAGTAGTACTCACATTTCTATCATTACATTGTATTTAAATTCCTCAAAATGGCTAGCAGCTGTACTTGTTAATTTTACAGTGTGATATTGTTTATTCTGAGTGATATATTTCTGACCTTAACATTGAACTTGAAATTACAAGATTGATAAATAATGGAAAAATTAGCGTGTGGAGAGGGAGAGAGGAGTTGAGAGAGAGATTAATTGAGGCTGAGAACATTTTCTGTTATCATTGATTAGGAGGCCTCCAAGGCAAATAAACAAACATTACAAAATGATTGGGACACGAGTTATACAATTATATAACTAAAAAAATAGAATTCTCGGAGTTGTAACTGGTTACACTAAACCTATAACCGATTATAGCTGTTACAAAAAATAAAGCCATTCAGTCGTAACTGGTTACGTTAATCGGTTACGCCCACGATGAATCTTCAGTTTCTTCAACTCAGAAGTGATTTTCGCCCAATTATAACTGATTACACCTCGTGTTAGTCGGTTACAACATTTAAATTACCAATTTTCATGTAACATAAAAAAACTTTGTCTGATGGAAATGCTTAAAGCTTCAATTGTTGAATCATCATTTTCTGTTTTTGTAAAGATGCAGCCTTGTAGTGCGTAGCAAGAATTGTGGAATCTGTTGTAACCCAATTGAAACTTTATGTACTTGATGAATTCATGAAACGAAGGCAAGGAAATTATTTAGAAAGTTAGTTATAGCATTTAGCCTAGCTCTTTCTTTCATTTACTTAATGCGACCATAACATAAGCCTTTTGCAATTGAGACTATGAGATGTAAATTAGACATACCAGATCAAAGAAATTTAATTTCACAAACAATTGTTATTGAAGCTTTATCAACACATCAATATGACACAGTCTCAATTTATTAACATGAATCATGTATCAGTCTCTATGAAAGTGTCTTCCAATTAAACTCACATTCATTATAGCAGGATCAGCAGAAGCAAATGGATTAGGTGGCATACTTAACTTGCCTCCATCTCCTTCCAGCATATGAACAACAACTTGCATTGCAGGACGATCGACCGGGTGCCACTGAATGCACCAAAGTCCCGCAATCGCAAGTTTCTTTGCTATTTTCGCGTATTTCTCCACCTCAATATGTTCGCTCAAATCATCTCCTTGCTCTAGCAAATTATAAATCCATTCTGGAAAATATCCTAAACCACTTCCCTTGTCTACAACATCAACATTTTGTCTTCCCCCAACCATCTCAAGCAACAACATTCCAAAACTATATACATCAGACTTATACGACACGTTCCCGAAGTTTCTAGAAAAAACTTCAGGTGCTATGTAACCAATAGTCCCCCTAGCCGCGGTCATGGAAACCGCACTTTGATCCTTTGAACAAAGCTTAGCCAAACCAAAATCAGATATCTTAGGAGTGAAGTTATTGTCAAGTAAGATATTATGAGGCTTTATATCAAAATGAAGTATCCTTTGGTCACATCCCTGGTGAAGATACTCGATCCCTTTGGCTATTCCAAGCGCAATTTCTTGTAACTTCTCCCAACTCAAAAAATGGTTTTTGAAATCCGTCGTGGAAATATACTTCTGCAACGAACCATTCGGTAAATACTCGTAAACAAGTGCTCGCTTGTGTCCGTCTGCACAGAAGCCTACCAAGTGAACAACATTAACATGATGAATTTGACTCATCGTTCCTACTTCATTGATGAACTCCGGTCCGTTTCCTGTCGAAGCTTTGAGAAGCTTGACTGCGACATATATGTCGCTAGATAGTTTACCTTTGTACACCGTTCCGTATGCGCCTTGCCCAAGTTCGTTCTTGAAATTGTTTGTGATCCTTTTTATGTCTGAATAGCTATACCTCGTAGGTTTCAATGCTCTATAATCTTCTAAGAACTTTTCTATTCTTGCTTCATTTTCTTTGTCTTTTTGAGTTGTGTATCGAAGACGATATAACACTGTGACTAGTAGTACAATTCCAAGACATGATAGTATCGGTACTGCACAAATCAGAGTAAACAATTAATCAAAACCTCCAAGATATTTTACACTGTCAACCAAACACAACCGTTATATCATAAAAAAATGGTTGTAATTTGTTGGCGGTGTATGACTTAAACCTTGATAATAGTAATGATGAAGATGATGATAATAGAATCAAAGAAAACATGATTTCTGAGTAATTGTCACCTAGAATCTCCATTTTTCTCCCTGTTCCTGTAAAAAGAATCAAAAACCTTTTAGTTATTGAATTGGTTTCTTAAAATAACTATTTCTATAAGACGTTTCATTTTGAAATAGGCTTAATTATAGAACAAAATATACCTTTAGGTTCCTTGACAGTGTTGTGACATTCATGTTTTGTTTCACTTTGATTTCGACAACTTGTATCCCATCCTAAAACAAAATCATCACCATGGCTAAAAACAACATCGTCCGGAACAAAAGACATGTCATACAACTTAGTACAATATGTCAAAGTAACATCCTTAATTTGAAGTGAAGAGTCCAATGCATAAACTTGGTGTCCATGAGAAGAAAGACATTTAATGGAAGGGTAAAAAGATTGTAAAGCAGTGTTCATGGATGAACAATTGAAGAGGGTATAATTGGAAATTGACTTGGAATTGTGAATGAAATGAAAAGGAGTGGATGATACATTGAATTTTGAAAGGAGTTTTGGAAGACATCTATTTGGGTCAGTCACATGAATGTTTTGGGACTTGTAATCAATTTTGTTGACAAAAAAGTTGATTGAAGTTGGAAATTTTAGTATGGTTTGGTGATTCTTATTGCATGAAAGATCAAACCCAGTTTTTCCACAATTTTGTGGTTGAATGTTTTGAAGTCTAAAAGGGTATTGAATTATTGGAGCATCTTTGTGATTGCACCTTGTTTTTATGCATTCAGTATTGGCTGAAGCAAGGTTAGCGTTGTAATTTGCACTCAAAACGAAGCAAAAGAATGGAAGAAAAAGTGTAGAGTAATTGCTCCACATTGTGTTCTATAATTTGGTTTTGGCTATGCATTCATTATGCAGACTAGGCTTGTGTATATGAAATTATAGTAATGTTTGTGAATTGTTTTTGAATGTCAACCACATTTTTTAAAGGGTATAATGTCAAGCACCTTATTTAACATTATGTATAGCTACCTCACTGACTATGAAAGCAAGACTTTAATATTCATGTAATAAAAGCATATAGGAAGATAAAGTCAAGGTGGTGAGGCTGTTTAAGGTGTTTTACAAGATTTGAAAAATAATTGTCAAAAGAATAAGATTGAATAGTTACGTGAATAGTGTGTTATTTTCTTCAATGCTAGCTCAATAGTTGACATTCGTTTAAATCTTTCATAAACATAAAAATAATCCAACCATTGAATTTCAAATACAATTTTATCAAAGTCAACACTATTTCTTACACCTATTAGCCCCCAAGCATGCTTGCTCACGTATGAATTTGATGTATATGTTCTGAAAAACTAAACTATGAAATTAAGAAACTCTTAAACCAATCAAAAATCAAACTTCAAAGAGTCATTGAGTTTAGCATATTCGCATAGTAATGGCATCAATTTTTGTCAATGATGTTCAACAACACAACACTTACATGAACCTTTTCTCATGTCTCAACTTTGTGTTTATATCACATCTTCTCACATCTTCTCCTTTTCAACCATGTCTTGGAAAATGCCTGTGAACCTAACTCTTATAATGATGCTCCTATGCCTATTATACCCTCTTCCTTGCCTAACACAAACAAATCATCAATGTCTCCTTTCATCTTGCGGCGATATACGAAACATCACCTACCCTTTTCGTCTACAAGGTGAACCCAAAAACTGTGGAGATCCAAACTATGAACTTTCCTGCGAGAACAATCAAACAATACTAAATCTAGACAATGGAAAGTACTTTGTAGAAGCCATCAACTACAATAACTCCACAATAAGGATCAAAGATTCAGGTGTCAACAAACACAATTGCTCTTCCATTCCTCTCTACACTTTAACAAATGAAAGTTTCACTATTGGAAAGCCTTATAGCTTGTTAAATGAGAATAACAACTTAGTAACCGTAGCGTTTATAAGCTGCGCAGCCTCGGTTATTTCTCCTATTTACATGGATACTTCATCTTGTATCAAAGGATCATTCAACTCTTCCAACTATGCTGTGTTTGGTGACTTGAAGATCTCTGAGCTGGAAGATTCATGCAGCATACTTGTTATGGTTATGATTTCAAATTTGAACAAAGGTAATAATAATAATAATAATAATAACAAGGTTTCATATGTGAAAATCCATCAGCAACTTGTTTATGGCTTGGAGCTTTCTTGGAGTGAGATATTCTGCAAAGAGTGTCAAGGTAGGGGATACTGTAAGTTGAACAACAAAAATGAGGTCATTGGTTGTTCACGAGGTCGACCATGTAGTCGTGACGATATATCCTCTTTTAAATGTAAGTATAGTATATCTTTCCTTCTCTAACTATATATATACTTTTTGATTGATTTTGTAAATCTTAGTTAGAATTCGAATTGAAACTAATTCGACCCGACAGTAAAATAACAATCTGTTGAAATATTTTTGTAAAGCTTTCTCCTTTAACAGTTTGATTATATATTTTGGACATCCACAGGTGCTTTAAAAGTGGTCATCCAAGCAGCCAAAGATGTGACTGAAGGTCCTCACAAATTAAGCGGTATCATCGGTACGTTTTTAAAATGGTAGTTAAGTTGTGCAGTTCAAATTTTGCTTAGATGGTTCTTCTTAACATATCTGTTTTTACTTTTTCAATGTAGGAATAATTCTTCTTATAAGAATCATAGGAGGATTACTATTTATACCAATGTACATGATATATAAATGGAGAAGGAGGCATTTATCTGCGTATGACTCGGTTGAAGAATTTCTCAAAACTCACAACAATCTCATGCCAATAAGATACTCTTACTCAGACATTAAAAAAATGACAAAAGGATTCAAGGATAAACTCGGAGAAGGTGGCTACGGTTCTGTTTACAAAGGACAACTTCGCAATGGTCACCTCGTAGCAATCAAGATGCTAGGTGGAAAATCGAGAGCAAATGGACAAGAATTCATCAATGAGGTTGCTACCATTGGAACAATCCACCATGTTAATGTAGTTCACCTGATTGGCTTTTGTGTCGAGAAATCAAAAAGAGCGCTTGTTTATGAGTTCATGCCTAATGGTTCTCTTGAGAAACACATTTTCTCAAGAGAAAGAATGGGTTCTTTGAGTTGTGAGAAAATGTTTGATATAACGCTTGGTGTAGCGCGCGGTATTGAATATCTGCATAGAGGTTGTGACATGAGGATTTTGCATTTTGACATAAAGCCTCATAACATTCTTCTTGATGCGAACTTTACTCCAAAGGTTTCGGATTTTGGACTAGCAAAGTTATATCCAATTGACAAAAGCATTGTGTCGCTTACCGCTGCAAGAGGAACCATGGGATACATGGCGCCGGAGTTGTTCTATAAGAACATTGGAGGAGTATCATACAAAGCAGATGTTTATAGCTTTGGAATGTTGTTAATGGAAATGGTGAGTAGGAGAAAGAACATGAACGAGAACGAAGATCGCAAGAGCCAAGTTTATTTCCCTTCTTGGGTTTACGATCAATTTAGCGAAGGGAATGAAATTGAAATGGGGAATGGTACAGAAGAGGAGGAGAGGATATCAAAGAAGATGATAATAGTTGCGCTATGGTGTATACAAATGAAACCAAGTGATCGTCCTTCGATGAACAAAGTAGTCGAGTTGCTTGAAGGAGATGTTGAGGCCTTAGAAATGCCGCCAAAGCCATTTCAAACTCCAAAAGGAATGGCTGGACAAGGCATTGGACAATTCAGAAATCTACCTTGGTTGTTACCCGGGGAATCTACAAATTCACTTACCATTGTTATAAATAGACGATGAAAGATGTTTATCACATCGTCTTTGCTCCAATCCAAGGGTGTACAGTGCTCGAAAATCAACCCGGACGCCACCATTTTGCACCGGGAAATGGTTGTGTAGGATTGATCGTTGGAGACGATGAAAGACGTTTTTGCCTTGCAAGGAGGAAGAACACTCTAGGTTGCGTTATGCTATGGAAGTTAGAAATTTTTCCTTCATTCTATCATATATACATATATCCCCAAGCATTTTATAAAGTTAAAAAACAAATTTTTCCTTCCAAAAGTCACATGCTATAACACTAAACTAAACTAGTATAAGATTTGAAAGAGAGCGGATATGGTTAACTTTGTAGAGTCTAGGAGATTCGGGGTATTAATGAATTAAGTATTTAGAATTCAACGATATTAAACATTAATTCAATGAATATTAAACCCTACATGTTCATTTAAAGCTTTAAGGTTTTTTATTTATTTTAAAGTTTAGTCTGTTTACATTTTGGACTCTCCCAATAAGTGTATCAGAGTTATAGTTTGTTTAATATGGAAGTCAAAAGTGAGATTTTAATTTGGACTCTCCCACTGATCAGGAAGATTCAAATTTGATTTGATGTATTTATCTCATTCAACAACTGATAAAATCTTTGCATTTTCTCATTCCGCAACTCTTCCCCATCAAAATCTTCAAGTTTGTCATAGGTCATCCACGGTTGTGAATCGATGTCGTCAATAACAAATTAAAGTTATGAGATAAAGATTGAGTTTTTTGAACAAACACAAAAAAACCCTATTAGTGTTCACAAAGGAAAAAGAGAAGAAGGAAGAAGAAACTTTTACACACAGACTCGTTACAAAAGCTAACTTAGAAAACAAACTAACTTAAATAATTGAGTTTACAAGCAATACCCAATTAGTTACAAGTTAATATATTTCTACATCATGAAACAAAGAAAAAAGAGAAGAAGGAAGAAGAAGCTTTTACACACAGACTCATTACAAAAGCTAACTTAGGAAACAAACTAACTTAAGCAATTGAGTTTACAAGCAATACTCAATTAGTTACAAGTTAATATATTTCTACATCATGCGACATCATGCTTGAACAAACTTCGACTACAACATGCACAACTCTGACAAAATATCAAGCTACCCTTGTCGACACTAGAGTCAGATCCAAAATACCATAAATCTCCACCTTGGAACAAACTCTACACAAAATAAACTAGCTTTCATCATCTTTGATCTTTACCGAAATCATTCACAACGGTGAATTTCTCAATCTCATACTTTGTTAACCACATCTTCTCCTCCACGCTCACCACACCACTTTGTTGTGAATCAATATGGTCAATAACAGAACAACGTTATGAGATAAAGATTGAGTTTCTTGAACAAACACAAGAAATCCTATTATGTTTCACAAAGGAAAAAGAGAAGAAGGAAGAAGAATAAAGAATTAGTTAAATCTGTTTTGCTATTCAGTTTTTTAATAAGAGTTCAAAGATTACAAGTGAATATTAACAATTAACCTCTCCCACCCTAATTAGGATTTTCACCACTCCTTACAAAGATGAGAGATTAACATGTTATTTATAAGAAAACTAACATACTAACCTAATGTACTTTTACACACAGACCCATTACACAAGATAACTTAGGGAACAAGTTAACTTAAACAATTGAGCTTACAAATAAGACTCAATTTGACATACTAACTTAAATTACAAGTTAATATATTTTGACAACATGTTTGAACAAACTTCGACTATAACATGCACAACTCTGTCGAAATATCAAGTTATCCTTGTCGACACTAGAGTTCAATCCAAAATACCACACCCACCGTCTCACCGATTAGATTAAAGTTTTCCCCATATTTCATCGGTGATCGACTACTTGAAGCATGCGTATTACTAGTCTCTGGTACGCTACTCAACAGTTCTTCTCCATTATATGTCCAAACCTAATAATTTTCAATGAAACCTCTTTTCTTAAAATGACGTTCTACTTCTTCTTGGTGACTAATTATAGATCGACATTCACATTTAAGATAAGTACATCTAACTCCTCGCTTCGACAATATTTCTGAAAAAATGTCCACGTGATAAACCATTTAACTCCTTTCTCAAAATTTAGTTTAAGTCTGCGTCATACAAAACCAATCAAAAAAATACATATATAGTTAAAGAAGGAAAGATATACTATACTTACATTTAAAAAAGGATATATCGTCACGACTACATGGTCGACCTCGTGAACAACCAATGATCTCATTACTGTTGTTCATCTTAAAGTATCCCCTACCTTGGCACTCTTTTCAGAATATCTCACTCCAAGAAAGCTCCAGGCCATAAACAAGTTGCTGATGGATTTTTAGATATGAAAGGTTGTTATCACCTTTGTTCATATTAGAAATCATAACCATAACAAGTATGCTGCATGAATCTTCCAACTCAGAGATTTTCAAGTCACCAAATACAGCATAGTTAGAAGAGTTGATCGATCCTTTCATACAAGATGAAGCATCCATGTAAATAGGAGAAATAACCGAGGTTGTGCAACTTTTGGGTTCGCCTTGTAGATGAAAAGGGTAGGTGATGTTTTATATATCGCCGCAAGATGAAAAGAGACATTGGTGATTTGTTTGTGTTAGGCAAGGAAGAGGGTATAGCCATAGGAGGATGATTATAACAGTTAGGTTCACAAGCATTTTCCAAGACATGGTTGAAAAGGAGAAAATGTGAGACAAGGTTCATGTAGGTGTTGTGTTGTTAAACATCATTGAAATTGATGGCATCACAAAATATTATGAACTTTCAAATTTTCTTATCTGAAAATTAAATCAATTGCCAATTAATTTTTTGATTTTGATATACTTTGTGGCATGCAGTGTTAAACTTGAAACCCCTATTCCGGGTTGTACTGAACTCGAATTCACTTGTATCTTTGACAAAGACAAACTTGAAATAGATTAATGTAAGATAAACAAATGATGATGCTCTTAGAATGATGACGAATATCTAAGGGTCAAAATTTAAGGTATAACAGAATTCCATGACTGCGGCTAGGGGGACTATTAGTTGCACCTGATGTTTTTCTAGAAACTTCGGGAATGTGTCGTATAAATCTGATGTAAATAGTTTTGGAATGTTGTTGCTTGATATGGTTGGGGGAAGACAAAAGGTAGATTTTGTAGACAAGGGAAGTGGTTTAGGATATTTTCCAAAATGGATTCATAAATTGCTAGAGCAAGGAGATGATTTGAACAAACATATTGAGGTGGAGAAATACACAAAAATAGCAAAGAAACTTGTGATTGCGGGACTTTGGTGTATTCAGTGGCACCCGTTCGATCTTCCTACAGTGCAAGTTGTTGTCCTACAATGCCACCTAATCCATTTGCTTCTGTTGATCCTGCTATAATGAATGTGAGTTTAATTGGAAGACACTTTCATAGAGTGATACATGATTCATGTTAATATGGGCTATACTATGTTCTTCATTTGATGTGTTACAGTTTTTATACAGTTGCTGTTGTGAATGCTTGAAGCTTGTAAACTGAGACTATGTCATCTTGATGTGTTGATAAAGCTTCAATAACATTTGTTTGTGAAATTATATTTGTTTTGATATGATATGAGCCTCTCTAGTCCAGATAATTGGATAGACTGTTGTGATTAACTAATTTTAACTTTCGGATAAGTTTAGTTAATTTCATAGAGTTGATTAGCCTATAGTTACTATAGTTAGTTTGTTATTGGTTGTTAGGTTGATAACAAGCTTTTGATTGGTTGGTTATAAATAAGGTTTTAAACTCTCTTCCCTCCATTTTCAGATTTCAATTGTAATGTATATATTCAGCAACTCTTCATTGAGTTCATAATGAAGCATTACCGTTATTCATCATTAGACTTCATTCTTTCTTCTTCATTTTTTCTTCTTTCATGAGAAAATTGTTTCATCACAATATGGTATCAATCGCTATATCGATCCTTCTCCTGTTGTTATACCTCTGAATGTTTTCTTTTCTTCCAAGGCTTTTCTGGGAGTTCCACCACTCGATCCTATCTTGGATCAAACATCACCATACTTTGTTTATCCAAGTTATTGTTAGATCTTGTGTTAGAGGTCTGCTACGAAACATTAACTAGAAGAAGATGATGAAGATGGTACGATAAAAGTTGCACAAAATAATTTCAAAGTGACACTAAGCTTTAGATTATATTCCCCCCACAAATTTATGCAAAAGAGTTAACCGGCGAATCCCATTCAGGATATTTTGGAAACCTTAACATGAATCACACATTCACATTAAGCATATCGATTAATGATATTCTACTGAATAAAGTTTCCTCATTTATTCTCGTGCAAAAGAAAAATAAAAGAATGACTTAGATATAATTTTTGCCACTTGAAACAAATAGTATTTGTGTCTATTTTATGCCTATCAAGTATCCCTATTTATAGAAATACTTGTACCAATTGGTGAGGAAAAACAATATTTCAATGGTTGAAACTTGACCATTCGCGAACCATTATATATCAATACATAGCAAATAATTTCATGAAAAGTTGTGTTGATCTGATGGTTGCATCTTTTGACCATGCACCCAATCATTATAGGATCTTTGGTTCTATTCTAGACAATTACAACTTTTGGCTATTTATTTTGTTAATTGAACCATTATTATTTACCAATTTAATATTTTGCAAATTTCTCCAACAATCCCCCACCATTTTTAAAATATATCTAAATCCATTATTCAGGAAATTTCTTGGTTTCAGATAAATGTATTTAACAATTTGAACCAATACTTAGTAAGTTAAGTTTTCACTCATTCTCGAATAGATTGGTAGACAAGCTTTGAACCAATTATTGATTAGAACAAGCGTGCATAACTGACATATGAAATCTCAGTACCATTGATCAAATTATTAATATGACACATTTAATAAGGTCTTGTGTCTCATATCCTTTTCATGAAAATTTAAGAGTCAAACCCTTGAACTCTATGAAGCGACATCACTTCATTCTCATATAGGTAGACTATATCAAAAGTGCACCCATAATTATGCATTCCAGCAAACATATGTTATATGTCTATTAAGGGGGAAAACCTCATCCTACCACACTTATTCTTATGGTCCAAGTACTTTTACCCATTGGGATGTATCTATCATTAAGTACTTCAATCACTCGAATAGTGTACTTTCATCATTGAACTCAAGACTTAACATTAATCAAATATGAATTGAGTTTTCACTATTGATGATTAATTAGATACAAACTTATTCCGCATCCCTAATGACGTCTTCATTGTATTCAATTATATCCAAAGACATCACATCTATGTCAATCCTTTCGTCAAAGAATTGCAAGATTTTTTCAAACTATAATAAATTTCGAATATTCAATTTTTCAACTAATCATGCATATGATTACTTTATGTACTCTTGATAGTATTTGTCATCTATCATCAAATCATAATACTTCTGTCATATTAGTACAATTTCCATATACAACATATATTCTATATTCTTGATAGTTTTGATAAACTATCATCATAACGCTTTTGTCATTTATTTTGTCATATACACAAATTTCATGTCATTCTTCATTTGCTAACCCTTTTAATTTATTTCCACTGAAATATATCCAGAATATGTTTAATTCATTAAAGAGTTATAGCAATCACCAACCACGATCAAACAAATTTGTCACGACTAACTTTTATTTCATGAAGTGAATTCAAACATGTAATTCATAAACTTCATATAAATACAACACCATAGAATTCATTTATATTCTTTTTTAAAATAAACAATTTTCTTGCATAACTAATATGCATAACAAATTTTATGTGATAAATTCATATTTCATATTTAACAATGTTCTATGGTATATCCAAATAAAAATCATAATACAAAGTAAACAATGAATTCACATCAATAATATTTTCTATAACTTTTCTCTATAAATATTTATCAACTTACAAT
This sequence comes from Lathyrus sativus, assembly GCA_963859935.3. Classification (NCBI taxonomy): domain Eukaryota; kingdom Viridiplantae; phylum Streptophyta; class Magnoliopsida; order Fabales; family Fabaceae; genus Lathyrus; species Lathyrus sativus. The sequence goes on along the minus strand of OZ012740.1, from coordinate 31,685,560 downwards.
AACTTAAAATATGACAAAATCACTTTTAATATTAGGATGAACAAAAATAATACTTTCATATTATGATACGCATATAATATGAGATACATCATTTTAAATTTGATAAATTCTTGCAAAAACTAAAATGCAATTTAAACATGTCCTTGATATTTCTAACATTTTATTTACATAATTTCATATTACCAATACATGCACCATTCATTCAAATTCATGATTTTTTTCCACCAAATTATTTTATCTAAAATTTATGCATTATTAATCAAAACAAATTACTTGCACCAAATGTGAGACATTGGATCGAACTCTAGTGTGGTCGAAGTCTGTTCGCAAGTAATGCATGTTGTAGTCGAAGTTTATTCTAACATGCATGAGTAAATATTGCTAAGGTTGTTAGCATGAGTAAATATTGCTAAGGTTGTTAGCATGAGTAAATATTGCTAAGGTTGTTAGCATGAGTAAATATTTCTAAGGTTGTTAGCATGAGTAAATATTGCTAAGGTTGTTAGCATGAGTAAATATTGCTAGGGTTGTTAGCATGTGCTATTTTATTATAAATAGGATGCTAGTTTCTCAATCTTGGCATAAGGAAAAATATGAAGATAAAATCCTAATTTCAAGGGAGAGAGGTTATTTTGTTATTCTTGTATACTTGTAATCTTGTTATAAGAGAAAGGAAAGAATAGCAGTTTAATAACCATTCCTTGTTGTTTTACCTTGTTTTCTTTATTAACTCTAACCCTTGTGAGTTTCTTGATCATTAAGAAACTGTTTATACTTTGTTTAAAGGCATCCGATTCACAACAAATTGGTGCGGTGAGCGTGGAGAAGATGCCTTCAACAAAGTATGAGATTGAAAAGTTCACCGGAGTGAACGACTTTGGTCTGTGGCGCTTGAAGATGAAAGCCCTATTGGTTCAGCAGGGTTGTTTGGAAGCGTTGAAGGGTGAGGCAGCCATGGAAGCTGCGTTAACGACAAAAGAAAAGACGGGCATGATCGAGAAAGCCCACAGCGCAATATTATTGAGCCTTGGTGATAAGGTTCTTCGACAGGTATCAAAGGAGACTACAGCATCGGGATTATGGGTGAAACTTGAAAGTTTGTACATGACCAAATCTCTGGTGAATCGACTATACCTGAAGCAAGCTTTATATTCATTCAAGATGAGTGAAGACAAAGTGTTGGCTGAGCAGTTGGATATGTTCAACAAGCTGATTCTTGATCTTGAAAATATTGATGTGAAGATCGATGATGAAGATCAAGCACTATTGCTGCTGTGTGCTTTGCCTAGAACACATGCTCACTTCAAAGAAACTCTCTTGTATGGAAGGGAGTCCCTGACCTTTGAAGAAGTTCAATCAGCCTTGTATTCTAAGGACTTGAACGAACGAAAGGAGCATAAACCTTCGACGGTGGGCGAAGGTTTGGCCGTTAAGGGAAAATTCTTGCGAAAGGATGGTAAGTTCAACAAGAAAAAGGTAAAAGTCAACAGAAGTCTTATAGTGGCAAAACATCTAGTATTCGATGTTACCACTGTAAGAAGGAGGGTCACATAAGAAAGTTGTGCCCTGAACGCCTGAAAGATCATGGAGGTAATGGCAATGCAGCCATTGTTCAAGATGACTTCGACTCATCTGATGTTCTTGTGGTTTCAAGTGGCGACTCGAGGAAAGAGTGGATTATGGATTCAGGTTGCACTTGGCACATGACTCCAAACAGAGAATTGTTCGAGGAGCTATGTGATCAAGATGGTGGATCTGTGCTGTTAGGAAACAACAAATCTTGCAAAATTGCAGGTATTGGATCTGTGAGATTCAAGCTCCATGATGAGTCAATAAGGTTATTGACTGAAGTCAGGTACGTACCTGACTTGAAGAGAAATTTGATTTCTCTTGGTGAATTCGACAGAAAAGGATATGTTTTTCAAGGAGAGAAAAGTATCCTAAGAGTCATGAAGGGGTCAAAGGAAGTCTTGAGAGGCATGAAGAAACAAGGCTTGTATACCCTTGAGGTTGAGGTTGTAAGTGGTTCGACAAATGTTACATCCACGAAATCTATGTCGAAGACAGAATTATGGCACATGAGATTGGGCCATGTCAGCGAAAGAGGCCTAGTCGAATTGGGGAAGCAGAACCTGCTAGGAGGTGACAAAGTCGAAAAGTTGGAATTTTGTGAATCTTGTGTATTTGGTAAATCCTGTAGGGCGAAGTTTAACAAAGGCAAGCAAAGAACACATGGATCTCTGGATTACATTCATGCTGATCTTTGGGGGCCTGCAAGGAATCCTTCACACTCAGGTGCAAGGTATTTTCTATCCATCGTTGATGACTATTCCAGAAAACTATGGGTATTCATTCAAAAGACGAAGGATGAAACTTTTGAGAATTTCAAAAGTTGGAAGATTCTAGTCGAAACTCTGACTGGCAGAAAGGTTAAGAGGTTGAGAACCGACAATGGCCTTGAATTCTGCAACGAAGCTTTCGACAGTTACTGTGTTGGGTCTGGAATTGCAAGGCATAAGACTGTAGCAGGTACTCCTCAACAAAATGGCTTAGCTGAGAGATTCAATCGAACAATCCTTGAAAGGGTTAGATGCATGTTGGTTAGTGTTGGATTGAAGAAGGTGTTTTGGGCGGAAGCTGTTTCGACAACAGCTTACCTGATAAATAGATGTCCCTCGACTGCCTTGGGAATGAAGACACCTGAAGAAGTTTGGTCGGGACATCCACCTAGTCTCGACAGACTGAGAGTATTTGGCTGTGTGGCCTATGCTCATATTAGGCAAGACAAGGTCGAACCTAGAGCTCTGAAATGCATGTTCATGGGATACCCTGAAGGAGTCAAAGCTTATAGGCTATGGTGCCTAGAGCCAGGTCACAGGAGGTGTATCACCAGTCGAGATGTAGTTTTCAACGAAGCAGAGATGGCTTTCAAGAAAACTGATGATGCTGACGAAGAGCTGGAACAGGGAGAGATTCCTGTTGAGGTGGAACATGTTGATGCTGAATTGCTTAACCCAGATGAAGTCGAAGAAGACACAGAAGATGTTGTCGAAGATGAGGAGACTGATAATGACTACCTGCTAGCAAGAGACAGGTCGAGGAGAGTCATCAAGCCACCTCAGAGACTTGGGTATGCAGATCTTATAGCTTATGCCTTAATCTCTGCAAGTGAGGTTCTAGACGAAGAACCTAGAGACTATAAGGAAGTTATGAGGAATCAAAAGAAGACAAATTGGTCTTTGATGTATGCTATGGTCTGTACTAGACCCGACATAGCATATGCAGTAAGTCTTGTAAGCAGGTACATGGCGAATCCTGGAAAGGCTCACTGGCAAGCATTGAAGTGGATTTTAAGGTACATAAATGGGTCTCTAAATAGAGTCCTAATTTATGGTGGAGCCTTGGGTGAAGATAGTAAAGCAGTAATCGAAGGATATGTCGACTCTGATTATGCAGGTTGTATGGATTCCAAAAAATCTATCTCTGGATATGTGTTCACTATGTTTGGGACAACAATCAGTTGGAAAGCAACACTTCAGAAGGTCGTTGCCCTATCAACCACTGAAGCGGAGTATATTGCCCTAACTGAAGCTGTGAAGGAAGCATTGTGGCTTGAAGGTTTTGCAAAGGAGCTAAAACTTCAAGGTCGAGTTATCACTCTTAAATGTGATAGTCAAAGTGCAATACACCTGTCGAAGAATTCAGCCTATCATGAGCGAACCAAGCACATTGATGTGAGGCTGCATTTCATCAGAGGGGTAATCGAGCATGGAGAAGTCCAAGTGCTGAAAGTTTCGACAGATCATAATGCTGCTGATATGATCACCAAGACATTGCCCAGTTGCAAGTTTTTCCACTGTATGCAGTTAATAAATCTGCATGAAGAAAGCTAGTTTCTTGATGTTATAGAGTTAGATCCAAGGTGGAGATTTGTGAGACATTGGATCAAACTCTAGTGTGGTCGAAGTCTGTTCGCAAGTAATGCGTGTTGTAGTCGAAGTTTGTTCTAACATGCATGAGTAAATATTGCTAAGGTTGTTAGCATGAGTAAATATTGCTAAGGTTGTTAGCATGAGTAAATATTGCTAAGGTTGTTAGCATGAGTAAATATTGCTAAGGGTGTTAGCATGAGTAAATATTGCTAAGGTTGTTAGCATGTGCTATTTTATTATAAATAGGATGCTAGTTTCTCAATCTTGGCATAAGGAAAAATATGAAGATAAAATCCTAATTTCAAGGGAGAGAGGTTATTTTGTTATTCTTGTATACTTGTAATCTTGTTATAAGAGAAAGGAAAGAATAGCAGTTTAATAACCATTCCTTGTTGTTTTACCTTGTTTTCTTTATTAACTCTAACCCTTGTGAGTTTCTTGATCATTAAGAAACTGTTTATACTTTGTTTAAAGGTATCCGATTCACAACACCAAAAATAATATTTAACATGTATTTTATATTCAAGTATACACCATAAATCAAACATATTCTTAATTATTCAAATTCACATACTTGAATAATTTATAAATCATGCATATATAAATTTATTCGATATGTTAAACTTAACATAAATAAATATTATTTTCAACACATTTTTCATGAATTTAAAACATCATATAAATGACATATTTATTTAATATGATTATGTACCTTTCACCGTATAGACGAATAAGAAAGTACGAATGTTAATTTCTCCGTTATAGTCACAAATTAACTATAAACAAAAAGATCCGTAAATCAAAATTCCATAATTTTAAAAATTATATGAATAAACTGTGTACCTTTCACCGACATTGAAAGTTGTTACCATCTTCTTTAAAAAATTACATACTTTAATATTAATTATAAATAAAGTATGGATCAAAATCGAAAATCGAAAATCGAACCTAAAGATTGTTATATCTTGTGTTGGGGTCTGCTGCAAAACATGAACAAGAAGAAGATGATGAAGAAGGTACGACGAAAGTTGCACAAAATAATTTTAAAGTGTGTGTTTACACTAAGTTTTAGGTTCGATTCGCCTCCACTAGTTTATGCAAATTGGATGCAAAACGATCAACTGACGAATTCCCTTCAGGATACTTTGGAAACCTTAACATGAATCGCACATTCACATTAAGAATATCGATTAATAATATTTTAGTGTATAAAGTTTCTCCGTTTATTCTCGTGCACAAGAAAAATAAAATAATAACTTAGATATAATTTTTGTCACTTGAAACAAATAGTTACTGTGTATTTTTTATGCCTAACAAGTATCTCTATTTATAGAAAAAACTTGTATTAATTGATGAGGAGAAACAATATTTCAATAGTTTGAACATGATCATTCGCGAACCATTAAGGATGGATCAAAAGAATCGTCTGGAATTAGAAAATATCCATCGATGAATTAAAGCCTCATCTTGCCACCAAGAGCTCTTTTCATGGATTGAGCCCATGAATGGTAGTTCGAACCAGTGAGCTTGGGAAGAACAGTGAGGGATCTGGACCATCAATGTTGGAGAAATTTCCAAAATATTAAATTGATAAATAATAATGGTTAAATTAATAAAATAAATGGCCAAAAATTGCAATTGTCTAGAATAGTACCAGAGACCTATAATAATTGGGTGTGTGGTAAAAAAATGCAACTATCGGATCAACACAACTTTTTATAAAATGATTTGCTTTTTATTGATATAGCTCGATAAACAATTAATTCTATAGGATACAATTGAACCAAGAACATGATGTTACTTTTGTTATGTGTGTCATTGAATATCGTCATGTCAAAAAACATTACGGTACATCTTACAACTCTAAATTACAATTACAAGATAACGCTAGCTATATCAAATCTGCAATGAAAATTATAAATGATATTATTGCAATTCAACGGCGTTTTCTCTGAGTTGGGAACTCCAACAAAAAATTCATCTCTTGGGTTTCATGGAATTCTATTTGCAAAACTAAGGAGCACGGAGACTTAGGTATTAAACATGTTGGCCACTTTAATAGTGCCCTTTTAGCAAAATGGTTGTGGAGACTTCAAAGAGGCTGTAATGAAATTTGGAGAAAGACTTTAAATCTCAGATACGGTAACTTGAGTTTGAAGGTGCAAACTTATGCTGATGCTGGCAGCCCGAAATCCGACTCAACCTGGATGAAGGATATTCTATCAATCAACAGATCCCATGTGGATTTTTGTAAGTTCACGGCTAGCACTATTGGAGATGGTCGTGACACGGCGTTCTGGAAATCTAATTGGATTGGAGATTTGCGGCTTAAAAGTAGATTTCAACGGCTTTTTCAGGGATGTTCCAGGAAAGTTGCGAGTGTCAGTCAGATGGGAGCCTGGGAGGACGGTATTTGGGTCTGGAATTTGAGAGAAACATTGTTAGACGCGGTCTCCAGCTTTGAACCAGAGTGGTCTGAGAGTAGGATTGTCTTGGATCAGATTGCAGCTAACAGTAATGTCACTGATAATTGGAAATGGCTTCTTAATGATTCTTTGTCGTACAAGGTTAGTTCATTTTATTCTGTTCTATCTTCTTCTGTCTCTGATTATGATGTTCAAAGAGATAGCGATATCCTTCTGAAGGTTCTTTGGCAAACGGTTCTTCCGGTAAAAGTTCAAACTTTTTGTTGGAGGATGGCTCTTGATAGATTACCTACTAAATCTAACTTGTTGAAAAGAAGGGTGATTGACGATCCCCAATATATGGATTGTGCGTTTTGTTCGAATTGCATTGAGGATTTTTCTCATCTATTCTTCACGTGTTCTAAATCCTTGATGGTCTGGAATAAGATCTGCGTTTGGGTAGATATAGGGTGTATATCAGAGAATAGTTGTCACCTTCATACGAATGCTTGGAACTCGAGTCTTTCGGGCCGGTGCAAAGAGAACAAGATCAACTCTATTTGGTTTATATCTTGTTGGATTTTATGGAGTGCTAGAAATAAAATTATATTCAATAATGAAACTATTGATGTTGACGACATTGTTATCGACATTAAAGTTTCATCGTGGAATTGGTTGATTCTAGGAAGGAAGGATAGTAAGCATTATAGTCTATACGATTGGTTTAAATTTCCGTTTGATTTTTTGTAACTATCTTAACCTTGTTGGTGATTGTTTCCCTGTTGTCTTGAGATTTTCTTAATCTCTTTTTAATATTATTTTCCTATAAAAAAATCTGCAATGAACCATGATTGCTTAAATCTCACTCTGTCATGAGCTTTTGAACAGTATGTGTTGTAAAATATTTCACTAATAGAATAAAAGTTATACTTACAATATTGAAACTACATGCTTTAAATAAGAGAATAGAAAACCTAATGGGTTTTGACTAATGGGCCTCATTACTAATACTACTAATTACTATTTACAGTCTAATATTTACAACACTCCCCCTCAAGCTGGTGAATGGATATCTATCATTCCCAGCTTGCAAGTAAGTTGCTTGAATCTTTCTGTTGGTAAGCCTTTTGTTAACACATCTGCGAGCTGATGCCCAGAAGGAATGTAAGATGTAGTTATCAGTCCACTATCCAACTTCTCTTTGATGAAATGTTGGTCAATCTCAATGTGTTTAGTCATGTCATGCTGAACAGGAGTATGAGCAATACTAATAGCCTATTTATTGTCACAAAACTATTCCATAGGACTTTCACACTGTATCTTCAAGTCTTATAGAACTTGTTTCATCCACAATAGTTCACAAATTCCTAGTGCCATAGCTCTAAATTCTTCCTCGGCGCTTGATCGAGCAACTACACCTTGCTTCTTACTCTTCCAAGCTACAAGGTTACCATACAGAAAAGTACAATAGCCTGATGTAGATCTTCTGTCACTCACTGAGCCGGCATAATCTGCATCAGTGTAAGTCTTCATAGCTAAATTCTCACCTCTTTTAAACAAAAGTCCTCTCCCTGGAGTTGCTTTAAGATATTATAGAACGCGGTCTACAGCCTGCAAATGTCTCACCCTCGGATCATGCATGAATTGGCTCACCATACTGACTGCATATGCTAAATCTGGTCTAGTGTGTGTGCCAAGTAAATCAATTTTCCCACTAATCTCTGATATTGACCCTTGTCAACTTTGTCACTTTCCTCCTCAAAGCTTATCCTGTGATTTCAATGGAAACACTTGCAGGTTTGCATCCAAGTTTGCCAGTTTCCTGCAACAGATCAAGTACATACTTCCTTTGAGAGATAAAGATGTCTTGCTTTAAGTAGGCTACCTCAATTCCCAAGAAATACTTGAGTTGTCCAAGGTCTTTCATCTCAAACTCTGCCGATAATTTCTCTTTGAGCAAATGTCTCTCAGTCAAATCATCTCTTGTAACAATAATATCATCAACATAAACAAGAAGTACAGTCAATTTTCCTTCCTGTGAATGTTTAAAAATTAAAGTGTGGTCTCCTTGACTTTGCTTATAGCCCAAACACACCATTGCCTTTATGAATCTTCCAAACCAAGCCTGAGGGGACTGCTTTAGTCCATATAAGGCTTTCTTCAATTTATACACCTCGTTAGCTTCATTTGTTATGCCAACACCCGGTAGAATCTCCATATACACTTCTTCCACTAAGTCTCCATGCAATAATGCATTTTTAACATCAAACTGTTGCAATTCCCATCCACATGATGCAACAAGAGATAGTAAAATTCGAACAGTGTTCATTTTTGCCACTGGGGCAAATGTCTCCTCATAATCAATACCATATGTCTGAGTATAACCTTTTGCCACTAGTCTTGCCTTGTACCGATCAAGTGTGCCATCAGATTTATACTTTATAGTATAGATCTATCTGCATCCAACCGACTTTTTGTCTCTTTGCCTTTCAATAATCTCCCAAGTACCATTTTTTTCAAGTGCTCTCATTTCCTCATCCATAGCTTGGACCCAATTTCTATTTTGCAATGTTTCTTCAACTGATAATGGGATTTTCACAGAATCAACAACTGCAATAAAACTTTGATATTGAGTGGAAAGATGTTTATTGGAGACATATTGAGAGATAGGGTGTCGATATACGGAGGGACAAGATCTTTTATCCTTCCTCAAAGCAATAGGTAAATCAACTGGATTAGTGTCACAAGTATCAGAAATAGAACATTCATCATTTGAGGAATCATTTTCAGTACTTACCTCCGGTTCAGACGATTGAATTTGTTTCTGGAGAAGGTCAGATTTACTTCTTCTTTGATACACTAGAGTTGGTGCTGAAGTTGCTGATTCCTGTGGAACATAAGGCATTGAAGGACCAGGAACAGTTACTGACTCAGATTCAGGTGTTGAACTAGGACTCAAACTCAAACTAGGTGACAACTCAGGTTCAAGAGAGGGAACACTGACAGGTGCTCTAGGGAGGCTAGGACCAAGGATTAGAAACTCGGACTCAGACTCTAAGTCAGTCATGTTCTCCCCCTGAGACTGAGAATGAGTGAAGTATGACACATTTTCATGAAAGGTGACATCTTTGGAGAAAAAGAATTTCCGACTCGGAGGATGATAACATTTGTACCCTCTTTTATTGGGTGCATAACCCAGAAAGATACATCTGATAGCACGGGGATCCAACTTGTTGCGATATTGTTTGTGAACATGAACAAAAGCAACACAACCAAACACGCGAGACTCAAGATTATGTAAGATAGGAACAGATGGAAAACGTGAGAGCATAAATTGAGCAGGACTAATATTACCTAACACTCGAGATGAGACCCGATTAATCAGATAGGCAGCAGTAAGAACTGCCTCCCCCCAATAAGAGGTGGGAACAGACATTTGAAAAAGGAGAGATCGAGCAACTTCAAGTAAATGACAATTTTTTCTTTTTGCGACACCGTTTTGTTGTGGGGTGTCAACACATGTGAATTCATGAAGAATGCCATGTTTACTAGTGAAGTTGGAGAAGGTATGATTGACATATTCTTTACCATTGTCAGAACGAATTCTTTTTATACATTTCCCAAATTGTGTTTGTACCATATTATAAAATTGGATAAATATTTGTGGTACTTTGAATTTAGTATTCATCAAGAAAATCCAAGTTACCCGGCTACAATCATCAATAAATGAAACAAACTATTTTGCACCAAAAATATTAGAGGTAGGGGCAGGTCCCCAAACATCAGAATGAATCACATCAAAAGGTTCAACACTTTTATTAAAACTGGAAGGAAAAGTTACACGATTATGTTTTGCCAACTGACACACATCACACTTACAAGATTCAACAGAGTGGTTTAAGAACAATGACAGAAACATAGACTTAATTATATAAAATGGAGGGTGACCGAGACGCTTGTGCTGAAGCCAAATTTGTGAGGCTGAAGAGGAAGACTGAGACGGGAGACAGGAGGACAACACCTTTGGATGGTCATCAGATAAGTAGTATAACCCTTCCTTTTCCTTAGCAATTCCAATCGTCTTCCCCGTGGTAAGGTCCTGAAAAACATAATGGGACGTAAAAAACATTACTTTACAATTTAGATCACGAGTAAGCTTATGGATGGAAATCAAATTGTGGGAAAGTGTGGGAACATGAAGCACAGATTGCAACTGAAATGGAGGTTGCAAGTTAATATTTCCAGTGCCAATAACACAAGCATGAGAGCCATCTGCAACAGTGATATAAGGAATGCTCGAAGGTGTGGTATAAGAGCATAATAATGTGGAATCAAATGTCATATGATTAGTAGCACCAGAGTCAAGGATCCACGCATTCTTAGGGATATTACCACAAACAGTAAAAGATCGGGAACACAAACTCTTACCAGTAACTGCTAGAGACCCAGAACCAGAAGGCTTACTCATGGAGTCAAGCATAGACTTCAACCGTTCCACGTCATTCTGACTGAAGGAGGAAAGATCAGTTCCACTTTTTTCAAATCTTTCATCAAATCTTTCAGTATCATGGGCATGTGTGGCAACATGTGCCTGATGCTGGTGCATGTTGCGAGAACTACCTCATCGACTAAGAACCTGTTCCCTCCCATGTAGTTTGAAACACCTATCCTTTGTATGCCTTGATCGATTGCAATGCTCACAATAGAATTTGTCACGACCGTTCTTAAATGATGATGATGGTGGTCCTTGTCTTGTTGTTTTGCTAGCTACTAGTGCTGACACATCCGGGGGCTGTTCATGAAGCATAGCTTGACGACGGGTCTCCTCACTATGAACAGTGTAAAAAACTTCATTAAGATCAAGAAATTTTTCCTTACCCAAAATCTGCACCCGAATAGGGTCAAATTCAGCATTAAGGCCTGCTAAGAAATCAAAGATCCTATCCCACTCAACAACAGTATTCAAGGTGGCAGTATCCTTGCTGCACTCCATCTTCAAATTCTGATATTGATCCAACTCAATCCAAAAACCATTGAGAACTCCAAAGTAATTGTTGACCGAAAGACTTCCCTGCTTAGTGTTGAAGATTTTCCTCTTTAAATCATAACAAGCAGATATATCTTGTTTCATGGAATAACTTCGACGAAGATAATCCCAAACTTCCTTTGCACTTGAGAGATACATGCAATTTCTACTAATTTCTGGAGATATGGAGTTCCAAAGCCAAGTAATAATAGCAGAATCATCTTTATCCCATGAAGGAAAATTAGGAGCAGTAACTAGAGGAGGATTGCCTTCAATATGATCTAGCATGTCACAACATTTTAGAGTGTGTCTGATGAATTGAGACCATTGAAAATAATTTTTTCTAGTAAGCCAATAACCTTTTTGAACGACAAAATCCTTAGCATTAAATGGGACTGGTGGATTTGTGGGAGGTGGAGGCGAAGGTGGTTGTTCGTTAATAATCTCGGCCATTGAAGGGACAATCGAGAGGAACAAATAAATCAACAATGATCCAAACACCAAAAAAAAAAAAAACTGCAAGGATGACCGGCAGTGAAAGAAAGAAAAAAAAACTCCGTTACAACGACGGCTAGGGTTTATGCGAAAGCGAGACCCCCAAAAAACAGGAGCTCTGAAACCATGTTGTAAAATATTTCACTGATAGAATAAAAGTTATACTTACAATATTGCAACTACATGCTTTAAATAAGAGAATAGAAAGCCTAATTGGTTTTGACTAATGAGTCTCATTACTAATACTACTAATTACTATTTACAGTCTAATATTTACAACAGTATGTTTGAGCCAAACTGATTTCACTTCACAACTAAAAATCAAGTACTTATGAATATTGTTTAGAAAATTACGTAGAATAATATAAAATCCTTTGACAAACCTAATTCTTTCCCATCGACATAGCGTATACCATGATTAAGTAATTGTTAAAGTCTAGTGATATGACTGTTTTGTATGGTAGAAATTGTCTAGAGACAAAGAATCAAAATAAGTATTTATTTTTCTGTGGTAAATACAGATTCATAAACTTTTTTTTTTATGTGTACATAAAGGATATATATCTCAAACAAAGAAACTCGGAGCACTTGGCCTACCAAATTGTAAGAGGTTTTCATTGGAAGAGATCGAGGCAGCTACAAACAATTTCTACCGGCTTCTTTCATAGATGAAAATTCTTATGGAAAGGTATGTCACTACCACATTGTCACAATCACAAATCATGTTTTGTATAAGAAACATTTCTTTGAATCGTGCACTTTAGCGATTGTGTTCTTCTTACATGTCTCAGATGTACAAAGGTCAACTTAGGAGCTTGAAATCTGGTATAATACTTTTTGAGATTGAAGTTTGAGACAACAATGCCATTTTTGTTATCCTTTGTCCTAAATAATTGTTACTGTCACATATTTTTGACAGACGGGCACACCGGAAAATCTCTGAATTGGACGCAACACATAGGAGCAGCAATTGGAGTAGCAAAGGGAATTCAATTTTTGCATTCTAGAATTGTCCCTGGTGCATATTCGAACAATCTCAAAATTAATTAAGGATGTTTTATTGGATCACAATCATGTTGCGAAAATCAGAAGTTTTAACTTGCCTTTGTTATCTAACATAGGAAAGGTATGAAAATAATTTCATTATGAATTATTTTGTTTTGTTTTATGATGATAAAAGGCTTTCTTGCATGCTCGATGTGGAAATTCGACGAGGCTGCATGTGAACAATTGTACAATGCTGGCTACACAAACCTGTTATGGGTTCAAGGAAGCTATGAGGCTGCCGAAGGATCGGAACCAAAACTGCTTATACTATTATATGCTCTTCGTCTTCCTCCATTTCCAAGGCACAATTTAATGAGAACTTGAATGTTGTTGTCAAGAAACTACACTGTGAAATTCAAAATGATGAGACAAAATTTGAGGTATTCATTCATTTGTTTGTGATTGTTGGTTCTCTTCAAGAAAAAGTTTATATCTATTTGTATTGAATTGAATATTGGTGTGATGAATTTTCAGAGTGAGGTTAGTTTGTTGAGTAAAATTCAGCATCCAAATATAATTTCTTTACTCTGATGAACATTAATGGAGATACAAGGTTCATTGTGTATGAGTTAATGCAAAATGGATCCTTGGAAGATCAGTTACATAGTATTAATATATTTCATCAGTTTACATTGAATGAGAAAATTGATTTGAAATTTCATTTCTTTAAGTTCATTTGTTACTATCTTCAATGTTTTATATTTTCAATTGATGTATACACTACTAGAAATACATAGTTTACCTGCGGATTTACCTGCGGATTTTGACAAAACTTCCGCAGGAAACACGTTTCCTGCGATTTTTCCTTAGCTTATTCGTTTCCAGCTAAAACCTCCGTGGGTAATTAACATAGCAGGAAAAGTCGCAGGAAATAGTCGCAGGAAAAAATCGCAGAAAAAAGTCGCAGTAAAAAGTCGCAGTAAAAAGTCGCAGTAAAATGTCGCAGGAAAAATGCGCAAGTATAACAGCTAAATTCGCAGGTAATACCGCAGGTTACTTTAACTTTTGCAGGAAAAGTCGCAGCAAACTGGAATAATATAATTAATTTCACAGGTAATTTCTCTCTCATGTTTTTAATTTTTATTATTCATTGTGTCTAAGTCATATTTAAAATAATATATTTAATGTATTTAATAATATAAAAATAAAAAATCTAAAGAATCTGATTTAATTTTGTTAAATGATTTATCATTATCCAAAGAATCTGATTTAATTTTGTCATAATTATAAAAATCTAAGTATTTATTCGATCATGGCGTTAAAACCACCAAAATCTACCCTAATAAATAACTTAAGACTGCCGCATCAACCATGAGGAAAATGATCCAAAAATTCCACTCAAAATACACATGTAGTAACGATTCATACAACAAATATACATAATCTTCTATCTAGGAATCTAAGTTACAGTTGAAAGTAACTACTGTCCCTTAATTATGAACTAGCAAATTAGAAAAATCAATTCCCTTGGACTTGTAATATCCTTTTTCTGTATTTGTCAATCTACCTTGGAACATTCTCCACTCCATCCCACACCTCTCTTTAACCTGTCACCAATAATACCATGCAAAATATACATATAAACAAAATCAAAATCCATTTAATTCATATACATTATACATTGTCAATGTAAAGAAAAGTATAATCCTGACAATTAATCGTAATCGTCAAATAAAAAAAACGTTTGAATTACAAAAGGTTCTTATATCATACCGCCCGCCATGCCGGCTTCCCCGTTTGTGCTTCTCCCCTATCAAACAAAACGCGAAAAACATTAAAATTTATAAAGCTTCATTTGAGTAATGATAATATAATTAAAATCAAACATATTATGTATCATGATTAGTCATAAACTAGATTAAAATCTTACCTGATCCCCTAATGATGGAATACCTTGGTGAACAATCCATTGAGCATCAACCACTCCAATTTTCTCATGGACGGGCTATAACAGAATTTAATTCAAATTTCTATAGCATATCAAAATTATAGTATAATAAGAGAAATAAGCTACAGTTCACAAAGTTCACTGCATTGTTGTCGAGAATGCTGAGACCTGAAATCTTTTTAACAGTTGGTCCTGGCTTCCCAATAACCTACAGCATAGAGTGAGGTCACTGGATCTTTCATTGACATTGTTCAAATGTAATGTAAATATGAGAGAAATATGTATCAGAATTTACCTTCTGGCGAATAGAGCAGAATCCACTAAATTGTAACGTTGCACCCAATAGAGAGTCAACAATACTCCCACCTAGTCCTGCCGTGGTAGCCATGGGTATGACCAGTAGTTGCTTGAGAACTCTATCAGACAGTGTTTCGTTAACATTGGTCTCTAGCCAAACAGCAATGTGATTTACGCGGATGCTCATATAGGGCTTAGACTAAAAGACTATTTACCTTGAAGGTTGTGATGAGACGAGGTCGGTCATCACTGAGAACTCCAATCTCTGAAGACCAGGTATCTCCATTGCAGCAGCAATAATGGCCAATAACGCCACCAATAAGAGCGGTAATCAGAGGCGACTCTTTAGAGTTCAAGCAATAATCCTTCCCGTCGGTTAAAACCCATAAAGCTACAACCAGAACAGAGGCAATACCACTATTTGACAGAACTTGTATCCTGAAAAAATAACAGTAGGCAAAATTCAGACCAAACTCAGGTCAATCAACAACATGCATGTCAAATTAATATCATATGAGTAATTGTAATAGTATATAAATTAAAGTTCAAAGTTGAACCTTTGCATACTCTATCTGATATACTCTATAGTCAGTGAGATATGATAAAAAGCAAAACCATAGATTGAAAAATGAATGTTGCAATCAAAATGGACACTCTCCATATGAATTTTGGACCACTTTATCACTTACAATTATATCATAAACAGCAGAACTTTTTTGGTAGATGAAATTTGATTTCTCAATTATTAACATTCAAAACAAAAAGAAACACAAGATTGTAAAAACAGAACAAAAGTTCATATAGTAGTTAACATAGGACCATGTCCATAACAACATAAAGTTAAGATATGTACCACACAGGATCATGATCATATCATACTACATTATTGCATTTCATTACTGGTAAAAAAAACTAAGTCAGAAGAAAGCTCTGCTACCATAAAACAGAAACGCTAAATCAAATATTAAAAACACCTTGAGTATTGATGGCTGAATCTTATTGGGTCCTCTAGATGAGAATGAAGCCATTACTGGAGCTGGCTTTCTTCCATAGAATGTTTTTGCTCCTGAAAACCTTATTGTAGTACCTGTTTTTAGTTTAGAGTCCCTGCAATTATAAGTATAATGTGTATGGTTAGAGTTTTTCATTCGTAGCATGTCAACAAATGTAACAGTTCTAAAAGGGTATGCGGAAGAGTAAGACGGATATATAATCAACTACATTGAAATGATGTCATAGGAAGAAATGTTAGCAGAAGAGTGGTAATCGCTTTCGTTATGTGGCGTAGATACACAAGACAAAACATGAGGCTCAACAAGAGTCGTTTTCCCTTATTGTGGTCGATTGCTCAAAAGCATTCCCTTTTCGATTGCATGCCACTATTTTCCCTGCAGATGAAGCTTCCTGACCTTCAGCAACTGATTTTATATTTCCTTCTCGATTGCATGCCACTATTTTCCCTTCACTTTTAAAAGGATCTAGTGTTCCCGGCCTACAAAGTCGTCTGCAACAATACATATGAAAAGTGTGAGAAATCATTGTTTAATTAGTTAGTAAGTTTATTTCAAAGTAAAGCATTTGAGATTGGTACTTACGCGTCACGATTTGTCGCATTGGCAAGCTTACCATCGGTAGCAAGAATCAAAGAAAAGGCTTTGTTTGGTGGCAGGTTTACAAAAAGACTGGCTCCCTAGTAATAAAAAATCAAAAACAGTTATTTCAAATTTAATTACTATTAGTTAATAATAATATGAAGAGGATTAATAAGAATTACGATGACATTTACCGTCACTTTTTGATTGTTACCAAAAGTTACAGTACTGCTGAAATCTCTATCTAATGTACTTGCAGCAATTGTGAATACCCATGGAGCTACGTTCACAACACTTCCTGCTGTTGGTCCATCATTTCCAGCAGAAGCAACTACTAATATATTTCTAGAAAGTGCATGAAATGCACCTACTGAAACCTCGTCGGTAAAAATATCTTTGGGATTAACAAGGTATTGGCCAGCAGCCGAAAGTTTTGAACCATAATATTTTTCTTGATGAAGGTGAGAATCTTGCAACAGGAATAAGAGTTATTATTCTCTTTTGAGTTATACAAAAGATGAGATAATTTTATATATTCTATTGATAGTTAATTACCATCTGGGGATGTCACGAAAATAGATGAGACACTGTCAAGCATGACACGCCATTCAATTTTGAAATGTTACTACCGGTAGAACAGCCGCTGAAAATCGTTGGCTATGCGACATGGGTTAAACAAAACAGCCACGTAGCAACCAAACTCACAATGGCATCACATTATTAAAATATAAGCAGTAGGAAAAACATAGTTTTAAGATGAAATCAACTCGAAACTCGACATGAACACAATGGTAACTTGTCTTCGACCAATGGCTCTAAAAAGTTTTTAGAATCTAGGTGATTGTTATCTACAAGTCAAGTAAATGTTTAAAAATTTATCTAAATCAAATTGCAATTAAATTTTCATCATCGTCATTGGAATCCTCTTCATCTTCATTTTTTTGTATTGTTGACAAACTAACCTCTTCACCATCAACTTCATCATCTTGTAGGAGATCAATTGGGTCATCTTCAATTGTTGCACTAACTTGTGACTCTTGAACTTGAAAAGCAACCTCTAGTGTGTGTCTATCATCAACAACCCCTCTTGGCTTTGTCTTTATAGCTACCAACCAATCAAACTTATCTCTTGGGCGCCCAGGATAAGGTGAATAATAAACTTGAGTTGCAGCTTTTGGAAAAATAAAAGGATCAAATTTACTATATTTTCTCCCCTTACGAACTTCTACAATCTTGTACTGACGATGTATTCGCATCCCATGTCTTGAAGGGTCAAACCAATCACAGTAAAATAAAACCAACTTTTTTGTTGTTTGACTTGGCCATTGAAGTTCTAGAATTTCTGTAAGAATGCCATAATAGTCATTTGAAGTTTCATCTTGTCCTATTCCACTAACACACACCCCACTGTTATAGGTTGTTTTTCCTTCACCCCAAGAAGTTGTGTGAAATTTGTATCCATTTGCAAAATAAATGGCTTTGGGTTTCATATAGTTCCCATTAGAATTTTTTTTCAACAACAACTCTCTTCTATGACAATACTTTTCCAAGTCCAATCTTGCGTTTTCGTTGTCCTTAGTTTTCTCTTTGTTGTCCATAACTGTATGAAAAACATTTTCAAAGACATTCTTTTCTATATGCATAACATCAAGATTGTGCCTCAATAAGTTGTGTCTCCAATAAGGCAAGTCCCAAAATATGCTTCTTTTGGTCCAATTGTGTGAAATTCCACGACCAGGAACAATGCAATTCCGCATGTTAGTTACTTTAGGAAGCCCACAAACCTCTTTCCATACTTGTTCACCACTTAACCTTGGAGGAGGCTCTCTTGTCTCAATTCTATTTTTGTAAAACATAACCTTATTTCTTCTAAAAGCGTGATCACGAGGTAAAAATTGACGGTGGCAATCAAACCAAGATCTCTTTTTTCCTTTTTCCAATGAGAAAGCTTTTAAACCTCCCTTGCATATTGGACAAGCAAATATTCCTGCAGTACTCCACCCAGACAACATCCCATAGGCAGGAAAATCATTTATTGTCCACATTAGTGCAGCTCTCAATCGAAAATTTTGCTTCTTTGATGCATCATATGTTACTACACCATCATTCCACAATTGTTGCAATTCGTCTATCAACGGTTGTAAGTACACGTCAATTTTACCTTTTGGATTGTCTGGACCTGGAATGATCAAGGTCAAGAACATATAAGGCATCATCATACATAGCTCAGGAGGTAGGTTATATGGTGTGACAATTACTGGCCAACAAGAATATGGTTTTGCAGATTGGCCAAAAGGGGTAAAGCCATCAGCACACAAACCAAGTCTAACATTTCTAGGTTCCGAAGAAAATGCAGGATATACTTGGTCAAAGTGTTTCCAAGCTTCCCCATCTGAAGGATGACACAACACACCTTCTTCCCTACGATGTTCATAGTGCCACCTCATGTGCTCTGCGGATCTCGCCGAAGCATATAATCTTTGAAGGCGAGGGATTAAAGGCAAGTAATGCAATCTCTTGCGAGGAACATCTTTAGAGTTTCGCTTACGCTTACGCAGAATACATGTTTTGTATCGAGGCTCATTGCAAAACTTGCACTCATTCAAATTTATGTCCTCTTTGTAATACAACATACACCCACCAATGCAACAATCAATCTTTATCTTTGATAAACCGAGTCCAGACACAAGTTTTTTTGTTTCCCTAAAGTTAGAGGGAATTACATTCTCTGGGTGACTTGATTCCTTCATAAACTTGACCATGTCATCGAAACATGCTTGTGACATATTGTGTTTAGATTTTAAACTCAACATCTTAATAGCAGCAGATAACTCAGTTGTGTTTTTACATCCCGGCCACAATGGTTGTTGAGTTGAATTCAACATGTCATAAAATAATTTTGCTTCCATATTTGGAGGTTCCTCTTCTTGTTGTATAAAATGTTGTTCGCGATTAAAACCGGAAGCATCAAACACCATGTCTTGATATCTATGAACATGTTCATAACTCCCCTGTTGACTATTACTACAAGGCGCAATCATATCTATACCATCATCTTCATCACTATCATTGATGTGAGCGATTATCTCTCCATGGCAAGTCCAATTCCAATATTCTGGTGCAAACCCGTGTTGGTGAATATGAGTGTTTGCCTCATCTGGGGTGAGGTGGTCCTCATTTTTGCACAACTTACATGGACATCTTATTATACAATTCTTCAAATACTCTTTCTGTTGACAAGCAAAGTTTATAAACTCTTCGACACCTTTTAAGAATTCATATGTATGTGCACTTCGACCCGGGAGAAGCCTATTATACATCCATGTTCGATGCGGAGGAATTTCCATTTCCAACGTAGCTCCAAAAATTGTATTAACACCTATATATATTACAAAGTATAATAAAATCTAATGTGGACACAAATGCGATAAGTCACCAAATCATTAATATAGACACAAAGTATAATAAAATCTAAAATAAACAATCAAATGCAATAGGAACATATTTAAGTCATAAAGTAGTACCTACCTTGAAATTTCAAAATCAATAGCTTTGCTCGGTACCGAAAATGAGTTCAAATTTGTGCTTCAACCTGCAAGAATAACAATTGATTGTATTAATCTCTATCAAACACATCTTGATTCACATATGAAAAAGAACAAACAAGACATCTATATGAAGAAAACATTATAAAATCAAAGTAATGCGTCCACAGGTAAATTAAGGCAAACTTGTTTCAATGACAGTATACTAATTACATTATATTTGTGAAAGCAATCAAATTAAATAGTACATTAAAGAAACAGCATATAAGATAAATATGCATTACTTAATTAAAGAAACGAGATTTGTGAAGGGGAATCAAAATAACAGTACACTGATTCATGTATATTTTTGAACAGCTATATCAAAATATGTTGACAAAATTAACAGACCAACTTTAATATGAAAGAAACAAAATTTGAAGAGGTTGGTACAAGTCACATGCCATTTTCCTGAAATTGTTGATAGTGACACAGAGGATCAATCTACTTTGCTATTTTTTGATGTAAAAACAATTTTACTTTTTTGGTTGCTTTTTCAATTTTGCAATTTCTGAACACACAAGGAAGTAAGAGAATATTAGTACTACACCCACCATACACCATGTTTGTTTTTCAAGTCTTTCCACTCACTTTTTTAATTTCAATTTTGGAACTTAAAACACCTTAAACAATATAATGAAAAACAATACTTTCAATACAAAAAATCATTAAATAAAAATAGAGTCAAACTCAACTATAAAAAGGGAGAAGAGAACTCTCACAATGGGATTCAAGACATGTAGAAAGGTTTGAATTTCATTGCCATTTTTACCACCACCTTTGTCTATAGCAAATAGCCCCATTACCTTTATATTAGCAGAAGCACCAACTCCATAAAATCATAAGAAAAAACACATTCCAAAGTCACACAGACATTTTGTCGAACACGTTAGATGCATCATCCAAAACACATTCCACAATCACACAGACATTTTATCGAACACCTTAAAGCCAAGTATGGTTGAACATGAGGTAACTTGTTCATCTACTCTCTCTTGACTGAATTCTAGAAGCTACTGATGTTTTCGTGATTGCCCCACTAGAACCTCCCAATGTGAACTTAGCACACATCACAATCTAAAAATTAACAACATTAAAAGCCCCTAGCATAAAACCAGTCTGAAACGGAACTGAATTGCAGACATCAAGATTTGATACGGCACAAATATCCCACTATTCAGAGCTACTCTCTCAGTCGAGTGGAGAAAACTCTTGCACCTTCGTTCCCAAGTTCATTTCTTTTCACCCAATTTGTAATTTTTTCGGTTTTAAAATAAACATCATTCTAACTTATAAACAAACATCGTTTTCTATGTAAACAAAAAATAAACTATATAAATTATATGTAAGCAATAAAGGAATTCCAAAAAACATATCAAAAACACATTGAGACATTTCATCAAACATTTAGAGTGCATCAAAGTAAAGGCTTCAATTCAATTAATAAGAAATACAACAAATTCAGCAACATGTAATTTTTATGGCAATGAATATTCATAAACATTAAATCATAACAAACTATCAAGAAGCTCAAATGCTCAAAATATTTATTTTACCTTCACAACAATTATATTAAAACATCAAAATATGTAACACTCTATATGATGTTCTATAGGCTATATATTTACATTTGTCTCTCTCCCACCTTTAATTTTTTACACTACACATTTTTTATAAAAATATATATATATATATTGAGTTTGACATTAATATTTTTGATGTCCAAACATTATTTTTCTCTACGGAATTAGGGTAATTAA
This sequence comes from Lathyrus sativus, assembly GCA_963859935.3. NCBI lineage: Eukaryota > Viridiplantae > Streptophyta > Magnoliopsida > Fabales > Fabaceae > Lathyrus > Lathyrus sativus. Next base: position 31,663,534 of record OZ012740.1, on the reverse strand, counting down.
TAAAGACGTATGCATCATTGACTTGTGCATATTGAATAAAGTGTTGTAGCAATTAGTCAAATGCTAATAATTGGCAATTATTAATTGAGAATTTTTAATTTGATAAAGATATTTTATTTTTACTTTTTAGTTAGCTATAAATATAGTGTATTAACAAGTGAAGTTTCTTCTACAGTCACAATTCACAAAGAACACAAACCATATAAAGTTCTTCAGAAAAAAGTCCACATTAAGACTAATTCATGTTTGTTTATCTTTTGATTTCAAATGAACAGCTTCTTAGCTCTGATGATCACTGGATGTATGCTCCCATTGCTTACAATGGAATGAACATTGGACTTAACCTCAACATTGCACCAACCAAACTACCATAGAAATTTAGAAGAAAATAAAGAGCTGAAGCTTCATGCCATTTGGAACTTTGTGATGTTTCTATTCTTTTGATAGGTATTTAATTATTCATTAGCAGCATTTATTTAATCCTAAGGATGTATAACCATGTGTATTCTTTAACCATGAGATATCATATTGAGCTGATTTCTTGACTCATTATTCATTGTTTCTTAAGTTGGTTTCAACGGTTTCAGTGGCCTCTAGCCATTGGCATCTTACCTTGTATACTTCAAGAATCCAAAATTAGCTTGTAATCCAATAATACTCTCACAATTGATCTTTTATCAGTTATAGATGTACCCAACATTTGAAGTTTTTGGTTACATCTTTGATATTATATTTTTCTTTCCATGAGTGTCATTCAGATCTAACACAGTACCTTCTAGGGAAAAAGATGTTATGTTAGAATCTAACACAGTACCTCTACACCTCTCTCTACTATAAACCTAAACCTAAACCTTCCACCTCACATGAACTATCAAACTGAAGAGGTATATGCAAACAGAAATACAACCACAAAAACACATTTACCGAATCGCATACACGTCACCGATTAAACACAGCACACAAATATTGATTGCAACCATTAAATCAAAATGATACGGAAACTTCTACAGCATGACAGAATGTAAATTACATCAGTAAATCAGTAAGCAATAATTCAAGCAGAAATCATGCTGAATCTAGGATGAAAATGGAACGAAAGTTTGAATCAACCTTAACTATTATTGAAGATGATAAACAAACAGTACTAAACGTTAATAGATCAATATGTTGTTTATGGAACCCGGTATGAACTCTAAAGCAGAGAATAAGAACAAAATCGTTACCCTGAGATACTCTCCACAAGATTCAACTTTGACCATTGCTCGGCATCGACGCCGTATCAAACCCGTGGTCGTAAGATCGGGATAAAACACCGTTGACTGTATTGAGTTCAATGAAGCATTTCATCAAACAAGTTGTGTGTGTGGAGTTACGTAAAATCAAATTAGGGAAAAAGAAAAAAGAGAGATGTAAAAATGATGAATCTAACCGTGCGTTGGTTTGAAGGTGTTTACGTAATCACTGATTGGAGGAACTCTCTTTACGAAGTCTCTTCCACAGCTATTCAGAGCTACTCTCTCAGTCGAGTGGAGAAACCTCTTGCACCTTCGTTCCCAAGTTCATTTCTTTTCACCCAATTTGTAATTTTTTCGGTTTTAAAATAAACATCATTCTAACTTATAAATAAACATCGTTTTCTATGTAAACAAAAAATAAACTATATAAATTATATGTTTTAATTTCACCAAAACAAAAAATAAATATATTTAGTAAAACTAATATTTTTTTAATAAACTTAAATTCATTATTAAATTTAATTTAAAATTAAAAAATTTTAAAATTAAATTAAAAATAATTAATAAAATAGAATAAATAGAGATTAAAAACATCATTCTAATTTAATAAATATTTTTTCAAAAAAATTTGCAAAGCTATGAAATCTTAAAAAATGTTTTAAATAAGAATAATAGACACTCAAATTATCTTAAAGAAAATAAATCTAAAAAATAATTCTTGACAAAATTTAAACAAAAACTATTATTATTGAATAAAGTATAAAAAAAATTTTTTGTGAAAATTATTTTAAAATAGGTTTGTTTTTATATTATATATATAAATCTAAAAAAGTAATATGTCAATTATATATTACAATTTTATTTAATAATAGTAAAAATTTAATTAAATAAATACATTTATATTTTTACAATTATATCATAAACTATTATTTTTAAAATATTAAATAAATATATTTTTTCTTTAAAAAATAACTAAAAAAACAAAATTAATATTATAAAACTTTTCTAAAAAATACAAAAATTTAATATAAAATTAAAAAATGTCTGAACAACATTTTCTTGGAATCAATATTTATTTATTAATCGTAAAAATATAATTAAAAATAAGAATAAATTAAATAATTCGCAGAGAAAGTCGCAGAAAAAGTCGCAGAAAAAGTTACAGCAAATTCCGCAGAAAATCTCGCAGCAATTCCTGCGACATTTCCAGAGACTTTTGTGGTTTCAAGAGATGACTAATTCCTGCGAAGAAAATCGCAGAAAATTCCGCAGGAAGTTTATATTTTAATTTTAAATTTAAAGTCGCAGCTAAAGTCTCAGAAATTCCTGCGACATTTACTGCTATCACGTTTTTCGCAGGAAATGATGTTTCACAATATAGAAGCGCAGGGAAAATCGCAGGTATTTCTGCGGAAATGTTTCCGCATGAAAATCCGCAGGTAAACTGTGTATTTCTGGTAGTGATATTCTTGAATTATTGATTGTTCAATGTTATCAAAATTTCATATTTTAGACTTTAGGTCTGTAATTATTTTTCAATGGTTTTAATTTGGGGATTTTAATTATTTGGTGTGAAGAGTAATTAGTTTTGAACATATTATCATGTGTTCTCAAAAGTTCTTATACAAGTTCTTGAGTGATAAGATGATTTAAACTGAACTGTTAATAAACTCTTTCCAATGCAGTCCTATTCAATAAGCTGCTTCCAAGTGCACAGTTAGAGAAGTACTTGCACTATGTAAACTGCTTTTACTGTGAAGATGGTAAACTCTGTATAAGCTAATAGAGTATGATAATAATCTATCTTAAGTAAATTATACCATGTGTAGGAAAATTAGTTCTGATTATTGTTTGATATTTTAGTTTGCTTTTTCATTTGTAAAAGTAGTATCCAAAAGGGACTAACTTAGTGCTAATTTTTTAAGTTTTGTAGTAGATTTAGTGATTAATTTATGCATGGGAATATATTCAGAAATAATTTGAAAGAAAATGGTAATTTTGGAGTTCATGCTATGCAGGTGTTTGTTATCGGTTTGTGGTTCGAGCACACACCATGGTCGTTCAATCAACTTTTGAAGTCTACATCATTCTCGTTGAAATCTACTACAAAGCTGGTTAATGATAGTAATTTGTATAGTAGTGAAAATGAAGTAGGATTAATGAATAATATATCATTCCCACAAGAATTTCATGGGAAGTTGCCTGTAACTGGCCGTTCTAGTCGTGTTGTTGGACCTGGTGATCGTGTATCCACTTCAACCGGTAAGCCTCAAGCATACTACCATGGTTTGATCTGGCTACTTTATAGTTTATAACAATGGATATCATATCTCCAAATGGCAGAGTTTACAAAAAATACAATATGAAGAGGTTAATGATTTGAGAAGTCAAGTCCATACAAGAACAAAAGAAGTTGGAGATGAAGCAACAATTGTAACGACAAGAAAAATAGATGATTGAAATGAAGAATAAACTTTCATTGTTAATGAATCATTTAAGATTTGCTGCATCTTCTTCTCATCCACCCCAAGCCAATAATGAAACTGATAATCCAAGTGAAGATAATGTTGATGAATCAGACAAAGACATTAGTGAACACATTAGTAGTGAATTTTGATTTGGATTGTTTTTTCTTATTAACTATTTTGAAATTTGCACCGTTCACTACTAGAAATACTCTATTTTCCTGCGGTTTTACATGCGGATTTTGACAAAATTTTCGTAGGAAACGTGTTACCTGCGATTTTTCCTGCTATTTTCTGTTCCCAGCTAAAACTTTCATGGGTAATTAATATAGCAGGTGAAGTCACAGAAAAATGTCACAGGAAAGTGTCGCAGGAAAAAGTCACAGGTAAAATAGATAAACTCGCAGATAACAACGCAGGTAAACGAAATATTTGCAGGAAATGTCGCAGCAAAATAGTAATCCGCAGGTAAACTCGCAGGTAATTTCTCTCTCATGTTTTTAATTTTTGATGTTAATTTTGTTTAATTTATATTTAAAATATTATAATTATTGTTAAATATAATAATATAAAAACAAATATCTAACTTGAACAAGACAATGCAACACTAATCACATTCAAATTTTTAAAGCAACCAAACATAACTATAAAGTCAATAACAATACTTCTAGAGTTATATTATTAACAATGTTTTATTTATATTATTAACAAGTTTAAACCATAACTTATTTGCAAAATTCAATTAAATAACAATTCTTATATTTCACCCTGTTACAAATTTTATGTGGTCAAAAACAGAGTTTACGCTACCATACAATAAAGTTAAAGCTTGCAATTATAGCTACTCTCTGGGAACACACAAAAATGAGCACGTTCTACAAATTTCAAGCTGTATGGTTTATTTGAATTTTAAATGATGTAATGTAAGACACGAAAACTAAGTTCTATTTGATGTATGGTAGCTTCACCAGAAACGACGAAAGACTCGGCTGTTCAGGACGGCCTGATAACATCCCTTGTGCACACGTGTGAGAATTCACGTACCTCGTCACCAACTTCTCACTTATACCTTCAAACGAACAACAACAAGCACCAAACCAATTGTCAGCCACCTCCCTCCAATTCGCTGACGGTATTTCAACAAAATTCCTTTATAATTATTGTAAACCACATAACAATCATAAGAACTTCAATCTACCTTTTTAAAGCTTAACTTCATACAATGATAACATACCCAAAGAACTCCACTAATTTATAACAATAGAGGTAAACAAAGAATAAACAAAATACCTGATAGGTTTATTGGTCAAATGGTATCTGCAACTTCTACAAATAAATTCGACTTCTCTAGCTGAAGACAAATTGTCTACATCTGAACCAAAAAATGATAATAATAATAATAATAATAATAAGCAAAAGCAAGCAAACGAGAATCGAAAGCGGAATATTGAGGTTATTACCGTATTCGATTAGGAGAGGTTGAGGTAACAACGAGGTTTGATGAAGTGCGGAGAGGGCAGGGTGATCGACGGGGAGTAAATGAAAGAAAAATATATCAGTTCTAATATGTTCCAACCAATCCTCGTTCAAAAACGACGCCGAGGGTGTTGATCTTGGCCTTGACGGGAACAACATTCATGACCTAAACTGGATTATCAATCATTGCAGCTGCAAAGCCTCCAAAGTAAGCATTCATATCAAGCAGATTACGGAACCTCTCGGGCTCTGCTAGCTGATAATCTAGTGTCTTGTAGTATGCAACTCTCGCCTTCCAGACCTCAAAGTTCCTCTTAGTAGATTAAAAAAAATCTTCAGTTATTGTCTTCACAGCCATAATCATAAATTATCTCAATCTGCACCAACCTAATAACAAATCCAGTCAGAAAGAGCACATCCCAGGGCAACATATATTGGAATAAATGATGTTATAAGAAACAGAAGAAAACCAACTAGGAGCATGATAAAAGCTGGCATACAACAAGGGCAAACATGATAAAACCCGACATACAACAAAGACACCAACATAAAGGTAAAACAATAGCAAAATGTTAGAATAGACTAACACAACAACCCTACAGTAATCACTGATTAGTGATCACTACTACCAACCACTGACAGAAATGTTGTTTTTATATTGTGGAAGGACTGCTTCCAGAGATTGGTGGTATGTGCTATTCCCAGCAAAAGCCTGCTGAAATGCCGATGGCATGTATGTATAGCTCTGGGGCATGAATGGATAGCTAATCATATTAGCAAAATGCCCTAAAGGAAGAGTAGGCTGCGAGTAGGGATGCACAGCAAGGTGCTGAGGAAGTGAAGGTCCAGTGGCAATACCAGCACCAGGCAAAGCTTGTTGATTTGGTTGAGCTTGAGGCGTAGAAATGTTGTTTGCCCTTAAAGCCTGCATCTTGAAAAAAAACACTATCAAAAGACTGAATGCCTACACTCTCCCTCTCTCTAAACCAATAAAATCAAGACACCAACATAAAACTAAACTGCAAGTTGTAATCATCTTTCCTATACAATAAGTATATTAATACATATGCGCCAAATGACGAACACTACACATTTAGAGTTAGTTCAGTGTATTCTTAAAATAGGGGATCAAAAACTGATACAATTCTACATATGCACATACATCAAACGTAATCAATTATAAATGATGTTGGTACAAATGTATGCATAACCTCCTCTAAGAATATTCCTTTGCTTCACTTAGGTATTTTGTATACACATTACAAAAGTGGGTTAAAAGATACTATATTCTCGTCAGAATTATTAACGACACTAATACTCATATGCAGTGTAGTTTTTTCCACTCAGTACTAATGTATCACAAGACAAGCATAAAAGTTGAGCTTGTAGAGGACCATCACATGTGGACATTTTATAGCATTTTTTACATAAAAAACAAATTGCTGAACCAGTATTAACATTTTTTTAACTACAAATATGAAATTATATTAGATGTCAGTAATTGTACCCATGCAACATTATACACCCCTTTTTAAAGAGCATACCAAACAGCCAAGCGAAAATTGAAATTAATACATTTGTTCACTATTTTAGAGAGCATTATATGTAAGGAACAATGTAAGACTTGTCCCTCGCATATTACTAGCATTGTCTAGCACTATCAAGCAACGAAACAAAATAGTACTGCAAAATATATTTGGACTAAATTGAACAAATAATGACCAAATGACATGGCTGATTCTGACACCTAAGCACAAAGCCCAAGTATTAGAGTTTCATATGTACACATGAACTCCAAAATATTATTTGCCTAAAAATAGACAGATACCGTGAGCCATAACATTAAAATTATTTGTAACCCAACATCTTCCGAAAGCTAGTTAATAGATTAACTTAAATAAGCTGGCAAAATAAAAGTCTCGAAAATTGTTATTTTTATAATAATCAACTTCTCTCCTACAAGACTTTTTGCAGAAAATAAGCTTCATTTTACTCTCTGAAAAATGAGTAGTATTATAGCATCAACAATAACCTAATCTTTAAAAATCAGGATTTCCAAATTCTAACTAAACCATTTAAAAACAAATTCTAGTTAACTAGAGAGCCAAAATAAAACAAAGCTTTGAAATATAGTACTGCACATCCAAAATATAACAATCCAGTGTATTACCATTACACTAGAGAAAGGAGATAGGTTCTGGATATGTGAGCTTGTTTGCAAATGAGGATATGTAAGATCTGGTTGTTGGGCATTTTCATAGGTAAACTCGTGCGAAGATGAAGGAAATGAATATTGATTTTCTTGAGCAGTTTCAGAGGGTTCCGGTTTTAAAGCCTCTGGTTGTGAAATGGAAGAATGTTCATATGTCCTAGCATCCACACCAGTTATGTGGGCTATATTTCCGTCTGAGGTAGTAGTAATATGCTCCTCCCCCGTAATAGTCGGGATTTCTGCAAGAATAATTAAAGACGTGTCTAATTAAACAATGAACAACAAGAATATGGAATAAAATGTCTTATCGTCTTAAGCACATACTTGGCATCTGAGGACCCAATAGTTGAAACATCATTAGCTCCAGAAGCCTCATCCAAGTTGCTTTGTAAGGGCCTAGATGCATGTGTTCCAGCACCAGATGCATGTGTTCCAGCATCAGAAACAGCGGTGGCATTTTGTTTAGATCCAAAACTACCAAAGCTCAAACTAAAGCACTCTGGAGTATGGAGCTGTAGATGATTTGGAATAAGTATATCAGAATTGGCCTCCTCTGGTCCTGTCCCTTGATCATCTGTGTGTATATTTAGATGCTCTAAGTTTCCAGCCACTGATGAAACACCATTTTCACCTGAAAGAAAGATTTCCAAAAAATTAAGACTCAGAACACATGTATGTAGACACGCGTCTAATATGGCCATGATAGTCAACTGTCAAATAATAGTATTAGTATTACAATTTAAAGTCATGCTTTCTACATTATTAGATGTCATACATGTGTACAAGATTATATTAGCAATGCAAGCCTTTTAAATAATTCACACATACAGAGTTATAAACCACCGAGCCATTTTTCAGTGTAACCACGGTATACTGGAAAAGAGAAAACCACAATTGTCACCATAGTCAACAGTACAGCACAAGACCGACTCAAAAGATTAAACAGACAAATTTAAAAGGCAATACCATTCCAGAATACATTGAAGATGAAACTCGTGCTTGCAACTCGTCACCTAAAGGTAAAACAACAGCAAAATGTTAGAGTAGACGAACACAACAACCCTACAGTAATCACTGATCAGTGATCACTACTACCAACCATAAGACCCATCATAATTAATTAAATACAAAGAACCCTACCGTAGAAGGATCACTGTCAGAGAAGGATTCAAGGCATATACTGCCAGAATCATCACAAGCCTCCTGAATTCCACCTTCCACAAAAGTAGCAGCAGAAGTCAAACGCGCCTCAGACTTTGTTTCATTCTCTTCCAACAACACAGGAACCTAAAACGGAAAATTAACCAATCAAACCCCACACCGACCTCGGAAAATCAAACAACTCTTAATTTCAGAAAAATCAAAATCGAATAACAACAAATCACGATTCATCAGAAGAAAACACAAAATAATCTGAGATAAAATTAATAGGATCAAAGTAAGAATTAATCGGTGTTACCTCATCCATGGAGAATATCGGAAAATTGAGATGCGAATACAGAAAACCCTAGCGAGTGCGAAAGAGGGAAAAAGGGCTTTTGTTTGGTGTGGTGATGGAATGTGTGGGTGTTGTAGTTGTAGTTGTTGTTAATCTTTTTCTTTTCTTTTTTTCTTTTTCTTTACCTTTATTTTATTTTATTGTACTATTAATTAATAACAATACAATAACTGCAACTTATATTTTTGATTTTTCTAATTTATACAACAATAAATAAATATTAAATAAATAATTTTTTTAAAATAATTAAAAAAATTTAATTAATATTATAAAACTATCTTAACAAAAATTAAAATTTAATATAAAATTAAAAAATGTCTCAACAACATATTCTTGTTTTATAATTTTATTTATTAATAGTAAAAACAAAATAAAAACTAAAAAATAAATTAAACAGTTCGCAGCAAAAGTCGCAGAAATATTTACAGCAATTCCGCAGCAATTCCTGCGATATTTCCAGAGAATCTTGTGGTTTCTATTTCCTGCGAACAGTATCGCAGCTAAATCCGCAGGAAATATATATTTTACTTTCAAGTCTAAAAATCGCAGCTAAAGTCTCAGGATTTTACTTTCAAGTCTAAAAATCGCAGCTAAAATCGCAGCTATATTTTACTTTAATATTCGCAGGAAATAATGCATCCCAATATAAAGGCGCAGGTGGAATCGCAGTTTTAGCTGCGGAAATCTTTACGCAGGAAAATCCGCAGGCAATGTCTGTATTTCTAATTGTAATTCTTTTATTAATTTGGTTGGACAAGTGATTATTAGTAACTTGATTGTGTCATTTTTAACAATGTAACTCTTGAAGTATTGTTATTGACTTTATAGTAATGTTTGGTTGCTTTAAAAATTTGAATATGATTAGTGTTGCATTGTATTATTCAAATTAGATTTTTATTTTTATATTATTGTTACTTTGATATATAACAATAATTATAATATTTTAAATATGAAATAAACACGAATAATAACAAAAATTAAGAACCTGAGAGGGAAGTTTCCTGCGAATTTACCTGCGGATTTTCAATTTGCTGTGATTTTTCCTGCAAAAATTTCAATGACCTGCATTGTTTTCTCCGAATTTATCTATTTTAATTGTGAATTTTTCCTGCGAATTTACCTATTAAATTAATTATTCACGAAGGTTTTAGATGGGAACAGAAAATAGCAAGAAGAATTACAGGTAAAACGTTTCTGCGGAAATTGTGTCAAATTCCACAGATAAATCCGCAGGAAAGCAGAATATTTCTAGTTGTTAAAGATTTATATAATATTGACTAATAAAAAGACATAAAATAATTAGTTGAGCACTTATTAATATTCCATATTCTTTTATAAATCAATGCCACACAACTTAAATTTTAAGGTTTGGAAAAATTACAATAGATAGTAAAATTCTCTCTTAAATAATTTAGTACGGTTGAATTCGCAAACTTTATTCAAATTTCAAAAATTAAATAAAGTTAAAAGGATCTTTGTCACCCTATTCAATAATTTTGGATAGATTAACAGTGCATTAATATACATTTAAATAAATAAAAAATCGTTATATTTTTTGGATTGTACTCTAAGTTGTTTTTTCATATCAAAGTCTAACTCCAAAAAAATAAATAAAGAATTATACATAGGTATTTTAAAAGGATAACACTTCGACCCCTCTTAAATTCAGTTGGATAGATATCTATTATACAATTAAATAATATTATTTAATATCATGTCACATTTTTAATTTTATTTTATTTTAAATAAATTAAAATTTTAAATTAATTTTTGTTAAAGATACAAGTACTCAACGAAAACTCTTAAATACCAGAAAAATTTATCATTTTAAAATATTAATGAATTTGAAGTGACAATATAAACATAAAGCAATTTATAGTAGCATGTAGGGATTCAATCTAGAGGTCTAAACCAATTTTTATTTATAAACACTCTTTGAATATTAAAAATATGAAAATTGAAAACTTTTAAGTTTATATCATTATTAAAAATTAAACAATGCAAAAATATTAAATATATTTACAAAAATTGATCATTTATTTAATAAAATATTATTAGTAAATTAATTAATATAATTTATGCTAAAATACCTAAAATAATTAATATTTAATTAATTAAACTTTTTTACTTAAATTAAAAATATAAATTTAAATCTAAAATATTTTAAAGTTTAAAATCGTAGTGTCACATTCAACTCCATAAATCGTGGAAAGAAAAGTTTTTTTCATTGATTAATTTATGCTGAAACTAGTTTGTTGGCACCCAAATATAAATGGGCAACGTCGGGGATACTTCAAGCGATTTATGGAGTTATCCAATAAAATTATTCTAATCCATAATTTATGTAAATAAAATAAAAATATAATTATGTAAGACATCACAATGTGTTTTATATTATAAATTTATTTTAATTGGACATATATTAGTAGTGATTTAAATACATTTAAATTAAAATATCATTATCATAATACAAAAGATTATAGTTTAAAATATAAATTATACAAAGGTATTTAAAAGTGACTATATAGATATAAATCAATAGGTTAATTTAAGAGGTTGAAATAAATTGACAATTTTTGTTTCTTCGCATAATACTAATATTCAGTGTTGCAAATAAAGAATTTAAATAAAATATTTAAAATAGACTAAAATGACTTTATTTTTCATGCGAACTACAAAGACAAAAAATATTTTATCTCGAACATTAAAATGAATTTTAGTTTCACTATTTCTACATCAATTACTAAATTGATCAGATAATGTGTCCTATTTTTCACCACTAAATTGAACCTCAAGCTACTTATATAGTATTTGTAGAAGACTAGTCATTTGAAAGATAACTTGATCAAGTGTCTTTATTTTCTTCATAGTACAAGAGACATTGAAGATAAATACACAAAAAGATCTTGGTCCATTGTGTATCATGTTTAACTATTGAGTCTTCAAAAAGATCATGTACTATAGTCGTTAAGAGTAGTTATCTGTAAAACATGCTAACTTTTCTTGAGTCTTGTGAACTAAGACTCTAGCTGACAAATTGAATTGATAGTGCAGCTTGCTTTCAGCAGTATGGATATCGTCAACTTTATCGCTAACTCTAAATGATCACCAGAAGACAATTTACATTCACCAAGTGTATAGACAATAATGTTGCTTCTTCTAATGCTGAGACCTTTAGCTTCAGAGTCTACGCCAAACATCACTTAGAGAGTGTTTTCAGATTTTGCACAACCAGAAGCTAGCAATTCAGCTTCTCTCAAGTGTGCCTTTGTATATCAGATTCTGAATATATATATATATATATATATATATATATATATATATATATATATATATATATATATATATATATATATATATATATATATATATATATATATATATATATATATATATATATATATATATATATATATATATATATATATATATATATATATATATATATATATATATATATATATATATATATATATATATATATATATATATATATATATATATATATATATATATACACACACACACACACACACACAAGTATTAAAACCTGCATACAAGAAAGCACACATCAAATATAATCATTGTTCTTATAATATTTTGTTATCTTCACAACCCAAGAAATATATGTCATGAACAAATCTTGTATTATTAATCTCCCATTTTTTGATGGTGACAAACATAAGTATTTAAAAGACAATGTTGGGCAGTTATAATTTCCTAATTGAATCATTTCTCAAAAATACGATTAAAACAAACTACACTTTTCTAGATTAACAATGGAGATATCAAATTCTTGAAGTCTAGCACCTCTTGGATTCTCGAAAGATTGCTCTTGAGGCGCACGCCTTAAGTTGTGATCATTTCGATCATTTCTAAAGTACGCAATTCGTTAAAATAGTTAACGCGTCTAATCAAAATACACCAAATTTCAAATCGTTTTTCTAACTAAATTACGAAAGAATTGAGTTCTTGGAGTCTCGCACTCCTAAGATTCTTGAATGACTACTCTTGAGGCGCACGCCTTGAGCTGTGGGTTGCTCGAACTTTTGTTCCTAAAACACATCCCTAATTACTTGGACAAAACGTTCACTGTCCAACAAACAATTTTGTAACTATTGGAATAAAAGCGATGTCGTTGGAATCTAGTATTCTAATAATATCCTGATTAGTTGGTTGCGAGACTGACATCTCGTTTATCGAATAGTCGTCATTCTCCAAACCAAAATACTTAACAAATTTTAACTCTCTTTTCTCGCCCCCGTGCGATTGAAATTCCTCAAATACTAATTCCTCGCCCTGTGTAATCCATAACTCAAAAACTTTTCTCAAAGAACATTGTTTAGTCCCTTCTTCCACGCATACAAACTCGTGCTTCAGCCTCTCCTAGCGAGCAGACAAGCCAACGTTTAGCAGTTATAATGTGACCTAAACACTCGTTCGCTTACAAACCAACCAGTCGTAGTCGTTCGAACTATGGACGCTCTGATTTCACAAGACTTCTTTTCTTTAATATAATATTGACTAATAAGAAAACATATAATTAAAGTTGAGCTCAACAAATCAACTGAAGTAAAGTAGACTCATCTCAATCTCTTATCAACTAGAGTATGAATTAAATTTAATAAGTGGGCACTTATTAATATTCTATATTTGTTTTATGAATCAACGACACACAACTTAATTTTTAAAGTTGAGAAAAATTACAATAGATAATAAAACTCTCTCTTAAATAGTTATAGTTGAATTTTTTTAAGCTCAACCTCGATTGATTATAAGTTCATGAACAAATTTGTTCAACTCGTTAAATTTATCTCGTTTGATTTAACTTGCTTGTTTTACAGACTTAAATTATTTTTTAATAGAAATTTTTTGATCACTTCAAAATATAAATGATCAATTAAACTTCGTTAGATTAAAAAAAAATAGAGGGCAAATATTTAGAATAAATATTTAAACATATTTTTAAAAATAATATAAATTTTTTATATATAACCGACCGAGTTAAGCTATAAATCTAACTAATTGAATTTTACGTATAATTTAAATTTAACGCATATAATTAACAAACTTAACTTGATGTTTATATTTAATTCATTTACTTTATACAATTTAAGTTGATTCGGGTCAATGTCACCCCCGACTCATATAACCTTATAAAATTTTGACTTGTCATTTTCTCATATATATTAAAGGAAACTTCCTCCGAAACTTCTAATTCCATTATTTGCTATGATTTATTTTTAAAGTTAAAAGACTATTTGTCCACTTTTTATCATCACAAATATTTTTGTCAATCAATTTCTATCCCTTATCTCTTTCACGGAAATTTCACACGACTTCGTTTCTTTAATATAATATTGACTAATAAGAAGATCTTATCTCTTTTATGGAAATTTCACCCGACTTAGCTTCTTTAATATAATATTGACTAATAAGAAGACATAAAATAAAGATGAGTTCAATAAATCATGCTGAAGTAAAATAGACTCATTTCAATCTCTTATCAACTGAAGTATGAATTAAATTTAATAAATGGACACTTATTAATATTCTATATTTCTTTTATGAATCATCGACATACAACTTAATTTTTAAAGTTGAAAAAAAGTTACAATAGATAATAAAACTCTCTCTTAAATAATTTAGTACAGTTGAATTTACAAAACTTTATTTAAATTCAAAAACTTTAATAAAGTTGAAAAGGACCTTTGTCCCCTTATTCAACATTTTTGGATTTATTTACATTTAAATATAAGTTATTATATATTTTGGTTTGTATTATAAGTTTTTTTTTATCAAAGTCTAACTTGAAAAAAAAATATAAATTATACATAAATATTTTAAAAGGATAACATTTCAATACCTCTTGAATTCAGGTGAATAGATATCTATTATCCAATCAAATAATATTATTTAATATTAAATAGTTTTTTAATATTATTTTATTTTAAAATAAATTAAAACTTTAAATATATTTTCATTAAAAATACAGGTATTCAACGAAAACTCTTGAATACCAAAAAAAATTATCATTTTAAAATATGAATGAATTTGAATTGACAAATATAAAAGTAAACCAATTTTTAGTAGTATGTGGGGATTCAATCTAGAGGCCTAAAATAATGTTTTTTTATAAGCACTCTTTGAATATTTAAAATATCAAAATTAAAAACTTTTTAAGTTTAAATAATTTGTAAAATATTAAATGATGCAAAAATATTAAATATATTTACAAATATTGATAACTTATTTAAAACAATAATTAATAGTAAAATCAATTAAAATAATTTATGCTAAAATACCTAAAATAATTAATATTTTCAATTAAATTAAAAATAATATTTAGATCTAAAATATTTTTAATTAAAGTAAAATATTAATATAATATCAATTATAAATTAAATTTAATGAATATACAATTCTAATAATCAATTTTCGTGTATTTGAATTAAAATATCATTATTCGTGTATTTGAATTTAAATATCATTATTATATAGCAAAGGGATTTTCTGGCCGAGTGCAGCCTATATCTTTGATTCTTAAAAATATCCTCTGAAGATCTCTCCCATTGGGGTGGGTATAACTTATTTTGGATGGTATTATTCCTCATAATTCTGTGGCAAAATTCGGTGGAATTTTCCGCGACAATCTCGGTCAGTAGCTTGGATGATATCACAAACAAATCGGAACCTGCATAAAGGTTTCAAGCATCTTGTGGTTCAAATAGATGCGTCTAATGTTGTAGCTTCTCTCCTTAACAAGTCGCCGATTTAGCAATAAGGAGTTTTCATGACACGACTTATACGTCAACTTCTTCAAAGTTTTAACGATGTTCAAATTTAACATATTGATAGACCGTCTAATAAATGTGTCAATTTTCTTGTAAAGATGTCTTTACTTAGAGGAGATGAATGTGTTTGATTTTCAGTCTTATTTAGTTGAATTACAACATATCCTAATGTTCGGCGTATTACCTTCTAGTTTTGTGTTAGGATCATATATATATATATATATATATATATATATATATATATATATATATATATATATATATATATATAAATGAATTTGGTTTGTTATGTCTCATGGATCCATTTTTTTTCCTTAGTAGTTTAATACTCAAATTTCTATCTCTTAAAAATAAATAAATTGGATTTTACATATTCAAACTCAGAAACCTGAAGATATAATACTTCACATAAATATTAACAAAATTAACTTAGCATGACATTTCTTTTAACTATAACATAAATATGAAAATAAAACATTGGCATAAGCCTAAAACACTACAGGTTGTCATGGAGCATTTAATACGTCCTTCTTAAGAAATTTTTGATATTGACACAAAATCATAAGTGGTGAATTGTTATTTACACATCACAAAAAATTAAAAAATTAATAAATAGATTAAAAAATTTATTATGTGTGTAAATTATAAACATTAATTTAAGATATATTTTATCATCAATTTTAAATATTTCTTATCATGCTCATGTCTTTATATAATATTGACTTATCATTTCATTGCTTAAATCAATGTAAATATTTTAAACTTTCAATTTCATTATTATGTATGTTAATGACTAAAATTAGAAGACTATTTCTCCTTTTTTTTTCATCACAAATTTATTCTCATTTGATTTCTCTCCCTTTCTCGTATCTTTCATAGAAACTTAACTAAACTCCTTTTCATCGATACCGTTCAACTCTCCATTCCACTAGTCATATGATATTGACTAAATAGAAGATTTGATTGGTGGCAAGCCATGGTGAAGTAGATAAGTTGAGCCCCACTAATAAATCTATGTGAATTAGTTTGACAAAGTCTTATGTTCTACGAAGGCCTTATTTTCCTTCAAACTCAAATCGATCTCGAACCTATCAGACCATCAATTTAAATTTCTATGGTAAAAACCTCAATAATAAATTTTAGACACGAAAGTCTAATTTTCTTTATCCTAAAATCAGCCTCAAACCCTTTAAACCCTTATATCGGCTTTAAATACATTGAAATCACATATTGAAAATAATGAAGACAATAAATCTATGTGAATTAGTTTGACAAAGTCTTCTTAACAATAATGAAGTCTCATCTCAATATATTATTAATTATAAATTAAATTTAATGAATAGATAAGAGTTTCTTAGCAAGTGTATTAATTAAGTTGAAGTAATAAAATAAAAATCGTCTTCACATAAATTGCGAATTTTAAAAGTAAATATAGAGGTTTCCATATTAGTTTGTGAAAAATAATTATACGGAAAAATTGATAAAATGTCCCATAATGATAAAACGATTATATCATGTTTGAATCCTTAATCTTTTTGTTAGGTTGTGTGTTTTAATAGTTGACTACATTTTGTTAAAACAAGTATTCTAGCGGGATGTTGTACAAGATGTCTTGACATGTTGGTACAATATTGTTCGAGCTGCGGTATAGCGGCAAGAAGAAAAAATATTGATTTGGAAGAATTTCCTCCAGGATTTAAATCGTCTCTACAGGGATCGGTGCCAGGGAAATAATGTCGTTCGACAATCTCTACGTTTCTAAGCTTGGTTTGAATGGTATGAGAGTAAAATGCAAAAAGAAAAACACATGACAAGTAAATAAAGTACAGAAAATTAATAATTCTTCAGGAGTTGTATTTCATTTTACCCATCAAGTATTAAAAACCTATGGATGGATGAATTGCACTGATTCTGCCACATCCACAATCTCATCGCACTGAAAACCGCGCTAAGCGCGAATGCTAGCATTTTGTTGGTCAAAAGTGTGCATCTTAAAGCATTCTCTTGACTCAATTTGGTTCATAATTCAACCATGCATTATTACCTATAAAAACAGAAGAAAAACTATAAAACTTACTGATATGTACACAATATCGCAAAATATACAACATTATGTAACTATACAAAATGTATAAAAAAACGAGGGATTATTAACGGAAAACCAACAAATCAAATCAATAACTGATGATTATTCACACTAAAAATCACTACAATTTAGCACTTATCAAATATCAAAGCAAATTATGTTGCTCCTTTTTGGATGATTTGGTTTAATCATTGAAGATTTGTTTCGCGAATTCCTCTGCCAAAAAGGCGTGTTTTTAGAAGCAAAGGTCGGTTTATGCTTTACCTTGCTGCGTAAGAAAGGTTGTTAAATCATTTGAGAAAGATTAGATTTGATACGATTTAATATGGATCAGCATTTAAGGAAATATTATATCCTCGTGTAGGATATATGGATCTGCATTTAAGGAGATAATATGTTCTGTTCAGAATTGTTTTATGGATGAGTTGTGCCAAGCCCATAAGTCTCTCGTGCTATAAAAAAGAAAGGATGAAAACCCTTGCAAGTTTGACTCGCGTTTGTAAGAGTATCTGTTAGGATTTGTTTGTTCATTGTTGTTTTTGAGCCACTCTTGTATCACCTTGACACTAGAGCTGGACTGTTTTAGTTTACTTGTAATTGTGAATCACTCATACGCTTTTAAGCAAGAGTATATTTTGTTTCTTGGAGTGTTTCACCTTCTTTGATTGTTTTCTTGATTATCATTGTTGTGTGATTGAGGGGGAGTGAGAGGGGTCTCCTATCTAAGAGAGTCTTAGAAAGAAATAGCACGGTGTCATAACCCAAATTTGTCATACCATCTCATTCTATTCTACTAAGTATTTGTGTGGATTATAAATTTTCTAGATGATCATTTGGCCTCTGGCCATGATCTTATAAAGGTTTGGATTATGAAGGATTTTTTTGCACTCATGATGGTTACAAACCTTTTTTGGGTTGTTGGTGTTAGGTTTTGATAAAATAAAAATGTAACCTTCTTCTCATGATCAAACTTCAAGACGAGATTGATTGCCCAAACTATATGAATGGTTTCACCTGTTGATCAGAGAAAGGGCACAGTTTTGCATCATCTTTGTATGTTGGATTGATTTTTAGATCACAAGAAATGACGCACAGTGCTCTACTATACCAGCTATCTAAAAGTGTTTCACATGAGCATACAAGTAAAAAAGGTCAATATGTTGTATGTTTTTCAAAAACAATTTTCACATTCAATAAGGGAAAATTTACAAGCAATTAAAGATCAAGTGAGTCCAAACAATGACAATAACAACCCACAGACCATGTGCAATTTCCAAACCATGGTTTCAGTTCCTAAGTTTCAATCTAGATAGATTAATTACAAACTAAAGGACAAAATACCACGAGTTCTGTGTACACGAGGTTGTAAAAAAATTTAAGCCTACAAGGGAGTACAAAAGGCTCACAAATCTAATTTACAATGAGAAACTTTGAGGTTCCAAGTTGTATTATCTTTAATGTTTACAAGAAGTGACAAGCCTTCATCAAAGCTCATCATGCTCGTATGTATTGTCAAAATTTCCAAACTCTGAACCGTAAGGTACAAGAGCTAGTACACCTGAAAACATGAGAAAGTCAGGGTCAAGATGATTTACCAAACCGAGATCACCATAGTTGACAAGAACACAAGTCCTTTTATTCTTGCATAAAATGACTCACATATCCAAATCCACCAAATCAATGTCAAGTTCATGAATTTTTAAACCAGGCCTGTTATCCATGTCAAAATTCCATCCGTAGGCCTTGGCACATGCTTCAACCAAACTTCTTCATCTATCCATCTCCAAAACTCGCGAAATGCACAAAAAGGATGAATAAAGTTGGTTAGTAACAGCAACACACACAAAAATGTGTCACAAACATAGAATATCAAAAGTACACATGAGCAAAGAAGGGACGTGTCAAAATACATTCAACCACGGATCATCTACATTGCAAATTAAGAGGGAATGTATCATTATACGCGGAAGCTTAGAGAATACAAAAGGCACGGCCCCAAGTATACAGTACATAATAGCAGTGATAGGTAAAGTTCCAAAGAAAAACAAAAGTGTGTTGTTCGGGATAGTTAAAGACTTGTTGCAAGAATTCATTACAAAGAGAATTTTCTCACAAAGATACTTCTTTGTGCAATACATGGTATCAGTTGTTAAACATATGATAGATGTTGTAGCACAACTAAAACCTGTCAGGGCCTTGAGAGTGAATAATGTTGCTTCCTTCATGGTTATGCTTGCCTTACCTGCACTGGTTTTAAAGGTTTGAACTCAATTACTTGGAAGAGAAGATTAGAAAAGGGATGGATTTTGATCATACTCCATGTGACAACAGTCCCTCTCCATACCTTCGAAATGAGCCATGAATCATCACCTGTGGAGGGAAATTTCAACAGCATGTCATTGTAATACAAGTAACTTGCAGATTTGTGTATGCAATAACTCAACACACCAGACCTGAATCATGTCAAAAAAAATATAAAGTAGAATTGATTTAGGGTCTAAATATACCTAAAACTCATAAGTTATGCCTCCAAGCCCTCTCAAAACCGCAGCTCATGCTTTAGAATTTCTGCATCCCAAAAATCATCCTATTATTCTTTGAAATATACCCACGTTACCATCATAATAATGTTTTGCATAATAAAAAGAAGGCTTAATTGCAACTTTGGTCCCCCTATTTTGTGTTTTTTTGAGTTTTGATCCCCCCATTTTAAAAACCACGATTTTGGTCCCTTTTTTAAGTTTCAAGATTAATATTAGTCCCCTTGTCATTTTAAGTCATGTTTTTAATGAGATGGCGCTTTGAATGCTGATGTGGCATGTCCATGTCAATTAAAATGGTTTTTTTAAATTTAATTTAATTTCCATGTCATTAACTTAAATATTATTTCATTTTCACAAATTTAATAAAATAAAATTTAATTGTAAACATTATTTCAAACCCAGTAAACATTATTTCATCTTCAAACCGTTCAGGGTGAAGCTCGCTTCAAATCTAAACCTTCATCTTCAAACCGCTTCAGAATCCAGTTCATCTTCAAACCGCAGTTCATCTTCCGACATGTCCGAAATGAATTTATCTTTTTCCTCAACAAACCAGTCTGGGTCTGGTATAAGAAGAAGAGGTAATAGATGTTGGTGTGAGCTTGAGTCACTGTTGATGACGTCATGGACATACGATAATCCCGGAAGAAGATTTCATGGGTGTGGTAATTTTAAGGTGATGAGAAAAAAGGATGTAATTACTTTCAGTGGGTTGATGAAGACATGAGCAGTCGTGCTAAAGATGTGATAAGATCTTTGAAAGATAAGAATGAGGAGCTCATGGATGTGATTAAAGACATCAAGAAAAATGAAGATTTGTTGAAGATGAAAATTAGGTTTATGTATTATTTTGTGGGGTTATGTTTGATGTTTGTCTTTTTAATTGTGTTTTCATTAGTTGCAACACATGTACTCAAATGATGTAATGTCAAGTGTTGTAGTTACTTTAATGTTTATGTAGTTTCCAAATGAACTAATATCAAATGAAGAGTTATGATTGTCTGTGTTAATGAAGAGTTATGTTGTAGTTACTTTGATTGTCTTCAAATGATGTTTATTACAAATTTTCTGCAGTTTATTACAAATTTTTTTGCAGTTTATTAC
Source organism: Lathyrus sativus (assembly GCA_963859935.3). NCBI lineage: Eukaryota > Viridiplantae > Streptophyta > Magnoliopsida > Fabales > Fabaceae > Lathyrus > Lathyrus sativus. Next base: position 31,642,121 of record OZ012740.1, on the reverse strand, counting down.
TTTGATGTTTATTCCACTGAGTTGGATTGATTGATGGTTGCAAATGGAAAGCAGTTGCAGCAGCGTAACGCGACTTGAATGTATTGATTAGTTAGCATGAAAACTGTTATGAACTGCAGCTGTAATGTATTGATTCAATTAATTTGTTTTGAAAAGGTCATTTAATGTAATTAGTCATGACTGCAGCTATAATGTATTTTTGCAGCCTCATTCGGTTCGCCTAAACCATCATAATCTGAAGCTTCTGAAATATTGGACATGGAAGTTTGTTTTTACTCGTCCGGTGTGTTCTATTTTGATGATTACATTTCAGCTACTTGGGATCTATCCGAATTGGTTGAGCTGGATCTTCACCATCATTCTCAATATTTTTGTTTCATTGGCCTTGTATTCTCTAGTGATCTTTTACCATCTGTTTGCTAAAGAACTGGAACCACACAAGCCTCTAGCGAAATTCATGTGCATCAAAGGAATCGTTTTCTTCTGCTTTAGAAGCTAACTGATACAAACAACTACAAAATTTAATAAAGCAGATACATGATTAATACAATACAAAAACTACTGATATATACTCTTAATGCATATAACCAATCCAATTAAATTAGTCTTTCAAATGAAGTCTTGAGAAGCTAACATATACTTTTTTAAAAATGAAGTCTTGTTACAATTTATTAGGATTTTTCTGACGGCAACTTTGTTTGGGTTGTATTATAATTTATACAGGGAATGGTGCTGGATGGTTTAGTAGCAGCTGGTGTGATTCAATCTCGTCATTTGAAATTAGACATGGAGCACATTGAGGAAGCAATGCAGAATATTTTGGTTTGTTTTGAAAAGGTCATTTGATGTAATTAGTTATGAACTGCAGCTGTAGTTAGAATTTATGCTTTGAAGTACTAGTCACATTTAGAGAAGAATTCGAGACAGTAGTAAAGAACACTTCATAAGCTATCTATTATAAAAAATTAACAGTGAATGTATACACTTCATAACAATAGAAGTTCTGTTTTGGCTCTTGCAACAGAAGTTCAAGACCGATGTATCATTACATTGATGGCAGCATTAAAGACAACATATTTTAACAAAAAGTAAAGCAGATCATATGTTATAGCAGCATCACAAAAAGTCAAGCAAAACATAGAACTATTCTTGGGTTGGTGGCGGTGCTTGCGACCCTCCGTCTATAACAGTTTCTCCCGCTTCCTTGCCCGACTTGTCACCATTTTTTTATAGATTTTGTGTTGCCACCTTTAGGAATTGCTCTCTCCGCAGCTCGCTTCGCTTTACACGTTCGTTTGTTATGGCCAAAACTTCCACATTTCTTGCACTTGACAGTTTGAAGAGTTCTAGGCAGTGTATTTCTTATCCTCGGTTCATCATTTGCCTTGTTACGATTCTTCTTAGGACGACCGATAGATCTTCGCATGACTGGAGGGCTGATTGGGTTAGCAACATTAACAGGCCATAGTTGTGGGCCATTGGTTGGCATGATGATATGGCTATAAGTAGCCAGAACAGTAGATTTTCTAGACAATATAACACAATGATTTTAGTTAACGTACAAAAAAGATGAATGTAAATGAACATAATATACGAGTAGGTGATACATATAGAATGATGAAACGTAATCTTCGGGCTCCTTCTTGTTATACCATATGCATGCAATAGCATGACAACATGGTATTCCACTTAAATCCCACTTCCTACAACCACATTTTTGTTGAAGCAAGTTCACAACATATGTCTCAACACCGTTTGAAACTCCGAATATTGCAAAGTCATCATATGCATGCCATGTTGCAATCCATCCTTCTGCTGCCCTCTTTGTTTTTTCCAATACTTTTTGAATGCTAGGACTTGTAACACCTATGTACCTACTTAATTTCTCCTTTTGAGCAGATATTCTCACTGTTATGTAATGTTTGATTCCTTCAAGTAGTGAAATGATCGGCTTATCTCTATACTCCAAGATTGCACGATTAAAAGCCTCACACATATTGTTGACTTGCAAATCACATTGTGTGTCTGTTTTGAAATGAGACCGAGTCCAACATGCAGCTGGGACATCCATCATGTCTTTCCAAGCATTGACATTGAGCTCTTTCATATGATTCATTGCTTTTTCCCATGCAGGAATTGTTGTGGCTCTAGTTGCCCGCCATAAAGCCTCCTTCATAAATATCCCCGAATATTTCTTTCTCCAATTGCCATACAAGAGTTTAACACATAGTCTGTGTTTAACATGTTGGCTTGTCTCAAGAATAGCCGGTACCAATCCCTGAAATAACAGCATATATCAGTATATAACAGTTATAACAGCAGCAACATATATTAAATTATAAGTACCACACCAACATTGTTATAACAGCAGCATATATCAAGTTATAACAGCACCAACATTGTTAACATATATCAAGTTATAACAACAACAACATTGTTAACATATATCAAATTATACCAAGTTATAACAGCAGCATATATCAAGTTATAACAGCAGCATCATATATCAAATTAACAACAGCAGCAACATATAAGTACCACACCAGCATATATCAAATTATAAGTACCATAGCAGAATTATTATATCAGCATATAAGTACCATAGCAGAATTATTATACCATAGCAGAATTTTGTACCATATCAGAATTGTTATAAGTATATCAAATTATATCAAGTTATAATAGCAGCAACATTGTTAACATATATCAAGTTATAACAGCATTGTTAACATATATTAAATTAACAGCAGCATATATCAAATTATAAGTACCATAGCAAAATTATTATATCAGCATATAAGTACCATAGCAGAATTATTATACCATAGCAGAATTTTGTACCATAGCAGAATTATTATATCAGCATATAAGTACCATAGCAGAATTATTATACCATAGCATATAATTACCATAGCATATATCAAATTAACATTAACAGAATTTTGTAATCAGCATTGTTAACATAAACATTAACAAAATTTTGTAATCAGCATTGTTAACGTAAACATTAACAGAATTTTGTAATCAGCATTGTATAATTAACAGTTATATAGCATTAACAGAATTTTGTACAGCATTGTATAATCAGCATTGTATATAACAGTTATAATCAACATTGTGTAATCAGCATTATATAATTAACAGTCTTAGCATTGTATATAACAGTTATAATTAACCTTCTGTTGATCTGATATAAATCCATATTTGTTGTCTTGTATAGATTGTAAGTCTTCTAATAACAAATTAAGGAACCATTTCCATGAGTCTTTCGTTTCAGCTTCCACTATGGCATAAGCGATTGGATAAATCTTGTTATTTCTATCCTTACCAACAACACCTATTAACTGACCTCCAAAGTCCCCTTTAAGAAAATAAGCATCCAGTCCTATTAGAGGCCTACACGTCGTTGCAAACGCTGCCTTACAAGCTTCTAAGCATACATATATTCTTTCAAAGACAGGACCACCATCTGAATCAGCACACTTGATTTTAACAGTGGAGTTTGTATTTGACTTTAACAACTCCTCACCATAGCTTCTAAGGTGTGTGAATTGTTCACGACCAACACCTTGAATTAATTCCATTTCCTGTTTCTTGGCTCTGTAAGCTTGATCCTTTGACAACTTCACCCCCCACTTCTTAATAGCTTCTGCAATTAGCCCTTTGGTTTTTATTTCAGGAGTGTGTCTTATGGTGTACACAAATTGGTGACCCAACCAATCCGTTTTTGCTTGTCTATTTTTGGCTGTCCTATGACAGCTATGACGATCAGTCAAGCTAACGAGTTGCCAATATTGATTGGTAGTCCTCATGCTAAACCTAATATGAAATGGACAACCATCTACACACTTGACAACCATTCTCTTCTTGTCATTTTTCTTAAATACAAGATTCTTCTTGTTCTCCATAGCATACTCCTTTATGGCATCTTTGATTTGTTGTTTATCCTTGAACATCATCCCTACTTCAAGTTGTGTGGGTTCCCTAAAGATTGGAAACTTTGTCGTATCACCTTCAGCATCACTATCGGGAGGAGTTTGAAGCACATCTGAATCACTACCATTATCGGAATTATCATCCAACTTTGAAGGTTTTTCTGCATTAGGTAAAACGGTCTTCCAATTTATACTAGCATCAACACCTAAATTCATCACATCAATTTCATCTTCCAAATCTTCATCCTCTTCCTCGTCATCCTCACTGCCCATGCTATAATCTGGATCTGTTTCACTCTCATCATCTACCTCATCAACGCTAACCTCTTTATCAACGCTAACACCATTATCCTCCTCAACATTAACCTCTTCATCATTTGCTCCTTCACCGTTGCCTTTTTCACCATTATCCTCCTCAACATTAACCTCTTCATCATTTGCTCCTTCACCATTGCCTTTTTCACCATTATCCTCCTCAATATTAACCTCTTCATCATTTTCTCCTTCACCATTGCCTTTTTCACCATTATCCTCCTCAAAAATAACATCCTCAATACTCATTTCTTCAACTTTGTGTTTAACATAAAGATCAACTACCTTAAATCCTCTAACATCCTCCATTAACCTTAAGACATCATTGTCATTGTTAAGAGGCCGAAGTCCACGAGAAAATGAAAAATTAGGATTCCAATATCATAAACACTTTATATTACGATACCCCTCACTCTTGATCAAATATTCAATTTGCATGTAGGAGATCAAGTCCACATCCCAATCCCAATTCATTTCACTTACAAGCCCATCAACATACAACAGAACTGGATTTTGAATTAAATGTCCCCTATGGTGTACTCTAAATCTGACAGCTTCCGTATTAGAGGGCTTACAAAACAAAAAAAACAGCAGCTGAATTAAACCATATATAAAACCGGGAGTTGGTATTAACAATTCATATGCTATGATAGAACACAAACGCCATTTTCATGTTTAGGGTTTTTGTATTCAGAGGTGAGTTACGAAACATACCTCGACACGTAACTTCGGTTTGCCATTTAAGAGACGACGGGAAGCGAGGTGCAGTTTGATTTGAAGCGAGTTGCGGTTTGATATAGAAATGGGTTTGGGCTAAAATGGGAAGAAGATGAAAATGAAGGTTTTGGTTACAATGGGAAGAAGATGAAAATGAAGGTTTTGGTTACAATGGGAAGAAGATGAAAATGAAGGTTACAATGATATAGAACTGCGGTTTGAAGATGAACTGGATTCTGAAGCGGTTTGAAAATGAAGGTTTGGATTTGAAGCGAGCTTCACCTTGTTCGTTGTTTGAAGATGAACTGTTTACGTTAATGTAAAAATGAAATAATGTTTACTGGGTTTGAAATAAGAAATAATGTTTACAATTAAATTTTATTTTATTAAATTTGTGAAAATGAAATAATATTTAAGTTAATGACATGAAAATTAAATTAAATTTTAAAAAATCATTTTAATTGACATGGAAATGCCACATCAGCAGTCAAAGCGCCACCTCATTAAAAACATGACTTAAAATGACAAGGGGACTAATATTAATCTTGAAACCTAAAAAAGGGACAAAAACCGTGGTTTTTAAAATGGGGGGATCAAAACTCAAAAAAACACAAAATAGGGGGATCAAAGTTGCAATTAAGCCTAAAAAGAAATAGAAGTCAAAATGTTTTCAAAGCCACATCAACATAGTAAGGAATGCAGAAACCACAAATTACATGTAGTGAAAAGTCAGGTAAATATCACCTATTCTAGAAGCTCACAACGGACAAAAAGATTTCTACCCGTCACTACCAATGGTCCCCATGAAATCTCACTCAAATTCTTTCTAACAGAATGGGAAAAATGCCAGTTATTTCTCGCACATGGGAAGGAGGATATTCCTTGAATTCCTCCTCTGATTCACATGTGCCAAAAACCCTAAACATTCACCTATAAACAAGCGCTTAATCATTGAGAAGAGGAGGATCCCAACGAAGCTCTGCAAAAACTCAAACCTTAAGAAAATCCACGATCCACCAAAGTTTCTTCTTAGAGCTAATAGGGACTTGTATTAATATCCTCATTAACCTGAAATAAACCCAAGAACGTCAAATTCACGAAAAGTCAGAAGTAAGAAGAGAGCAACTCAAACGAAAACAAAAACAAAAACAAAGGAAAGAAGGAGAAGACCTGTTAGTTGACTGCTGAAGCAGCTGGATTCGGTAGATCTTCACCTCTTTTTCAAATTTGATTCAACTTGCACCTTACATTGAATATATAATTAGTTTCGAAATACTGAATTTGGGGGTACGAGGGGTTCGATTAAGGTTAAGGTTTCTTTTCATTGTGCACTAGTGGTTACGTAGGGTATGCGTTGATTAGCATTTGAGATTTGGGGGTTTATTATTGGGGAACTCTTGAGGGGTTTCGTTTTAGAGTGGAGATATGGATTCATCCATGGTAAGTTTAGATGAAGGAGAGAGAGCGTTGAAGAAGGATTTGAGATTTCAGAGTTGGGATTGTTTTTTTTTTCTGAGAGAGTTTGAGAGAGGTGAATCGTTGAGTGAGATAGAAGTTGAGCTAACGCAAAGAAGAGGGAGGATTGCAAATGTGTTTGTTTAGGTTCCTTGATTCTAATATAGACGTTTTTAATTATGACCATCAATAGCTACCTAACAGTAATAATGATAAGAATTAATTGACTCTCTTTTCAATAACATTGCAGCATTAATAAGCACAGTGACTGTTGGTTTTGGGTTTTAAATGTTGGGAAAGTTACTGATCATTAAATGTGGATTACCTCTTCATTTTCTTTGACGGTGGGTAATAACTAGGATGGCTGTTCTAGTTTCACTTAATTGTGGGCCAAGGGAATCAATAGGGTCCTTATGGACCTGAGTCTACTTCATGGGCCGACGCAAGGCCCAGTAATTTGGGGCTTCATAACCTATTATTCAAGCAAACACCCCCTGGTCTATTATCTTAGATTTGTTTTTTTTTGTTTGTTTGTTTTTGTTTTTATTTAATTTTTAGGTTTTGATCCAAAAAATGAGATTTTCTTCTTGATAATTAATAACTTTTGAATTTTTTTTATCTAATTTAATTTATTGCCTAGTTCTATTTCTTCACTAAAATAAACAAAAATATTATTCGAATACTTTAGTTTTTACTTACTATTGATTACATGTTAATTATAGGTCTTGTTTGTCCTTACATGAACTATTCTTGTATGCCGATCTATAAGCTAGGCTAGACGTGAGCGTTCATTCTCTTAGGAAAATGATGGAGTCTTTGGTCCAATACCAAAGAAATTCACAATTTGATTTCGCCTCTAATTATTACCTCTAAAAATTTTCCTCTAATTAAGTAACGAAAGTATTGAACTCTTGAAGTCTAGCACTTCTTGGGTTCTTAAACAATCACTCTTGAGGTGTACGCCTCGAGTTGTGAATGTTTCACTTTTCGTTTCTAACTATTTAAAATACTTGAGATAATTTAAAAACCTTTAGTCTAAATAAGGTACTTAACCCTAAAATATTTTTCTAACCAAATTAAAATTATAATGTATCTTAATTAGTAATTTTAAAAATTTTTCTTGATTAATTAATGAACGTAGCAGATTCTTTAAGTCTAACACTTCTCGGGTCCTTGAACAAACACTTTTGAGGCATACGCCTTGGGTTATGTTCGTTTCGTCTTTCATTTCTAAAAACTTAATTCTTCTTAAAACTTTTAAACCTCTTTTCAAACCTTAGTTCAATTAAAACATTTAACCTCAATTGAATCATTCCTAAAAAATACGATTAAAACAAACTATACTTGTCTTGACTAACAATGGAGATATCAAATTCTTGAAGTCTAGCACCTCTTGGATTCTCGAAAGATTGCTCTTGAGGCGCACGTCTTAAGTTGTGATCATTTCGATCATTTATAAAGTATGCAATTCGTTTAAAATAGTTAACACGTCTAATCAAAATACACAAAATTTCAAATCGTTTTTCTAACTAAATTACAAAAGAATTGAGTTCTTAGAGTCTCGCACTCCTAGGATTCTTGAATAACCGCTCTTGAGGCCCACGCCTTGGATTGTGGGTTGCTCGAACTTTTGTTCCTAAAACACATCCCTAATTACTTGGACAAAACGTTCACTGTCCAACAAACAATTTTGTAACTATTGGAATAAAAGCGGTGTCGTTGGAATCTAGTATTCAAACAATACCCTGATTAGTTGGTTGCGAGACCGACGTCTCGTTTATCGAATAGTCGTCATTCTCCAAACCAAAATACTTTATAAAAATTAAATCTCTTTTCTCGCCCCCGTGCGATTGAAATTTCTCAAATACTAATTCCTCGTCCCGTTTAATCCATAACTCAAAAAGCTTTTCTCAAAGAACATTGTTTATTCCCTTCTTCCGCGCATACAAACTCGTGCTTCAGCCTCCCCTAGCGAGCAGACATTCCAACGTTTAGCAGTTATAATGTGACCTAAACACTCGTTCGTTTACAAACCAACCTGTCGTAGTCGTTCGAACTATGGACGCTCTGATTTCACAAGACTTATTTTCTTTAATATAATATTGACTAATAAGAAGACATAAAATAAAGTTGAGCTCAACAAATCAACTGGAGTAAAGTATACTCATCTCAATCTCTTATCAACTAGAGTATGAATTAAATTTAATAAGTGGATACTTATTAATATTCTATATTTCCTTTATGAATCAACGACACACAACTTAACTTTTAAAGTTGAGAACAATTACAATAAATAATAAAACTCTCTCTTAAATAGTTTAGTACAATTGAATTTTTTTAAGCTCAAACTCGACTGATTATAAGTTTATGAACAAATTTGTTCAACTCGTTAAATTTATCTCGTTTGATTTAACTCACTTGTTTTACAGACTTAAATTATTTTTTAATAGAAATATTTTGATCACTTCAAAATATAAATGTTCAATTAAATTTCGTTAGATTTAAAAAAAATAGAGGGTTAATACTTAAAATAAATATTTAAACATATTTTTTAAAAATAATATAAATTATTTATATATAATCGAGTTAAGCTATAAATATAACTAATTAAATTTTACATATAATTTAAATTTAACGCATATAATTAACAAACTTAACTTGTTGTTTATATTTAATTCATTTACTTTATGCAATTTAAGTTGATTCGGGTCAATGTCACCCCTAACTCATATAACTTTATGAAATTTTGACTTGTCATTTTCTCATATATATTAAAGGAAACTTTCTCCGAAACTTCTAATTCCATTATTTGCTATGCTTTATTTTTAAAGTTAAAAGACTATTTGTCCACTTTTTATCATCACAAATATTTTTGTCAATCAATCTCTATCCCTTTCTTATCTCTTTCACAGAAATTTCACACGACTTCTTTTCTTTAATATAATATTGACTAATAAGAAGACATAAAATAAAGTTGAGCTCAATAAATCAACTAGAGTAAAGTAGACTCATTTCAATCTCTTATCAACTAGAGTATGAATTAAATTTAACAAGTGGACACTTATTAATATTCTATATTTCTTTTATGAATCAACGACACACAACTTAATTTTTAAAATTGAAAAAAATTACAATAAATAATAAACTCTCTCTTAAATAATTTAGTACAGTTGAATTTACAAAACTTTATTTAAATTCAAAAACTTTAATAAAGTTGAAAAGGTCCTTTGTCACCTTATTCGATATTTTTGGGTTTATTTACATTTAAATGTAAATCATTATATATTTTGGTTTGTATTATAAGTTTTCTTTTATCAAAGTCTAACTTGAAAAAATAATATAAATTATACATAAATATTTTAAAAGGATAGCATTTCGATACCTCTTGAATTCAGGTGAATAGATATCTATTATCCAATCAAATAATATTATTTAATATTAAATAGTTTTTTAACATTATTTTATTTTAAAATAAATTAAAATTTTAAATATATTTTTATTAAAAATACAGGTATCCAACGAAAACTCTTGAATACCAAAAAAAGATTATCATTTTAAAATATGAATGAATTTGAATTGACAATATAAAAGTAAACCTATTTTTAGTAGTATGTGGGGATTCAATCTAGAGGCCTAAAACAATGTTTTTTCATAAGCACTCTTTGAATATTTAAAATATCAAAATTAAAAACTTTTTAGTTTAAATAATTTTTAAAATATTAAATGATGCAAAAATACTAAATATATTTACAAATATTGATAATTTATTTAAAACAATAATTAATAGTAAAATCAATTAAAATAATTTATGCTAAAACACCTAAAATAATTAATATTTTTAATTAAATTAAAAAAATAATATTTAAATCTAAAATATTTGTAATTAAAGTATAATATTAATATAATATCGATTTTCGTGTATTTGAATTAAAATATCATTATTATATAGCAAAGGGATTTTTTGACCGAGTACAGCCTATGCCTTTGATTCTTAAAAATATCCTCGGGAGATCTCACCCATTGGGGTGAGTATAACTTATTTTGGATTGTGCTATTCCTCATAATTCTGTGGCAAAATCCGGTGGAATTTTCCGCGACAATCTCAGCGAGTAGCTTGGATGATATCACAAACAAATCGGAACCTGCAGAAAGGTTTCAAGCATCTTGTGGTTCAAATAGATGCGTTTAATGTTGTAGCTTCTCTCCTTAACAAGTCACTGATTTAGCAACAAGGAGTTTTCATGACACGACTTATACGTCAACTTCTTCAAAGTTTTAAGAATGTTCAAGTTTAACATATTGATAGACCGTGTAATGAATGTGTCAATTTTCTTGCAAAGATGTCTTTTCTTAAAGGAGATGAATGTGTTTGATTTTAAGTCTTACCCTGATGAATTACAACATATCCTTAATTTAGATAGATCATTTGTTTCACTTTAGCGTATTACCTTGTAGTTTTGTGTTAGGATCATATATATATATATATATATATATATATATATATATATATATATATATATATATATATATATATATATATATATATATATATATATATATATATATATATATATATATATATATATATATATATATATATATATATATATATATATATATATATATATATATATATATATATATATATATATATATATATATATATATATATATATATATATATATATATATATATATATATATAATGAATTTGATTAATACTCAAATTTCTATCTCTTAAAAATAAATAAATTGAGTTTTACATATTCAAACTCGCAACCTGAAGATATAATACTACACATAAATATTAACAAAATTAACTTAGCATGACATTTCTTTTAACTATAACATAAATATGAAAATAAAACATTGGCATAAGCCTAAAACAATACAGGTTGTCATGGAGCATTTAATACGTCCTTCTTAAAAAATCTTTGATATTGATACAAAACTAAAAGTGGTGAATTGTTATTTACAGATCACAAAAAATTAAAAAATTAATAAATAGATTTAAAAATTTTATTATGTGTGTAAATTATAAACATTAATTTAAGATATATTTTATTATCAATTTTAAATATTTCTTATCATGCTCATGTCTTTATATAATATTGACTTATCATTTCATTGCTTAAATCAATGTAAATATTTTAAACTTTCAATTTCATTATTATGTATGTTAATGACTAAAATTAGAAGACTATTTCTCCTTTTTTTTCATCACAAATTTATTCTCATTTGATTTCTCTCCCTTTCTCATATCTTTCATAGAAACTTAACTAAACTCCTTTTCAACAATACCGTTCAACTCTCCATTCCACTAGTCATATGATATTGACTAAATAGAAGATTTGATTGGTGGCAAGCCATGGTGAAGTAGATAAGTTAAGCCCCACAAATAAATCTATGTGAATTAGTTTGACAAAGTCTTCTTAACAGTAATGAAGTTCCACAAAGGCCTACTTTTCTTCAAACTCAAATCGACCTCGAACCAATCAGACCATCAGTTTAAATTTCTATGGTAAAAACTTCAATAATAGATTTTGGACACGAAAGTCTAATTTCCTTTATCCTAAAATCAGCCTCAAACCCTTTAAACCCTTAAATCGGTTTTAAATACATTGAAATCACATATTGAAAACAATGAAGGCAATACTCCACATACCTTTAATTGCCGACTCTAAGCCTTCTCCTTAATTCTCAAAAATCTTGCGAAGCTTTTGCCTAAATCCTATTCCTCATAGCTCTATCCTTTATTTCTTCTTTTTTCAGGGTCTAACAAGAATGAATCCTAATTCCCTCAAAAATCTCTTTTTGTTAAACCTAACTTTGGGCTATAAATTGGGTTTTTTCAATATTATCCTCACTAACTCCTTTTTAATTGTCCAATTTGTCCTTAGTTAACTTATATTTATTAAAATAAATAATAATATCAATATATCCATATTATATACTATTATTTAAATAAATAACCCAAAAATCTATAATTCTCAATATTTCACATCAACCACCGAAAATCACCAAAAATACGAATATTCCAATTAAATAAATATTCCATTAAATTTGGGGTGTTACACCTAGGGTTTGGTATGAAAGATTGATCGAGTTTCTTGTCCATAATGGCTACAAAAAAGGAGGAATAAAAAAGACCTTCTGTTGCTAAAGAAGAGCATGGTGAACTCATGGTAGCTTAAATATATGTTGATGTCATTGTTTTTGGAGGATGTCAAATCAGATGGTCCAACATTTTATCAAGAAAATGCAATTAAAATTTGAGATGAGTCTTGTTGGTGAACTAACTTATTTTCTTGGTCTTCAAGTAAAACAAATGGATGAACTATACTCATTTCTCAAAGCAAATATGCTAAGAATATAATAAAGAAGTTTGGCTTAGAAAATTCTAGTCACAAAAGGACACCTGCTGCAACACACTTGAAATTAACTAAAGATGAAAAAGGTGTTGATGTGGATCAAAGTTTATACATGAGTATGATTGGTAGTCTGTTGTATCTTACAGCTAGCAGATTAGACATCACTTTTGCTATAGAAATTTGTGTTAGATATCAGGCTGAGCCTAAAATTAGTCACATTACTCAAGTCAAGAGGATTTTGAAATACATCGATGGAACTAGTGATTATGAAATGTTGTATTCTTACAACACTAATTCCATGCTTGTGTGGTATTGTGATGCAGATTGTAACACCCTAATTTCTCCCGTGTAATCATAATTAAAATCAGAGCAAAATAAAAACAATCATACAATTAAGATGCCACATCAAACAACGACATGCTCATATTTCGACATGCAATGCATATAGTAATTCAAGAATACAACATAAGTTTGAACTTCAACATTTTGTTAAGCAGCGGAAAACATCACAACTGAATAGTTAAACTCTTCCAACATAATTATAACAAATGTGGTTTTAAGGAAATTATCAACAAAAGAGATTCACATAACAATCTCCATCAACATAAAATTATCCAACAGGTATACATATAGTTTCCTCCCCAGTGTTACATATCAGAGCAAACAATGACTCGACAAAAGAATAAAGAAGAGTAGCCTCTTCTACTAACATCCACACCTTCACTACGGATCACCTGCGCGTTACCCACGTGGAGACAATATTCAAATAGAAGGGGTGAGATATCATAATTATATAAATAAATACATAATAATAAGTGAGCAACATATTATTACAAGCACAACATACATTCCAACAACATATTCCACACCACCAACACAACGACACCACACAAATGCAATGCAATAAGAATTAAAACTTAACTCGATGTATATGGTACCCAAACATGAACTCTCAGGTTCACCGCTCTGATACCCACTTAGGATCGAAGCTCAAAAAATGGGCCTCTGTCCAAAAATTCTACCAAGTAACGCTTCACTAATCCATCACCATAGGAATTAGCTACTCGCACCCAATCCACAATATAAGATTGAGGCTTACCCAAAACTCGTTACCATCACCATAGGTAACGCTTCACTAATTCCATCACCATAGAAATAAGTTATTCACACCTAATTCATCATCATAAGATTGAGGCTCACGGGCCACCGTCCAACACCATGAATGCATGCAACATATTATGCATACAACACAATAACACGCACAAAGACCTTCACGATAATCAATATACTTCGCCACTACTGGCCACCATGCACCAAAGACCTGCCAAATTATGCAGCAACAACAACACAACGATATATCAAGCAATAAAAATGGATTTGCACATGTTCCACAAAACAACATACACTCATTATGCATCAAATACACGCCCACACATCAAATAATTTGAATTCTGGTACATAAAATAATTTTAAGTTAAAGTATATTACACCAGCTTTTCAATGGTTCAAACGACGCGTCAATCGGACACCCGAAACTAAAGTTATAAAATTTTGAAGTTTGTACAAAATTTTTGACACAACAATGTAACAGATTACATCAACCATGTAACCAATTACATCAGTCCCAGAAACAGAATATTCTGTTTTTTCACAAGGCAACCAGTTACATAAGTGAAGTAGCTGGTTACGTCACTGTAACCTGCCCAAAAACCCCATTTTTTAATGATGTAACTGGTTGCATGTGCTGCAGAATCACTTTTCTGTTACTTTTTGACACAAAAATCACTTTTTTCCAATACCCAAACATCTCCAACTCTCACAGAATGCACATTCCAGGTTCTAAATTTCAACACTACAAGAAAATGTTGTTTTTCTCTAGTGATTTAGTGACGTGATAATCACGTGGGAAAAAACATTTGTTGCCAAGTGATTCCCACGTCACTAAATTATTTAATTAATAAATTTTGTTACCCTAAAATTTTCAACGAAATTCTGGAATTTTTAAAGGGAGGGAAGTTTGAATTTTTCACAAATTCAGTTGTGACGTGTAAATCACAAGGGAACTTTAAATTCAAAAAAGTTATTTTATTTCCCACGTGAGAAGCATGTCACAAATTACCCACATGCTTTTCACGTCGCAAACCTGCTTTGCATTAATTTGTCAGATACATTGGTTACATGAATGAACCGTTGGCTTGGCGTTTAGTGGAGTAACAGATATAATTTTATATTGGGGAATGTTCCGACCATTTTTACACGTCGCAATGTTCCGAAGGGGATTTCACGTCGCAACTTGTTGGAAATGTTAATCTTTCCGACATGGAGTTCACGTGGGTACCTTCCCACGTGTTCCCCACGTCGCAACTGGCATTATATATTTTCAACATTAGAAATCTCACCCACAATGTTTCACTCCACCTTCTTTCTTCGTTTCTTCACCTTCTTTCTTCTCCCAGCTTCATTCACATTTTCATTTCACCCTCATATTTTCATTTCCAAAGCTTAATTCTTCCCGCTCCAACTGTAACGAAAACGTTGCAAATTTAAGGTGAGACATTTATATGTTGTGTTGTGAGTTACCATTTATTTTACGTTTTTTTTTATGAACTGATAATGTTTTTTCCAGATCTAAATATTGATTAAGGAGTTCCATTGGAAGCTCTTGAGAGGTATTTATGCATTAAAATTTGGTTATATTTGATATATGAGAATATTATTTTAGAATATTTATTAGAAAATTTTAGAATTTTTTTTATTAGATGTAAGTGTATATTGTGTTGTTGTTGTTGAAAGAAAAAATAAAATATATTGTTATTAGAATATATTTTAGAAAAAATATATTATGTATTGTTATTAGAAAAAATAAAATGCATTGTGTTGTTGTTGTTGAAAGAAACAAATAGAAAATAATGAATATATATTATACATTAAAATTTAAAACAGTTTTAGTAAACATAATATATTATTAAATTAATGAATATAATAAAACAGTTTTTTAAATAATAAAACAGTTTTTTAATATATATTATTTTAGTAAACATAATATATTATTAAATTATAATATATTAATAAAACAGTTTTTTAAATAATAAAACAGTTTTTTAATATATATTATTTTAGTAAACATAATATATTATTAAATTAATGAATATAATAAAACAGTTTTTTTAAATAATAAAACAGTTTTTTAATATATATAAGAAACAAAAATAATATATTAGAAACAAATTAAATATGTTATGTATTTTTAATTTTTAAAAATAGAATATTTATTATGTTAGAAAAAATAGAATTTTAAAAAATAATTTTAGTAAACAATATTGTAAATAGAAAAAATTAATATATATTTTTTTAAAATATAAAGAATATGTATTATATTTAAAAAGTGTTATTTTTTAATGTATTACATTATTTTTACACATTCAATTATTAAAAACAGATTTTTAAAAATAATGAATATATATTATACTTTAAATATGTTATTATTAGTATAATATATTATTTTAGTGAATTTATATTATACTTTAAAAATAATGAATATATATTATACTGTATAAAATTATAGTGAATATATATTATACTTTAATGAATATATTATAATTTAAAAATAATGAATATATATTATACATTAAAAATAATGAATATATATTATACATTAAAAATAATGAATATATATTTATATATTTTAAATGTATATTATTTTAATTAAAAATTATTTTAATTTTAAATTTATATTTAATATTTAATTTTTATTTTAATTTTATAGTAGCGTTCAGTAATATTATTTATTTTTTTTTATAATTAAATTTAATAGTGAAGTGAATCCCATGTCACTAATTAGTGACGTGGGAATCACATGGGAAGAATATTAATTCAATGTTGTTTCCCACGTGAAAACAAGGTCACAACTTTGTGACGTGGATATCACATGGGTAATAAAGTATACTTGTGTCAGGGGAACGTGCAGACAAAGTTGGTAAAGTAATGTTCCCACATGATTTTCACGTCACTAATTAGTGACCTGGTTTTCACGTGGGAACATTTCCTCTTTATTTTGTTGTTTGCGACGTGGTTACTATGTCACAACTTTGTGACGTGTTTACCACGTGAGAAAAAGTTCCCACCATTGCATTACCGGCGTGTTTTATCCACGTCGCAAATTCTGTTAGTGAAGTGGTTTTTATGTTAGTGACGTGAATATCACTTGGGAAACTGCAATATTTCTTGTAGTGCAACTCCTATTAACATACATCATTAACAACATTCTAACACACCCAATTTACCAATACCACATACAATCACATAGTCCACACAAATTAATTCACACCAACATACATCATCATAATCATACAATTTCTCATTATCCAATCAATTTCATCAACAAAACATATTTTCACAATTAGAAGGTTTAGAACATATGAGATGATTAATTCCTAGCAAGCAAATCAATCCCTACCCCCAAACCATTACAAACCCTTAGATAATCAGAACCCCACCCTTACCTTAGAGTTCTTGCAAGATCTTCTACCTCTTAACAATGGTGGTCTCCTTTTCCCTTGAGCCCTAACTTCCTCTTCTCACTTTCTCGTGTTTCACGTTCTGACAGTTTTCTATCCCCAAAACCCCTTTTCTTCTATTATTATTTTTTTATTACTATTATTTACTTCCAACAATTATAATAATAATACTAATACTAATAATAATAATAATAGTAATAATACTAATTTATTTAACTAATTAAATTAAATAATACCAATATATATTATCTAACTAATTAATTATTAACTAATATTGCTAATTAGCTCCACTCACCATACCACCTATCTCTACACTATTACTCACACACCTTCAACACCTAAAATAATATTTTCTAAGGCTATCTCCCTACACCAAAGGGCTCTCTAATACACCAAAACACCAATCATACAACAAGATCACCAAATTTCACATAATAAAATCACAAAAATAATTTAAATTAAATCGGGGTGTTACAACTCTCCCCCACTTAGAGCATTTCCGTCCTCAAAAATTTAACTGATGCGAGTAACACTAGATTCGACTCTCGCATCCTACTCTCCAATTTCTAAGTTACACTTTCTCCACCAGCTCCTCCCCAAGCTACTCTCACTAAAGGAATGTCATTGCCTCTTAAATGTTTCATCTTGCGATCCTCAATCCTTATTGGCATTGCCTCCATAGTAAGATTATCTCGAATCTGCACTTCATACATTTGAATGACATGGGGTGAATCGAGAATGCACTTCCAAAGTTGCGACACATGAAACGTATCATGTTAGTTTGAAAGTTCGGTTGGCAGCGCCACTCTATATGCAACATCCCCAACTCTCTGCAAAATCTGATATAGTCCAATGAACTTAAGATCCAGCTTCTTCGATTTCAGCGCACGATCAACACTGGTCACAGGATTGACCCTTAGAAACACATGGTCGCCCTCGCTGAATTCCAAGTCTTTCCTCCTATTATCCTGATAGCGTTTCTGTCTACTTTGGGATGTTTTCATCTTCTCCCTAATCATCTGGGTTGTCTCAGCAGTCTACTGCACAATTTCAGGTCCAAGTACAGTGCTCTCACCCGACTCATACCAGCACAGGGGTGTCCTACACCTCATACCGTACAACACTTTAAAAGGCGTCATTCTAATAATAGAATGGTAACTGTTATTGTATGTAAATTCAATCAATGGTAAATGAGTATCTCAAACACCTCCCTGCTCGAGTATATAAGCCCTTAATAAATTTTCCAATGACTGAACAGTCCTCTCAGATTTCCCATCTGTCTGCGGATGATAGGAAGAACTCAATTTTAAACTTGAACCCAAAGCCTCCTATAAGCTTGTTAAGTGCAAATTTTACCTATTTTTATATATAAGTTTTGTTGCACTTAACGTTACTTTATGTTAAAATCGTTCGAATAAACCCCGCTTTGTTTATAAATGCGGTTAGTTTACGTTATAGTGTATATATTATGTTTTCCTGTAAATATCATTGATTTTAATTGAATTTCGTTCATTTTTGTAGGTAATAAAGCATTGATGTTGGAGCATTGTTAGATATAGCATTGGATAAGCTTTCCAACGATTCGAACCGGGCGAAAAACGGAGTTACGGTTAAAAAGTTATGGTCGAAACAAGTTGGTTTGCTGTCATGTTCGCCAAAGTTCGCCAGGCGAACAAAAGTTCGCCAGGCGAACCGAAAGTTCAAAAACGCGTGAAAAACACTGTTTTTACAGAAGCAAAAGTTGCATATGTTCGCCAGGCGAACAGGACTTCGCCAGGAGAATACTGGGACCCATTTTTGTCTATTTAAGTGATTTTTCAGCATTTTTTAGGGGATGATGTTTGGGATCTTTTTACCCCAACTTCATCAAACACATTCTTGAGTAGATTTAGCTTAGAAACAACATTGGAGGGTGCATCTTGACGATCCGGAGTCGAATCCAATTTAATCGGAGTTGACAGACCGTGAGATTTGTGTTCTTTTTCCTTCCTCTCTATGTATTTTTATTTTGTTGGGGTTTTGTATGTAAGTTTATCTTGACTGTATGTATATTTATGGATCTTTGTATAAAATCTCTTTTACAACTCTTTATCGATGGTTATCTTGATTTTTTACTTAATGGGTTTGGATTGTGATAGACATATACTGTTCGAACTCGATCTTAGATGAACATCTATTAGATTCTAAATGCTAGAGATAGATTTAGGACTAATATTCACATGGGTATCGATTCTTAATGCTCCGTGTTGTCGATTTGTGTGAGAGATCAACAATGAGACGATACGGTTAATCTCTCGACTTTGTGTTAGAGATAAACTCTGTTGTGAGCGATACGTGATGATATTGACGAGTGAATTAGGTTCCGTGCATTTGATCCATATATTTTTTAGTACATGATGGGTAGAACGAAATACAACTCCTGACGAGTTTTCTCATTTCTTAAGAATGTACTTATTTTCTTGTTTTATGTTTTTCCTTTTGAATTTTTATCCCAAACCATTCAAACCCAAGCTTAGAGACGTAGAGATTGTCGAACGACATTCTTTCCCTCACACTGATCCCTGTGGAGACGATAAATCCCGGAGGAAATTCTTCCGAAAATAATATTTTTGCTTGCTGCTTTACCGCTTCAACAAAATGGCGCTCCGTTGCCGGGGATTGATTTTGATATTGAGTTGCATTGCGATAGTTTCTATATTTCTAAGCTTTGCACATAATTGTATATATGCTTGTATAGATATTTGTTTTGCTTTTATCTTCTATTATGTTTGTTTAAGTGTTGTATATATTTTGTTCTCGTAACATTTGTTCAAGTGGTTGGTTAGGACACTTGCTTTTGGTTTGCGCGGTGAGACATCACATGGCATGAAGGAAGGAAGTTACTAGCTAAGCACAATAAAGGCGTCGAGCTTATGACGTAAAACAAGCATGTTTTTTCCATTTTTGTTTCGTTATTACTTTTTCCTTCTAGCTTAGGTAGTGTGGTGAACATTCATTAAACAAGTTGTTCTCGAATTATTCGTAAAATTCTCAAATCTTCACTTTACAACTTGTTTAATCCATTTTCACCCGGTATTTTATTGTTGTTTGGACTCAATTTTTGTTTGGTAGCTTGAGGTATTTGAGGTGATTTTCCAAGTTTGAGTGTTTCAACTTGCGAATGCGTGGTAATGATAGTGTTTAAAGTTTTGTACACGTTTAAGGTATGTGTTTATCGCTTTCTAGGCTTTAGCATATTCATGATACTTAGACTTTTTACAATTTCCATGCCATTCATTCTTTTGTATACTTGTTCATTTTGTGAATCACTTTAGTTCCCACCTTTTTGTGAGGAAGCCTTTGGTTGTTCATATATGCTCGGAGTACCAATATTCTTGTTTTAACTGGATTTTATTATGCTTAATCTTTTGTTTGTGTTGATTATATGAAAGCATGAAAAGGATTAAGGCACTTGTTTCATTTTGAGCACAACTACCTAGCCAAATAGTCAATTCACCTTGTGAGTGTGTGATCATTTGTAACCCCTTTGAGCCTTTGGTCATTATCCATGTTGTTTGAGTTTTATTCTTGTCTATAAGTATCAAATTCATTTTTTGTGTGGATCTTGATTGTTGTTTTTTTCTTGAGCCCTCAACTTTGTGTTGTTGTATGAATTTTTACCTTGCCTTAGAAAGTAGGGAGTATTCACATGATGATGTGGTTGAATTCAAGTTGGGGAGATGATGATCGTTCACTTGTGTTGTTGATTGCTATGAGGTTGAAAAATAGAAAAGAAAAGAAAAATGAGAAAAATATGAAAAAGAAAAGAAAAGAAAAGAAAAGAAAAATTGAAAAAGCTTAGAAAAAGATAAACAAAAAGAGTAGAATAATGTTGTGCTAATAAGTTCTATGTGTTTGGTATAACACTTGGGATTTTGGAAGAAGTTTGATTGGAATTTTGGTGTTTGAAACTTTGTGAGTTTATCACTCCCTTAGGTTTAGGCAAGTTTTTTTTTCCGTTTAGCTTTAGGAATTATCCCTTGTTTGTTCACCCGACCACATTACAACCCTGAAAGTCCTTTTGATTCTTGCTTTTGTATTTTCGACATGATTTTTGGATGATTGCATAATTTAGTCTTTTGTTTGCAAGATTATTGTGTGAGTGAAAAAAGCCCTCATTTTGTGTTTTTCATCTACCGATGATTGTTTTTGCTAGGTGTGATTCACGTTTGAGCTTGTGTTGTTTTAGAATGTTTGGCATGACTTTTGTATTTAGCATTTGTTTCGTGATTATGTTATCGTTGAAGTTTAGTGGCAAGTATTCACTTTGCGTGTATCAATTTTTGATTGAACCATTGCATTTGTTTTCCGTTTGTCAAAACTTGTTGTTACATGATTTCTTGGATTTCGTTTTTGTTCCTTTAGTTGTCGACTTTGTTTGAGGACAAACAATTAGGTAAGTTGGGGAGAGTTGTTAAGTGCAAATTTTACCTATTTTTGTATATAAGTTTTGTTGCACTTAACGTTACTTTATGTTAAAATCGTTCGAATAAACCCCGCTTTGTTTATAGATGCGTTTACTTTACGTTATAGTGTATATATTATGTTTTCCTGTAAATATCATTGAGTTTAATTGAATTTCGTTCATTTTTGTAGGTAATAATGCATTGATGTTGGAGCATTGTTAGATAGAGCATTGAATAAGCTTTCCAACGCTTCGAACCGGGCGAAAAACAGAGTTACGGTTAAAAAGTTATGGTCGAAACAAGTTGGTTTGCTGTCATGTTCGCCAAAGTTCGCCAGGCGAACCGAAAGTTCAAAAACGCGTGAAAAACACTATTTTTACAGAAGCAAAAGTTGCATATGTTCGCCAGGCGAACAGGACTTCGCCAGGCGAATACTGGGACCCATTTTTGTCTATTTAAGTGATTTTTCAGCATTTTTTAGGGGATGATGTTTGGGATCTTTTTACCCCAACTTCATCAAACACATTCTTGAGTAGATTTAGCTTAGAAACAACATTGGAGGGTGCATCTTGACGATCCGGAGTCGAATCCACTTCAATCGGAGTTGACAGACCGTGAGATTTGTGTTCTTTTTCCTTCCTCTCTATGTATTTTTTATTTGTTGGGGTTTTGTATGGAAGTTTATCTTGACTGTATGTATATTTATGGATCTTTGTATAAAATCTCTTTTACAACTCTTTATCGATGGTTATCTTGATTTTTTACTTAATGGGTTTGGATTGTGATAGACATATACTGTTTGAACTCGATCTTAGATGAACATCTATTAGATTCTAAATGCTAGAGATAGATTTAGGACTAATATTCACGTGGGTATCGATTCTTAATGCTCCGTGTTGTCGATTTGTGTGAGAGATCAACAATGAGACGATACGGTTAATCTCTCGACTTTGTGTTAGAGATAAACTCTGTTGTGAGCGATACGTGATGATATTGACAAGTGAATTAGGTTGCGTGCATTTGATCCATATATTTTTTAGTACATGATGGGTAGAACGAAATACAACTCCTGACGAGTTTTCTCATTTCTTAAGAATGTACTTATTTTCTTGTTTTATGTTTTTCCTTTTGAATTTTTATCCCAAACCATTCAAACCCAAGCTTAGAGACGTAGAGATTGTCGAACGACATTCTTTCCCTCACACTGATCCCTGTGGAGACGATAAATCCCAGAGGAAATTCTTCCGAAAATAATATTTTTGCTTGCTGCTTTACCGCTTCAACAAAGCTCTTCCAATACCTAAAAGTAAACCTCGGGTCTCTTTTTAAAAAAATATGTTCGATGGAACCCCGTGCAACTTCACTATGATTCTGATATAAATCTCTCCTAACTTTGACAAAGAAAAACTGATGTTAATCAGTATAAAATGTGTCGATTTTTTCAATCTATCCACAATCACCCAAATAGCATCAAAGACTCTCACCGTATTCGGTAAACTATTCAGAAATTCCATCACAATACTATCCCATTTCCACTATGTTATTTCTATTGGTTGCATCAAACCGAAAGGTTTACGATGTTCCACTTTTGACTTCTGGCAAGTCAAACAAGCATACACAAAACGAGCTGCATCTTTCTTCATACATAGCCACCAAAATATTTTCTTAACGTCCTGATACGGTTTCGTAGCTCCTGGGTGAATACTCAAACTATTCCTGTGGCTCTCCTCTAAAATCATTTTCTTCAATTCAGGATTATCCGGCACACAAATTCTGCCTCGAAACCTCAACACACCAAGATCATATACCTTAAAGTCACCTTCTATATCCGACCCTCCTGCAGTCATCAAATCCACCAGCTTCAATCGAGTTTCTGACTCTCTCTAACTTCATTAAGAAAATAATTACTAACCTTTAGCATACCCAACATCACACTCTCAGGAGTCATTTCACAAATCATACTTAAGTCTCTAAACTATTCAATTAAGTCCAACTCCTTAATCATTAATGTCGACATGTGATTCGTCTTCCAACTTAACGAATCCGCCACAACATTAGATTTAC
Source organism: Lathyrus sativus (assembly GCA_963859935.3). Classification (NCBI taxonomy): domain Eukaryota; kingdom Viridiplantae; phylum Streptophyta; class Magnoliopsida; order Fabales; family Fabaceae; genus Lathyrus; species Lathyrus sativus. The sequence continues at coordinate 31,618,305 of OZ012740.1, read as the reverse complement.
TCGGATGGTAACTCAAGCTAAAATCATAGTCCCTCAAGAACTCCAATCACCTTCTCTGTCTCATATTCAATTCTTTCTGTTCGAATAAATATTTCAGACTCTTATGATCGCTGAAGACTTCAAACCTCAACCAGTATAAGTAATGTCTCCAAATTTTCAACATAAAAACCATTGCGGCTAGCTCAAGATCATGATTAGGATGATTTTGTTCATGTACCTTCAATTGTCGTGAGGTATAAGCCACAACCTTACCATTCTACATCAATACTCCGCCTAATCCCCTTTTAGACGCATCACAATATACCATAAAAGGTTCATTCGGATTTGGTAGAAATACTGGCATTGTAGTCAACCTCTTCTTAAATTCATGGAAACTCTCTTCGCATAAGATGTCCCATACAAAGGTCTAACCTTTTCTAGTCAACTGATTCAGAGGAAGGGCCAAATTAGAAAACCCTTCGATAAACCAGCTATAATAACCTGCCAAATCCAACAAAATCCTAATCTTCATCACTGATTTTGGAGGTTCCCACTGAAGTACAACACTCACTTTGGATAGATCTACTGCTATGCCATCGCCATAAATAACATGTCCCAGAAAAATCACTTTGTGCAGCCAGAACTCACTTTTTGACAGTTTTGCATCCGACTTCTTCTCTTTCAACACTTGCACCAATGCAAACATTACAAACATCAATGCTTCATCTTCTAGAAGTTCATCCACTTGCTTAGCAGACAACAATATCAGCTATCTACTATCACTAAACCCAGATCTACATTCTGGAGGCAAGTCACAAATATCTTCAAGAAAAACATCAGGAATTACACACCACTAGCATATCTCCAGTCGTCACCTTGCTCTCTACTCCCTGAGAATCAACCATCAATAATACTTGATCGTTCTCCCTCAAAGACATCCCAACTTGACCAACAGACAAAAGACTCGAATCTGCCTCATCTTCAGATATAAGAATCTACATCAATCATCAAAACAATCTCTAAGCACTTGGCTTAACTCCAAACAATTCACTATACTCACCATCTAAGTTGGAAAGACACTTTTATTCCATCAAACATGATCCCGTCTATTATCAACAAGAGATTAAGGGTGACTAATTTGTCAATTTATCAATAGACAATCGACAATCATGATAGGGCATAAACCATCTTTACCAATCTACAATAACGTCCAACGACACATTGAGCCATCACTCCACACTTGAAGCATCTTGGAGAAGCACAATCTTCTCACCCACTTGTTTCATTCCCAACCTGCAAATGGAAAACAAAATAATCATCGATAGTGTTTTCACACACATGTCGCTGTCACACCCTCATTTTCATCTTTAGCCTTTATACCCTACATTCGCCATATTATACATCGTTCTATTGCATATCGAACATGTGGGTTCATAAGGTATAGATTGGGTCGATTTGTTATTTTCCATTTCAAATGAGATAGATTGCCTATCATGGAATACATGGAAGAAAAGGTTCATCACCTAAGACTTGATCTGAGTTGGAAAGTCTACTCATGTAGATTACTTCAAGAAGAAGTTACTTGAAAAATATTGGGATATTCAAGATAAATATTCCTAATGAACATGAAATGTAAGGCCAAATTCAAGTTTGCTTCATCCAATTTTGTTTCAAATTCTTGGTCACGTGGAGTTCAAATTTTCAAAGCATGAGTCAAGATCACAAGTGCATAATTCAAGACTTTATTTTATATAATGGCATAAGAGAATCCATCATTCAAAGTCCAAGATTCATGAATTCAAGACTAGATTCAAGAATATTACAAAGAGAAATTTCATGACATTTGCAAGAATGTTATTTGTTACAAGATTTCCAACTCTAAGTAATGTTTAGAAACTAATCTATTTCTAATCTTCATTCAAGTCTCTAATCAAATCCATGCTATGGTAATATTCATGCCACACCAAGTTTTCATGTGCTACATTATGCCCACAAACATCCAAAGAAAAATACTTAAGAGTTAACATTGGTATGTTTCAAGATCAAGACCATGTGTGTTCAACCATAGGCAATATGGATGCAATCCAAAACAACCCCATGCAAGAAGTGGCAATATGTATCATGTTACAAAATCATTTTATGTCACAAAACCAAAGTGATAAACTTAGGTTGATGCATCTACACATCAAAAATCAGAATTTGAAAATTCTGTCCAAAAGGTAGTGGTATTGACTACATGAGTATGTCCAAGCATAATCAACCAATGGGTATAAGAATGGATGGCAATGTAGAGTGCTGCAGAAGAAAATACAGCAAAATATGCATAGAAATGGAAAGGAGTGGGGCTGCACTATAAAAGTGGTAATGAGTACCCCCAAATATGGAAAGTCTAAAGGTTGAAACATGTGCAAGAGCTGTTGTTTTGGTACAGCAGAAAAAGTGGGATAAGAAGAGGAGAGGGGCTGCAAAATATATTCATTCATCATTCACTAGACATTGAGAAAAAATATAGAAAGAGAGCAAGAAACCCTAGAGAGAAAACCAGAAAAAAGAGTGAGAAAGAAAACCAGCAAGAATCAAGAGGGTTCCATAGAAATCCATAGAGAAACTTTGAGGAGAATCACCTTCAAAGCATAGAAGGAAGAAGGAATAAAACACACAACCAAACCAGTGGAAGCTTAACAAAGAAGGAGGAAGCTATTGGGTATCCATTTCAAACTTTTTCTCTCTTTATATTTCTGCACTTGCCATTTATTATCATTTGTTAAGTGTGTTTGTGTTGGGTGTATTGTGTGAGGTCCCAAGGGAACCAAGAAACCATTTTTAAGAACCAATAGAAAGGAAAGAAAACCACAAAAGACAGCAAAAAAAAAAGAAATATTGCATTTTTCGCTTCAGGTCGCGGCGCGACCCATGTTCGCGACGCGAACATGCAAAAAACAGAATGACCACTTTTCTCAGTTCGCGGCGCGAACATGAAAAAAATAGAATGTCCATTTTTCTCGGTTCGCAGCGCAAACTGATCGGTTCGCGGCGCAAACTGATCGGTCTGCGGCGCAAACACCCTTCGTGCCGTTTTTTTTGCATGTCTCGATTTTTTTTAGCCGACTAACCCCATATGTTTGTATGATTTTAGTATGTGAATATTGCTATTGTCCCTGTTGACTTTTGATTCCAAAAACCGTTTTCAAAAGCAAACTCTCGATTTTATCGAGCCATTTTTAACCTTGTAAGTCGATTGCCTTGCGCATCGCCATCGACCTTGTCCGTATCGCTTCAAATATATCTTTACAAACAATAAACCTTGATCCAACGTCAAGTAATCCTTTTTCTTATAAAAAACCCAAAATACAATAAATATATGGTTAGGGTTGTACACCATGGATTTTAAGGTGGTGGAGAAGGAATGAGAATGGAATCCTCCTACACTCGTTCTGAATGTTTTGGATACAAGGCGCTCGACTTGGCTATTCGAAACATTCATCTCTATCCAAAGTCCCTTTGTGTAATCCTAATCAAGAACCATTTCTATTCAAAAAAACCTAAAAATAACATCAAATCATCAAACTATTTTTTGCCGTAGGGCATCAATCAAAAACCCTTTTTCAAGGTATAAAATCAATCAACAAACAACTATTTCATAAGCCTCCAAACTACGGAGCTCTGATTCTTCACTTCTTTTAAGTGAGGATACGTAGGCACAAGGGCCACAATCCTTGGCGAGCATTAAAATAAATAAACCAACCCATCTTTTCCTTAAGCAAGCAAACTCTTAATAAAAACACTCATTCACGCTAAACAACCTAGAAGGTTCCCATCGAGTACGATGGATGCGAGGGGGTGCTAACACCTTCCCCTCGCATAACCGACTCCCGAATCCTAAGACTTGGTTGCAATGACCATGCTCCTTTCCCAAAGGTTTTATCGCTATTTCCCTTTCCCTCCTTGGGATAAATAAAATCCGGTGGCGACTCTGTGTCATTTTCCGCGTAGCGACAGTCGCATACTAGGGAACAACATAATTAAACAACTTGGCCAAACGGATCAACCTACTATGATACCACTACGTAACATCCTAATTTTCCCCGCGTAATTATAATTAAAATCAGAGTAAAATAACAACAATCATACAATTAGTATGCCACATCCAACAACGACCTGCTCATATATTTCGACATACAACACATATAGTAATTAAAGAACATAACATAAGTCTGAACTTCAACATTTTGTTAAGAAGCGAAAAACATCAAGATGGAATAGTTAAAATATTCCAACATAATTATAAAAAATGTGGTTATAAGGAAATTATCAACAAAAGAGATCCATATAACAATCTCCATCAAGATAAAATTATCCAACAACGGAGGTATACATAATGTTTCCTCCCAACATAAACAAAACAAGCGTCGAACCCCGGTGTTACATATCAGAGCAGACACCGACTCGACAAAAGTACAAAGAAGAGTAACATCTTCTACTAACATCCACACCTTCACTGCGGATCACCTTCGCGTTACCCACGTGGAGGCAACATTCAAACAGAATGGGTAAGATATCATAATTATATAAAGAAATGCATAATAATAAGTGAGCAACAATTTACTACAAGCACAACATACATTCCAACAACATATTCCACACCACCAACACATCGACATCATACAAATGCAATGCAATGAGACTCAACAACTCGACTCAATGCATGTGGTACCGAAACATGAATTCTCAGGTTCACCGCTCCGATCCCCACATAGGATCGAAGCTTACCAAATGAACTTCTATCCAAAATTGTTACCAAGTAACGCTTCACTAATCCATCACCATAGGAATTAGCTACTCGGACCCAATCCACACAATGGGATTAAGGCTCACCAAAAACTTGTTACCATCACAATAGGTAACTCTTAACTAGTCCATCACCATAGAAACTAGCTACTCGCACCTAGTCCATCACCAAAGAATTGAGGCACACAGACCACCGTTCAACACCATGAATGCATGCAACATATTATTGTCATACCCTAAATTTGTCCTACCCTTTTGTAAATATTTTCGCATTTATCGTTCCATGCCATTTAGACACGTGTCATCTCGCAATTGGTTGATTTTTCAAAAATTTATCTTTTGACCAATCAAAATGTGACATGTGGCTTAAAAGGGCATTTTTGTGTATTTTATTTCTTTTCTTTATTTCATAAACCCTTTTATTTTTTTTTCTTCCTTTTTTTTTAAAAAAAAAAGTATTATTCATAACAATATTTTATGCACTTATATAACTCTTTTATTTGTAAATATCATTTTTTTATTTTTTAGCTTGTTTTACATATACATTTATTAATATCTTTTATTTTATATTTATATTTATTATTCATTTTTTTTAAAAAAATAGTTATTAGTTTAGTTTAAATTAATCTATTCATTTGTTAATATTTATTTATTTGTTTATTATTTAATTATGTTAGTTAGTATTTTAATTATTAATTTATATTGTTAATCTTTGTTCATTATTAATTAATTAACTAATTGCTGAAAAAATGTTAATAAAAAAGAAGAAGCAAGTTAGGAGGGAGGCCCATTTACGGCCCATTAGGTCTGGTGCTGAGGGGGGTCCTTAAAGGGGAGGCCACTCTTAATGGAAACCCTAAGAATGGAGGGAATCTACTGTTCATTGGACCTAAAACGGCCGCCCCAAAATTGAACCCTAATTCACTGTTCGACAACCCTAATACACTGTTCATCATTTTTCCCCAATTCTCGCAAACGCTGTCATCTCCGAACCTTCACCATCATCAAACGTTAACATCTTCCTCTCTCAAATCCGCCATTAAAGGCCACCGATTCGTCGCTTTCCTTCCCATTCGCAACCTTAAAACGACGCCGCGATCCTTTTCTCCCAAAACCCCACAAACGAAATCGCCACCTCCGCCTTCGTCTTCATCATCCTTCTCCACTAACTACATTATTCTGCCAAATCTCACAAGAAACCAACACTCGCCCTTACCGATGATGTTCTAAGTTGAAGTAAGCTTTGAGACGAAGGTTTGTTTGTCTCCACCGCGATTCACTTTGCCAACTCCAACGACATTTCTGCGTCGTAAGTATATTGGTACAGTTCCCATAGTTCTCGCGTTTCAATAACTTCTTTTTTATGGTAGATAGATTTTTGAGTTGCATAGTTGTTTTTTGTTCTTATTTCTGCTGAGAATCATGTTTATCATATTCTTGTGTTTTCATCTCATATCCCATGGCTTGAGTGTACATCATGATTGTTTTTATTGTTATTTCTCTGGTGATTAGTATAGGTGTTGATGGTTAGGAAACCATGTTATCCCAATTGATATCTCTAACCATTGATACATTCGCAAAGGATGTTTTGGTTTGGTTTTTTTTAGTGTACATTATGCAGGTTCCGAATGGAAAAAGGGGCTTGATGAGCGAAGACAAGCTCAACAGCATCTCCCAATGTTCAGTAGCAACATCATTGAGTCTCCGCAGCAACATGTCCTTCTGACCAATGACCATAATGTTTTTCTTCACACTTTTTTGTTTCCCAAGTTGTTAGTTTTGTTACTGATAAATTCACTGCCACAAGATCTGTTTGTGCTATTTGTTAAGAGGAGATTTTTAAACTGGTTGGTTGTATTGCTAACGTTTCTTTTCGACTTACATTGCTGCATATTTTGGATTTTAGTTTACTGCTATGAGTTTGAATCTGAAAGCGGCCTCAGTGCGTCATTGAACTTCGATTCCAACGGCAATTCGAGCTCATTACGGTTTGTTTTCAGCTGAGAAGCCAAGGACTGTTGTTAACTACAAGATTGAAAATAAACAATTTGCAAGCTGAAGAGATCTCTTCAAGCGATTCTGATGGAGATGAGCGAGAATGGGTTATAAGCGATCGTAAAGTCAAGCCAGTTCCGTCTGCGCTACCACTTCATCGGGTGCCCTTATGTTTGCAGCTAGAAAGTACAATTAGATTCAAGTCAGTGGCTCGTATTTGCAAGAGAAGTTAGCACCCCAAGTGGTCACAACCATTGTGTACAATGCCGAAGAAGACGATGTTATGGCGTTGCCGAATTCAGATTGCGCAACAGCAATATGAGGTCGAATGGCATACAACAGCAGGTCCATCGATATAGAGGCAAAGCAGTCGTATCACAATAACTCCAGCACGAAGTTTCGATGACCATAATGCAGCATGACCTTAACTCAACTTTTGACCATCCTTATCGCATTACAGTCACGTTTTGAGACAAAATGGTGACAAGCTTTTGGGGGATGGAAAAGAATGCAAGGAGTATAGGTTGCGAATATGGTCCAAACACCGCAAATCACAGTTGAGCATTATTCAGCAAATAATTCGGCAGCAACACAAAGCAAAACATCTCGTATGATTCTCAACAACTAACGCGACAGAATCTAAAGCGATAACAGCAACGACAAGGTTCAGCGCAATATTTCTGCATCAATAGCAGATTCGCGACTGCACTATAATAGCAAACTCGACGCAGCCGGCATTTGCGATACGTGGCAACTAACGCTTTCAATCACACAAGTTTTCATCGGTAACAGCCTCACATTTGGTAACATTCGTAATTGATTTAGTTATAGATTTGAGTGGGTTCAACAATTGGATTTGTTTTCTGCATAATATTAACTGTCTGTGTTAAGATTGTAGCTTCATGAACTATGAGCTGTTAGACATTTATGATGTTAAACTCTTTAGTTGGGATGTTCTGTTTTCAAACCTATATTGAGTTTATATTGTTTCTGTTTAAATTTGGATTTAGAGTGGTTTTTTTACACAAACTGTGAATGAGCTTCGATTGGTTGCTTTGACTAAAGCGTCTTTTTTCAAAGGGATGTAGTTTGTTGTTATTTGAGCTGAGGCATGCTATTTACATTTGGGAACAAATGGATAGGGTGCTCCGTTGATTTATGCTGGCATTGAGATATTTGTAGCTGAGTGAGATACTGTAGAGTTGTTGTTTGATCTTCATTTTCTCTGTTGATTTTGTTAAGTAATCGTCATGTTCATAAAATAAACTAACTGAAAATTAAAAGAACCATTTTATGCAAAGTATTAACTGGTTTTGGTTGGTCATGTGTTATTGCTTGTTTGTTAAAATTCAAAAGTGTAGTTTTGGGGGTTGGCATGTGAAGCCTTGTGAAATTTGGGGTTGATTAGTAAAGAATTCTCACTCATTTCTAGTTAATTAGCTTGGTGATTAGATACAAATGATTTTTAGATTTTAGTTTCTACTAGCTAGTTAACAATTTATCTCAAATTAATTTAGTATGCATTTTTTTTTCAAATTGGAAGATTTTATTAAATGTACTTATTAATTTTGAACATTTCAAGACGGTATTTTAAACAAAGTCCCAAGTCATTTTGTTTACGATACTTGTTGAGCCCAATGTTTTCTTTTTTCTTTTTCTTATTAAAAAATAAAAAGTCTTTTTATTAAATAGCATGTTTTAAAGGAATTCTCAAATGTTTTCTAAATAAAATCTTAGATTGTTTTCGAACGTATTTTTTAAAATATGACTAATCATTTTTCTTAGATTCAATTTATTTTCAACATTAAAATTATTTTTTCAACCAAGTCATGAAAAATTAAATTCTTGAAGTCTAGCACTTTTTGAATTTTTGGACAAACATTATTGGGGTGTACACCTTAAATAAATATGTCATTCAACTTTTCATTTTAGTACGCGATTTAGAACAAAACAATATCATAGGAATCTAGCATTCTGTGTGATATTTCCGCTGTTCATCCAAATATTTTTCAGATAAAAATGGTGTTATTGGAATCTAGCATTTCGGTAATACCCCGATTATTTAGTTGTGAGGCCGACGTCTCATTTATTAAATAAATGATATTTTCAAATCCAATCTCTCGTTCTCACTTCTCATGGTCACAAATTATTTTCATACCCATTTCATTTCAAATTACTTTCAGCAATAATTCATCGATTAAAACTCCGAAAGAGGGAGATTCTTGAAATCTATCATTTCTTGGATCTTCGAATGAGCAACTCTCGAGACTCGCTCTTGAGTTGTTGTTCATTCAATCTTTTGATTTTCTCACGCTTTCTCAATATCTTTTCTCGATTAAAACTCCGATAGAAAGAGGCGCTCGGAGTCTAGCATTCCTTGTGTCTTCGAGTGAATAACTCTCGAAGCACGCCCTTTGAGCTGTTATTCACTCAACCTCTCGAATTCAAACATTTTCAAACATCCTCCTAAGACGAGTGCTCGCACGCATTCGCAACCTTTGACACTTCGCACACACATTCACAATTCCTCGTGGTCTCGATATTAGGAGCACCCTCAGGGACTAATAACGTTTCTCACAATTCTAACCCTTGACACGTCGTCAAGTCGGTTCCATCTTCGATCAAATCCTCGACACGTCGTCGAGCTACTTCAAAACAGCTTCCTTTTGGCCTCGCATGCCATTTTTCGGTTCGATCCTTTCACAAACATTTTTTAAAAACTTACGAAAGAGAGATATTCTTAGAATCTAGCATTCTCCGAATATTTGAATGGGTAACTCTCGAGGCGCGCCCTTGAGTTGTTATCAGTTCATTCTTCCGATTTTAAAACATCCAACTCTTTATCTTCAATTTATTCAGTCAATTCCCGAAAGAACTGAGTTCTTGGAGTCTCGCATTCCTTGGATTCTTGAGTGACAAGCCCTTGAGACACGCTCTTGGGTTTCTTGTCAGTCATCCTTTCGTCTCCTTCGCAAAACTTTCAACTCATTCAACCTCATCTTTCGTGGTTGTTACCACGAACTACGGAGGCTCTGATTCTTCATTCTAGTCTGAATGTAAGATACGTAGGCACAAGATTGCGATAATCTTGGCGAGCACATTTTCCTCCATCTTTCGTTTCCCCCCATCCTTCCCGTAGTCGAACTACGACGCTCTGATTTCTCATTCTCGTCCGAATGAGCATACGTAGGCACAAGGGCCCCAATCCTTGGCGAGCACCCCATCTTCTGACCATCCATCTCTCCTTTGCGTATTTAACCTTTTAACCTACCAATTCTACCTTTAACAACGAGAAGAAAACAAGTAAACCTAAACAACACTCCCCACAATTACCTTAAGAGGTTCCCGTCGAGTACGACGGACGTGAGGGGTGCTAATACCTTCCCCTCATGTAACCGACTCCCGAACCCGGAACTTGGTTGCGACAACCCTGTTCCTATCCTTTCGTTTTTAAGAGGTTTTCTCGATATTTTCCTCTCCCGTTTATTCGGGAAAAATAAAGTTCGGTGGCGACTCTGTCGAACCGCATTTTCCGCGCCTTTCGCGCGAGGGTCGTATGTTTGAATGAATTTTCGAGGTGCGACAATTATGCATACAACACAACAACATGGACAAAGACATTCACCATGGTCAATGTACCTCTCCACTACTATCCACCATGCACCAAACACCTGCCAAATCATGCAGCAACAACAACATAATGATATAGCAAGCAATAACAATGCATTTGCACACGTTCCACAAAACAACATCAACTCACTATGCATCAAATACATGCCTGCACATTAAATAATTTGAATTCTAGTACATAAAATAATTTTAAGTTAAAGTATATTACACCAGTTTTCCAACGCTTCAATCGACGCATTAATGGACACCTGGAACTAAAGTTATGAATTTTTGAAGTTTTTTACAAAATTTTCGACACACTGATGTAACAAATTACATTAACAATATAACCGGTTACATCAGTCCTAGAAACAGAATATTCAGTTTTCCCACAAGGTAAACCGGTTGCATCACTATAACCTGCCCAAAAACCCCATTTTTTTAATGATGTAACTAATTACATCAGTGAGTTAACCGATTACATGTGATGCAGGATCACTTTTCTGCTACTTTTTGACCCGAAAATCACTTTTTCCCAGTACCTAAACATCTCCAACTCTCACACAATGCACATTCCAGGTTCTAAATTACAACTCCTATTCACATACATCATTAACAACATTGTAACACATCCAATTTATCAATACCACATAAAATAACATATTCCACACAAATTAATTCACACCAACATACATCATCATAATCATACAATTTCTCATCATCCATTTGCACCCAATTTCATCAACAGAACATATTTTCACAATTGGAAGGTTTAGAACATATGAGAGGATTAATTCCTAGCAAACAAATCAATCCCTACCCCTAAACCATTATACAAACCCTTAAATAATCAGAACTTCACCCTTACCTTAGAGTTCTTGCAAAATCTTCTATCTCTTAACAATATCGGTCTCCTTTTCCCTTGAGCCCTAACTTTCTCTTCTCACTTTCTCGTGTTTCACGTTCTGACAATTTTCTATCCCCAAAACCCCTTTTCTTCTTTTATTATTTCTATTATTTACTTCCACCAATAATAATAATAATAATAATAATAATAATAATAATAATAATAATAATAATAATAATAATAATAATAATAATAATAATAATAATAATAATAATAATAATAATAATAATCTATAACTATATATAAAGAGGATACAACTTTTTGGTATGGCCTATTTTTGTTCCTATTTTACCCTTTAAAATTATTTAGAAGTTTTAGAAGTTATACAAATAAAAATTAACTACTCCCCCCATTTTATATTTGAATATTGTACACAAGTTAAATTAATTAGTTATTTGAAGAATTCTTTTTTTTAATTTCTCATTAAAAACTATATTTAAATACACATACCACAAATTCAAATATCCATAATTTTAATTAAAATAATCATAATCTATAACTATCTATAAAAGAAATAGGAAATTTTACTCTTATATTTTTTTATTCCCATTTTAACCTTAAAAATAAATATAGTTTATATAATTTTAAAAATAAAATAAAAATAAATATATGCAATTTTTTCAAAAAGGAAACAATCTAAAGTATATAACTTTGAGTGTTGGTTTTTTTTAAACTATTTTGTTAACTGCAAATTTTTTAAAATTATTATTTATCCTCTAATATTTTATATTTATTTTAATTTTAAAAGTACAAGTTATAAGTAAAAAGTGGATTTAAAATGTTGAGCAATTATCATGATGTATTAAAAATATGACTATAAGTGTCAATTTTTCATGTCAAATTATTATTATTATTATAACTTCTATAATATATTTGTACAATTTAGATATCTACACAGTAATATAGTTATTTTGTTTTATATTTTAATTATTGTCTGGTGAATCCCTATTATAATTAGTTCATATATTGAAATACAAGTATTATAGAAATAAAATAGTCCGCTTGAATAATAAATATAATTAAAGTTTCCTCCTCACGTATAATTATTATCCGTGTTCATATAATCTTAATTAGCAACTTATATAAAATAATTTTGGACACAAAATTATCCGTGTAGAAAAACATATAAGAATTCATTTATTAATAGTAATTTTAAAATAGTAATTCACGATGGGTTATATAAGTACAATATCATAACTATGTCATAATAGATTATTATAGTATACTTTAAAGAAGATTAGTAATTTATATGATACTCTATTAGATGTGTTATATCTTATATAAGTATATTAGGTATTTAATATAATAATCTTTAATATGATTAAACTTCTATAATTATTTGTAAATGTGATTGTTTCAAATTTATTATATAATTTTGATGATATGTTCGGACCTATTAACGTTAAATAATTTTGGTGTAGTTTTTTTACTTCCAATTTTATTTTTAATAAATTGATTCTTTTACACTATTTTTTTTACTGATAGATTAGTAAGTTATTATTCCTCATCTTTAGTAACAAATAATTTATTAATTAAATAAGAAATGATAATAAAAAAGTAGTAGTAACTTCTAAAAATAATTAACTGTTTTATAACTCATTAATCCCACTACTGAATGAAATAGAAACATATAGCAACTTCCGTACTTAATTAAATTAATTAAATAAGAAATAATAATAAAAAAGTAGTAGTAACTTCTAAAAATGATTAACTGCTTTATAACCCACTAATCCCATTATTGAATGATGAAATAGAAGCATATAACAACTTCCATATTCAACTAATATTATTATATTTAATTATATATTTAATTGATTTAATTTTGAAGATTTATAATGTATTTTATTTATGACTAAATTTATCCAAAATATTTTCTTAATAAAACTGAATGATAATGATTATAAAGTTCGTATACTCTAAGTTTTGATAAATTATATACTTAAAAAAGTGAATTATAATTGCCTAAAAGATTCATTGGAGTTCTTAAAACGCAATTTTTAAAAATATGATTAACCAATATTTTATTTTATTTTAAAAATAATTTTTTAAAATAAATTATAAAATAATTTTAAAATATTGAAAAATCTCAGTCAAATCTAAACTGTCTATTACTTTAAATCCAACGATAGAGGATAAGCAGTTTCCTCATTTCCCGCTCAGAATGATATATAAATATCCTTTCATCTTCTACTTTTTCACATTCAAAATGCAAAAGAATAAAAAGTTTCTCAAAATTTCTTACAAAAATGACAAGTTGGGAAAGGGTATTAGGGGGCTCGGAAAGGGAAGAACAAAGAGGCACATGATGATTATGCACGACAATATTTGGGGAATTACAAAGCCATCGATTCGTAGATTGGTTAGGAGAGGAGGTGTCAAGAGGATAAGTGGTTTGATCTATGAAGAAACTATGTTATTTCTTAAGGTTTTCTTGACAAAAATTATTCATGATACTGCTTCATATACTAATCATGCAAGAAGAAAGGTTGTGACTGCCATGGATGTTGTGTATACTCTTAAGAGACAAGGAAGAACTTTATATGGTTTTGGAGGTTGAAGAAGATACTTTTATTTATTTATTTATTATTATGTTATATTTTTATCGTCTAAGTTGTGTAATTTGTATTTCTGTTTCTGCATTTTAAAAAAAGTTTATATCTAAATAATAGTCGGTGATTATACAATGATCACCGTCTAATCTATGTAATTTGTATTTGTATTTTCAAAAATGTTTATTTTCAAGTATTAGTTGGTGATTATGCAATGATAATGACTAAATACTACAATATGTTTTTTCTATTGTATGGTTTATGGACAAAATTACACTATATATGCATTATATTAAATTTATGATGATTTTAGTTAAGTTAAATCTAATTTTTATAATTATAAATAACCTGAATATGAGTAGTTGGTTATTTTTGTTCTTTAACCATCATTAACTTCCATTAAAAAAAAACTTATGGAAAATTTAACACATATAACTCTTCTTTGCATGGTGATTTTTTTCTTGCAATTTTTAAAGAATTTTGAAGAGTGTTTGTTGGTGATCATACATAGAAAATAGATTAATTAATTTTTTCCATTATAGTTTGTTAAAAATGAATTTACACATATGTATGTATTTTAATTGATGACTGATTTTGTTAAGTTACATTTATAATTATTTTGGTGTATTATCCACAAGGTTTTGTCTTATTTAGAAGTCATGCGTAGAAAATATTGTTGTTAGATTTCAAATTATTTTCTTTTCCAAGATGATTTTTCACCATTGACATAGGGATTGTTATTCAACTGTTTTTGAATTAATTTATTGATGGAGATATTATTATTATTAAAATTTAATTGGTATGCACTAAACAATGCAAACTTTAAAAACCGCTCTATTATGCATGTTGTGCCACATATTGATTTTTTTAGGGATAATAAAGAGGATGACATATTACACTATATTATTTTAAAATAACTTATACTTTTGCAAAGTCACACTTGACGTGCACTCACTATATTACATTATATTATTTACTACTAAAATTTACTTCATTTGTTTTGCAGTAAAACAAGAGATATTTTTTATTTCGATTTCATGGTTGACCTTCCTATTAAGCAACAATGTCACTTAATGTCTCTGTTAATGTTTATGTTATTAGTTTAATAAATGTGAAAAACATTTTTTTCCTTATTTTATTTAAATCTTCGTATGATTTTGTACAATCTATAACAATACATAAATACAAAACTTAATTTTGGTGTAATCTATTTTCTTTTTCTTTAATACGGTATTCATAACCATCAAATTATTCCTTTCACATTATTGATTTGCTTGAAAAAAACCGGTTAAATATAGTCATCTCATAATGCGATTTTCTCAATTCAAACAAAATTTAACACACAAATATTACATATTGCAAATAAAACTTAATATGCATCTAAATAAATACAATGTATTTCATCATATAAATATTTGATATTAAAATCAAACTTATAAAAAGACGTTGTTAATATTTTCACGCGTTAGCGCAGTAAAAAAAGCGGACAAACGGGTAAATTGTGGCATTAAGTTACTATTATCATGGGTTTGGAAATGAAAGACATGGAAACAAATGTCGTGCACCTGAAATGGTAGAGTTATGTAGTTTAAGTTTCAACAGTTAAGAATGTTAGAAGCAGTTACAATTTATAAGGAAAATTTAAAAAAAAATATTAGAAAAATGCATTCAATTGCATAAAAAGATTTTAATGTTCAATTCTAATACTATTTAATGCATGCTAACATATCAAAATATATTACCATGTTCACCAAAACAAAGATCACCTTCACTCATGTCCAAAAATTAATCATCAATCTTTTTGATCTTTGCCATGGTTTTATTGTGACATTATCCGCTTATCCAACAAAATGGAAATGCATAAAACTAACCAAAACAGAGATTGACACTGAGTAATTGTGAAAACCGAATGAAAAATGCAGAAGGAGAAAAGATAAAGATTGACCAAGAAAGAAACTGAGTAATTGTGAAAACGGTGAAAATATGTATGATTCTTAAATTAACACTAAAATGGTGAAAATATATATGATTTCCTAAATTAACACTAAAATGGTGAAAATATATATGATTCCTAAATTAACACTAAAATGATGAAAATATATATGATTCTTAAATTATTAGTCACATAAAAATGACAATCTCATCAAAACCTGTAAAGTTAGATCAATGTATTTTTACTCCGATACTAAAATCAAAAGCTACACATTAGAACAAAATAAATGAAAATGCTTCATGATATTGTTTTACATATGTGAGCAGTAATATCAGATGTTAACACGGAAGCCATAAATGATGGTGCATCATGTCGTCCTCAAGGTATGTTCATAAACATTTTTGTGCCAAATAATGTAGCTTATACTCTTTCTTATTGAATTTCATAGTTATGGTGGTCTCGGGTTAGTGCTACAAGGTGTTGTGGAGGATTAATTCGGTATGTTTAAAATAATAGCAGCATTAATACATAGTTAATTCACTAAAGTATTTTTAGTATATATACACTTATCATCCTGATTTTAAGACTGCTTGAGAATATATAAAAACAAATGCATTAATTAATCTTAAATATGATGAAAACTTCATACAAAATATATACACGTTTATTTTTCTATGCTGTGCGCATTAAAAAAAGCGGACAGACGGGCACGGGAGTGCCCGTCTGAACGCTAATAATAATAATAATAATAATAATAATAATAATAATAATAATAATAATAATAATAATAATAATACATATTTATTTAACTAACTGAATTGAATAATACCAATATATATTATCTAATTAATTAATTATTAACTAATATTGCTAATGAATAATACCAATATATATTATCTAACTAATTAATTATTAACTAATATTGCTAATTAGCTCGCTCAACACACCATCCATCTATCCACTATTACTCACAAACCGTCAACACCTAAAATCATATTTTCAAAGACTACCACTGTACCCCAAAGGACTCTCTAATACACTAAAACACCAATCACACAACAAGATCACCAAATATCACATAATTAAGTCACAGAAATAATTTAAATTAAATTGGAACGTTACACAGACTGATAGGTAGTGCTGATGATAAAAAAAAAAAACTTACGTAAACACCATTCGTGCCTTCTGCAAATATTCCACGATTACATTGATACAATTTATTAAATAATATAATTCGAGTACGAATTACTCATGGACTAAGTTGAACTCCACATATATTATCTGTAATTAAATAGACTAACATAAAACTCTAAGAAAAAGTAACATGTTATTGTTATTGGAAATAAACAATTATTTAATAAATATATCAATAAGTAACACATATCTAATCTAATTCTTGAATTACGTCCAACTCCAAATTCAGACGTTTTACAACAGTATTAGCAATTGTATTAGTTGAAGCTGTAGGTCCGAAAGGGTTGATTGGTACTTTTAATTTGTCCCCTTCTCCTTGAAGCATTTGTATTACAGTTTTCATTGTCGGACGATGCAAAGGGTGCCATTGGATACACCAAAGTCCTACCGTTGCCATTTTTTTTGCAATTGTAAAATCACCATCTTCATCGATAGAGATTTGTGTATCTCCTCCTTCAAGCAAATTATGGATCCATTCTGGATACATAATCTGAATATTTTCTTCATCATCAGATTTTTTTGTACTCTTTCTTCCCCCGACCATCTCCAACAATAACATACCGTAACTGTATATATCAGACTTATAAGAGACATCTCCAAAGTTTCGAGAAAAAACTTCAGGTGCCATGTAGCCTAATGTTCCTTTAGCTGCAGTCATAGACACAACACTTTGATTTTTTGAACACATCTTAGCCAAACCAAAATCTGTAATCTTTGGAGTGAAATTTTCATCTAGCATAACATTATGAGGATTGATATCAAAGTGTAGAATTCTTTGTTCACAGCCTTGGTGAAGATACTCAATACCATTTGCTATGCCTAGAGCAATTTGTTGCAACTTATCCCATCCAAGAAAATCATCTTTGTTGTTGGGCAGAGAAATGAAATTATTCAACGAACCCTTTGGAAAAAAGTCATATACTAAAGCACGATAAAATCCATCTGCACAAAAGCCAAGCAAACGAACTACATTGATGTGGTGGATTTTGCCCATGGTTCCCACTTCATTTATGAAGTCATTTCCATCTCCTTCTGCATTATTAAGCATTTTTACGGCAACCTGAATCTGGTTTGACAACTTACCTTTATAAACAATTCCATGAGCCCCTTCACCTAACTTATCTTTAAATTTATTTGTGATTCTTTTTATATCGGCGTAGGAAAATCTAGTTGGCTTTAAAGCTTTGTAGTCCTTCAAAAAGTTTTCAATTCTTGCATAATCTTCGTCTTTCATTTTAAAATAGTGATATATTTGAAAAACTCCACCTATTAAAAGAACAAGTACCGCTGAACAAATAATTACACCTGCAAATTAAACATTTAATATTCTTAAATAATTATCACCAACATATTAAAATAAATTTACCTTGATTTTAATTGACAAGTCCAATTTTTAAACATATAATAGATAACTTATAAGAGGTTAAAAATATTGGTCACAATCACGTAAACAATTTTACAATTTTTATTAATACTAGGTGTTGCAATGATGATTGCAACCGTTACGACGTGAATTAACCCCAATTTTATTTGTTATTTTAATTGGATTTCTTAAAAGATTAATAAAAATTGTTTTTTTACATCATTTTATATTTTTGTATATAGCTAGTTTAATAGTTAGTTTTACCAAATACTCTAAATTAACTCAACTAGCTTGTTTGCTATATAGGAGTGTATATCTTTATTTTTATTACCATTGTATAGGAATGGGAGTTTATGTCATCGACAAGTTTATGTTACTGTTTTAAATATGTTAGTTCAATGGTAAAAACTCATATTCTAATTTAAATGAAAACATGCTTGTCTATTAGTATTAAGTCAACTATAAACTAAACCTCAAAAAAAGAGTGTGAATCGGAAGCAACCTCAAAATAAAACAAATTTAAGTATAGAAGGATAGGTATCTCACCTGCAGAGAATAAAATAATCTTCTTTGTTTTGTGCTTACATTCAAAGCATCCTTTGTCAAAATTTGTTTCCAACCATGAGAGTGAAATTGAGTTTTCTTGTATATTATACAAAGACTCTTGTGTAAGAAAAAGGGGCGGCCAACCTCGTGGAGACAGTTTGGTGCAGGAAAGAAGGTTTAAAAAAACCATATCCCCGTCAAATCCTGCCATATAAATTGGACAATAAACTTTGTCGAGCAGTTCACTATAGTATGTCCCTCGAAAACCTTGTTCTAATGGAGAACAATGAAAGAAACTAATATTGATAAATTTCCCTCCTTTCGAATATATCCGAAAAGGAAAAATTAATGATGAGAAGTTGTGGTGAAAAAAGAGGCGTGGAAGACAATTTTCAGGATCGCTTGCTTTTAATACTCGCGATGTGTGGTCAATTTCATGAACGAGGAGTTTTATAGAAGGTAGTTGAAGAATCATGTTGTTATCATGTGTACATGATATATCGAAAGGACATCCCATGGATGGGAGTGGGATTACAAGAATTAGCAATGTTATTGGTAATATTGTCATCATGAAGGAAGTAATGTTATTGGTAATTTTGTGTATGCTTGAGAGTGAGATATAGGTGTAGTGTAGTGTTTGATTCTTATATACTACTCATTCTAAGGGCCATTACCAAGTCAAGTCAATGTTATATTGCTTTTTTTTTTTAATAATATATACAAATACAAATAGAAATAATGAGAATTTTGTTATAAAAATGTGAGCCAACAATATTTATATCTCATTTACAAATTAACCGAAATTTAACCATGAGCGTATGGAAATCCTTCCCCTATTATGCAGAGACCATGTCACTGGTGGTTGTGCTGCTCCTGCATCATCATCTTCCAACATGTGATGCAATTACTAATAACCAAACACACTGTAAACCTTCTTCATGCGGCAAAATCAGTTACATAAAATATCCATTTCGACTGACGGATGACCCAACAACCTGTGGTGATCCGAGCTATGAGTTGTCCTGCGAAAACAACAGAACAGCATTAACTCTGTTTTCAGGGAAATACTATGTCCAGGAAATCAACTACATAACTTACACAATTCGATTAGTTGATCCTGGAATTGAAGAGAGTGATTGCTCATCCATTCCTCAAAATTTCTTAAGCAATGGCAATTTCACAACTAGATCCTCTGAGGAATGGGGTCCATATGAAATGCATTATCCTATTAAGTACGAAAACATAATATACTTGAATTGTAGTAAAGCAGTGAAGGATGATGCTGGGTATGTGGATACAGCTCCCTGCATCAACCGGGACTCCAAAACCTATCTTTATGTTTTTGCTGCTACCGACAATTGGGATGTGGAGAATGATCCTTCTAACACCTTTTCTGTTGGGAGATTAAAAGATTATTGCCGAGTGAAAGTTGTTGCCTTGTCATCAGCAGGTTTTCCTAATAACATGGTCAGAGAAGATGTACCAAAACGACCCCTTTCCTCATACAAGCAAATTCATGGAATGCTACTCCATGGATTTGAGGTATCGTGGAAACCTAGTCCTTGTAAAGATACTTGCGGCTATCAAGTCACGTGCAACTTCGATCCATTCACCGGAGTTTTTGATTGCCAGAACCCGTCCAATGGTTGCCATTATCCTTTCGGAACTGATGTCAATTGCAGTAAGAAATTCATCTTTTCAATTTCACAAATATTATTTAAATACAGTTTTTAACAATTAAAGAAAACGTTTGAGCTAACCTTTTTTTTCTTTTTTATTCAGCCAACATATCAAAGCAGCTCGTATTAGTGGAAGGTACGAAGTTATTTCTAAATGTTTCATTCTTAAACTTCAAAACTTCAAATGTTTCATAATTATGCTAACTTTACTTTCTTTTATATATATAAAATTGTATATTTTCTATGCTGTTTGTTGATGCAAGGACTATAATTTATTGCAGATATTTTACTTGGCATTGCTAAAGGTAACGTTTTATATTTTTCACATCTATATGCTAATTTTCCGTTATTTTTTCACATTTATTGCAAATAATTACTGAAACATAAGCAGCAACATTAACACTAGCAGACAGCAAGCGATACATCGACTTAACCAAAAACCGAACATATCCATCCTCTACCTGTAGAACCGACAGAACACCCTGTAAAATAACTGAAAGAACACTCCACTGCTTAGTGACTCTTCTGTCAGCTTAGAGTCGATCAAATGTAAGTCCCACATCCAATCTTGATTCTCCCAATAACCCATGTCTTGAATCTTTCCTACCTATATCTAAAGAAGAACCTTCACTAACTTTAGATGAGATATCACCATATCTAAAGGATAGAACACCATGCCAAATACCCTATTTCTCACTTAATATTCTCCACATCCATTTACTAAAACGAGCTTTATTGAAAATTTCACAGTTCTTCAAACCTAAACCTCCTTCCTCCTTATCACAACAAACTTTATTCTAACTTAACCAATTTATCGTCCTCCTCCCCTCGTCATAAGAAAATTTCTTTTAATCTTAATAATCTCCTTAATCATCACTTTAGGGACCTTAAAGAAGAAAAAAACTGAAAGGATAGATTATTGAGAACATCATTCTGTTGAAAAATTAAACTTGATTTGGACCTAAAATATTATTTGAATTTTTGGGCTTAGTTGTTTTGGACTTAGGTAATTTTAATTAATATTTTTAGAAAACTCTTGTAATGTTTGGAGTGTCTAGATATTTCTTAAGGTTGTAGTATTCTCTAGAATACTCTTGGAATTCCTAGAGTTGAGAACTCTCTAGAATTAGTGTGTCTAGAGTTCTCCTTAGAGTACTATAAATAGAGATGTAATTCTACACTTTTGCATCAAGAAAAACACAAAGTTCTCTCTTCCATAAATAATTCTTCTACCTATCAAATTTCTCTTTAAGTCTCTAATATTCCCACACACTTTTCCTAAACACAAAAGGTCTTATTTCCAACAAAGTGGCATTAGAGCTTGAAGGTACTCAAAAGATGGCGAGTGGAGGTTTCCCTTTTCAAATGTCGATGCTCACAAAGAACAACTATGACAATTGGAGTATCAAGATGAAGGCGCTACTAGGAGCTCAAGATGTGTGGGATATCGTTGAGAAAGGCTTTAAGGAGCAAGATGAAGCCTCCTTAAGCCAAGGTGTAAAGGAGACATTAAATGAGTCAAGAAAGAGAGACAAGCAAGCTCTCTTCCTCATTTATCAATCGGTGGATGAAGATACATTTGAGAAGATCTCCAATGCAACGACGACCAAAGAAGCATGGGATAAGCTTCAAACTTGCAACAAAGGAGTGGAGCAAGTGAAAAAGATTCGTCTTCAAACTCTTAGAGGTGAGTTTGAACGTTTATTTATGGAAGAGTCTGAGTCAATTTCTGATTATTTTTCTCGAGTATTGTCCTTAGTCAATCAACTTAAAAGAAATGGTGAAGATGTTGATGAGGTGAAAGTCATGGAAAAAATACTTCGCACTTTAAATCCAAGTTTTGACTTCATTGTTACCAACATTGAAGAAAACAAGGATTTAAACACCATGACTATTGAGCAACTTATGAGTTCCTTACAAGCATACGAAGAAAAACAAAAGAGAAAAACTAAACAAAAGGAGACTATGGAACAACTATTACAATTCAATGCAAAGGAAGCAAACTATGTGAGTTACAAGAGTCAAAGAGGACGAGGTCGTGGCCAAGACCGTGGACGTGGACGTGGACGAGGACATGAAGGAGAAAGAAGAGGAAGTTACAATAACTACTCCAACAACTTCAACAATGGAGAGAGAAGTTGGAATCCACAAGCAACAAGAGGCCGTGGCAATGGAAATTCATGGTCAAGGTGCAACAAGTTACAAATCAAGTGCTTCAATTGCAACAAAATCGGTCACTATGCATCTGAGTGTAGATTCTCAAAGAAGGTTGTGGAGAAAGCTAACTTTGTAGAAGAAAAAGGTGGAGAAGAAGAAACTTTGCTGCTCGCGTGCCAAAACCAATTTGAAGAGAAAAGAAACAAGTGGTACCTCGACACCGGCGCAAGCAACCACATGTGCGGCGATCGAAGCATGTTCATAGAGATCAATGAAGCGACAACTGGAAATGTCTCATTTGGAGATGACTCAAAGATACCGGTCAAAGACAAAGGTAAAATTCTCATACGCTTAAAGAATGGGAGTCATCAATTCATATCCAACGTCTACTATGTTCCTAACATGAAAAATAATATTTTGAGCTTGGGACAATTATTGGAGAAAGGATATGACATTCACTTGAAAGAACATAGTCTTTTCTTAAGAGATTGTGGGCATAAATTGATTGCTAAGGTGCCTATGTCAAAGAATAGAATGTTCCTCTTGAACATTCAAAATGATGTGGCAAAGTGTCTCAAGGCCTGCTATACCGACTCTTCGTGGCTATGGCATCTACGATTTGGACACCTCAACTTCGGTAGTCTAGAATGTTTGTCAAAGAAGGAGATGGTGAAAGGCTTGCCTAGTATAAACCACCCAGACCAACTATGTGAAGGATGTCTAATTGGGAAGCAATTCCGAAAAAGCTTTCCAAAGGAATCAACATCAAGAGCGACAAAACCACTAGAGCTCATACACACTGATGTCTGTGGACCAATCAATCCAAACTCTTTTGGTAAGAATAAATACTTTCTCCTATTTATTGATGATTATTCTAGAAAAACATGGGTTTATTTCTTGAAGGAGAAATCAGAAGTGTTTGAAAACTTTAAGAAGTTCAAAGCCCTTGTGGAGAAAGAAAGTGGTCTTTCTATTAAGGCTATGAGATCTGATCGAGGAGGAGAGTTTACTTCAAATGAGTTCAACAAATATTGTGAAGAGCATGGAATACGCCGCTTACTAACAGTGCCAAGATCGCCACAACAAAATGGAGTAGTGGAGAGAAAGAACCAGACCATACTTAATATGGTGCGAAGCATGCTTAAGAGTAAGAAGATGCCGAAAGAGTTTTGGGCCGAAGCAGTGGCATGTGCGGTTTACTTGACAAACCGTTCTCCAACAAGAAGTGTGCATGAGAAGACACCACAAGAAGCATGGAGTGGAAGGAAGCCAGGTATCTCTCACCTCAAAGTGTTTGGAAGCATTGCATATACCCACGTTCCAGATGAAAGGAGAACAAAGCTCGATGATAAAAGTGAGAAGTATGTATTTGTAGGTTACGACTCAAGCTCCAAAGTGTACAAGCTCTATAATCCAAATAGCAGAAAGATTGTCATAAGTCGTGACGTGGAGTTCGAAGAAGAAGATTGTTGGGGTTGGAATGTTCAAGAAGATAGGTATGATTTTCTTCCTTATTTTGAAGAAGAAGAAGAAGAAGATGAAATGGAACAACCAATGATAGATGAACATATTACACCACCTACCTCACCGACACCAAGGTTGGATGAAACAAGCTCAAGTGAGAGGACACCATAATTAAGGAGCATTGAAGAGCTTTATGAGGTAACCGAAAACCAAAATGACATTAACCTCTTTTGTCTTTTTGGTGATTGCGAACCTCTAAGCTATCAAGAAGCTGTTGAAAATGTAAAATGGAGAGACGCCATGGATGAAGAAATAAAGTCAATCACGAAGAAAGATACGTGGGAAATTACTACACTTCCACAAGGACACAAAGCAATCGGAGTAAGATGGGTGTACAAGGCGAAGAAGAATGCAAAAGGAGACATGGAGAGATACAAAGCAAGACTGGTGGCAAAAGGCTATAGTCAAAGACAAGGAATTGACTATGATGAGGTATTTGCCCCCGTTTCTCGTCTTGAAACTATTAGACTGATCATTTCTTTGGCAGCCCAGAATGAATGGAAGATCTATCAAATGGATGTGAAGTCGGCCTTCTTGAATGGTTTTCTCGAAGAAGAAGTTTATATCGAGCAACCACAAGGATATGAAGTAAAAGGGCAAGAAGAAAAAGTCCTTAAGTTGAAAAAGGCGTTGTACGGACTCAAGCAAGCACCGAGAGCTTGGAATGTTCGAATCGACAAGTACTTTCGAGACAAGAACTTCATCAAGTGTCCATATGAGCATGCACTCTATATTAAAGCGCAAAGTGGAAATATTTTGATCGTGTGCTTATATGTTGATGACTTGATCTTCACTGGGAACAATCTAAGCATGTTCGAAGAGTTCAAGAAAGACATGTCAAATGAATTTGAGATGACAGATATGTGGCTCATGGCATATTATCTTGGCATTGAAGTAAAGCAAGAAGACAAAGGAATTTTTATCACCCAAGAAGGCTATGCAAAAGAAGTCCTTAAGAAGTTCAAGATGGATGATGCTAATCCGGTTGGCACCCCGATGGAATGTGGCAGCAAGTTGAGTAAGCATGAAAGTGGAGAGTTTGTGGATCCAACTCTTTACAAAAGTTTGGTTGGAAGTCTATGTTACTTGACAAGTACAAGGCCGAATATTCTCTATGCTGTAGGAGTTGTAAGTCGTTACATGGAAGCTCCAACAACAACTCACTTCAAGGCGGCAAAGAGAATCCTTCGATATATCAAAGGTACAACAAACTTTGGCTTACACTATTACTCTTCTAACAATCATGAAATTGTTGGCTATAGTGATAGCGATTGGAGTGGAGACGTGGACGATAGAAAGAGCACTACTGGTTTTGTATTCTTTATGGGAGATATTGATTTCACTTGGATGTCAAAGAAACAACCTATCGTCACACTGTCAACTTGTGAAGCTGAATATGTTGCCGCTACATCATGTGTTTGCCATGCAGTTTGGCTAAGGAACTTGTTGAAAGAGTTAAAAATGCCACAAGAAGATCCTATGGAAATATGTGTTGACAATAAATCAACACTTGCTTTGGCAAAGAATCCTGTATTTCATGAAAGAAGTAAACACATCGACACCCGTTACCACTTTATAAGAGAATGCATCGAGAAGAAGGATGTGAGGTTGAAGTATGTGATGTCTCGAGATCAAGCTGCCGACATTTTCACCAAGCCACTCAAGTTGGAAACGTTTATAAAGCTAAGGAGTATGCTTGGAGTCACAAATCAAGTTTAAGGGGGGATGTTGAAAGATTAAACTTGATTTGGGCCTAAAATATTATTTGGATTTTTGGGCTTAGTTGTTTTGGACTTAGGTAATTTTAATTAATATTTCTAGAAAACTCTTGTAATGTTTGGAGTGTCTAGATATTTCTTAAGGTTGTAGTATTCTCTAGAATACTCTTGGAATTCCTAGAGTTGAGAACTCTCTAGAATTAGTGTGTCTAGAGTTCTCCTTAGAGTACTATAAATAGAGATGTAATTCTACACTTTTGCATCAAGAAAAACACAAAGTTCTCTCTTCCATAAATAATTCTTCTACCTATCAAATTTCTCTTTAAGCCTCTAATATTCCCACACACTTTTCCTAAACACAAAAGGTCTTATTTCCAACACATTCATCAACGCCACCCGACAACCAATAGAGAGCTTCGTACACCTCCATAAATAAAATTTCTATGAAATTTATTGAGAATGTGATTCTATGTAGACATTACTTTCGATTGGAATGCCTAAGAACATAAAAGAAAGTTTCCTATCTCGCAAGAAAGAAAACATGTTACCGCCTCCAAAATAATACCTGATCAATTGATACAAAAATTCTTGCTTTTATTGAAATTCATAAATAGCCGCAACACCAACTCGAACCCTTTCAACATTGCTTTGATGTTCTAGATATTTATCTCACGAACCTTCTCCAATTATCATTGTATCGTCGATAAACTAAAGAATTTTGAACTGGATATCTCATTCATACTAAACGAACCAAACTTCCTCTGGATACGACATTGTACATCAAACGCATTAAATCTTCTATCACCAAAAAAAAATAAGAAAGACAACAAAGGGTCACCTCGTCTTAGACCCTTACTCTTCTCAAAATCTTTAGTTGGACTTCCGTTGACCAAAACACCCCTCCATCCACCTTTCTCTGAACCCCATCAATGACACTATCGTAGACCTTTTCAAAATCAATTTTAAATAGCAAGTAATCCTTCTTATATCTCTTTGCATAGTCCACAATCTCATTGATTACTAGAACACCATCTAACATTTTTCTATTTTGGACGAACATGAATTGATTCCTAGAGATCAAAGTAGGAATAACTCTCCTCAATCTAGTAGAAAGAAATTTTCTCATAGTTCTTAATTTTTAGAATTCGATATTTTCCTCACTTTCTTGCGCGTAGGAAAAATCATAAATGATAACCTTCCCGAACAACACGCTTTTGAGGAGGTAGGTCTCCATTATTTGGCTCATCTTTCGTAAAACCATTTGTTACTCCGCTTGAATCTTTTCCAAAGAATTAAGGTTTCTTCCATTGAACTGATACTACTGAAATTGTTATCTGGAATGAAGGAAAAATTTGACCTTTAGAAGGTATCGCTTAATGCATCACTTAAGGGGATATTACGGTTTAGTCACTAACAAAGATACTTTTCCATGTTTTCATATTTTGTTTCTTTATAGGGGAAGTCTTCGACTCACCAAAACCTGAGGGTATGACAGTTATAAAAGGTTTTGTGCTTATGATTTAGAACTCACACTCCATTTTCCTCTAAGGTCTCTACATCAGTACTCCAACAAGGTCACTCTTCTTACTAGTTCCAACATCCTTGACTCCGATGACTTATCAAAAATGGTACAGATAGTGTTGCAATAATACAAAGATCGAACTCACAAGGATTGTATTCGAACAAGATAAGAATTTTGCAATATAACAAGAAACAGTAAATAAAATGCGGGGTTGTAAATTTCAGTGTAAAAAGTAATTAAACGAGTAAAAAATGTCGCTAAAGCGGTCATGTTATGTTGTAGATGTTAGAAATCAGATTTTAACAAAGCTACAAAAGTGAGTGGAGGAATGTTTTTTATACGATTAATCAGTGGCTAATATATAGCCATCTTACAAGCAAAAGGAAATAACTAACTCTACTCTTTACATGCCTACAGAGTAGTAAAATATGTAACAAACCCTATTTCTCCTAAAGAATAGGTCTTATTCAAACAGACTATAAAACAGTAGACTAAAACAAATACTAAAACACTAATATGTGTCCACCTAACATTCCCTCCCTTAAACTAAAACACATGTATTTTAGTTTAACTCCGACGCACTAACCATTCCAAGCATACCACGGAGTTTTTCAAGCTGTTCAAGTTTGAGTGGTTTTGTCATCAAGTCTGCTACTTGCTCCTGTGAGTTGCAGTACTTTAATTCTACAACACCTTCATTCACTAAATCTCTTAAAAAATGAAACCGCACATAAATATGCTTACTTTTTCCGTGAAAAACTGGATTCTTAGCCAACTGAATGGCAGAGTTGCTGTCACATTGAATTATAGTTCCTTCAACCTGCTCCACTCCAATCTTTCTCAAGATTCTCTTTAGCCATATACACTGACAAGCACATAGAGCCGCTGCGATATATTCGGCCTCGGTAGTTGATAAAGTCACTACAGGCTGCTTTTTTGACGACCAGGATACAACTCCAGATCCTATCATGAACACATATCCAGATGTACTTCTTCTATCATCAAGATCACCCGCATAACCACTATCTGTGAATGCCAAGAGTTTTGAACAACCTTCATTCTTTGTGTAGAAAATGCCTAGCTCAGTTGTCCCCTTTAAATACCTCAAAATTCTTTTGGCTGTCAACCAATGTGACATGGTTGGTCTAGACATGTACCTGCTTATGAGACTTACACCATACATTAAGTCAGGACGAGTTATAGTTAAATACATGAGACTTCCAACCATTTGTTTGAACATTGTTGCATCAACTTTAGTTCCTCCTTCATCCTTTGACAACTTTGTTCCCGGTACAATTGGATTTTTCACACTATTTCTATTTTCCATTTCAAATCTTGCTAACACTTCTCGTGCATACCTTCTTTGAAAAATAAAAATACCATTTGAATTTTGCAGCACTTCCATTCCAAGGAAGTGTCTCATTCTTCCTAAGTCGGACATATCAAACTCTATCATCATTGACTTTTTAAATTTCATACACATGCTCACATCACTTCCAGTAAATATTAAGTCATCTACATAAAGGCTAATTATTAAAATTTTACCTCCTTTTGACTTGGTGAACAAAGTATGCTCACTCGAACATTTCTCGAAGCCTTCACGCAGAAAGTAAGCCTCAATTTTGTTGTACCACGCCCTTGGCGCTTGCTTAAGGCCATATAGAGCCTTTTTTAGCTTGTAAAACTTCCCTTCTTCTCCCTTCTTAACAAACCCTTCAGGTTGTTGTACAAATACTTCCTCCTTGAGTTCACCATGAAGGAAAGCGCTCTTTACGTCAAGCTGAAAAACCTCCCAGCCACACTGTACTGCTACTGCAAGTATTGTTCGAATGGTATCGAGCCTTGCCACTGGTACAAATACTTCGGTGTAATCAACTCCATACCGTTGTGCATAACCCTTAGCAACCAATCTCGCTTTATGTTTCTCGACATCCCCATTTTCATTAAGTTTGGTCTTAAAGACCCACCTAACTCCAATAGGCTTGGCATCCTTAGGCAAATCCATCAATTCCCATGTTTGGTTCTTCTCTATAGCTTTCATTTCTGCTTCCATAGCCTCTTTCCACTTCTTGCTTTTGACTGCCTCTGCAAATGAAAAAGGATCATTCTCTGTTACCATCATCATTGCATGCATATCTTCTTCTTCTTCTGAGAAACCTTCTCCTGTTTCATAGTCTGCCATCCATACCGGTTTTGTTCTGACTCTTTCACCCCTCCCTTCATCTGCAACTTCTTGAATGTTTTCTTCATTTTGTGGTGAATAATCGGAAGTAGTATTTCTGCCCATGACCTCCACAATATTATCCTCGCCGACATGCTCTTTTTCACTTTCATTATCATCTTCTAGCACATCCAAATTCAGTTCTTCTTCAGTTCTTCCCCAATTCCAGCCCTCTTCTTCTTCAAATTGAACATTGTTGCTGATGATGATCTTCTTAGTGGTTGGATCATATAATCTATAGGCCTTGGATTCATTGCTAACACCTATGAATACACAATTCTTGCTTTTGGCATCTAACTTGCTCCTCTTTTGGTCTGGAATATGAGCGTGTGCTATGCAACCGAACACCCGGAAATAAGTTGATGTTGGTTTCACTCCACTCCATGCTTCCTCTGGAGTTTTTTCTTTTACCGCTGCGGTCAGGCTCCTATTTTGAACGTGAACACACCAATTTACAGCTTCTGGCCAAAGCACTTTTGGAACTTTCTTATCAGCTAATATTGAACGTACTGCATTCATGATTGTTCTGTTCTTTCGTTCGGCAACTCCGTTCTGTTGTGGAGTGTATGCTGCTGTCAACTGCCTGCTTATACCATGAGCTTTACAAAATTCTCCAAATTCATTTGAGTTAAACTCACCTCCTCTATCTGTTCTCAAACAAGTTATATATGCACCGGCCTCTTTTTCAATAAATGCTTTGAAATTCTTGAATGCACTAAAGGCTTCTGATTTTTCATGAAAAATCATCAATGAAACTTATGATATACCTTTTGTTACTGTTGGAAGCAGGTTTGATAGGCCCACACAAATCAGAATGCACGAGTTGAAGTTTCTTTGAGGCTCTCCAAGAACTTTGTTTTGGAAAGGATCCTCTATGTTGTTTGCCAACCAAACAAGTTTCACATAATTTTTCTGGAACTTTGAGCAGTGGCACACCGTCTATCATTTTCTTGTAGGCAAGTGTTCTTAATCTTGTGTAATTCAAATGGCCAAATCGACGATGCCACAGGTGTGATTCTTTCTCAGAGGAAAGTTTAGCCTGAAGACACATCGAATTTTCTTTTGCTGCCATAGATGCTAACATATAAAACATTCTATTTCCACTCATGTTAGTTTGCATAATTAAACCTCTTTTAGGATGATAAACTTTACAAGTCCCTTGCTGAATTATAATAGCTAAACCCTTCTCCTGAAGTTGGCCTATGCTCAACAAATTACTTTTCAACTCAGGTATGTAAAAAACATTTGAGATTACCTGAATAATACCGTTCACTTGAAGTCGTACACTCCCTTTAGCTACCACTACCATTCTAGTGTCATTCCCAAGCTTCACAGTTTGTTTAAATCCTTCCTCTAGCTCCGAGAACCATTCTTTATTTCCGGTCATGTGATTCGAACATCCAGAGTCAAGAAACCAAGCTTCTTCTATTTTGGTTTGATCAGCATCAACATAAGACATCAGCAGAACCTCTTCTCCTTCTTCTACATATTCACCGTAGTTAGCCCGTTTCTTCCAATCAGGACACTCATATTGAAAGTGTCCCAACTGATGACATTTGAAACATTCTACAGTGGCTTTATTCATAGATGACCTCCCTCTTCCTCTACTTCGACCCCCTCGGAATGAGCCTCTGCCCCGTCATGGCTTGTCGTCATAAGAAATTTTTAATGCTTGTTCTTCCTCCTGATTCCCATGCATTCTTTGCTCTTGAACAAGTAAAATTCCATGGAGCTCATCAACAGTCATAGTATCTATGCAATTTGACTCCTCAATTGAACATACAACATAATTGAACTTGGGAGTCAAAGATCTCAAAATCTTACCCACCAGTGTGCTTTGCTTCATATCTTCTCCATTCACTTTCATTTTATTTATCACCATGAGGGTTCGTGAAATGAAGCTATCGATCCTTTCTCCTTCTTTCATAACCAGCATTTCAAACTCCTTCCTCAATGCCTGCAGCTGCGCTCTCTTTACTTTGGTTGATCCCTGGTACTTCTGCTTCATCGAATCCTATATCGCCTTTGATGTTCTTTTGTCAAGAATGGTTTCCATGATCTCTCTGTCAATCTCTTGAAAGAGATAGTTCTTAACTTTCAGATCTTTGAGTTTTGTTTCTTCGA
Source organism: Lathyrus sativus (assembly GCA_963859935.3). NCBI lineage: Eukaryota > Viridiplantae > Streptophyta > Magnoliopsida > Fabales > Fabaceae > Lathyrus > Lathyrus sativus. Next base: position 31,586,497 of record OZ012740.1, on the reverse strand, counting down.
CACTTTTCCTTTGAGCCTCACTTGCCACCGAAGTCCCGATTGCTGGTGCTGGAATACCTTCATCCACCAGGTTCCACATCTCTTTGCTCCTCAAGAAATTCTCCATCAACATCGACCAATGATCGTAATGGTCGTCAAATCTTGGAGTCACAAATTTCTCAGAGGTTGTCATGCTTCACTCACTCTCACACTCCTACAGCCCCTTTCGAAAGCTCTTGATACCAAATGTTAGAAATCAGATTTTAACAAAGCTACAAAAGTGAGTGGAGGAATTTTTATTCGATTAATCAGTGGCTAATATATAGCCATCTTACAAGCAAAAGGAAATAACTAACTCTACTCTTTACATGCCTACAGAGTAGTAAAATAAGTAACAAACCCTATTTCTCCTAAAGAATAGGTCTTATTCAAACAGACTATAAAACAGTAGACTAAAACAAATACTAAAACACTAATACGTGTCCACCTAACAGTAGAATCCCCTATTTCTCTATTGTTGATATTTTAATGCCCTGTAAGAATGATCTAATCACTATAACCCACGACGAATTAACTAGACCGTTATAGTTGATCCCTTATGAAATAATTCACTAACCACTACTCGGAGTTTCCTATCCCTAGTCTGTCAGCGTAAGCATGGTTAGGAGATGTATAGAACGTTAACTCCCTATGGCAATAATCGAGGTCTTCTATCCCTATTCGACTAGTGTAAATAGAATAGTTTCCTTAGGTCCAACACATAGGATAAAGGTCAGTAATCCCTATATGTCCAATATCAAATTAACAGAGTATCTCAAATAAAAAGCATTAAGATTTAGAAACAACCGAATAGAATTATAGATCAATAGTTTCATACAATGATCAAATCAACATAGAATCAAACAATATAGAAATAGGTTCATCATAACACAACCTAACCTAGGATAATTTAGCTACTCATACTGCAATTAAAATACCACAATTGACAGATGAAATAACATACGAAGTCTCTGGAAGAGATTGCCTCCAATGGCTTCAAATGCCCTCAAAGTCACCATTTATGCTCTCAAACTCATGCTTCAGTCTCCAAAATTTGTAACCCTTGACAGACTATTGAAAACCCCCTTAAAAAGCACTCAAAACGCGTTAGAAAAAGCAAGCGCCCATCGCGCACATTATATAAGCATTGCACGCGTGATGCGACTCTTCCATCTCTATCACGCACGCGATAGCACGCGATGACGTGCGTGATTATTCTAGTAGCTGCTTAAATGTTAATCCTTTTTCACCAAAATTTTCACTAAGTCTCATTCTTTCATGCTTGGCTATTTTTCACTCATTCTTGGATCTTTCTTTCTCATTTTGGCTTATCTTTTGCTTGTTTCCCCTGAATTTTTGCCTAATTAGATGTAATGATGGACTGTCATCAGGCTCTCTTTGCTTTGGATTTATCAAGGAAGGCTTTCCTTTATGCTAATGACACATGTGCCATTCTTTATGTGTGAGCAAAACCTAAAAATTAATCAAACATAATAATAACAAAAACCGATATTGAAATCATAAAATAAACTTACGTATGAAAGCTTCGAGTCCCACATGGTCGCCATTCACTTTCGTTAGATCCCTAACATTTATCATTTACTTTTTTTTCTCAAACTCTCTGTCATATTCAAAGCCAAAGATTCACACGTGATCCCTATCCAATAAAACTGAAACTAATAGCCTCCCTCTTTATCTAAAATAGCCTTTATGCAATTGTTATTGCCATGCAATGAAAAAAAAATCTTCCTCTTCAAATTATTGTAGTTCGAGCATTATAAGGAGAACAACCCCTATTTAGAAAGGGTTTAATGGATATCCAGTTCTCTTTGTTAGCCTTATTATCACATAGAAGAACAAGAACAAAAAAAAAAGAACAAGAAGAACAAAAAGAAAAACACACCTCCAATAGGAGTAATCACTAGATCATGACACATAATTTTGAACCCCGACTACTAGGATGAGGTTGGGAGGGACGATGTTGATTGCCTTCAGACATCTGACTCAATGGGGTGAAGTCTCATTTATCTTTGTGTTTAAGATAACACATGCATACATGGAAAATGAATTTCTTATCACTCCATGAGGTTGCCTCATTCATACCTTCTAGGTGTCCACGCAAGGTTCCAAAATGACATCCTCCTTATTAGCAATAGTTGAGATTGCTAGCACTTCACAAAAGTCTTTCTCCTTTGATTAGACGATGAACACAAAGTCAAAAATCAACACTTCGTCCAAGAAATAATCAATGATTCACTACTACAAATAAGTAATATTACCTCGTTTAGTAAAGTGATTCACCTCAGTTATGTAGGTAAAGTAAAGAAGTGTGACATGGAAAATGTGTCACTTTTCCGCTTAATTATTTTTTCATCCTAGGGGAAATATGCAAATGATCATAGTTTTCATCCTTAGAAATAACATTTTTCCTTTTCAACCGCACCCCACATTTCCCCTCGGTATTATTTCTTATCCGAGGGAATAAATTGAGACATTTTACCTCAGTTTTTATTTACAACCGATGGTAAATCCAATTTTTTTTATTATATTTGAATATAAAAAAATCATTTTAACTTGTAGTTTTTTGAAATAGAATCGAATCTAAGTTATTTTGAGATGGAACATAATGATTATTTTGAAACATAACACAAGTTAATCATAATGGATAACACAAAGTGAAATATATGGATAACACAAAGTTAAACAAAACAGAATGGATAAAACAAAGTGAAAATTCTTGAACATAAGAGAATATAACATAATGGACAAAACCCAAAGTAAACATTCTCGAGTGAACATCCTAAAGTCTTCATCTATGAATGACACCCGACCATTAAACATATATAATTTGAACGACATATGTGACCAATTAGGATAGCACAACAATAACAACAACAACAACATTAAACCTTCAATAACAACAACATTAATTTTAAAATTCGTGATTTATTTTATCCTTTTCTCGATTACGAACGTACTAGTAATTTTGTTTGAGTAAAATATATTGGAAATAATATAAGAAAAAATAAAATTTGAAAATTAAAAGAGTAGGGTTAGAGAGATTACACCGGAGATATATACAGGTTTGACCGAACGTTGACCTATTCTTGTCCCTAAGAAGTCTTCTTGAGATTTTAACAATAAATTTTGTGAGCTTTTATTGATTATCCCCACAAACCTTTAAATAAGTTTATCTTGAGATTTTCACAAGCATATCACCAACCACTAATAAGTTTTACCACATGCTAAATTAGAACCTTCTTAGAGATTTTCAGGCTGATCTCAATAACAAAAAATCAGAATTTTTTCTGACAAAGCTCAATAAACTACAACAAAGATTTTATGATTGATTAATCTCACGAATCAAGATCAATCTTATCAAGGGTAATCCACTCCCAAGAATTTAACAAACAACACAATCACTTATAAAAGTTCTTCCTCACAAGTAAATCTTCACTTACAAGCACTAATTATTAAGTATTCGAAATATTGTTTTAGGGAGAAAAAATAAATTTGATAAATTTCAAATGAATAGTAAAATATTGAAAAATGGTGTGATGTGAGCCTCCTGTATATAGTAGTTGGAAAATACAAACATAGAAATGATCCATGAGTTAAATTAATGAGAAAAAACGATTGGCAGAAAGCTTCAATCGATTTGCTAACTCATTTCTAATCGATTAATGAGCCCAAAATGAAAATATTTATTAATGTGGTGTCATAAGTTATTTATTAATCGATTAGCCATTCTCCAATAGATTGGCTAAATGCTCCAATCAATTGGTTGAACCAGAAAAATTTCCCCAATCGATTTGTACCATTCAACAAATGGATTAGTTAGTTAAAAATCAATTTGAAAAAGGTTTGGACAACTTTTTAATCACTTGCCTTGACTTAGAAAGTGATTTCCCTACAAAAACATTTGAGAAGAAATTTTTAGGTGTATGTGTGATTTTTCTTAGTACTTTTAACCTAGTCCTTTACTTTTAGAATACTCTGATCATTCAGACAGACATGACCTGACGAGTTTTCACACTTCATTTGAGGCTTTAAGATTCTTTACTAGATTGCTTTTGATCATATATAAGAACTTTGATCTTGAGTCTCCTTTTAAAAGTTGTCTTTTTATTTAGTACACCATCATCAAGATTGAAAGTTGTCTTTGACTATTGTTGTCACCATCAAAACATTAAATGAATCTTTTGGAGAATTCATATCTGCAAGCACATAATCCACAACATATTCATGATAAAAACACGTTGTGATGAACTCAAATCTTTATTAAATATAGATGGTGAGTCACTGTACAATTCTAAAACAATAACCAAAATTACAAACAAAATGACAACACAATAAATCGAGTTACAATAAATCGAAAATATTACAAAGCATCAAAAAAAACATATGAAAATGAATGAGAATAACACTATTACTGGCATCACAATTTTTCAATTACGAACTCACTAATAAGGTATTATCACCCTCCATTATATAAGGCATTATCACCCTCCATCGTGCTACCACAACTCCGACCAAGGACCTAAGTCTACTCTTGATCAAATATAAATTTTGTATTAATTGTTGGTTCTTCATGTAATCATCACAGGAGTACTACAAATATTTGGAATAACAAAAAACTCAAGTTCAAATCCAGAAAATATAGATTCTAAAATTTCCATCGAGTTAGGAAGAGTGACAGGAAGATATATTTTGCCATTCTTGGCTCCAAGATTTGTATTGGGTGTTATAATTTTCTCTATACTTTTGGTATATACGTATCGGAAAAGTCATATATCAATCTATGAAAATATTGAAGTTTTTCTTCGAAGGAGTACCTTAATGCCAATTAGGTATTCATACAAAGAAATAAAAAATATGACAAGAAATTTCAAAGACAAGTTGGGTGAAGGAGGATTTGGTGCTGTATATAAAGGAAAGCTTCGCAGTGGACCATTTGCAGCCATAAAGATGTTGGGAAAATCAAAAGGTAATGGACAAGATTTTATCAACGAAGTCGCAACCATAGGAAGAATACATCACACCAATGTGGTTCGACTTATTGGATTTTGTGTGGAAAGATCAAAACGAGCTCTTGTTTATGAATTCATGCCCAATGGTTCTCTTGATAAATACATTTCTTCTACAGAGAATGTTATCACTCTAACTTATAAACAAATGTTTGACATATCTCTTGGAGTGGCCCGTGGGATTGCTTATTTACATCAAGGATGTGACATGCAAATTTTGCATTTTGACATCAAGCCACATAACATCCTTCTGGACGAGAATTTTATCCCCAAAGTTTCAGACTTCGGCCTTGCGAAACTTTATCCTAATGACATTAGCATTGTCACTTTGACTGCAGCAAGAGGTACAATTGGTTATATGGCTCCTGAATTATTTTATCAAAATATTGGAGGAGTATCCTACAAGGCTGATGTATATAGCTTTGGAATGCTTTTGATGGAAATGGCAAGTAAGAGAAGAAATTTAAATCCACATGCAGAACATTCAAGCCAGCTTTTCTTTCCTTTTTGGGTCTACAACCAATTGGTTGAAGAAAAAGACATTGAAATGGACGAAATTACAAATGAAGAAATGATTAACGTGAAAAAGATGTTCATAACTGCGTTGTGGTGTATACAATTAAAACCAAGTGATCGTCCTCCAATGGATAAAGTAATTGAGATGCTAGAAGGGAATATTGACAACATTGAAATTCCTCCAAAACCTTCTCTATATCCAAATGAAATGATTCAGAAAGATCTCGAAGTAACCTCTGATGAATTTGAGTCAAATGCTGTTACTGATTGAGTCAGATGTTGTTACTGACTTTGTTAGTTTCTAATGGAAACTAGCACATAGACTTTATATAATGTATTATACTTAACAACTGTTGCTAGTTTGTTTTCAATGTTATATTTATGTTTGCGTCTCCGGTATGTATTGATTAGTATAATTGCATTTAGCTAGGATATTAAATTTGCATATTAATTAAATGCTTGAAGTATGACATGAAAGATAAACATTTCATTTTACCATTATTTGCACTTCTACAAAGACTTTTAAGGTAATTCAAAATTGACTTTTTACATTGGTTTTTTTATTTGATGTAAAATGTGGACCCGTTTCATATATGTAGTAGTTACAATGGAAGCCAATTTCAATGCATGCCAAGGTTATTTTGTGGGTATCTTTGAAAAATAATAAGTAGAAAACAAATCTTTTGTCTTTTAGAACTGTCAAGATGTTGGGGATCAAAAATATTGGAGCCACATATCAACAAAAATTGAAAGTGTAAAACAGTGCTATTAAACATCCCTTTCTCCCATTTTCTATGTTTGTCATGAGATTAATAGCGCTTAAAAGTGTAAAACAGTGCTATTAAACATCCCTTTCTACGTAATGTATCTTGCAGCTATTCACCAAATTGATTTTTTTATGGATTCTAAAATCCAAAATTATGGGGAAGAAATATGCATGGAGAAAAAAGACAATAATCATTGGAGTACCCACAAAAGCAAAAGTTTCTTTAATCCACTCCATAAGTGTTTTAATGAAAAAAGGAAATATCTGTCATCTAATAGACTCATGAGGGAACATTCATACACCACCTAGGATTGAAAGCCTTCTCCAAGAAGATCTTAAGAGCATATAATGTTACTAATATGAAATATGATACTGAAGAGATTTGAAAAGTGATACAAGTGATATAAACATGGAGACATTAACATAACACCGCCTAACACCATGACCTCTTACACTTCTCTTTGGCCTTTTACATGGCATAGGATGAATTATCTCAACTTATTTGAAGGCCCTATGTCATGTAGAATACTTAGGTATTTCCATATATTATTTTATCGTATGGGATTTAAATCAAAGAATTGTTCAAAGTTACAACAAAAAAATCCTCTAATTGTTCTAAAGAAACATGATGGGTTCATTAGTTGGGTAGAATCAAGAAATCAAATTTCCTGAAATCATTGTGTAAAGCAATACCGAATTATCAAAGTCATGACGTAAGGGAATCATACACATATCTGTGTCGAGGTAGCTTTTTTGAATTTCTCCTTCTTCGTGAGTTTGATGGTTGTTGGGGACTCTAGAGCATGTTTTCAATTTTGAAGGAAAATGGCATGTTAGAGTCATTTCGAAATTAGCTAATGTACAAATGGGAAAAGACTTTCCTTTTTCTGTTGGGGTTCTTCTTCTTTTTTTGCTTCACCAGCATTTGAGGGGCCTTTGACATTAGCTTCACTCAATGTTTTAGTTTCACCTACAACAAAAACATATGAGAAGTCTAAAGTATGAATGAAAATAATTTTAATAATTGGTTAGTATGTACCTGCTTTTTTTTCCGGGGTTCTCTTGCCAGTTGGAAAAGGCAATTGACAACCTATTGTGGAAGTTTTCCTCAGAGAAGTTTCCTTCGAAATGGTTTGACCACCAGTTATTAAACTCCGCAGTTGAGTAAAAGGAGGTTTGGGAATGAAATGTAGGAAGTTCAAGGACTTGTTGTCGGGTGAACGACAAGCAATCTCTGTACCATAAATTATAAAACTTCCTCTCCAACCAGCAGATGTCGTTCTCCAAGTATAAAGTGACTTTGGCAACATTTGGCTGAAACCAAATTGCCTTGCCACAAGTTTGGGTTGGTAGCCGATGAATCTAAAGCCAACAACTCCCATCTCGATTCAAGTGGGGAGGTGCGTAGGAGTTAAAAAGGCATTTCAAACAGAGTTCGACATTGCAGCAGCTGAGGAAGTTATGCCAGGAAACCTGTTTCCAAACCAGGTTAGGCCATATCCATTAAAGAGGCCATGGTTGAGATGAAGATTTTTGATTCGAGGAACAAATTAATGCACTTCACGAAAGTTATTTCTAAAGGAGTATCATATAAGATAGTTAGGGCAAGTCTAGTGCCTTCGATGCTCTTGCATTCATTCTCTTCCATCAAAGCTTGTATAAGCCATAAGGGACCAGAAAGAAGATATGTATAACTTTGGTTTGAATGTGGCATTCAACCAAAGTTGTAGAAGCCATAATGGACTAGAAAGAAGATATGTTTCGTTGGTTTCAGGGAGGTGTTTCAGTTTGTAGGAAGTGTTTCCAGTTGGTTAATATAAAATGGCTAAAAGTAATTTATCCAGAGAGATCATTCAACCCCCATGGAGTTGGATTGCTAAAGGGACATAATTTTTGGCTATATATAAATAGCTTGAGAAAAAGAAATAATAAGAAAGCCAGAAAGTCAAGAAGGTAATATGCTCTTGGTCGTAAACTTCTTCAGTGTTTTTCTTATGGTGGTCGGTGATGTAATTTTTGAAGCGACATCGTTCGAAAACGAACTCATTCACATTTTCTATTATGGGGGTGAAGGTTTCACCTGTAGGCCAAAGTCCCGTGATAGCTTCTACGTCAAACAGATTCGGTGTACGCATTCCACAGGGGAATTGAAATGTGTCGGTCGAACCTTCCCAAAAGAATATCGACGCAAGTAATATGGAAGGGTTAATACTTAGGGCCAGTTCTAGATATTTGGATTACGTCAAAAATACCTAGGTCTTCCCATTGTTTTTTCTTATTATTTTGGACCTTATCGAGCCAGGCGATGTAGTTCTTATTTTGGAACGGAAGTGCTCATCAGAAAACATATGTAAGAGTTTCTATGAAGGATAGGTCAAGAGTGTTCTTCTGATGCAGAAGGCATGGCGAAAGGTTAGCATGGGAAGAAGTTCTTCACCTTCCCAAGGTGAGACTTAACCATCAAAAATGGTCCTAAGAATTCCAAGAGTTTATCAGAAAGGGAGAAGGGAATGAGTGCCTATTTCGCCTAAATGGTGATTTTATCTTTGGCCAATGGTGGTTCAGGTACAAAATTTCTCCCTTTGTCATCTTATGATGTCGGAATCACGAATGCCAAAGGATTTTTGCTGGTGTCTGTTTTGAGGGTTGAAGTGGAAGTTGCCATTTTTAAGTCTTGAGAAGCTTGGTACGAGATAAGTTTTCTTTCTATGTGTAAAATTGTTAAGCGTGAGTGAAGAAGATTGAAAGAGTGTATGAAAGGAGTATTTATAGAAGTGAAAGAGTTGATAGAAGTTGAGAAGTTGGTAAAATCATGCAAACATATAATCTCTTATGAAATAGGAGTAATGATGCAATTTTTTAAGAAATCTTGTCGAAGTGAAAATGTGCATTAAATTTGTAATGATGACACTGGCGTCAGCGAAAGGATTTGAAAAGTGTCGAAAACAATTTCACAAATGTCACTTTTCTCCTTTTTGATTAAAAGGAAAGTTGAAACATGGCATTTTGGGGGACAATTTGATAACTCAAATTTTTAACACAAACTTTAATTGTCAAGATTTAATAATTGAAGATTGTTTAATGACTTAGGTTTTTAATTTAAGTAGATATGGCCATTCTCTTATATTCTGGTCAGGTAATTTTGGATTTGTTTATTTGGGTAATCATAAATCATGTACTATCACTTGAATGAGACAAATTAAGATTGTCATGGGTGATGTTAGTGTGCGAGCATTGATTGATTGATTATATATATATATATATATATATATATATATATATATATATATATATATATATATATATATATATATATATATATATATATATATATATATATATATATATATATATATATATATATATATATATATATATATATATATATATATATGTGTGTGTGTGTGTGGGTGTGTGTGTGTGTGTGTGTGTGTGTGTGTGTGTGTGTGTGTGTGTGTGTGTGTGTGTGTGTGTGTGTATGTGTGTGTCGCTACGCGAAAAATGACACAGAGTCGCCACCGGATTTTATTTATCCCAAGGAGGGAAAGGGAAATAGCGATAAAACCTTTAGGGAAAAGAGCATGGTCATCGCAACCAAGTCTTAGGGTTCGGGAGTCGGTTATATGAGAGGAAGGTATTAGCACCCATCGCATCCATCGTACTCGATGGGAACCTTCTAGGTTGTTTCGCTTGAATAGGTGTTTTTATTAAAAGTTTGTTTGCTTAAAAGAAAAGAGGGGTTGGTTTTTTATCATAGTGCTCGCCAAGGATTGGGGCCCTTGTGCTTACGTATATTCACTTGTAAGAAGTGAAGAATCAGAGCATTCGTAGTTCACGAGACTACGGTGAAAGATGGGAAGTTTAGGTGGACAATGCTAACGTGCGCATTCTAGCAGTTAGGTGTATTGCAGCTCGCTCGTGGAGACTTAGTCGTTACCTGTTTGCGGTAGAACGACGTAACATGTCCTTTTTTGGATGATGAGGAATGGAAGACTAAAGGTGGAAAAGAAAGAAGAGTGCTCGCTAGGATCATCACAATCCTATGCCTACGTATTCTCAACATATATGAGAAATCAGAGCAGCCGTAGTTCGGCCACTTGAGAAATGATTTTTTGTTGGTTGTTTTTATACCTTTAAAAAGGGTTTTCGGATTGATGCCCTAAGGCGAAAAGAAGTTTGATGAGTTGATGTTATTTTTAGGTTTTTGAGAAAATATTGTTTTTATTAGGATTACACAAAAGACTTTGGATAGAGATGAATGTTTCGAATAGCCAAGTCGAGCGCCTTGTATTCAAAACATTCGGAACGAGTGTAGGAGGGTTCCATTCTCATTCCTTCTCCACAACCTTAAAGTCCATGGTGTATAAACCTAATCACATATTTATTGTATTTTTATGAGAAAAAGAACCTCTTGATGTTGGATCAAGGGTTTTATTGTTGGTAAAAATATTTTAAGTGACGCGAACAAGGTCGATGGCGATGCACAACGCAATCGTCTTACAAGGTTGAAAATAGCTCGATAAACCCTAAAACGAATCGCAATTTCCTACTAATGTAAAGTGTTTTTAAAATAATAATTTTAGAATTCTTTGAGCATTATGTGAAAATGCACATTAATATGATAATTTAGAAAAAAGAATCACCCAAAAAGGATTTAAGATGAAAGAGTTTTGGAATTTTGAGTTTTGATGACAATTAAAATAAAATCAAATAAAACCAATTATTAAAAAGAAAGAAATGCCTTCCCCAAGGCTTGAACCCAAGACCTTGGGGTCATAGGCTTAAAACAATACCAACTCAACCATTATGCGCGTCTGAAATGAGATGGAAAAAAGAAAGAAAAATATTAAAATGGTGAAAAATCATGAAAAATAGGCAAAAATGCCCTCACGAACCTAGGATCTCACGCATGGTAAGTACTTAAGGCAAGGCAAGCAACCACTGGGGTGGCGATACATCCATTGTATCAAGCCACCCCATGTGTACATATACCAAAACGCGCGCATGGCTGGGCAAGCCTCATGGCAAAACAAGGTGAAAAATCATGTAAACGATTCCATCCTAACTTCTTCAAATTTTGATCATTTTTAGTGAAACAAAAGTCTAACTTGCTTGTTTTTTCAAGAGGAATAAGATGGTGCCATTCATTTTTTGAGAAAGTGCACACAAAATAAAATTCAAATGATCAAGTAAATGGGATGTCTTGAGGTGCATTTTGAATTTAAGTGATCAAAACAGATGCTCTTGGAGATATGTAAAAGTCTGAGCATGTTTGAAATGTGATATTGAGTGAGTTCTAACAGAAGATTTGGTTCAAAAAGCAACAGAGTAAGAAATGGCAGGTGAGTTGCAAATGATGAAAATTGAAGTTTTGTGTTCCATCAGTTTTTAAACAACATTCATGACATCAACTGCCATCACTCCAAAATGGTATAGGCTGCAAGTCTCACACCACATTTGTAAACTTGAAAACTAATGACAGTCACCAAACCAACCTAAACTTCAACAACAGCAGATCAATCATATGTTTAAAACCAAAACCTAGCCTGAGTTCAAACCAACAGACAACACAAACTCAAGCAAGCCAAGAAATCCTACTGAGTACTCTTATCTCTCAAGCATTTATCAAATCAGTTATCCCTTAAGCCTCTCAATTATGAATTGACAGGTCCAACACAATAGTTAAAAGAAAGAACCCCTAATGACAATAGAGGTTAATTAAAACCTAAGACCAAGGACTGGCAGCATGCCAATGCATCAATCTAAACATTATTGGCTTTACAACAGTAGAAGCAGAAGTCTCACAATTCAACTATCTCAGCCAACATGTGAGTTGGTTCTAAGTGAATTCTAAAAGATTAAAATGTCAGCCTGATGGGAAACCAAGTTGATGATCCTCCCAACAATGTGGGCAGTAGATACAAAACCAAATCACAATCACACTAAGGCAAACAAGGTCTGAATCTCTAACTTGTCATGAACTCCAAATGGTAACAACTCTTAAACAAAAAACACATCAGCAGGGAGAGCTCATTGAGTCTCTAATCCAAACTCCACCACAAACCACATAGGCCAAGAGATCCCTCTGATTCATATCTAGCCTACCTAGAACAAAACCCTCACAAATGCTCAGCAGGCCTGAGACACTCACAAGATCATGCCAACTGCACTAAATCAGTCCATACCCCTCCATCATAAAGGCAAGCTTGTAAGCCCTCCAACAGTATGCAATGAAACACGAAAGCATTTTCTAAACACCAATCAATCTAAAAAAGCAGCCCCTAATGCATTGCTTTAAAAATGACAGTAGCACCTTATGTAATCAAAGCATCAGATTCTAATGCAAGATCAATTCATAATAGCATGAGTAATATAGGTTGAGCAAATTCAAATCATAACAGCCCTACCAACATGGCTGTGAGTTTAAAAATATAATAATGTTCAAGATTCCCAAATCAAACTCAAGACCAATCAAAATCCACACATACCAAAGTAATGAAGAATCTCAAAACAGCTCTTGGAAATGGTTTGACAGAATCAAAACAAATTAAGAACAAGTTGACCAGCCATACACCAAATGCTTTAACAACACCTACATATTATGAATAGAATGTGTTGCATACTAGAAAATCTTGGTACAAATGTGGATCTTAACATGACAGTGCCTCTATCCTTATCATACATTCAACAACATACACACCAAGCTAAAAGACATTCCAATTGCAGCCATATATGGTTCACATATTTTTGACAGCATAATTGACAAACTAACTCAACATGGCAAATGCATAAACATATTCACCAAAAATCAATCAACACATGATGCATAATGATAAGGAGGTTCAAAACTACATACCTCTTGTAGTCTAGCTGCAAAAGATCAATAATTCCTTCCCTTTGCACCAGCTAGTGGAGTTACTTCCTCTTGAAGAAAGAATACAATCTTGTGGACAGATCTCTCAAATGAACTTACAACTGTGGTTTGAGGTTATGGACATCTAGAATATCATTAACATGAGGTGTCTAGAGTGTCACAATGATGAAAAATAGCTTGTGTGGTGATTTGGCTTGAAATGTGTATAAAAGTCAAACTTGAGTGGGGTAGAAGTTGACTTTTTGATTCAAGGGTTTTTTGATGAAACTAACTATTGGAATAGCTTCAAATGGTGATTTTAAGGGTGTGTATATGGTTTTTATGATGGTTTCATGGCTAGAAATGATGTTGGTGTGAAAAATGCAAAGTAGCCATTTTTGGTGATTTTGTGAATTTCTTCACTTTCAAGCAAAGAGGGAAGGAGGAGAGCTATGAGTTTCTGGTTCTCTTGGATAGCTATGGTGTGTAGAATAAAATGGGATGAATCCTCTATTTATATGCTAAGAGAAGAGTTTGGGGCAGATTTGGTTTTTTGCCTTTGGAGGGAAGTTTTTGAAGAAAATCCATCCAAGATCATGTGGCAGCTGTGCATATCAGTTCCTTGGCTCAATGCAAGACAAAAATCAAGTGAAATGAAGTATATGAGGTAACTGAATTGAGGCTAGTGTATAGGGGACTGCAGCTGCAAGCTCCTCTTCACAAAAGTTTCTCTTTCCTATTATTTTTTTAAATATAATAATGGCAACTTGCTTGAAACTTGCCAAGCCCTCAAAATCTCAATCTTTCTGCACTTTCTAACCATTAACCTCTCTAAATATCAGATCAAGACATGATCCAATGGTTGGAAATGATTCAAGTGGCTGAAAAGTGAATTTATGGAAAAGTTGAAATGGTGCATTCAAGTGTTGAAACCCCAACTTGCTGGATTCATAAATCTCAGCTCACAAGGGTTGTGGAGGAGTTCTAGTACTTTTTGGAAAGCCCTCATGGAACTCTAAAACTTTCATGTTTTCATGATCTTCATATTCCAAGTGGAACTAGGTCAACAATGCCCTCAAAGTTGGCTGAAAACATGATTTGCAAGACCAGAAACTTAGAATTTTTCTAAGTGTTTTCTCCCTCTTGTGATGAATTTCATCATAACTCCAAATCTCTGCATTTTTTGAACATGGACCCCTATGACACTTTTGTAGGACTTGTCAAGATCTTTCCAACAAGATTTGAACCACTCCATTTGGACATGTGGTTAAGAAGTTATGGCTTGGCCCTTTTCAAAACCCTAATTTCCCGACTTTTCGATTACTTCTCAACTCTTGATCCAATGATCACCAAACTTCATGATTAGATATGAAATAATATTAGGGACATAATTGGCTTCAAATTTGGGTCAAAAACCTGTTGGTCAATGGGTTGACTCTTCAGTCAGACAAACTGAACGTTCGAAAACCTCTGAATCAACTGTTGATGTTCTGGGTTCCCCGAGGCCTTGAAACTTCTTGTGTAGACTTATTTGGATCGTATGAACCTTATGGACCATGATTCAAGCTTTGTAACACCATTTAAGGCAAAAGTCAAAGTTGCAGTTGACTTTTTAATTAGGAAACCCTAATTAGGGTTCTTGCTCTGCACTGTCTCAATTCTCTTGATAGCCAGCTCAAATTGGATTCATACTCGGCCCAATGGAGTATCTTTAATGATGTACCTCTTCTTCCATGTAGTCCAATGATAGGAAAATTATCTTATTTGGAATAGAAAACAAAGAATCGACTTAATCTTTACCTCGTGAACCCACATGCTCGATATGCAATTGAACGATGTATGATATGACAAATGTAGGGTATAAATGGCTAAAGGTAAAAATGAGGGTGTGACTGTGTGTGTGTGTGGGGGGGGGGGAGGGGGGGGGGGGGAACCACTACTATAGAAAATACATATGACAACAGTTATCAAATAGATATAATGACGACTTTATGTTCATTGTTAGGTATTGTGTGATTGTACATATGTTGATTTTTTACCACGGCCTTATGACAATGGTGATAAACTAGGTAGCGTATCACAACAATTATTTTAAACTAGGGTGGCATATATGACACAAATAACACATAATCTTTTTTCTTTATTTTGTTTGTTGGGAATTGTATGAACTTGAGGTATTGATGATGTAGCTTCCACATCCTCTTTAGTTTGATAGTTGCAAACAAGGCATAAATGACATCCAATACTTTATCAATTTCTTTTCTTTCATTTACCTTGTTTCTAAAATAATTTTTAGGGATATTCTTTTTTTTTTAATGATGATTTTCTTGTCAAATATATACATTAGACAAATTGTTGAATCCTAAACTAAATCATCCTCACTTAGCATTCCTTATATTTTCCCATATCTATTTTTTTACCTCAAAATCTTCTATTCTTGATTTAGTTTTTTCATTTGATGGCATACATTTTTCTTCTTCTTGTTTTATTTCAACTTCTCCTTTATCGATTACTTCCCATTCATATCTTCTACTTCTCTCTCAACTTCATCATTCCTTGGATTATCCAACGTATTCTTATTAAAACCTCCATTTAATTGAGCTGCCATTTGTTTAGGTAACTATCTAACTTGAGTTTCAAGATTCTTTATGGATGCTTCTTGATTCTTGCTCATAGTCTCGAAGTCTTTTTTAGTCATATTCATGAATTGGTTCATAGTCTCTTCTAAAAGAGATGGATTCCTTGATGGTGGATCATGAGGAGTTTCTTGATTAAAATTTTGACATTGATTGTTACTCCATTTTAATTTTGGATGATCTTTCCACCACATATTATATGTGTACAGTAAAGACCCCTATTGATAATTTTTAGCATAATGTGCCTCCTCAAGGTATCAATCTAGTACACAATGGACATTATCATGACCGTCACCATAAAATCACATCGCAATACCCTAACTCGATTAATATTTTCTTAAGTTAGAGTTGAGGTAGCCAATTGCTTTAATAAAGCTTTAATTTGTGTTAACACAACAAGTTGAAAAACAAACTCCACAATACATTTCTTGAATAAAAAAGCAATATGGTACACCCTTTATCTTGCATACACAAACAAAAAGAAAAATACATCAATAGCACTAAAAAAATTTAAAATAAGTAAATAGCAAAAAATAAAAATAATAAAAATAAAAAATTAAAATTAAAAAAAAAACATAAAATTAAAAATTAAAAATAAAAAATTAAAATTAAAATTAAAATTAAATAAAAATCCAAGTACCATTTAATTGCCTTGATGAAATAATACAAAAATCATCGGCAACGACACCAAAAACTTGATAAATATTTGGCAATTGTGCTAATAACTTTGCCAAGTAATAAAATTAAAGTTTGTATCCACAAGAATTATTTTATGTCAACAACACAATTGAAAGGTACAAGAATGGTTTAAATTGGAGGGTTTATCTTGAAAAGTTGGTTTAACAAAAAAATAAGTAAGAAGTAAAAAGTTATCAAACACTAAAGCAATCAAGCCTTTCTCGAATTCTTTATTTTTCATTGTTTGATCATTGTGTGTATTCCCTAAAAGTGTTCTTCTAGTACCACAATGAATTAACAAATTGGTTATATCTAATTCATTGGTGTATAATCCCCTCTTTTAATAACAACTCCCTAATTCCTTAAGTGAATTCGAAATTAAAACATGTTTTATCATACATTAATTCATATATATCAAAATTATAATTCTCTATTCCTAAAGTAATTACTAATTTTTAACCTTTAAATTAGGCCAGGTTTCAAAAGTTAGGGCCAATAATCATTCAAAACCTACATCAATTGATATATTTGTAAATATGCAAAAAGTATTAAGAGTAAAATATAACTGAATAATACTAGAATTGCAAATTAATGAAATAGTAGTTGGCCAATTACAAAGTTCAAAGATATCAAAATAAATTCATCTTAAAAGTTATAATCTAAGAAAACTTAGCTACTCATAATTGAGTTATTCATAACAAAATGTTTAGAAGAAAGATACATGAATTTGGAGATGGAAGTCAATCTTTAATTGAGAAAAGGCTTCAACCATTGTTCCTAAAACTCTTTCAGCCTCTAACATCTTTAAAATCATTTCAATCATCCTCTGAACCTTTATCTTACTTCTCTTTAAATAGGAGTTGATATTGGACTTTTATGATTGAGAGAAAAAAACTGAATACAAAATTAAGCATTGTAGCAACATCATATTTTTACACGATATTTTTCTTCCATTTATATCCTGATTTAGACTATAACTTAATCATAAATGTTATATTCCTAGATGTTAGCTTTCATATTCCTCTGATTCGACTTTAATATGATTCGAATCTCTATATATAATCAAAATACCGCACAGACTTCAAGAATAAAATATGTTGAAATTTCACAACTTTCTTCTTTGTCTCAAATATTGGCAAAATCATCTTTAAACCAAGACATTATCCTCTAAATACTACTAAAAACACTTAAAACTACTGATAAAACTCAATGATGATGGATTGTTATCATTTCCTTTCATTTTTTGAGTCGCCAATTACTGATAATGTCTAGATGTGGGAAACTTCCTCACCCACTAATGAAATGAACTCTGAAAAGGAAATTCTTAAGTACTTGAGATTTTATGCTAACCATAGGTACAAAATGGATGTTTTACTAAGACAAATGAATCGACTAAGACATCATCCTGCCTTTCAAATGCGACTTTTTTAAGATTTGTAAAATTGGATAGTTTGTCTTTATCATAACGTGGTGTCCATGGAAAGTATGGTCTCAGCTTCCAAGAAATAACTACGACTTCCAACGCCAGTCTCTCTATTTATTGATGTCTCATCTTGACGTTCTTGAATACCTTGTTTACAAAGTAAATAAGTTGTTTGGTTTAGTTCTTCTCTTGGATGAGCACATAACTCATTTCCTTATTTGTAACCGATAAGTATAAATACAAGGACACACCTTTATTTAGGCATGTTAATATAGGCGATGTCGCTTGAAAAGTTTTTAGTTATGCGAACGCCTTTTCACATTCATTTGTCCACTTAAACTTCTCCTTTTTTCGAGTGGCGAAGAAGTGAAAACAAGAAAGGAATCAGGGTAGAGCGGTTAAACGCCTTATTATTTGTTGAATTTCCTTGGTGGTGGTGGGGCTTCTCATTTCGATGATAACTTGGAATTTTTCGAGATTTGACTAAATGCATCTTCTTGTAAACATAAATTCCAAGAATCTCCCATCTTGAATCCAAAGGAACATTTGACGGTGTTCAAGTGCATTTTGTATCTTCTAACTGATTCTAGTATACCTTTTAAGTCTTGATATTGCCTTCCTGCTTCATGGATCTTTACAACCATGTTGTAATACCCCAAATTTTACCCTTATATTTAGTCAGTCATTTCGCATAGCATCTCATCTGTGCATCTGCTAGCCACTAACCAGTCCTAGAGTTGATTTGTTTTGCAGGAATCCAGTTCAAGGGCGTTTTGGTCATTTTGAAGCATAATTCGTAATTTTTGGGCCTGATGAGGTTTTATTCCGAGTCATTTAGTTACGTGGGTTGATTGTGTTAAGATATCAATTTGGTTTGGTTCAAGGCGATGCGAGAATCTGATCTGTGGAACAGGGTTTTAACAAGAATTCATTCTTCTATCTTCCAGTTCACTTTAGAGGGAAAACAGTGAAAACTTCGACTGATTAATGGAACTTATTCATGTTGAAGGTATTAAGCTTATTACGCAAGATTGGATCGAATTAATTTCAACCTTTATTCAGGGATGTTTGACTGGTGAGGTTTAATCGGATGTTGAGGTGTTTGCAAATTAAATCATGGAAAAGAAATTGGAAAATGATTTTAATAGAATATGTGAATTTTATTCATAATATTTTATTATTATTATTACAAATTGTAAAGTAAATTTGGATAGAAATTTGAAGTTTATTCATATCATGATTTACAAAGAGGAAGTAATTTGGATAAAGAATATTATTGAATTTATTCATAATATTTTTTTTATTACAAGTTACAAAAAAGAAATGAAATTGTATTTTCTAAAGAGTCCTAAATCCTAAAGATTTCTAAGTGTTCTTCGTGATGTCCCTCGATCTTCACCGCAAATCTCTGGTTAACCTGCACAAAGGGAAACAAAACAAAACAGAATAGAAAAGAAAAGATGTTAGAAATTGTTTGACACTCTCAGAACATCGTCATCATCGAGTGCCGGGAGTGGCACAACCGAAGCTGCGTCCTACCCCCGTTACCGACCCGCGTCGTTGGTGTTAGATCAAGTGGTCATCTGTTCTTATCATGCGGGACAACCGAGAGATAAAAGAGATAAAAGAAGCGGGACTGATTCGCTTTTGCCGCAATTGGATTTCCAAACTGATACAAAGGCAAATTTGGACTCAGACCCGGATGCCGGCAGATCTGAGTCGTTTTATTTTCGAAAATTTCCAACACCTGAAATTCCACAACAACATCAGTACAAAATTGATAATAGAACTCAAAGCCAAAACAGTTCATAAGCTGCATAAACAAAACAGCCACAGGTGATTGGAAATTCAAACTGAAGCTCAACCGAACAATCCATGAAACCAGTGCATTCACAGCATCTGCCAAAAAGAATCAAACAGTATCAGAAGGATACTCCAAAACTGCATCGACTCTGAACCACCTAGGTGAGTTCATGAAGGTCAAATCCCAAATATGAACAGAAAGTAAAAGCTGCTGCTAATCCTTATCAGAAAAAATAAGGTAGAAACCAACTGGATCACAAACTGCTACCAAGAAGCAGGCGAAACCCTGTCCTTACCAGAAGAGTCAAGTTCAAACAGAACAGAAAAATGAAATACAAACCAAACTGCATCAAACACCAGATCAAACAAGCAGACAACGTCAATTCATGAAAGCAAGTTCAGCAGAAAGACCAGAAACATGGCAGTTCAGTAAAACATCAAACCTAGGTTAAGATCCAAAGTTTGGACCGTACCAGTCAAGCTCGAGGCGCGCATGAAAAGGACATGGGCTCAGTCAGAGCATCATTGCCCTAAGATCACAGCTCCAAGATAAGTCACAAATTGTTTTGCAATCAAATGCAGTACCGAATATTGCAATCTCGTGACAGAAACCGCAAGGCGTAGTTTCGACGGTTCAGACCAAAAGGTCATCATCACCGCGTAACTTTCTCGGCAGTTTGGATTCACCCAAAGTGTTAGCACCAACTCTGAAAGAAGAAAAGGAAAATTAATCAGAAATCAAATGAACAAGCCCATAATAGACACAACAGAGAGTCCCAATTAACTGCATCCAGCTTTGATAGCCAATCCTGCAACGAATCTCAAAGGGCCAAAGTCTGAAAACAATAAAGGAAATAACATCATGGAATTCATATGCCACTGGAACAGCAGACACAAGGATAAGCAATCCCGCAATTGAAATCCGAAAATTGGCAGGAAGCCAGGCTCAGCACGGAAAACATCATCGCCTCACAACCCTTCCTCGGCTGCGTTTGACTCGATCAAAGCCGTAGTACCATCCTGAAAGATGAAGAGAAAGAAGTTAACAGAGTTCATGACAGAAAACCAGAAGAGTAAAGAGAACTATCAGAGGAAAAATCCAATCAGGAAAGCCCAAATCGCATCTGAAAATCCAGAAAATCCAAGTCAATACTGGATATCCACAAATCAAAACGAATCCAGTTATCCAATTGAATCCAGATAAAATCAAAGCGAATCCAATCAGCATAAATCCGAAAAAGGAAAATCTCCAGTCAATCAGAGGATCTCCATTAGAAAATCAAATCGATTTGAGGCAAATCATATCTCAGTGGAAAATAACGCAAATCCAAGGCCCAAAAGAGAGTCAAATCAGAAATTATAAAAAGGGACAATCTCACCATGGTGAAACCCTAACGGACAAATCGCAAGCAAAACCCTAGGCGGCGCGAATAAGAAGAAACGGCCGAGACTCAGAGGAAACGAAGTCCTCATCATCGTCTTTGTAAGAAACGGCGACGAAGATCATCGACGGCGAACAACAATCATCTCAGAACATCAACATCATCCGCGAATCACAGACGCATGCCATATATCACAAAACGGCCGCGTTTACAACAGAGCAAATCGCCTTCGCCGTCGACGGGCAATCAACTCCCTAAGCCTCAGCTCCTACATCATCGGCTGTGAATCGCACGCTAAAAGCACCACGAACATCCTCCATTCTCACCGGAAATTCACACACAAACGTAAGTGCGAATATTGAATCGGTTTACATTGATGTTTTTTGGGGTTTTGATTTCAGAAGATTCAACATGCAATGAGAGTAACGAAGACAAAAGGGAGAAAGACGAGCAACCGAGAGAGATGAAGAAGAAGTAATGACGGCGCCGCGAGGGATAGGGTTTCTGAAACCCTATTTTATTTTTTCCTTTTCAATGTCTCACCAACCGGGTTGGGTCCGGGAGTGATGACCGGCCCAACCCCTTTTATTTCTTTTTACTTTTTTTCTTTTTTTTTTTTATAATTAGTTTAAACTTTATTAAATCTTTTTAAAACTAATATTAACATTTTTTATATAAAATAATAATTAAAAAAAACTTTCTATAACAAAAAACCTCTTTTTTTCATATAATAAAATTAAAAACTTTTTTTTAAAGAATAATAACTAAAAAAAACATTCTTAAAAAAAATAATAACATCAAATCTTTTAATTTGTAGATAATTAAATTAAAACCATTTTTTTGAAAAAATCAAACTTAAATCTTTTTATGTTAACATCTTTTAACTTAATCAAATTTCTTTTTTTCAAAACAACAAAAATCTCCAATATCGCATTTTTTCTCCTGACTCGTCCAATTACCGTCTAACTTTGCTTATTAACAGTGTTCATCATTTGCAGCTCATGGTTACTACTATTGCGTGGTTGTTGTATTTAAGTTTCATCATTATTGTAATTGCTTCTCGGTTGTAACCTCGCGAATCCTAATAATCGCGCTTTAATTCCTGACTTTAAATTCCTGCTTGCATGGTCAAATTAGGACATTATTCTCTGTTTGCATAATTCAATTATCTCACACATTACACACATCCGAAGGTTAGGTCTAGCTTTTGGTCGCCACGCCGATAGTCCTCAAAACTTCAAACCCTTACAACTCTTGCAAACCCTAATTTTCCATAAATGTCTCGCCGCAGACAAAGTTATCATTTTACCCCTAGCATTAGGTCAAAGAGCCGCCGCGCTCATTTTAGGGTTTCCCGCCGTGGAATCCCTAATTTAACCCTAATTACAACTTAACAATTCAACGTAGAGATTTGGAGTTTATACACTCCGCGTAAGCGTGTCCTTAAGACATGTTTATTCCCCTTGAGACCTTGACCACAGTCAAGAAGTCTCTAACCTCCCTTTTGAGGGGAACTACGATTACTCTGATTCCATTCCCGTAAGGATACGTAGGCACAAGATGCGATGTCTTGCCGAGTAAACTTAGAATTAACCCTTTAGGTCTCTTTTCTCACTTTTAATCCCTTAGTACATATACCTTAAGCAAATAAATAAAGCAAATAGTAAACATCTGAACAAAAGGTTCCTGTAGAGTACTACAGAAGTTTAGGATGCTAATACCTTCCCTAATCTTAACCAACCCCCGAACCCTAGAATTTCCCCGCATTGTGTTTACGATGCAAAATAGGTTTTCCCTCTTTTGACCTTTTCCTTCGGATAAATCAAAGAGCGGTTGTGAATTGAATTGCGATTCAAACTCATTAATAGTTTGTGATCCTATTTCCACCGCAACAGAAAATGGCGACTTCACTGGGGAGTCCTAAACTTTTGAGGGTTATCCCTAACTTGTTCATATTTATTACTATCTGTTTTACTATTCGTTTGCATGTATATATTTGTGCTTTGATTTGGGGGACTGTTCCTTGTGTTGTGAGATAAGTCCTACGCCCGGACTAGTGACATTATTATAGGATGGGGATATATTCGATGAAGCTTATAGGGAGTCGAATCCCGACCAAGCTGATTCGAGAATCACCGCTCAGTGGAGACCCTTTCGAAAATGGTTCGGTTGATCGAGTATAATCGTGAAAACTTTTTCCATGGTCGATTGGAGTCTGTGATATTGAGGACCGTAGTACCTTAACACCACCTTGGCCTTATTTAGGACGTAGTGCGGGAGCTATGTGGGAGTAATCCTACAACGGTTGCTACGCGATACTACACTCAAAAGAGGTTCTCTTGATAATATTATTAACCCCCGAGTCAATCAGAAGGTCGATAATATCCGAAAGATGGGCTGATGACTTTGGGCACTTTTTAGAACCTTGTTCGGCAGGTACAACTAACCTATAGTACACTCCTTTTGGGGATGGGTAGACCTTAACTCCACTCATGACTTTTAACCTAGGGTTTTGTGTATTCATGTGCATGGCATCCATAAAGCATCCCATTGCATTGTATTTCATGGAATTCAAACATCATTTATATCGCGGGATAAAATAAAAATGAAAAACAAGAAAAAATTTTGTACCCCACGACATTCGTAAATGTTTGAATTCCATGAAATCTTCATTTGCATTTGCATCATAGCATCATATACTTTCGCATTGCATGTGTCTCCCGATTTCTCATACGTGGTTCTCTCACCTTCCAGTTTTGTCACCCTGAGTTCTCTGCATCAAATACGACCCGTCAAAAGGATGGAAGATCTAAACCAAGAGATCAACCGTGTCATCCGTGAACTCGAAGATCTTCGAGGAGGTGTAGGGCAGGTTTTGGAGATGTTACGAGCTCTTAGGGTGAAGGTGGATGCTCAGTCTACTGTTGTTTCCGAGACTAATACCGTTATGGAACCTCAACCAGCTGTTATTGTCGAGAATGTACCTCCTCATGGTCTTCAATCCGGTTTGGTGCCTCCTAGTGCTCAACCAGTTCGACGAGCTACCCCTCCAAAGTGCAAAACTCCTAACTCCGACCATGGTAAAGGACCTGCGCGTTCGAGGAACCGCAAAACGGCTACTCCTCAACCTTGGCAACATCAGCAGAGTTATGTTCAAGGTCATCCATTTCCATATGTCCAACAACCCTATGTAGCTACTGTAGCACCTCCTTTCAATCAGCAGTTTCCTACATACCAACCTGTGCAGTCAGCTCCGGTATATCGAGCACCGATTCGTCAACAATCTTTCGGTTGTCCGCCCATGCAAGTTCCTGTCAACAGTCAACGAGTGCCCAACGCTCCTGTTCGCCAGCAATCACAGGATCAGGTTCCTTATCCCCGTAAGAGTCAGTATAAGCCTTGTCCTCCAATTCCGATGGCTTTCACTGAGTTATACCCCCATTTGGTACGACAGGGTCTGATTACCACCCGTGCTTTGGGTCCTCCGCCTAATCCGTTACCTGCAGGTTACAACGCCACCGCTCATTGTTTATTTCATGAGGGTGCGCCCGGCCATGATTTAGAGAATTGCTACGCTCTTAAGAAAATTGTCAGAAATTTGCTAGAAACGAAGAAGTTGTCTTTTAGCGATGCTCAGATGAAGATCGAGACTCCTCTCGGGGTCTCTCACTTGTCGAGATCGAATTCTGCAAAGCATGCTACTCCTGTGGCAAATCAGTCGAACCCAGTCATTATTCAAAGGCCTAGCTCGCTTCATTTCAGTAACCCTCAAGATGATATGACCGGAATCAACAAAGAATCTGGGAAATTTATTTTGAAGCAACGACTGAAAACTGTTGAAGATGTGACCAGCGTAACTGGGGCAAGTCATGACGACTCACAGTGACCATAAACCAGACGTCCTTTCCATTGAGGCTCCGCCAAAGGAAACTGTTGCTTTCGAATTTCATAAACCATTTAGAAGGATTTTTCCGACAGTTCATTTGTTTATTCATATGTATTTCTCTTTGATTAAGCATATTTAGCATGTACGAACTTGTTTATCTTTGATTAATGCAACGCATATGTTTGTCTTGAATAAGTCCATTCGTTTCACTCATTCAAAATATATTTTTTCATAAATTATAATGCCAACTTTACCCGATCTCTTGTTCTGATGGAGAATTGGGAGGAGGATGACGAACCCAAAACGGCAGATTTCTTGTCGTATGCTTTCGATTGAAACCCGCTGATGATGTAAGGCATTGTTTCACATTCCATACACTGGAGATATAAGGATGATAATCCCTCGTTAACCTCTTTGAGCCTTTAAGTAGGAGTTTTTTTTTAGAACCCTCATCTTAACCTGGGGCAGGGTAGGTTTCAGTTAAACCGATCAAGCGTTTAGATCCTCAAAAAGGAAGAGCAAACCTTCGAGAATTTATCCTTAGCATCTTAAGAAGTCCAATACAATGACTATCCCTCGGGTACCTAAGGAGAGGGGCAGTCACGAGCCGTTCAAAAAGTTTACACGACTTGTACATGAAAGAATATTCAAAAAAATAAGAGCCCGCTAAGTCGAAACCTATGAAGGAGACTTAGGCAAAACTGGGGCATCCCGCTGGACTCCAAAGTCAGATCAAAAGACGTTGTCCAGGCAAAAGTTAGGGAATAAGAACAACAAACCAGTAGTTTTTTTAGAATCCCAATAAAGAACAAAGTCGTGTGACCAATCGACAAAAGCAAATAGGTGAGTGACTGCCATGTCCAAAGCCTTGATAAGTTCTCGACCATAGCAAGTCCGCTTGAGATATGAGCGTTCGTATCCGATTAACTAAGTTAGGATTGGAGAACATCACGAAGAATGGGTGGGTACAAATATAACTTTGAGCCTTTATCCTTTGTTCCTTAAACCGTGAACCGAGCCACGATACAACCTTTAAAAGACCTAATTGAAGTAGGACTTCGGTTGAAAGCATACTCGACAAGATCACGTTTCCTGACTCCTACGAGCTATGCTCAGAAAAAAAATTCATGTTGGCATTATAATTAAAACTTATATCCCGACTAGTGATTTCGGTCACAAGTTTTGGCGATATCTTTTTCAAAACAAAAATTCAAGACTAATATATGTGTACATTGACAAGCTCAGGATAGGCATGTCAGGCATGATGACTTTGCTTGATATCTTAGAGATCTACATATGGACATAACCCGTGGAACTTAAAGCAGGCAGTTTCCCAGTTCGCTTACCAACGCGAATCTGACGTTCTTAAAGATTTTGTCGTAACACGATTAATTTGTGCCAGTTACGTCGAGACCTGACAAATCTCAACGAGTTTGAGAACAGTGGGGCAACCAGACTCCGTGTTCTCTATAAAATCCTCTTGAGATGACCCTACCTCACAACGCAAGTATCCTGGGGCACCGTGTTTTTTGAAGAAACAAATGGCGACTACTATAAGGTCCTTCAAGATCAAAACCATGGGGTTTCACAATTTTTCTTCATGCACCCGAGGGATTTTACTCACAGCGGCCTTCATTCCCCAGTAAACCTCAGTGTTGCAACAGGCTCCTAAACTATTGCCTCATCACAGTCCCCAGAGAGACTATAAGCTGACAACTTTTTTTTGGGTAACTCGAAAGTGTCCCTCAAGTCGTTCTCCTCATGTGAAGACAGGATACTGTGCACCCAAGCAGATTACCTTCTCCCCAGAGAATTCAGAACTTTAAAACTAGATTTGGTTCTACCATTGATCGTTCTTACCCATGATTGACGTATTGGTTGCAGAGAACGCAGGGTATCTCCGTCGAGATGTTTAGTTCGTCTCTCGTCCTGTCCCTAGTCTGTTTCGTCAGCATACGCAGGGGCATAAGCATCACATGCCTATTTCGTTACATACTCATTACATATTCATTACATACTCATTACATATTCATTACATATTCATTACATACTCATTACATACTCCTTACATATTCATTACATACTCCTTACATATTCATTATATACTCATGGCATACTCATAACATCTTGCATATTTAACCACATAGACATTAACATACATTCATATTCACGTATTCATTAACATACGCGTTAGCATGCGCAGGCTCAGTGTGTCTCTATCATTGGTCGTTACCGCCGAGTAACTGGGTTCGTCCATTCTCTTCAAATAGATTGTCAGCCCTAAGCATAAAATATTGGCTTGTTTCCAGTTTCCCCACAGAGCTCGATCCTCGTGGATGACGGTTACTCCAGCTATCTTTCCTCACCAGGATAAGATATTTACCCTTCGAGTTCATTCCCTCGATGGAGTCTTGATTACCAGTCTTCTTTCTAGCTCGATCCTAGATTGAACCTCAGTATTGTCGGTCGCTGAGCCCAACCGGACGTGCATTTATTTTGCACCATCTAAAGATTTTCACCATACTATGTCAGATACGCGACTGTTCTCGCCCGAGAAGTTTATCACCGTACCCGGACGTGCATTTATTTTGCACTATCTTTCAACCGCAATCCTTTACAGATACACACCAGTTCACGCCTGGAAAATCTATCAGTACAACACTTTACAATCCTACATGTTACAGCATCGGTATGCTACATTTCTCGCCTGAGAAACCAATCGATATGACAACCTTACACAACACGATACGCGCCTGTTCTCACCTGAGAAGCTCATCATCATCTGTTATCACCTCTACATGCAGTTCTTACATGAGAGGTTACTCTTGCAAAATAAGCGACATCTCTCGCCTGAGAAGCCAATCCTATCTTCGTTATGACTCGCAGCAAATGGCCATCTCCATTGAGCAGTTGGGCTTCCATTTTCCCTGTCGTCTTGAAGTATGGGGAGGTTTGAACCAAATCGTATTCAGGAGAGCACGATCCTGAAGTACGAAGAGGTTTGAGCGGAATCATATTCAGGAGAGCACGATCTTGAAGTATGAAGAAGTTCATTTACCCTTTAGTAAAAGAAGGAGCGGAATCATATTCAGGAGAGCACGATCTTGAAGTATGAAGAAGTTCATTTACCCTTTAGTAAAAGAAGGAGCCGCATCATATTCAGGAGAGCACGATCTTGAAGTATGAAGAAGTTCATTTACCCTTTAGTAAAAGAAGGAGCGGAATCATATTCAGGAGAGCACGATCTTGAAGTATGAAGAAGTTCATTTACCCTTTAGTAAAAGAAGGAGCGGAATCATATTCAGGAGAGCACGATCTTGAAGTATGAAGAAGTTCATTTATCCTTTAGTAAAAGAAGAATCAGAATCGTATTCCAGGCGCCGACCTTAAATATGAGAAGATTTATATATCAGATAAGCAGCAGCCTCTTTATTTGAGTGCTTATCCATTTTGGCATGTAAGTCCCTTCCAACAATAAGTGACGGTTTATCCCCCGAGAAGCTTATCAGAGCACTTCCCATTAAAGTCCATTTTGGCATACAGCCGGTCTTTACCCTGTATTTGCTACGGATTTCCGAAAAGTCCGTCCGATCTTATCACGAAGGATAGTTTATAGAAGCTTGGATGTTATTCTTTGCTCAATGCTCCAGCGTTCTGTAATCGATCTTGCGACCGTGTAGATCCAGTTTTATTATTAGGCATTCCCTAGTGGAGGTCATCTCATAGGTGCCATCTCCATTTAAGGATCTCGTTCTTAAAGTCCATTTACTTTGGCATACAGTCGGTTTTTACCCTGTATATTTGCTACGGATTCCCGAAAAAGTCCGTTTGATCCTGTCACGAGGGATAGGTTACAGAAGGTTGGATGTTATTCTTTGCTCAATGCTCCATGTATTCTGTGATCAATCTTGCAGTCGTACTTGATCCAGTTTTACTTTTGGATTCCCCAGTGGAGGCTGTCTCATAAGTGCCATCTCCGTTTGAGGATTCCGTTCTAGTTCTAAAAATGACAATTGGTCGTGTTCGCACCAGTTGACCATCATTTTAGAATTCTCCCCAGTGTTGTACTGTGTCCCAGCGTCGCTTTCCCCAGTGTGTGATTTTCGTAGCATCTGTCCCTGTGTCATCGTATTCGTCGGCATTTTCGCATTCATCATTCCAGCATACGCATCATATCATATTCATGGCATCGTCTGCATTAATCTGTTCTCGCTTTGTCCATAGCATTGCATATCGCCACATATAAGGGCAAAATTTTCGGTTATCTATATTTAAATCCCTCCACCATGATTCCTCGAGTCTTCGTCACTCAAATCATCTGGTGTAGCTATTTAAATAGGGACAACTGTAATACCCCAAATTTTACCCTTATATTTAGTCAGTCATTTCGCATAGCATCTCATCTGTGCATCTGCTAGCCACTAACCAGTCCTAGAGTTGATTTGTTTTGCAGGAATCCAGTTCAAGGGCGTTTTGGTCATTTTGAAGCATAATTCGTAATTTTTGGGCCTGATGAGGTTTTATTCCGAGTCATTTAGTTACGTGGGTTGATTGTGTTAAGATATCAATTTGGTTTGGTTCAAGGCGATGCGAGAATCTGATCTGTGGAACAGGGTTTTAACAAGAATTCATTCTTCTATCTTCCAGTTCACTTTAGAGGGAAAACAGTGAAAACTTCGACTGATTAATGGAACTTATTCATGTTGAAGGTATTAAGCTTATTACGCAAGATTGGATCGAATTAATTTCAACCTTTATTCAGGGATGTTTGACTGGTGAGGTTTAATCGGATGTTGAGGTGTTTGCAAATTAAATCATGGAAAAGAAATTGGAAAATGATTTTAATAGAATATGTGAATTTTATTCATAATATATTATTATTATTATTATTACAAATTGTAAAGTAAATTTGGATAGAAATTTGAAGTTTATTCATATCATGATTTACAAAGAGGAAGTAATTTGGATAAAGAATATTATTGAATTTATTCATAATATTTTTTTATTACAAGTTACAAAAAAGAAATGAAATTGTATTTCCTAAAGAGTCCTAAATCCTAAAGATTTCTAAGTGTTCTTCGTGATGTCCCTCGATCTTCACCGCAAATCTCTGGTTAACCTGCACAAAGGGAAACAAAACAAAACAGAATAGAAAAGAAAAGATGTTAGAAATTGTTTGACACTCTCAGAACATCGTCATCATCGAGTGCCGGGAGTGGCACAACCGAAGCTGCGTCCTACCCCCGTTACCGACCCGCGCTGTTGGCGTTAGATCAAGTGGTCATCTGTTCTTATCATGCGGGACAACCGAGAGATAAAAGAGATAAAAGAAGCGGGACTGATTCGCTTTTGCCGCAATTGGATTTCCAAACTGATACAAAGGCAAATTTGGACTCAGACCCGGATGCCGACAGGTCTGAGTCGTTTTGTTTTCGAAAATTTCCAACACCTGAAATTCCACAACAGCATCAGTACAAAATTGATAATAGAACTCAAAGCCAAAACAGTTCATAAGCTGCATAAACAAAACAGCCACAGGTGATTGGAAATTCAAACTGAAGCTCAACCGAACAATCCATGAAACCAGTGCATTCACAGCATCTGCCAAAAAGAATCAAACAGTATCAGAAGGATACTCCAAAACTGCATCGACTCTGAACCACCTAGGTGAGTTCATGAAGGTCAAATCCCAAATATGAACAGAAAGTAAAAGCTGCTGCTAATCCTTATCAGAAAAAATAAGGTAGAAACCAACTGGATCACAAACTGCTACCAAGAAGCAGGCGAAACCCTGTCCTTACCAGAAGAGTCAAGTTCAAACAGAACAGAAAAATGAAATACAAACCAAACTGCATCAAACACCAGATCAAACAAGCAGACAGCGTCAATTCATGAAAGCAAGTTCAGCAGAAAGACCAGAAACATGGCAGTTCAGTAAAACATCAAACCTAGGTTAAGATCCAAAGTTTGGACCGTACCAGTCAAGCTCGAGGCGCGCATGAAAAGGACATGGGCTCAGTCAGAGCATCATTGCCCTAAGATCACAGCTCCAAGATAAGTCACAAATTGTTTTGCAATCAAATGCAGTACCGAATATTGCAATCTCGTGACAGAAACCGCAAGGCGTAGTTTCGACGGTTCAGACCAAAAGGTCATCATCACCGCGTAACTTTCTCGGCAGTTTGGATTCACCCAAAGTGTTAGCACCAACTCTGAAAGAAGAAAAGGAAAATTAATCAGAAATCAAATGAACAAGCCCATAATAGACACAACAGAGAGTCCCAATTAACTGCATCCAGCTTTGATAGCCAATCCTGCAACGAATCTCAAAGGGCCAAAGTCTGAAAACAATAAAGGAAATAACATCATGGAATTCATATGCCACTAGAATAGCAGACACAAGGATAAGCAATCCCGCAATTGAAATCCGAAAATTGGCAGGAAGCCAGGCTCAGCACGGAAAACATCATCGCCTCACAACCCTTCCTCGGCTGCGTTTGACTCGATCAAAGCCGTAGTACCATCCAGAAAGATGAAGAGAAAGAAGTTAACAGAGTTCATGACAGAAAACCAGAAGAGTAAAGAGAACTATCAGAGGAAAAATCCAATCAGGAAAGCCCAAATCGCATCTGAAAATCCAGAAAATACAAGTCAATACTGGATATCCACAAATCAAAACGAATCCAGTTATCCAATTGAATCCAGATAAAATCAAAGCGAATCCAATCAGCATAAATCCGAAAAAGGAAAATCTCCAGTCAATCAGAGGATCTCCATTAGAAAATCAAATCGATTTGAGGCAAATCATATCTCAGTGGAAAATAACGCAAATCCAAGGCCCAAAAGAGAGTCAAATCAGAAATTATAAAAAGGGACAATCTCACCATGGTGAAACCCTAACGGACAAATCGCAAGCAAAACCCTAGGCGACGCGAATAAGAAGAAACGGCCGAGACTCAGAGGAAACGAAGTCCTCATCATCTCTTTGTAAGAAACGGCGACGAAGATCATCGACGACGAACAACAATCATCTCAGAACATCAACATCATCCGCGAATCACAGACGCATGCCATAGATCACAAAACGGCCGCGTTTACAAGAGAGCAGATCGCCTTCGCCGTCGGCGGGCAATCAACTCCCTAAGCCTCAGCTCTCTACATCATCGGCTGTGAATCGCACGCTAAAAGCACCACGAACATCCTCCATTCTCACCGGAAATTCACACACAAACGTAAGTGCGAATATTGAGTCGGTTTACATTGATGTTTTTTGGGGTTTTGATTTCAGAAGATTCAACATGCAATGAGAGTAACGAAGACAAAAGGGAGAAAGACGAGCAACCGAGAGAGATGAAGAAGAAGTAACGACGACGCCGCGAGGGATAGGGTTTCTGAAACCCTATTTTATTTTTTCCTTTTCAATGTCTCACCAACCGGGTTGGGTCCGGGAGTGATGACCGGCCCAACCCCTTTTATTTCTTTTTACTTTTTTTCTTTTTTTTTTTATAATTAGTTTAAACTTTATTAAATCTTTTTAAAACTAATATTAACATTTTTTATATAAAATAATAATTAAAAAAAAACTTTCTATAACAAAAAACCTCTTTTTTTCATATAATAAAATTAAAAACTTTTTTTTAAAGAATAATAACTAAAAAAAACATTCTTAAAAAAAATAATAACATCAAATCTTTTAATTTGTAGATAATTAAATTAAAACCATTTTTTTGAAAAAATCAAACTTAAATCTTTTTATGTTAACATCTTTTAACTTAATCAAATTTCTTTTTTTCAAAACAACAAAAATCTCCAATATCGCATTTTTTCTCCTGACTCGTCCAATTACCGTCTAACTTTGCTTATTAACAGTGTTCATCATTTGCAGCTCATGGTTACTACTATTGCGTGGTTGTTGTATTTAAGTTTCATCATTATTGTAATTGCTTCTCGGTTGTAACCTCGCGAATCCTAATAATCGCGCTTTAATTCCTGCCTTTAAATTCCTGCTTGCATGGTCAAATTAGGACATTATTCTCTGTTTGCATAATTCAATTATCTCACACATTACACACATCCGAAGGTTAGGTCTAGCTTTTGGTCGCCGCGCTGATAGTCCTCAAAACTTCAAACCCTTACAACTCTTGCAAACCCTAATTTTCCATAAATGTCTCGCCGCAGACAAAGTTATCATTTTACCCCTAACATTAGGTCAAAGAGCCGCCGCGCTCATTTTAGGGTTTCCCGCCGTGGAATCCCTAATTTAACCCTAATTACAACTTAACAATTCAACGTAGAGATTTGGAGTTTCTACACTCCGCGTAAGCGTGTCCTTAAGACATGTTTATTCCCCTTGAGACCTTGACCACAGTCAAGAAGTCTCTAACCTCCCTTTTGAGGGGAACTACGATTACTCTGATTCCATTCCCGTAAGGATACGTAGGCACAAGATGCGATGTCTTGCCGAGTAAACTTAGAATTAACCCTTTAGGTCTCTTTTCTCACTTTTAATCCCTTAGTACATATACCTTAAGCAAATAAATAAAGCAAATAGTAAACATCTGAACAAAAGGTTCCTGTAGAGTACTACAGAAGTTTAGGATGCTAATACCTTCCCTAATCTTAACCAACCCCCGAACCCTAGAATTTCCCCGCATTGTGTTTACGATGCAAAATAGGTTTTCCCTCTTTTGACCTTTTCCTTCAGATAAATCAAAGAGCGGTTGTGAATTGAATTGCGATTCAAACTCATTAATAGTTTGTGATCCTATTTCCACCGCAACACATGTCATCAATTTAAACATCTAGATTATACCTTATTTGATCTAAGAACACAATGTATATATGTCTTTGATTAGCAATACCTATATTTTTTAGTCCAAATGACGTGAAAATGTAGTAGTAGTTACAATTATTGGACATGATAGTCATCTTGGGTGCATCAAGGGGATCCATTACCAGGTTATAGTTATAGTAAGAGCCCATGAAGCTCAGATTCCTATACCTTGAGAACTCATCAAATAACCTATCAATGTTTGGAAATGGGTAAGGATTCTTAGGGATGACAAGTTCAAATATATAAAATATACACACACTCACCACTTGTTTGATGACTTCCAAACTATAACCACTTTTGATAACATGCCAGATATTTAACTTCAATTATAAAGGTTGTTTCCTTTAACTTCAATTATGAAGGTTTTTTCCTTTAATCTTTCTTGAGCTCTTACAAAGTTCACCCCTTGTACGTTTGGTTCTGGCGTGGCGACTATCACCATTATCACCCTTGTTATCCTAACACTATCTTGATAACACTTTTGGGCAATCTTTTATTCACCCTTAGTTATGCCAACATGCTCGTTCATAAATAGGTACTTCATGCTTAGGTATATAGTTGATAAGGTGACACATAAAAGATTAAAAATGAGTCATTCAATGATAATGTTGTATGAATATGGGGAATTTAGTACGAGATACTTAACCTTTATCATTTTTTTCATTCTCTTTTAGCCTAGATATTGTCTTAATAGTGATGTAACCTTTCACCTGTACATATTCACTAGAGAAACCGACCAACAAACCTTAGAAAATTTGAAGACCATCCGGATATACTTGATTTTTCGAATGCATCCTAATATAGAACATCAACTGAACTTCCGGGATCAATCAATACTCTTTTGATCTTTGAGTTATTACATTTCATCGTTATGACCACATGATCATTTTCGTGAGGATGGACCTCGACATTGTATTTATCAAAGAAAGTGATCTCATGTTATAGATCATTTCCTTGATCTGATTTAGGGTTGGCAGGTGAACCTTCTAGCGCCATGACTTTCCATACATATATTCTATCGGAGGAGTTGGATTCTTCGTCCCCACAAAATACTCCTGCTATGACCACCAGTTTTTTTTCATGTGACCCTCTTCAATGACACACATACACACACACACACACACACACACACACACACACACACACACACACACACACACACACTCACTCACACACACACATTATCTCTCTCTAGTTGGTAAAATTCATCGATATGATGACGCTTTATCTTGTGATACTTGCACGATCTACTGGTCTTAGGCCCTGTGGTTTTTATTTTAAGAATCTGAGAAGGCATATGTCATGAGTGTGGGGACTTCATGCAATATTTCTTTTCGGAAAATGTTAAGGGGACAAAATTATCAGCGAGCCTCCTGCTGCGCTTGAAGGCTTCCCGATCTCTTACAGAAGAGGTGTATTAACTTTTACTTTAGTGACACAATAAGTCATAACCATCGGTCACCCACTATTTTAAGTCCCTAGATTTTTTCTTTGCATTGCTTTACTCGACTTTAATGTAAAATTTTGATGTGTTATAATCTCGGACATGGAAATAAATGACTTGTTGGTGAGGGACTAATTGAAGTGATCGACCATCAAGCCATTTTATAATGCTCCTATAAACATATTCTGGTTCAGGTGTAAAACTTCATGGCCACCTCATTGATGCACACAATATACTCCCTCAATGACTCGAAAGTCTCTTGACAGGCATTGAACGAACTAGTGGTTGATACGTTTCGATGTTTATCGCAGAAAATTGGTATATTAACTTCCTTACAAGATCTTGATAACTGGTAACTAAGAGGTGTGGAAGGTTCGTGTACCATCTTAACGATGTGTCCTTAAAGGTGTTGGAAAGAAGCTTAAACTTTAGGAGTCACTAGCGTCAATGATAGCTATTTGGGTGTTGATGGAGGCGATATGCTTGTGGGAGTCACTCCATCCATTAACCTTGTCAGTAATGAGGGCTTGAAATCATTTGGCACCAGGGCCCTCAAAATGTCATCAGAGAGAGGCTAGGGATCCAGGATTTCAATTTATTCAATGGGGTCTACCTCGTGTTTTCGTTGTTAAAGGTTTATGAAATTTCTTCTAAGGTTTGATTGTGGCGGCATATTTCTTCCATGGCAACTCACGTCTTTTCTATGGCATGGTTTTCCCCATCGACGTGGCTATCAACTTTTGTGGTGCCTCGTCTTGTCACCATGTTGAAGAAGATTATTATGGCAACTTGTAAGGTGAGTCTGACCTAGGTTAGTTGTACCGAGACCCCATGGTGGGTCCCAATTATACTTGCGATAAGTACAAGGATGTTTATGACCCTGTTCACATGTATGATCACGAGAGGGTGCTTATGCTTTGATTATGTGAATGATCCCTCCCAACCCTAGGGATTATAGTATTAATATATGGCTCATTGGGTTAAGTCATAGGGAAATAAACAACTTTCTTCTATTTTCTCCACGAGTACGTGGGAGTAAGGGAAAAACCAATTCTTCTTCTTAAAATGGAGATACAAATTTCTTCTTTCTGGTATGGTAAAACTGACTTTCTACTTAGCACCTCGTTTGTCATGTGTGGGTAAGATGGATTAAGTGGTAACTAGACGACCCGAGATAACACCTCCCTAATTCTTTTCACGCCTTAGGCTCCTTCTTTCCAGGCCTTTGAGGTGGCCCTTAATAGGCACAATAAAATTATGCAAGTGCTTTAGAGGAAGCATAAGAATGATATCATCCATATGCTTAGTGTTATCAAAATGGGCTACCCGATCCTAAATGGGTCGGTTCTAATGGGCCTCGAGCTTTTTAGGGTTAGGCCAAAAAAGTCATATTGTAATATGAGTTTAAAAATTACTACCCGAGTTCGGTTTTAGATGGATTTAGGGCTACTCGGCCATAAATAGATTAAAAACTTCATAACATTTATCATAAATAAAATTAAAAATTATTGTATTTTAAATATAATATATTTTAAATAATATATTATATTTTATAAATACTATAATGTGTTTTAAAAAACAAATATTTAAATTGTATAAAATAATATTTAAATATTTATCATATAAAAAACTAATAAAATATTATGAAAGAGTGATGATTGTATTAATGAATAAAATTTATAAAAAAAATATTAAATTGAACAGAGATAAAATTTAATAACGTAAAAAAAATTAATATATAATTTTAAATAAAATAATATTAATACTAATATATATCTTTTTTAAATTTATAACTGTATCTATTCGGATTAATAACAAACTTTTTAGGAGTGGGATAAAGAAACCTAAAAAAAAGTATAAATTCTAAAAGCCAAACCCTATACCATCTTGATAGCCTATGCTTATAACTGATGCTGAAAGGAAAATACACATTATTAAAGACAAACTACAAGGACAAAACAGTCATTCTATGCGTCAAAGTCATTATGAATGCGTCAAAGTCATTCGAATGCGTCAAATGCGTCAAACTCATTATGAATGCGTCAAATGCGTCAAACTCATTATGAATGCGTCAAAAACATTATGAATGAATTATTAAAGACAAGCTAGAAGGACAAAACAGTCATTCTATGCGTCAAAGTCATTATGATAAATGTACCGGAGACAAATTTTTCTTGACAGTAATTGTAGGGACAAAACTGTCATTCTGTGTCAAAGTCTTTGAGCCATCATTGTTGACTTCTACATGCACATACCTCAATTATTAAGGAGAAAACTATGTTTCCCTCAAATGACTGTGATGTAGTATTAAATATCATAGTCTTAAACTTTGAATGATTTCTAATATTTACTTCTTCGGTTTTAAAATGTCTGGTTTAAAGTTTTTTTTGCATATAGATTAAAAAATTCAATAATATTAATATAAAATATTATTTTTTATTAAATTAATTTTATTAATATATTTGAAATAATATATAAAATAATAAAATTATTATACAATTTCAAAAATAATTATTATTAATATATTAAAAAGTAAGAATGATATTTATTTTAAAACAATTTTTTTCTTAAAACGACAATCGTTTTAAAATAGAAAAAATATTATTTTCTTGCATCATTATTTTCCATTTTAAATGCATAATATTATTTTATGTATACTTTTTCTTTTCTCAGAATTTCACTTTGCTATAATATTGTACATGATATTATGCAAAATTTCCGTGTGATTTCCCTTTTTAACATGTCTTTTGACAATACTCGCACTACTTTTGTGTTGTATTAAGTCATGCTATATTGTACAATAGTAGCCATCCATTTTAAGAGTATGTGTGGTAAGATTAAAAAAAAAAAAAGCTTTTAATTTATATTGTTTAACTTTTTAATTTATTTTACTTAAAATCTCTGTTTGATAAGTGTATTTTACCTTTTAATTTATTGTTTTTTAACTAATCTTTATCTTTTTTTTCCAAAAACTACTTAAACTAGCTTTTAAACTTTTAGTGTTTAGCTTATGATTTTCTATTTCAATTATATTTTTATTATTTTAAATATATATATATATATATATATATATATATATATATATATATATATATATATATATATATATATATATATATATATATATATATATATATATATATATATATATATATATATATATATATATATATATATATATATATATATATATATATATATATATATATATATATATAATATTAAAAAATTGAGTTTAAGGAGACTTTAAAGAATGTAATAGAAGAGTTTTATTATTTTTTTCTACTTTATTAGATATTATTTTTATTTATTAAATATAAATTATATAATTAATTTTAAAATAGTGTTTATAACTTTTAAGTTAGGAGAATCAATAAAATCAACATAGATGAAGAAAATTCACAATATTATTATAGTTTTATAGTAAAATATTAGATTATAAACTTATTTTTGTTATTATTTTAAATTAATATAACTAAATTCAAAATTACAATATTATTATTTCACGTATTTTATTAAATTTTATTATAATATTAGAAAAAAAACTATATTTTAGAAAAGAATGAGTTAACCAGACTAAAAATTGTAACTATTAAAATTACTTTTACTTTTATATCTTCATAAATGACTTTATAAAATACTTATGTTTTATGTATGATTTACTGATTCTTTTATTCATTGAATTTCGTTGTCAATGTATTCATACTAAATAGAAAAGCTCATAAAACTTATATACAAATTTATATATGTTAAAATTATTTTGCATGTTGTTATTAATACATTTACTTTTATCAAATCAAATTTAATTTAATAATATAATATAATAAGGTAATGAAATCACAAATTTCTTAATTAAAAATATCATTTTAGATTATTTTGTAACTATCAACTAGTTAACAACTAATTTATCAAACAATTAAATTAACTTATCAGCTACTAGTCATCAACTATAAACTATAAACTATCACCTACCAACTACCAGCTATCAGTTATAAACTAGTTTTACCAAACAGAGCCTAAATATGCAATTTTTTTACACATCAACACTAATACAAATAGCATTTAAATAAGTGATCATACTACACTACCATATTTATTTTAAATAATTATAATTTAACATATTAATATCATTCCCTTTGTTTATTTCAATAATACATTTTTTATATATATATATATATATATATATATATATATATATATATATATATATATATATATATATATATATATATATATATATATATATATATATATATATATATATATATATATATATATATATATATATATATATATATATATATATATATATATATATATATATATATATATATATGCTTAAACCATGAGAAATCATTAACAAATCGGTTGATAAATTTATTAAAAAAAATCGCAAAACCTATTTAATATTTAAATAACTAACTATCAATTTAGTTTAAAAGATAATAAAAAAATACTCTCTCCATTCTTTTTTATACTATGTGTTCTTATTTATAAGCCTCTCAAACAAATATAAGATATATTAAAAAAAAAGTATAATTTTTATGTATTTTTGAATAACTATTAGCAAGTTATCATTTTTTCATAAATAAATTTATTTTAACTTTTTTATTTCAAAACAGATTAATGGTTTTGATAAATATTATTTATTAAAATAATAATTAATGTATTTAAAAATTTGTAAAATATATTTATTAACTGAAAAAAATGCAGAAGGGTCATATAATCTATAATATATATAAAGGCAAAATATGATGTTTTGGTATAGCCTATTTTTCTACTAATTTTACCTCTATCTTAATGTGTAACGTACATAATAACTTATAATGAAACCACTACTATCATTTTCACATAACTTCCTACTATTAACTTAATACCTAATTTTCTACTATTAATAAGAAATATCATTTAAATTTTTATGTGTGCATTAAAAAAGCGGATAGACAAACACGCGAGTGCCCGTCTAGACGCTAGTTTAAGATAAAGAGAATGATATTTATGCTATATATTTATGCAAAATTTTGCCCTCATAAGTTAAACTTTCTGTCTTCGTCACTGCACATAACATGAAGATTCTTGAATTTCCTACTCATCCAATCCCTTCGAAACTCATCACCACTAACATTGATTATACATTTCGACATATATATTTGATTCTAGAAACTGTCTACCATAACTCTTACTTGACAATATTTTTTCATCAGTTTTCTCCTTTAATAACTCTCTAATCTCCCAATATCTTGACTCTTACAATATTAGTTTCTTTAATTGGTCATCATCAACACTACATCTCAGAAACAATAATAAAATGTATAGTGGTGTGCAATATATGATATCTTATCCAAGTTATGCTGCCAGTTCAAATATTGAACATATCGTTGAGTCTGATTTAGCTATATCGTGTCAAACTATTCGATCATGTTTTGTCCCTTGATGCATTTGGCATTCAATCCAACATGCTCTCATGGACATTGTATAGAAGAAATTTTGACATAGAATTCTTGAAATGTGAACATAAATCAAACAAGAAGCTTACATTCATTGTTTTATCCGTTGAGAAATAAATATGAGTTGTGTTGAGAAACAAGTATGAGTTATAAGTCTCACATTGTTTAGAAAAGTGGAGGTTAAATACTTTACAAGTTAGAGAACACATACACCTATCACCTTAAAATCTTGGATGAATATATGGTGTCTCTCTCACTTATTTAGGTGAATCTTTGACCTTTAGATGAGTGTTTGATCCAATGTGTATGTTTTTCCCCATGATGACCCTCACTCAATTTCAGCTCTAAACTAACTTGACATGTATTGCATGTGAGAATTTATAAATTTTTCCTTGTAGAAAAATTACTTAGTGGAATTAAGATTTTATGAATTTTAGTTACAAAAATTCTGATCAAGGGAGGAACAAGACAAAAATATTGAAGAGTAATAATTTTACAAATGTGGCTAATCATTATAATTCTAATGATCGTTTGAAAGATGAAGTTAAAGACAAAGTGAAAATATGTGAGACTTTAGACGAAGAGAGGATTTGTTGGTGAAAAAGTATATTCATCCAAGTCTCACATCGGATAGTAGAAAGAAAATAGAATTTGAGTATTAATATAAACATAGATATTTATTTTTAGTTTTCTACACAACAACAAAGTGTAGTCTTTTTGGTGTATTGGAAATTTCGACAGTTGTGTGTTAAGAGAGGGTTTTCTATTTTTCCGTTCAAAAATAGTTTGTTGAGAGGATTTTCTATTTTTCATTCAAAAATAATTTGTTTAGAGAGTTTACAACTTTTTCGTCTAAAAATTGTAGTTGAGAGAATGTTTGTAATTTTTCCGTCCAAAAATTGTAACTAAGAGAGTTTGCAATTTTTCAATTCAAAAATTATAATTGAGAGTTTACAATTTTTTTGTTCAAAAATTATAATTTGGTGGATTTTCAATTTTCTCCTTAAAAATTTTAATTGTATGGTAGAGTTTGTAATTTTGTTCTTGTAAAAAATTACAAGTTGAATTATGATTTTGTAAGTTTCATTTTTGAATTTTTTTACTCTTTCCTTTTGTGGATATGCTTCCGCGTGCGTAAAAATTTTAAAAGCAATTTTGTGTAAGAGATTAATGAATAAAAAATGTGTCGTATTTTATTACAATTTTAAAAGCAATTGATCATTTGTAAGTGTATGTTTGAATGTATATCTAGCTTAAAAAATATTATGTAGATTTTAAGATGTCTTTAATATTTTTATACCATTCCATGTTTATGATACTTTTTCAAAGGGGTATGGATGAAGCTGATGGTGACAAATGAGTCTATGTAGCATGTCAAGTCAATAATGTTCGTATCTTTGACTAGTGAGATACGTTTATGAATAACCCAAAGTTTGACATGATGGATGTCTACAGAATTTGGTATGAATCTAGAGAAGCCACATTGTCAAGTTATAGATGAGGTGTGAAAGGTGTCATCAAAGCTAGTATGGGTTAGTGTGCAATTACAACTTCCATCAACATTAATAATAGTTTAGAAAAAGTTGTAGAAGTTCCACTTAATGAAATGATTATTTGTTTGTTTGCTTTGTTTGATGTTTACCGAAGGAAATGTAAAAGGAGTCCTCTATGAAATGGATAACCAAGGAGAGTCGATTTAAAAGAATGATTTCATGATATATACACGAAGAATAATAGTTTCTTATAGCCCATTAGATTATTGAAGCAAAAAGGTTGTGATAGCTACCATGTATCTCATTTTTTATCCAAAAAATTTCATCGGAGTAAAAAAAATTTGGATGATTAAACCTGAGGTACAACCAAGAAAATAATGAAGAATGACTATTCCTTTAGGCCACATCTGAAGCACATAGTCGATGATACCATGTTGAGATGTTCACTGGTTGTATTAGAAAGAAGAGAAGTCTGACCCAAGGCTCTAGTCATACCTATCTTTTAAAGCTATCTTTTGTATAACAATAGAATTCCAAGTATAGCAACCTATCATTTAGCTACAATCTTGAGAATAGGAAAAATAAGGTATTTATTTATAGAATTAGTACAAAAAATATTAGAGTTGTAGCCAGTCGATTGATTTGAGTATGAGGGATACCAGAAGAGTTGAAAGCACGAGACTTAGAGAAATTGATTTTCATACCTGAAGCATGACTAAATATGTCCAAAAGGGTAGCAATAGCTATAATTTGAGACTTCTTTGATTTTGAGAATAACCCACAAATAGAAAGTGTGAGATATTAGTTATATTTTTAGATAAAATTGGATTCTAATAACCATTACGAAAAGCATCAGTGATGGAAATAGAAAACTTCTCCATGTCCATGAGAAGGCTTGAAGACTAGAGCTTTATTCTTATTCTCCATAAAATAGATAAAGATGAAGATATGATGTAGTGCATAATGAGATAAATGGTGAGTGAAGGAAATCCAAAGTCTCTCTAGTAGCTTCTAAGGAACTCCTAATTAACATTATCAAAAGCCTTTTCCATATCAAATTTGAAGGAAACATCAACTTTTTTTTCTTCTTTCTCTTACGAATGTAGTGAACAATTTTGTGCAAGATAATAGCCTTGTCACTAGTACCCCTATCTAGAACGATTTTTTTTTGTTGGGGCTAATAAGAGTGCAAAGGAAAGGTCAAAGACGGTTAACCAAAACTTTGGTAACAATTTTGAACACAATTTTATATAGGCTTATAGGTCTTAAATATTTAAAGGTTGTTAGAGTGTCAACTTAATGGATAGAGTCTATTAAAGTTTCATAGATGGGGGGATCAAAATACCTGAAGGAGAAAGCATACTCGACCAAGTTAGAGTCATCATTACCCATAATGTTCCAG
The DNA here is from genome assembly GCA_963859935.3 of Lathyrus sativus. Classification (NCBI taxonomy): domain Eukaryota; kingdom Viridiplantae; phylum Streptophyta; class Magnoliopsida; order Fabales; family Fabaceae; genus Lathyrus; species Lathyrus sativus. The sequence goes on along the minus strand of OZ012740.1, from coordinate 31,542,890 downwards.
TACTGTTTAAAAAATGCATTGAAACCTATCGAGATTAGGGGCTTTGAGAGGCTTCATTGAATTTAAGGAGTTAGTGACACCATCTAATTTGGTGACCAGATTGATGAAGGAAGTTATCTCGACTTCTATCAACTAATGGCGGTGACTAGTTTGAAAGGCAAGTGTGTTGATGTCATTACAGAAGAAGGCGAAATAATTTTGAGATTCCTGATGGATGGCAATGTATTTTATTTCACTTTTGTCTTTTGATGGTTTTAGCATGTAAAAAAGAAGTGATTTTTTTTAATTAGATCCATTTGTCATGAGACTTTTGGAACCAGTGGAAATCCTCCTGGAAGAGGATATGGTTGTAATATCTTTGCGTTTGTTGTTCGAGCTAGACATGATAAAAATATTCAAATCTCCATAGTTAGTTTTGGAGCCTTTTGAGCCTGGATTTGATGTATTCTTCAAAAAAAAATATGTTTATAAAAGTTCTTAGATGCTTAAATTGTAGTTGACAGCGTAAGTCACTACAGTTTCTGAATCTTGAGACATGTCTTTTATGGATTTGGCTACCTTATTTAAAACGTTGCAGGAATACAAAATGGAGCTAAAGAGGAAAATCTGTGATGAAGAAGGTGACAAGAAGAAGAAATTGTTAGCTCTCAAAGACGAATAAGGAAAAGATTCAAATATTAGTGAAGATATGATGTTATTTGTCTGAAAATTAAAAAGATTCATCAAAATCATGATAAGCAACAAGTTTTTCAACACAAGAATGAAAGAAGATATTTGTTCCTTCCAACCTGCTATCAACATGGGAAGAAAACTCATATAAAACCAAATTGTTCTCAGAACTAAAACTATAATCAAAATAATTTAAAAGAAACGAAGAATAAGCAAACATCTTTTTTATGGAAAATCATGAATACGACGAGGTAACTTCATATTTTACTGATGGTGAATTATTTCATCTATGTAAAAAGGTAGATAAATAATCAAGTAAATTAAAACACGTTGTCTCTACATCTATGACTACTATCTCTTCCCTTGAAATAGAAAATAAAACCTTATTAGAAGAAATAGATAACCTTAAAGAAAAACAAAGTATTTCTATTCAAAGCTCTTCCTATTTTCCTTCTCAATCTCATGATGGTTTAATTAAACCTACCAAGTGTGAGCACTACAGTTTATTGGAAAATAAAATTGATGATTTGAATTACACACTTAATAAGATGGTCTAAGTTATGAACCTAACAATAACGTTAAACTTTTTAGTAACATATGTCATGCATATAGGATTTATAAATGAAATATTGGAAAATGTAATTATTGTAATAAAAATTGTCATGTTACTTTATTTTTGGTTGTTAGAAAAAGTCATGAAAGTAAAAAAGGTTGTCCTTCTTTTTACTTTTATAAAGAATACCATGAACGTAAAATGAGAAAAATGTATGCTTCATCTTACTTATATAATTATGATTAGAATTAGAAATCTAGAGAAAATATCCATTACACTAATGTCAGAGGATCTAAAATAATTTGGATACCTAAAGTTAATATATGGGTTTATAATGTAGGTATGCTTTACAATATTGAACGTTAAGTGGTCATTTGATAGTGGATTTTAAAACATATATATGACTAGAGATAAATCTCTATTATATTCCTTTACTCCTAAAAAGAGAGGATTCGTTTTCTATGGTGATAAAAATAAAGGAAGGATTATTAGTATATGTTTCATTAGTAAGTTTCCTAATCCAACAATTGGGAATGTTCTTTTAGTTGATGGTTTAAAGCATAATCTGCTAAGTATTAGCCAATTAAGCAAAAAAGTAATAATGTATCTTTTGATTCTTCTGGATGAATGGGTATAAAGTCTTAAATAAAACTCTTCTTACTAGTTCAAGAAGTAGAAATAGCTACATTGTTAGTTTAAATGAAATCCATTCAAATGATGTATGTTTTTTGATTAATTATGATGAATCGTGGCTATGGCATAGGAGAATAGCTCATATCATATGAACCATTTGAACAAATTGGTCAACAAGGATAAAGTATTTGGTTTACAAAACTTTCATTTTGAAAATAATTGATTGTGTCATGTGTTACACAATGGTAAATAAGTAAATGACTTGTTTATATAAAAAATATTTCATTTCTAAAAATAGTTCTTTACAATTATTGCATATGGATCTTTTTGCCCCATTCAAAACCATGAATTTTTGAAAGGAAATACTATGACCTTGTAGTATTAGAGGACTACTCCTATTATGCCTAATAATTATTTGTATTTTATAAAAGAGACAAATTTTCTACCTTTCCTAAATTATCCAAGCTTATCCATAATGAAAAGGTTTAAGCATTACATCTATCTGAAGTGGTCATATTAGTGAATTCTAAATAGCGGAGTTTAAAACTTTGTGTAATGAGACTGAAATTTTGGATACATTTTCTGCTCCAGGAACTCCCGAACAAAATGGGGTAGTTGAAAGAAAAAATAAATTTCTTGAAGAGCAAGAGAGGATGATGTTTAATGAGACAAACCTTCCTAAATACTTTTGGTTTGATGTAGTAAGCATTACTTGCAATGTGATGGGTTGTATCTTGATAAGACTAATTCTAATGAAAATGCCTTATGAGTTATACAAAGGAAGGAAACCCAATATTTATCACCTTCATATTTTTGGATACAAATATTTTGTCCTTAATAACAAGAAGTATAATCTTGAAAATTTTGACGCTAAAGCAAATGAAGGTTTATTCGTAGGATACTCCGCTTCTAGTAAAGCTTTTATACTTTTGAATAAAATAATATTGTCTATAGAAGAATCAATTCATTTTACCTTTTATTAATCCAACCCAAGTCTGTATAGGTAGATGGAATTGATTGTGCATGTGTCTTGGAGAAAACATATCTAGAAGACAAAGACTAAGATTAAGATAAAGATCAAATCAAAAATAATTCAAACAATGAATCAAGTAATTATCATCACGATCTATCAAAGGAATGAAGAACCACAAAAAAAATCATCCAATCTAGAACATTATTGGGGATACTTCTAAGGGAATCACAACTTGACATTCCCTTAACATATTCAACTATATGGCTTATGTTTCCTAAATTAAGACAATAGAAAAAAATTTCAAGCTCTTATTGATGAGCATTGGTCTCTTTTTATGAAAGAAAAGTTAAATCAATTTGAGAGAAATAATATTTGGAAACTTGTTCTCAAACCTACTTTTATACTAGTGATTATAATCAAATGGGTCTTTCATAACAAATTTGACGAAAATGTAAATTTTTTAAGAAATAAATAAGACTCGTTGCGAAAGGATACAACAAACATGAAGACATAGATTTGGGGTATGACAATAGTGAGCTTTGAGTATTCGTTCAAGTACAAATATGGAATTTATGCACCAATGAAAACTGATCTTTGACCATCTTGGGACACTTCACTCCTGTACAACATTTACTTGATTCTGACTACTCTTAACCCTATAAAGTATCATTGTACATCTTAGAACACCACACCTCGGTTCACCATTTGCTTTACTTGTCTCCTCTCGTATCTTTTTTTCAATCCTTTTGATGTGACAAAGGGAGAAAAATGTAAGATTATTTAATAAAGAATCTGAACCTTTCCAATTTAATGTTGTTCATTTATAATTTAATGTACTTTTAAATTTATGTTATTTTGGTTAGTTTGGTTATTTTGGTTATTTTGCCAGGGTAATATATTTGATTTTTCTTAAATATAGAACTAAGGGGGAGCTTACAAACCTCAACCTTAGACTATTAGACTCAGAGGGAGCTTACAATTCTCATACTCTGATGTTTCTAAGAAAATTAAAATATTTTTTTCTTGAATATATTACTTAGGGGGAGTTTATAGAACTCAACCTTGGACTATTAGACTCAGGGGAAGCTTACAAGCCTCATACCCTGATGTTGCCAAGAAAATTATAATTTTCCAACATTGTTCTTTAAATACTTATGTTGGTCATCATCAAAAGGGGGTGTTTGTTATAACAAGATTTGTTCATGACATTTATATTTGGGTTTTGATGATAACAAAGTATTGAAAGAAAAATGGTGTTATCTAATGTGTATTCAAAGCATGCAGGTTCTAAAGCTTAAAGAGAATACATTCAGAATTTGATATAAGGACGCACTTGAGAGAACTTGAGTTACTAGCCTATGGTGGTTCAGAATCTAAAGAACACTCTTTAAGTGATGTTTGGCGTAGACTATGAAGACTGAAGGCCTCAACATCAAAAGAGCAACATATTGTCTCTACACTTGGTAAATGTATCAGCTTCTGGTGAACATTCAGAGTTAGTAATCAAGCTAAAGTTATCTGTACTGCAGAAACCAAGCTGCATTGTCAAATCAGCATGTCAGCTAGAGCCTATGTTCACAAGGCTCAAGAAGAGTTGAAATGTTTTACGGATATCTACTCTCAACAAATGTATAGTACACGATTACATGGTTAAACAAGTTACACAATAAATTAAGATCTTTTGGTGTATCTATCTTCAATGTCTCTTGTACTATGGAGAAACAAAGACACTTGTTCAAGTTATCTCTTCCAACGACTAGTTTTCTACAAATGCTATATAAATATAAAGATTCAATTTAGATCTTTAACAAGGAATAAGGTATAATGTACAAGGAACAAGGAAAAATAGAGAATGAAAACCAAGAAGGATAAAAGTGTTTTACACTGCTATATGGATAGAGGAATCACAAGATTAACAATAAGCAACACAATCGAGTATGCAAAAATCATGTTATTTGTTGTAAATTGTACAAAGCCTTAAGATTTCTTAAACATTGAGTATCTTAGAAATATTAAGTGCTTAAGGTATTTGTGTAGTGGAAAAAATTGTGAGTGTAAGTTATAAATTAAATTAACTCATAAAGTAAGAGTCACCACCGCAATTTTATTTCATCCAAAAGGAAAATAAAAAGAGCGAACAAAACCTAAATAAGTTCTAAACAATAACAAATAAACAGAGACAAGGTAAGGGGGTTGGTTACGCAATGGGAAGGTGTTAGAACTCAAAACGTCTATAGTACTCTATAGGAACCCTTTTAAAAATCTATGCTTTTTTGGTTTGAAAGTGGTTGTCTTGAAATGAGATTAGGGAGATGAGAGAAGATTTTTTTTTATAGATTTTTGTGTTTGAAGAGACTTCTTGAGTCTCATGCCTACGTATCCACAAAGTGCAATATAGGATCAAAACCCCGTAGTTCGTGGTACAAATGACAAAATTGGTTTGTTTTGATTGATTTTAAATGAAAAGACAAGTTGCATTCTAAAGAGAAAACTACAACTACTCGCCCACAAGTATAAGAAAACAACATTTGAATCACCTTGAGATGGAGGATTTTTGCTTGGATAAAAATTAACAAGTATATCACTCAACATCTAAGTGGAAAATGTCAACATCTTAAATACTATGCAGAATAGGAGAATTACATCTCAACTATGAAAATGGCTCATGTCTAAAATTTATGAAAAGTTTTAAATGAAAAGTGTACAAAGGCACAAAAGTTTGACTGAGTTTAAGTTTTTTTTAAAATCTTTTTGAAATGTTCAAAGTATGTTTAACCTTGATTGACATTTATTTAAGAAAAGGTTTTTAAAATGCACTTAACAAAGTCAAGGTTTTATTGTGAAAGTGGTTATAGTTTGAAAATAAGAAGGTTTTGAAAAAGGGAGAAGATTTTGAAAATTGAAGAAGGGGAGGAGAGGAAGTGACTACCTTAAAACACAAAATAAAAGCTAAAGAAGGAAGGATCTAACCACACAAGGTGCAAACACTTGACAACAAGTCAACATAAGCAGTCCTCTTCCTTTTGAATTTAAACCGCAAGCATAATAATCAGATGAATTAAAGCATCCGAAGAAAGCCCCAAGTTAAGCCATATAAAAGTCAAAGTAAGGTCTTCCCAAGGGTTAAAAGCCAATTAGGATAGTCATGCATCAGATGATTTTCATAATGTCAAAGTATCAACATCGGCACACAGAAAATTTCCCAACAAACAGACAAAAGCAATACAAAGGTCTAAGGTCTAAAATATCCAAGAGCATAGGATCCTAGATCTAAGTCCGAAGTCCAAGTTCCAAGTCCGAGATTAAGAGAGCCAAGTCTTTTAAGTGTTTCGATATTTATTATTGTCTTAAAAGAAAAAAAAAGGTCTAAGTGGACAAAATAGAAAGAGCATAAGCATGAACAAAGGTCCAAGTGGAGAAAGAGAAAAACAATATAATAATATGATATGAAATGCTAAAAGTAAATGCATATAATAAATGACAAAAATTAAATTGCAAAAAGTAAAGATAGTGCAGTAATATAGTTAATATGTTAGTATTAGTGATGAAGAACTATTTTTCGTTTTTTAAAGAATACTCGGCTAGTCAACCATAAGCATGAAAACTTGAATCTATACATCATTAAGAGAAGGGCTTCAACTTGGATAAAATCAACAAGTATGCCACTAGTTCTCTTAATGACAAAGAGACAATCTATTTTACATCATACTATGGAGAGTATGAGATTGATAAACTCGCTTACAAAAACAACTTGATATCCGATTTAGGACAAAAATGTAGCGCTATGTTAAGCAATCGTAGAACATCCTATAAAGAAGGTCATAATATAGAAGGTCAGTCAATAACACCATTTGTCCTAACACAAGCTAGAGAAATGACATATAATTAAATATCCTAAAGCTTGTCACACTAAAAGAAAAGAGGTAGTAGTCTTATCTAAATCAAGAACTTAAAATAAATTCTATGATGTTTAACATTTTCATTGACCAAAAGAAAAAGAGGAAAGGGGAAGAAGAGGAACCAAATTGAATCACAACATTTAGATCATTCCATCTTCAATTTTAACTACTCTTTTGGTGGATTAAACTACTAACCTATCACTAATTCAAAGCACTTAAAATGAATCAAATGATTCACTTAAAGATAGATTTGAACTAATGAAGATTTATCCAACTTCATCAAACACCTAGAGTCCGTGGAAACTGAAAAGAAATTTGATCAACAAAGCTATGATCCGATGCCAAATAAAGGAAAAAAGGGAAGAAAGAAGAAAAGGAAACAAAGTTGTCCCAAAAAATAAGCCAAGAACTGTATTTTGCACTGGTGCAATCGATTGCACCAATATGAAAATCGATTGCACTCTGAAAAAATCAATTCCAGGAGCGCAATAAAGAGGTGTAATTGATTGCACTAATGTAAAAATTGATTGCACCTGCAACAGCAGTAGAAAATCAGTTTTAAAAATTAGTTTTCCATAATCACTTATGCATTCAAACACCAAATGATCATGTAAAAAAATAAGCACGAAAATCACATCAATTATCATCAAATAAACACCAGATGCAATCCAATTTCAAACAAATGGATCAAGAAACACAAAAATCACAAGAGATCACATGGTGAGATATGTAAATTAAGCTCAAATAAAGTTGATTAAAGAATTACTAACCAAATCTGAATTTGCTTCAAAATCAACTTCAAAGAATGATCTCCAAAGCTTATATTCAACAAACTTGATAAAGAAGAAGTGTTTTGATGGAGGTTTATCGCAAAAATTAACAAGCTTCAATGAAAAGCTTATTAACTTTCAATGGAGGGAGCTTTAGTAATTGGTTGGGGAAGATGAAAAATAGAGAGAGTGAGTGAAAAATTCAAAAAGTGAGAGAGAATGAGAATTAATGAGTAGAGAATTCATAAAAATGATAGAAGATCCTTTAGTAATGAAAGGTTTAAATAGAGAATAGGTTTGGAGCACAAGGAGGTTTGAAAGTTGGTTTTGAAAACAAATCAAATATCAATTAGTTTAAAATGAGGGTGTATGGGGGAATTAATCATGATGAGGTAGGTGAATGATATGTAGCTGACATATGTGATGATTTTTTCTACTCTAAAATGTTCCTTCTGATGTAAGAGTGAATCAACGCAACTGAAATCATAAGTCAACAACTGCAGAACTTAAAACTACCATTTTTGGCCAAACTGCAGTAGTGTAATTGATTGCACTAATGTGCAAATTGATTGCACTGTTGAAAACTGCAAATCTCGTGCTTTTTTAAAAGGGTGCAATTGATTGCACTAATATGAAAATCGATTGCACTAGTGAAAATGTGGAAATTTGGCCTTTTGTTGCATTGCTTTGGTCTTGGCTTGAGGTTTACTTATTAAAGAAGGCATGAAAATAAACACATGAACCTTTGACTTTTTTGAGAGATAAGTTATTAAACCTTGGGGTGTTCCTGATTAAAATGAGAATGAATAATACTGAGGAATTGAGCTTGATATCCTTGATGTCTTCCTTACCTATTTTGTAAAATAAACAAAAGGAAACAAAAACATATTTTTGGTATTTTGATAAAAAGGTTAGTAAACATAAACAAATATAAAATAAGTAAGAACACATAGGGGCTTAGTGATCTCTCTCAAAATCAAACCTACAGAAGAGGGTAGGAGAACCAAGTAACGATCTTATTTGTGATGTAGATGATGCAATTGATAAGTGGGATCTTATGGTTAAAAATTAGGGTATTACACTTTGTTATGGTGATTAGCTTGCACCTCTAATTTTGTATCAAAAACACCTTGTTCTCTATTCCTCTAAACATTTGAAAAATCTACGCTTTTTTGGTTTGAAAATGGTTTGCTTGAAATGAGATTGGGGAGATGAGAGAAGAAATTTTGTTTTAAAGATTTTTGTGTTTGGAGAGGCTTCTTGAGTCTCATGCCTACGTACCCACAAAATGCAATATAGGATCAAAACCCTGTAGTTCATGGTACAAATAACAAAATTGGTTTGTTTTGATTAATTTTAAATGAAAAGACAAGTTGCATTCTAAGGAGAAAACTACAACTAGTCTATCACTCAACATCTAAGTGGAAAATTATAAGAAAACAACATTTAAATCACCTTGAGATGGAGGATTTTTGCTTGGATTAAAATTAACAAGTCTATCACTCAACATCTAATTAGAAAATATCAACATCTTAAATACTAAGGGGAATAGGAGAATTACATCTCAACTATGAAAATGACTCATCTCTAAACTTTATAAAAAGTTTTAAATGAAAATTGCACAAAGGCACTAACGTTTGAATGAGCTTAAGTATTTTTTAAGGTCTTTTTGAAATGGTCAAAGTATGTTTAACTTTGATTGACATTTATTTAAGAAAAGATTTTGAAAATGCACTTGACAAAGTCAAGGTTTTACTGTGAAAGAGGTTATAGTTTGAAAATAAGAAGGTTTTGAAAAAGGGAGAAGATTTTGAAAATTGAAGAAGAGGAGGAGAGGAAGTGACTATCCTAAAACATAAAATAAAAGCTAAAGAAGGAAGGATCTAACCACACAAGGAGCAAACACTTGATAATAAGTTAACATAAGCACTCCTCTTCCTTTTAGATTTAAACCGCAAGCATAATAACCAGATGAATTAAAGCATCCTAAGAAAGCCCTAAGTTAAGTCATAACAAAGTCAAAGTAAGGTCTTCTAAAGGGTTAAAAGCCAATTAGGAGAGTCATGCATCAGATGATTTTCATAATGTCAAAGTATCAACACCCACACACAGAAAATTTCCCAACAAACAGACAAAAGCAACACAAAGGTCCAAGGTCTCAAATCTCCAAAAGCATAGGGCAAGGATCCTAGATCTAAGTCCGAAGTCCAAGGTCCAAATCCTAGATTAATAGAACCAAGTCTTTTAAGTGTTTCGATATTTATTATTGTCTTAAAAGAAAAAGAAGGTCCAAGTGGACAAAATAGAAAGAGCATAAGCATGAACAAAGGTCCAAGTGGACAAAGTGAAAAACAACATAATAATATGATATGGCATAAAATAAATGAAAAAACTTAAAGAGAAAAAGTTAAATTGCACAAACTAAAGATAATGCAATAATATAGTTAATATGTTAGTATTAGTGATGAAAAACAATTTTTTGTTTTTCGGAGAATACTCGACTAGTCAATCGTAAGCTTGAAAATATGAATCTATACATCATTAAGAGAAATGCTCCAACTTGGATAAATTCGACAAGTATGCCACTATCTCTCTTAATGAAAAGGAGACAATATATTTCACACCACACTATGTAGAGTAGGAATGATAATCTCGCTTACAAAAACAACTTGATATCTAACTCGGAACAAAAATGTAGTGCTATGTTAAGCAATCGTAGCACGTTCTATAAAGAAGGTCATAATATGGGAGGCCGGTCAATAACACTATTTCTTCTATCACAAGCTAGAGAAATGACATATAATTTAATCTCCTAAAGCTTTCCAGACTAAAAGAAAAGAGGTAGCGGTCTTATCTAAATCAAGAACTTAAAATAAATTATATGATGTTTAAGATTTTCATTGACCAAAAGAAAAAGAAGAAAGGGGAAGAAGAGGAACCAAATTGAATCACAACATTTAGATAATTTTATCTTCAATTTCAACCACTCTTCTTGGTTGATTAAAGTACTAAACCTATCACTAATTCAAAGCACTTAAAATGAATCAAATGATTCACTTAAAGATAGATTTGAACTAATGAAGGGTTACCCAACTTCATCAAACACCCAAATTCCGTGGAAATTGAAGAGAAACTTGATCAACAAAGCCATGATCCAATGCAAAATAAAGGAAAAGGGGAAGAAAGAAGAAAAGGAAACAAAGTTGTCCCAAAAAACAAGACAGGAACTGCATTTTGGATTGGTGTAATCAATTGCACCAATATGCAAATCGATTGTACCCTAAAAAAATCACTTCCAGGAGCGCAATAAAGAGGTGCAATCGATTGCACTAATGTGAAAATCGATTGTGTTGCACCCCAAAATTTGACCAACATTTATTTATCCATCAAGTGTTTAAAGGTTGATACCTTCATCAGAAAGTTCAAGAGATCCTCAGAGGAATTGGTTGAAACCAAGGTGGTGTGCTTCATAGCTTGAGAGTTGTGGGTGCTCCCCAGATGATTCTGAGACTATGAGAGTGAACTTGATGCTTTGAGAAAGTTTATGAGATGTCTTGAAAGCCATCATGAAGCCCAGAGAGGTCATTATGCAAGAATTCAGAAGATTCAACCATGAATGGTAGAATTAGGGTTTTGACTAGGTCAACCCTAGGTCAGCTGGTGTTTTGGAGAGGGTTGAGACCTAATCCAAGGGCCATGTGATCATGGAATGATGTATTGAGATGTTATAAGGATGATTCCTAGACCAACTCATCATGATTGAGGAGTTTGAGAAGTTTTAAGCTAGGGTTTTTAAGGATGGACGGAGTAAAATCCCCTAGTTTGATCCCTATCTTCCAGGCAGTTTTAGCTCAAGATGTGGTTATCATCTCATCTTCCCCACAACATGAATGTTGTAGAGCTTGTTCTTATCTTTAATTTGAGTGGTAGAAGTCCTTGATAGGATGTGCAGAGCTCAAGTTATGGTTTTGACAAATTACAGGTCATCTGAGGTATATGAATCTGGGTCCTTGAAAGTCACCCAACTTGCAGACAACTTTTTCCCTAGTAGGATGATTCCTATGATCTCTTGGTCAACATGAATGTTGAATAGAATCTTCTTATCTTTCTAGAGAGTACTAGAAGTCCTTGATAGGATTTGTAGAACTCAAGTTATGGCTTTGACAAGCCAAGGGTATTTTGGTCATTTTGAACTTATAGGTCATTTCAAGCATATGGCCATATCTCCTATTTCCAAGCCTCAAATGAAAAACTTCAAAACATAAAAGTTGTTCAAAATGACATTTTAAGCCTAGAAAAGTGGCCATGAGTTGTTGTAAAAGCTTGTAGCAAGGATTGACCAAGATTGGTGAAAATGACCTAAAAATGGCATATAAGTTAAATAAGTTCAAGTTAGAAAATGGTTTGAGAGATCTACAAATCCAAAATAGGTCATGTAATATACCATTTTGAGTCTAAACCACATTTTGGAAACAATGGTTTAGACACATTTTTGAATTGAGGCCTAAAAATGGGAGTTGCTTTGTAATGTTCTTACTTGCATAATAAGGCAACATTGTAAAACTTCACCAAAGGCAAGGAATTGGTTTGTTCTTCATTCATACCACCTCAATATCTCATGTGATGAGATTTTAAAATGAATTCAAAGGGCTGTAAAGGTAATTGATGGCATGAGATGAGATATGTCAAAGTATCCTTACATGAGAATTTCCACATTCTTCTACTTCATTCTAGAAGCATCTAGGATCCTCTAATGGATTCTATATATTGAGTGGATCAAGCTGTGATCAAGGGTTGGAAGTTTTGGTGGAGAGAGTGAGAGGAGAGTGAGATATTCAAGAGAGACTTCAAGTGCAAGCAAGACCCGAATTCACCATTACAAGCACTCATCATCAAGGCTATTGCAAACAGAAAGAATCACTCCATTAGAGGAGCATTGTGAAGAAGAATCAAGCCTTGAATCCATCTACATCCATACCTGCCATAGCCAACAAGCAGGTTGGGATTTTCTCTCCTATCTCTCTATTTATGTGTTAGATGATTAGATCTTTAGTGTAGAATTGTTAGGTTAGGTTATACGACCATTTTCTGTGAATCTGAGAGCATTCCATGAAGGTTGATGACAAATCATAGTTTCTTTCAAGATCAAGAATAGGTTGTGCATTGAGTTTTAATGATCGTGTTATGGCTTAGTGAAATCAGTGTAACACCATGAGCAAGATAGTACCATTAATACCAAGAATTACCAAGGTTGATATCAGTGTACAATGGTGGAACCAAGATCTTAGTGTTCTCTGTTTGCGAATTATAGGAAGCTTTAGGAGAAACTAAGAGTGCAGTTGTGTTCCTGGGAAAGAATAGAGCAAGATTGCTCTTTGTAGTTTGGGATTTGATGGAGAATCGAGGGAGAACGAACGAGTTGAAGATCCATGCATGGAGTTGTGGTTTTCTGAAAACCCTAGGTTGAATGGGGAAGACGACCCAGGAACCGTTAGATTAGGTTGAAATATTTGACTTGCTGAACCAATCCAAGGGCTGTCATTTAAATGGAAAACGGAGGGAAGCTGAACGTAGCAATACGCTGCGTTTCACTTAATGTGAAACCCTGGGCCTGGATCAAAATATACTAATCCCACCCCCCGTGTGAAGCCCAAAGAAAAATACCCTGAAATCCTTTGCTAAATGCACCACGCGTCCTTTCTTTTTCTTTTATTTTTTTGATTTAATTTCTGAATATCATGGGCCCTGCGCACGCTTACTAATTGAACCCCCCTTTCCTGGCCCATCTGATCAATTGAACTAGGCGCATCTTCTACTGACACCCCCCTCCCCATTTCATTTTAGTTTTTAATTTCTTTTATTTTCTTGCATCTTATAAAATTCATAAATAATTGGAAATTGAATATTTTTAATTGCTTGTTTTTGCATCATGTTAGCATTTCTGTCTAGAAAATTAGTAGATAATAAAATTAGAATTTTATTTTCACTTTATATTTTTTGCATATTATTCTTTTAAATAGATTTTTTAGATGATTTAGTTGATACCCCATTTTGTTGATTTTAGTTCAATTAGCTCCCCTTAGATTTAGGGTCCATTCTTTTTAGGGTGATTAACTTAGGACTTTAGCTTCCTCATAGGATTTAATTCATAATTTTAGGATTAATTTTTAGATGGTTTGATTAGGTGAGATTAGAGTGATTAAAATTAGGGTTTAGGTTTAACATAGGTGAAATAATTCATTTCTTTTAGGAGTTTTAGTTTGATTTTGGGTATGGGACTATAGGGGTATTATGGGTAGGTGTAATAGACCTTTGTGGATAAATATTAGATTTTTCCCTGTGACTTTAGTATTTTCTGAATGGACTGTTTGTGTGGCATGTTTTGTGTTGATTGTCTATCTTTGGGGTTTATCTTTGGGGAATTGTTGTGGGGCTTGGTTTGCTTTGAAGACCTTGTTGAAGGAGCATGATGAAGGAGAAGATTGAAGATCAAGACCCAGAGGTTGAGAGATTGGAGCTTGCAAGGATGCATGGATTGAGGTCCTAGTCTAGGAGCTTGTTCTCTGTTTGTGAGGTTTGAGATCCTGAAGTTTGAGGGAAATTCATGGTACTTTCCTGAGGAAGGCACTATGGATGTCTTTCATTCTTTCTTCTCACCTCTTTCCCAAGTATTCAATGATGTTGGAGCCTTCATGTGAGTTTAGTTTCTCTTGAGGAGGAATGTAAACTGATCATAGTTGTTGAGCCACATGGGATATGATTCCTAAGTGGAAGCCCCCTAGTACTTTCCTGAGGAAGGCACTATGGGTCTGTTCACTTAGTTCCCTTAGTTCATGTAGGATTTCCCAAGTATCCAATGATGTTGGAGCCTTCATGTGAGTTTAGTTTCTCCTGAGCAGGAATGTAAACTGATCACAGTTGTTGAGCCACATGGGATATGATTCCTAAGTGGAAGCCCCCTAGTACTTTCCTGAGGAAGGCACTATGGGTCTGTTCACTTAGTTCCCTTAGTTCACGTAGGATTTCTCAAGTATCCAATGATGTTGGAGCCTTCATGTGAGTTTAGTTTCTCCTGAGGAGGAATGTAAACCAATCACAGTTGTTGAGCCACATGGGATATGAGTCCTGAGTATAAGCCTTCTAGTGCTTTCCTGAGGAGGGCACTATGAGTCTGCCTACTTAGCTCCCTTTCTTTGGTAAGCTTGTTTTGAAGTTTGAAGACTGGGATTGATTTCTTTTGATTAGGGTTTTGCTTTAGGGCTTTGCTTAGAGGTAGATTAGGGTTTTGTTTTAGGGTTAGGATTAGGGAGAGCTTAGATAATTTCTTCCTCAAGCATAGATGGTATTTCATTTCTTTTATCTGTATGACTGCAGTTTGCTGTTTATTGCTTGATAGCATGTTGTTTATTTTTCAGTATGATTACTGTTATTTCATGACTGGCTTGAGGTCGAGACGAGCTTGTGGAGGCTGAAGCCCCACACACATTTCCTCCCTCACTTGCATTGCATGCATTTTACTGTAAAGCTGATGCTTTGTCTGTTTTGGTGTATCATTGACATGATCCCTTAGGACTCTCATTTCCTTTGATAAGGATTTGATGATAGACTTTTAGGTTGAAACTTATGCATGACAACTTCTAGGAGTTCCCTGTTCAAAACTCAACCATAGGATGAATCCATGGCATGATAACAGTAGGACTTGATAGTCTCCCTCCTAGTTGGGCCTGTTCTCTTCTCATCTCAAAACAGTTTAAGATACAGTAATCATGAATGATTTCTTTCGTACGTTACGAGCCTTAAGCTATCTGAGAAAGGATTGTGGGAGAGTTCCTTTTCCACAGTCTGGATATTTAGTATGGTACCCTTTGGGGTGACATGCGACGCATTCACTCTCAGGTCATAGTCTCTAGTGCGGTTGAAATCGCAAACACAATAAAAAACACTTCTTTCAAAACAGGAAATAAACCGTAGTTTCCCGAACTACGTGAGTTCTGATCTCTCATGCCTGTTGAGAGTACGTAGGCACAAGATGACGAAGTCTTGGCGAGCTACCTTCCCCCATAACCTTTCGTAGGCCGAACTACGTTGACTCTGATTTCTCACTCTCTGATGAGAATACGTAGGCATAAAGTGCGACGCTTTGCCGAGTCATTTATCTTTTCTTTTTTAGCCAGCCTTGATAGGTAGATAGATTATAACCCACCCGTCCAAGTAAACAAACAAGCGTGGATCCCGTCGAGTACGACGGACGTGAGGGGTGCTAATACCTTCCCCTTGCGTAACCGACTCCCGAACCCAGACAATGGTTGCGACGACCTTGTCTTACCCTTTTTCGTCAGGTTTTTCCGATCGTTTCCTTTCCCGCTCTGAGGGATAAATAACGAAAGGTGGCGACTCTTCTGTCATGTCGGCACCTTATTTTCGCGCAAGCGACAGCTGGCGACTCTGCTGGGGAACGAACCCAGAGTCTCTGGTTCTCCGGTTCCCTATGAGAGTCAATCCTAGCGCTTGTATGTTTGCTTGTTGGGTTGCGTTTATTTATCGCATTTTTACTTCTCGCACTTTATTTCCCGCATTTTATTTCCAGTTTGATATGATTATCTGTGCTGCTGTGGGAGAGGGAGGTTACTATGAGTGAGAAGCCGGACCTGGGCTTGAGTATGCACCTAGACATAGTTGCGGAGAGTAGTAGACGGACCTATCTGCTGAGCAGGCACAGTTCCCTACGAAATCTGCGCTCAGACGAGGTTCTCGCAGAGGTGCTCCTTTCCGGTCCTGAGGATCTGAGGGGAGTCCAGACGTGAGGATTGTCGACTCTGGGGACCGATCATTTGGAAGTCAGCTAAGTGAGGCCTCTTCATGACTTGATGATGCCACTCCTTCTAGGAATCGTATCGTCACTCATGAAAGTCTGTGACGCTGATGACCGCATAGGATGTCGTACCTCTGTCCGTGGATTAGGGCCATACCTGTGAGCGGGATTGGGATTATTGCAGGAAACTTTGACCTTCAGACTACCTGGTTTTCTTGACGGTGAATCAATTATGTTGGTACCAGGGTTTCTCAGTTGCAGATTTGTCTGTTCTTGATAGAGCAGGTTTTGATCAGAGGATCTTATCATCAGGTGTATGTCTGTTCTTGATAGAGCAGGTTTTGATCAGAGTATTGTCATTAGTGGTTTGTTCTTGATAGAGCAGATTTTGAGTGGGGTCTGAAGATCTCATCAGCAGCTGTATGTTTGTTCTTGATAGGGCAGATTTTTGATTTGGGGTCTGAAGACCTCATCAGCAGATATTTCTTGATCATACATCCGGGGTCTTTATTATCAGACATTTGTTCTCGACAGAGCAGAATTTTGATCTTATGTATATGGTCCTATCAGAAGGTCGTTCTTAGCAGATCAGATTAGTGGTCTTACACCGGGGTTTTCTTCTCATCAGTGATTATTGACACAGAATCTCCACAGCAGTTACCTGGATATATTATTGCATGCCTGCATTTTGCATTAGTTTGCATGTTCATTTGCATTCCATTAACGTGTGTCTGTGTTGCAGGTACAGTTTCCCCGATCCAGGATTTCTCGCCTCCTATTGTATTATTATAGCCTCTCTCAGGAAGACTGTTGCGTACAAGTTCCCGGCCCCTGATGTGTCGAAGTTGACTGTCGCTGATGCTATGTACTGCCTGGGTGGGCCTTTCCATGTATACACGAGATTGATGTTTCCATGATTGGGCTCAGACTTCTTCTTCTTCTTCTTATTATTATTATTGTCAGCACTGGCACTAAGGCGCTAGGATCGGGGGAAATCTCCCAAGCACACAGACACACGCATGCATCTGCATGAAGCATTTGCATGGCGTACATTTTGTTGCTTTTCCTAACCTTTAATGTTAGCAGGTTTTTCAGGTTCGCAGGTTCCGAGCTGCTTCCGGTCTCCAGGATTGATCAGAGACTCATTCACCGTTACTCAACTCGGGCTAATCAGACAAGGATCATGGATCAGGTGCAGTCAGATGTTCAAGAGCTCCGTGAACGGATGGATCGTTTTATGGAACTGATGCAGGTAGTCGCTAATGGTCAGGACCAGCTTCGTACTTTGGTTCAACCTTTGATCTCCAGGGTTGATAGTAACGGCATACTTCATGGCGGGGTTGTGCCCACTCCTCCTCCAGTTGATGCTCCGCAGAATGTTGTTCCTGTTGTCGGGGGCAACGGCAGTGCTAATGGCAATGTGATGGCCAATATCGGACTCAATGCGACGGGCGTCGGCAATGGTAGTCTGGGAGCTAATGTCAACATAGGGCCGGTCAACGGCAATGCTGGCGTCGGAAATCTGTTGGTGCCTCAACCGTGGCTTGAGGATCATCAGGATAACGTATTTTCTCAAAGAGGTGTGGAAGCAGAGTTGAATGCTGAAGCTCGGCTCAGGTTCGAAGCACTGGAAGACAAAATGAGAGACATTGAGAATCAGAATACATTGGGCGTTGATATGTCCAAGCTGGGGTTAATTGCTGATTTCAAGGTACCTCATAAGTTCAAGGTGCCTGTCTTTGAGAAGTATAAGGGTACTACTTGCCCCCGTGTCCACCTTCGATCTTACTATAGAAAGATGTCCGCCTATTCCGACGATGAGAAGTTGCTGATGCACTTCTTCCAAGATAGTCTTTCTGGTCCATCCCTCGAGTGGTATATGGGCTTGGAGCCTACTATCGTGCGCACCTGGAAAGATCTCGCTGAAGCGTTTGTCCTCCACTATCAATACAATAGCGACTTGGCCCCCAACCGAGTTCAGCTCCAGAACCTTTCGCAGCGGAATAATGAAGGCTTTAAGGAGTACGCCCAGCGGTGGCGTGAGTTGGCTGCTCGGGTTCAACCGCCGATGGTTGAGCGCGAGCTCGTGCAGATGTTTGTGGCTACCCTTCCTGGAATCTACTATGAAAAGCTAGTCAGTGGCATGTCTGGGACGTTCTCTGCTCTCATCACTATGGGCGAGCACGTCGAGAATGGTATAAAGATCAGAAAAATCCAAGGTGAATTATCCTCAGCTGGAGGAGGTGGAAAGAAACCTTACGCTGGCAAGCGTCGAGAAGGAGATGCGAGTGCTGTCACCAACGCTCGGAGAAAAGGCAAGGGCCCTCAGCAGCAGATAGCCAGTATAAATATCCCAGCCGCTCCGCAGCAGCAGCAGCAACCCCAGCACCAGAATCAAAAGAGGCCTCGCGAAAACCTGGAAAGAAGGAATGATCCCCTTCATCGTGTTCCAGTGCCACTCAGCCAGATTCTGCCATGTCTTATTCAGAGCTCGTTGGTGTCTCCGAAAGCTCTCAAGCCCGTGCCAGAGCCTTACCCTCCAAGGTACAATCCCCATGCTCAGTGTGGTTACCACGGTGGATCTCCGGGGCATTCAACTGAAGATTGCAAGGCTTTTCAGGCGAAAGTGCAACAATTGATCGACAAAGGGTGTATTTCCTTTCCAGATGGAGTTTTGGTTGTGCGCGACAACCTCTCAGCTGTCTGAGCTTGCAGATTCAGAGGGTTATTTCCAGAAGCCAGTGGTCCAGACAGGCAGACGTCCTCAGCATTGACAGTCCTCAGATTTTTTACCATTTGCATTTGTAGTTTCTTTTCTGTTAGTTACTACTTGCTGCTAAACATTGTATGTTTCGAATGGTAATATTAATAAAGTGAATATGCATTTTTCTGAACTAATCATGTCGTTGTCACTCATTTACTGCATTGCACTGACACTTGCATTTTATTTACTCCACTTTATCACTATGATTAGCAAAGATTGGAGGGAGGATGATGAAACTGAACACTCGTAACCGATAATCGTGTGCTTTCAAATGAAACCTTGCCGATGACGTACAAGGCATTGTTTCATATCCCCTAAACACCGGAGAGATAAGGAAGAGAATCCCTTTTTAGCCACTTCGAGCCGAGAAGTAGGAGTTTCTTTCGGACTTTTGAACCCTCACATTGTAACCCGGGGCAGGGTAGTTGTCAGTTAGCTTGATCGAGCGTTCAAGTCTTATAGAGGAGTGTTGTCTTTTGAGGACCAATCACATCGTATTCCAGAGGTCGTACCTCGTTAACCACAATGGTTAAACCTCACCAATCAGGAGTGAGACAGTTACGAGTCCCTCGGATAAATCCAGACAGCCAGTGTCGCACGACTTGTTCCAAAGAAAAGAAAAAAGAATAAGAAAGCCCGCTAAGTAAAAAAGAAAAGCTAGAAAGCAAATACTTAGGCAAAAATCAGGGCATCCCGCTGGACTTCAAAAGAAAAATCGAAAAGAACTCTGAAGAGTCAGTCCAAGCAAAAATTAGGGAATCAAAAGAATGAAAAAGAAAGGATATAAAGAAGAAAAATCCTCAAACAAGGACAAAGTCGTGCAGACACAGACACCGAAAACGAAAAAGGAGTAACCGTCACTCCGAAAACCTTGTGAATTCATTAACCAGTTGTCCCCAATGTTCAACATGCCTCTCGAAGAGGCGAGCGTTCGAGCTAAGTTAGCTGGACTTTAGGATCGGAGATCATCACGTAGAAGGGGTGGGTACAAATCATAATTTGAGCCAAATATCCTTTGTTTCACGAACCGTGAACCCAACCACGATACAACCCTTAAAAGACCTAATTGAGGCAGGGTTTATTCTGAAAGCGCATTACGATAAGGTTGAGTAACATGACTCCTGCATGATTTGCTAATCATATCCTCATTGTATTTTTCACTGATCACATCAGCACTACGTTTGAACTCTTTGGTTCATTCGTCACTCACTAGCATGACACGTAAATGAGTGACAGTACAACATTTTTTCAAAATTTGCATGAACACTGCATTAAAATTACCATTCGTGAATAAACAATTTTAATTGCAGGTCAGTAGCTGATACGGAGGAACTTCAACAGGGAATAGTCAATCAAGACTGAATCGTCAGAGGTCTGGATCAGAATGGCATGCTGCGAAGCCCTGTGAATTTGGGGCACTGACTTCCTGTGAGTTTAGAATCAGTTTGTCTGAGGACAAGTCCCGGAGTATCAGTTGATTATGGGGCAGTTTATGCAAGAAGCGGTTGATCGGAAGTGAACCTTCTCGAAACCCAATCAGGGGCAGTTATCCAGAATTCTTGCGGTTTGGGGGCAGATCCCTCCAGTGTTCAATCAGAGCATGTTGAGTCGCTCATCGCTCGTTCAGGGGCAAGCTACTTCAGAGATATTGAAGCCGACTATGCTGAGAGTTGATTAGTGGAGGATGAATCCTTCCGTTGTACAGATGTTGGGGCAAGCCATCTGAAGATTGTCTTGTTGCCAGTGGTTTTCTGTTCAGAATGAATTTTCCCAAGAGTCAGATTGGGGCACGTTGAATTGCACTGGGGCAAGTTGTTCAAATGAGTTTGTTCACCCTAGTAAGAATTGAGTGTCGGGGAATCGCGCCATTACCCTGCCACGACCTGAGCCTTCTGAAGAAGCTTTGCTGTCATTGGATTGTTATCCTACAGCCTAACCTGTTACTCGGCTCCATGATTGGTAGTCTGTATTCCCTGTGTTGACATTGTTGAATCAGGATTGTTTCTCAGCAGAGATGTACGGTTTGAGATTGTTTCCCCTGTGCAGTTCGAGACTGCAGCAAATTGAGATGGCGGTTATCCCTTATCAGAGTAGGATCAAGATTAGCCTCGGTAGGGCGGGATTGATATCCTGGCAGAGTATAGCCCTCCCAAGCATTGAACGTTGATTAGCCTGATGTGCTATTTTCCCAAGTGGGTTGAGACTGAAGCTTTCCCTGACCGGCAGATTTGGGTTCATTTCCCCAGCAGTGGAACTGATGCAATGTTGTACCCCCAGAGTCCGAATGTGACCCCCCTTTCCTCCCGAGTCTAGGTCATTGACTCATTCCTTAAGCAGAAGTCGACGGTGATTCCCTCATTGAGTAATCTCTAGCCGGGTGGATTTTGATCTCAGCCAGTGAAGAGTTATTTCTCAGCGGATTGCTTCGTACCCTAGAAGGACTTAGGGTGTTCAAAAAAAAAGACCGTTCAGGGTCGTTTTCCTCAGTGAAGTGAGATTCAAATGCAGTGATCGATCGTTATCTTCCGCAGACGCCAGAGGTGTTTCCTTGATAGGGTCGGTGCATCTCCAACAGAGTTGTACCATGAGTAGCTAAGGATTGATATCCCCAACAGTGTTGATACACAGGTATTCCTCATCAGACTGGATAGTCCAGCAAGTGTTACCCAACAAGGGTCAGTCTCCGCGAGACATGTGCAAGAGTTATCCTCAGCATGTTAAAGATTGATATCGTCAACAGAGTGTAGCCCTTTTCCCCAGGCAGAGAGGATTCTCTTCCCCAAGCAGACGCGTCCTGAAGGAACGTCGCCTCCTCAGTCGAGTCACGCGCCGAAGAATGATGTCTTCCTTCCCCCGCACCGGGTCACAAGTGCAGGTTTCATAGAAATGTTCGGGTGCCGAAGCTCGTGTTTTCCCCAGTAAAGTCGCCGAAGCAGGTGTTTCCCCCGCACCGGGTCACAAGTGCAGGTTTCATAGAAATGTTCGGGTGCCGAAGCTCGTGTTTTCCCCAGTAAAGTCGCCGAAGCAGGTGTCTTCCCCAGCACCGGGTCACAAGTGCAGGTTTCGCAGGAAGCTATTCTTACGCCGAAGTATGCAGTAACTGATGGTGCCAGACTGAAGTCTCCAGCGGAATTGAAATTCCCCACCAGAGCCGTATTCTCTCCCGAAGTCGGATGATTCCCTCTTCCCCAGTGGAGTGTTGGAACAGCGGATGCTGTATTCCCCTGCAGAGTTGTACTCTCCCCCAAAGTCGGATGACTCCTTCTTCCCCAGCGGAATTGAAGTTCCTCATCAAAGTCGTACTCTCCAGTGAAGTAGAATGATTTCTCTCTCCCCGGCTGAGTCCGCAAACCCCCAAGAGAGCCGAATCCTTGGAAGCAGTTGGGACCTTGAGTGGATTTTACCTAGCAGATGTTGAGCAGCTGATGCTGTATTTTCCCCAGAGTCGCACTCTCTCCAGCGAAGCAGAATGACTTCTCCTTCCTCAGCCGAGTTTGCAGATATCCAAGAGAGCCGAATCCTTGGAAGTTGACCAGACCATGTTTGGTTGTTTCCCCAGTGGAGTGTTGAGCAGCTGAAGTTGTTTCCCCACAGAGTTGTTATCCCCAGAAGAGTAGCCGAGACGGCCACGCAGTTTATTCTCGCGATTGACATCGCTCTCCTTCAGCAGGTCCAGGTTCTTGTGAAGCTTCGTCCCTCTGCAGTAATCAACTGAAGTTGTTTTCCCCCTGCAACAGTCAACTGAAGATCATTTCCCCAGACGGAGTCCAATTGATATTGGCGTGACCATATTCTCCTCAGCAGGATGATTCCTCTATCTGAGTAGTTCCTTCCCCTAGACAGGAGGATTTCCCCCTCGGCATTTATTTTGCTGACGGGATCGCATCATTGTGCATGATCGCATAGCATTTGTCATAAACGCATAGCATTTCCACCGTGTGGAGCATGGCGCCGAAGCATATGCATAATAAACATGATATAGGTTGCTACCGTTCTTGTTTTGCAGGTGTTCCGCCGAAGGATCAGTGATTCAGGATGATTCCTGATATTCTCCCCCAGCGAAGTCTTCAGTTCAAAACGATTCTTGAATTCCCCAGCAGGGCCGTTTGATTAAGATGATTCTTAAGACCTCAGTGCAGTCTCCCGAGTTGGTTGCTCAAATTGATACCTAGAGTCCCCAGCGAAGAGCGCCCAGGACGATTCCTGAAACTCCAAGAGAGCCGAATCCGTGGAAGCTGCTCAAGCCGTGATTGGTTTGTCCCCGGCAAGAGTTGCCCAGGATAATTCCTGGAATCCCCAACAAAGGGTTTGCTCAGAACGGTTATCAGTTCGAGATGATTCTTGAAGGTCCCAGGCAGAGTTATTTGTTCAAGATGATTCTTGAAGTCCTCAGCAGAGTTGATTCCTCCAGAACGAGTTCTGGCCCCCCGGAGCAGAGTTGCTTGATAGTCCTCTAGATTCCCCAACGGCGAAGCGTCATCCCCAACAGGTTTTCCAACGGCGAAGTTAGAATCTCTCCTGAAGACTCCATGATTGAGGTCTGACCGTGTTAACGAAGCGGTATGATCGGCTACATATTACCGGTTACCGTGTGACCAATTCCCCAATGAAGTTTCTCCACGTTGACGGCGAGGTCAGATGTGTGTTTCCGGCGGCGATGTTGGATGTTTGTTTCGACGGCGAGGTCAGATGATGTTTGCTTCGACGGCGAGGTCAGATTATGTTTGTTTCCGGCGGTGAGGTTGAATGTTTGTTTCGACGGCGAGGTCAGATTATGTTTGTTTCCGGCGGCGATGTTGGATGTTTGCTTTGACGGCGAGGTCAGATTATGTCTGTTTTGGCGGCGATGTCAGAAGATTATGTTCGACGGCGACGTCAGACTCTTTAAATCCCCAGCAGAGATGATGTTTATACGACGGCAATGTCGGGTGTCTCTCAGAGTGATGTTTGTTTCCGACGGCGATGTCAGATTTAGTTTCCAGCGGCGATGTTGGGTATGTCAGATTTAGTTCTCCAGCGGCGATGCGGGGTATTTTGATTGTCCGACGGCGATGTCAGATGTAGTGCTCCAGCGGTGATGTTGGGCATTTTGATTGTCCGACGGCGATGTCAGATTTAGTTCTCCAGCGGCGATGCGGGGTGTTTGATTGTCCGACGGCGATGTCAGATTTAGTTCTCCAGCGGCGATGCGGGGTATTTTGATTGTCCGACGGCGATGTCAGATTTAGTTCTCCAGCGGTGAGGTTGGATATTTTGGTTGATCGACGGCGATGTCAGATTTAGTTCTCCGGCGGCGATGTTGAATGTTTGTTTCCCCGAGTTATGGTTGTTTACGACGGCGACGTCAGGTGATTTGGTGTTCCAGCGGCGATGTTGGGTGTTCCTCAGAATTTTGTCTGCTTCTGACGGTGATGTCAGGTGGTTTAGTCTTCCAGCGGCGATGTTGGCTGTTTTGGTTGTTTGATGACAATGTCAGAAGAATTTAATGTGGATGACTGACGACGATGTCAGATCAGTATTTCTCCAGCTAGTTGCCGTGCAGCTACTATTCCAGTGTTCGAAGAGTTAAGCAGTTGGCAAATTTTCGGGTTTACCGATATTCAACCGTCTCGCACCTTGATTGGCTGAGAGTCGTTCACTCTCACCCAGTCAGGTTCAAGCCGTCTGAATAGGGGCAGCTGTTGCACCCCAAAATTTGACCAACATTTATTTATCCATCAAGTGTTTAAAGGTTGATACCTTCATCAGAAAGTTCAAGAGATCCTCAGAGGAATTGGTTGAAACCAAGGTGGTGTGCTTCATAGCTTGAGAGTTGTGGGTGCTCCCCAGATGATTCTGAGACTATGAGAGTGAACTTGATGCTTTGAGAAAGTTTATGAGATGTCTTGAAAGCCATCATGAAGCCCAGAGAGGTCATTATGCAAGAATTCAGAAGATTCAACCATGAATGGTAGAATTAGGGTTTTGACTAGGTCAACCCTAGGTCAGCTGGTGTTTTGGAGAGGGTTGAGACCTAATCCAAGGGCCATGTGATCATGGAATGATGTATTGAGATGTTATAAGGATGATTCCTAGACCAACTCATCATGATTGAGGAGTTTGAGAAGTTTTAAGCTAGGGTTTCTAAGGATGGACGGAGTAAAATCCCCTAGTTTGATCCCTATCTTCCAGGCAGTTTTAGCTCAAGATGTGGTTATCATCTCATCTTCCCCACAACATGAATGTTGTAGAGATTGTTCTTAGCTTTAATTTGAGTGGTAGAATTCCTTGATAGGATGTGCAGAGCTCAAGTTATGGTTTTGACAAATTACAGGTCATCTGAGGTATGTGAATCTGGGTCCTTGAAAGTCACCCAACTTGCAGACAACTTTTGCCCTAGTAGGATGATTCCTATGATCTCTTGGTCAACATGAATGTTGAATAGCATCTTCTTAGCTTTCTAGAGAGTACTAGAAGTCCTTGATAGGATTTGTAGAACTCAAGTTATGGCTTTGACAAGCCAAGGGTATTTTGGTCATTTTGAACTTATAGGTCATTTCAAGCATATGGCCATATCTCCTATTTCCAAGCCTCAAATGAAAAACTTCAAAACATCAAAGTTGTTCAAAATGACATTTTAAGCCTAGAAAAGTGTCCATGAGTTGTTGGAAAAGCTTGTAGCAAGGATTGACCAAGATTGGTGAAAATGACCTAAAAATGGCATATAAGTTAAATAAGTTCAAGTTGGAAAATGGTTTGAGAGATCTACAAATCCAAAATAGGTCATGTAATATACCATTTTGAGTCTAAACCACATTTTGGAAACAATGGTTTAGACACATTTTTGAATTGAGGCCTAAAAATGGGAGTTGCTTTGTAATGTTCTTACTTGCATAATAAGGCAACATTGTAAAACTTCACCAAAGGCAAGGAATTGGTTTGTTCTTCATTCATACCACCTCAATATCTCATGTGAGGAGATTTTAAAATGAATTCAAAGGGCTGTAAAGGTAATTGATGGCATGAGATGAGATATGTCAAAGTATCCTTACATGAGAATTTCCACATTCTTCTACTTCATTCTAGAAGCATCTAGGATCCTCTAATGAATTCTATATATTGAGTGGATCAAGCTGTGATCAAGGGTTGGAAGTTTTGGTGGAGAGAGTGAGAGGAGAGTCAGATATTCAAGAGAGACTTCAAGTGCAAGCAAGGCCCGAATTCACCATTACAAGCACTCATCATCAAGGCTATTGCAAACAGAAAGAATCACTCCATTAGAGGAGCATTGTGAAGAAGAATCAAGCCTTGAATCCATCTGCATCCATACCTGCCATAGCCAACAAGCAGGTTGGGATTTTCTCTCCTATCTCTCTATTTATGTGTTAGATGATTAGATCTTTAGTGTAGAATTGTTAGGTTAGGTTATATGACCATTTTCTGTGAATCTGAGAGCATTCCATTAAGGTTGATGACAGATCATAGTTTCTTTCAAGATCAAGAATAGGTTGTGCATTGAGTTTTAATGATCGTGTTATGGCTTAGTGAAATCAGTGTAACACCATGAGCAAGATAGTACCATTAATACCAAGAATTACCAAGGTTGATATCAGTGTACAATGGTGGAACCAAGATCTTAGTGTTCTCTGTTTGCGAATTATAGGAAGCTTTAGGAGAAACTAAGAGTGCAGTTGTGTTCCTGGGAAAGAATAGAGCAAGATTGCTCTTTGTAGTTTGGGATTTGATGGAGAATCGAGGGAGAACGAACGAGTTGAAGATCCATGCATGGAGTTGTGGTTTTCTGAAAACCCTAGGTTGAATGGGGAAGACGACCCAGGAACCGTTAGATTAGGTTGAAATATTTGACTTGCTGAACCAATCTAAGGGCTGTCATTTAAATGGAAAACGGAGGGAAGCTGAGCGCAACAATACGCTGCGTTTCACTTAATGTGAAACCCTGGGCCTGGATCAAAATATACTAATCCCACCCCCCGTGTGAAGCCCAAAGAAAAATACCCTGAAATCCTTTGCTAAATACACCGCGCGTCCTTTCTTTTTCTTTTATTTTTTTGATTTAATTTCTGAATATCATGGGCCCTGCGCACGCTTACTAATTGAACCCCCCTTTCCTGGCCCATCTGATCAATTGAACTAGGCGCATCTGCTACTGACACCCCCCTCCCCATTTCATTTTAGTTTTTAATTTCTTTTATTTTCTTGCATCTTATAAAATTCATAAATAATTGGAAATTGAATATTTTTAATTGCTTGTTTTTGCATCATGTTAGCATTTCTGTCTAGAAAATTAGTAGATAATAAAATTAGAATTTTATTTTCATTTTATATTTTTTGCATATTATTCTTTTAAATAGCTTTTTTAGATGATTTAGTTGATACCCCATTTTGTTGATTTTAGTTCAATTAGCTCCCCTTAGATTTAGGGTCCATTCTTTTTAGGGTGATTAACTTAGGACTTTAGCTTCCTCATAGGATTTAATTCATAATTTTAGGATTAATTTTTAGATGGTTTGATTAGGTGATATTAGAGTGATTAAAATTAGGGTTTAGGTTTAACATAGGTGAAATAATTCATTTCTTTCAGGAGTTTTAGTTTGATTTTGGGTATGGGACTATAGGGGTATTATGGGTAGGTGTAATAGACCTTTGTGGATAAATATTAGATTTTTCCCTGTGACTTTAGTATTTTCAGAGTATTTTCTGAATGGACTGTTTGTGTGGCATGTTTTGTGTTGATTGTCTATCTTTGGGGTTTATCTTTGGGGAATTGTTGTGGGGCTTGGTTTGCTTTGAAGACCTTGTTGAAGGAGCATGATGAAGGAGAAGATTGAAGATCAAGACCCAGAGGTTGAGAGATTGGAGCTTGCAAGGATGCATGGATTGAGCTCCTAGTCTAGGAGCTTGTTCTCTGTTTGTGAGGTTTGAGATCCTGAAGTTTGAGGGAAATTCATGGTACTTTCCTGAGGAAGGCACTATGGATGTCTTTCATTCTTTCTTCTCACCTCTTTCCCAAGTATCCAATGATGTTGGAGCCTTCATGTGAGTTTAGTTTCTCCTGAGGAGGAATGTAAACTGATCACAATTGTTGAGCCACATGGGATATGATTCCTAAGTGGAAGCCCCCTAGTACTTTCCTGAGGAAGGCACTATGGGTCTGTTCACTTAGTTCCCTTAGTTCACGTAGGATTTCTCAAGTATCCAATGATGTTGGAGCCTTCATGTGAGTTTAGTTTCTCCTGAGGAAGAATGTAAACCAATCACAGCTGTTGAGCCACATGGGATATGAGTCCTGAGTATAAGCCTCCTAGTGCTTTCCTGAGGAGGGCACTATGAGTCTGCCTACTTAGCTCCCTTTCTTTGGTAAGCTTGTTTTGAAGCTTGAAGACTGGAATTGATTTCTTTTGATTAGGGTTTTGCTTTAGGGCTTTGCTTAGAGGTAGATTAGGGTTTTGTTTTAGGGTTAGGATTAGGGAGAGCTTAGATAATTTCTTCCTCAAGCATAGATGGTATTTCATTTCTTTTATCTGTATGACTGCAGTTTGCTGTTTATTGCTTGATAGCTTGTTGTTTATTTTTCAGTATGATTACTGTTATTTCATGACTGGCTTGAGGTCGAGACGAGCTTGTGGAGGCTGAAGCCCCACACACATTTCCTCCCTCACTTGCATTGCATGCATTTTACTGTAAAGCTGATGCTTTGTCTGTTTTGGTGTATCATTGACATGATCCCTTAGGACTCTCATTTCCTTTGATAAGGATTTGATGATAGACTTTTAGGTTGAAACCTATGCATGACAACTTCTAGGAGTTCCCTGTTCAAACCTCAACCATAGGATGAATCCATGTCATGATAACAGTAGGACTTGATAGTATCCCTCCTAGTTGGGCCTGTTCTCTTCTCATCTCAAAACAGTTTAAGATACAGTAATCATGAATGATTTCTTTCGTACGTTACGAGCCTTAAGCTATCTGAGAAAGGATTGTGGGAGAGTTCCTTTTCCACAGTCTGGATGTTTAGTATGGTACCCTTTGGGGTGACATGCGACGCATTCACTCTCAGGTCATAGTCTCTAGTGCGGTTGAAATCGCAAACACAATAAAAAACACTTCTTTCAAAACAGGAAATAAACCGTAGTTTCCCGAACTACGTGAGCTCTGATCTCTCATGCCTGTTGAGAGTACGTAGGCACAAGATGGCGAAGTCTTGGCGAGCTACCTTCCCCCATAACCTTTCGTAGGCCGAACTACGTTGACTCTGATTTCTCACTCTCTGATGAGAATACGTAGGCATAAAGTGCGACGCTTTGCCGAGTCATTTTTCTTTTCTTTTTTAGCCAACCTTGATAGGTAGATAGATTATAACCCACCCGTCCAAGTAAACAAACAAGCGTGGATCCCGTCGAGTACGACAGACGTGAGGGGTGCTAATACCTTCCCCTTGCGTAACCGACTCCCGAACCCAGACAATGGTTGCGACGACCTTGTCTTACCCTTTTTCGTCAGGTTTTTCCGATCGTTTCCTTTCCCGCTCTGAGGGATAAATAACGAAAGGTGGCGACTCTTCTGTCATGCCGACACCTTATTTTCGCGCAAGCGATAGATTGCACTTGCAAAAGCAGCAGAAAATGAGTTTTAAAAATTAGTTTTTCATAATAACTTATGCATTCAAACACCAAATGATCATGTAAGAAAATAAGCACGAAAATCACAACAATTATCATCAAATAAACACCAGATACAATCCAATTTCAAATAAAATGGATCAAGAAACACACAAGTCATAAGAGATCACATGGTGAGAAATGTAAATTAAGCTCAAACAAAGTTGATTCAAGAATTACCAACAAATTTGAATTTGCTTCAAAATCAACTTCAAAGAATGAGTTCCAAAACTTATATTCAAATATGACTTGGGAGTAGTATAGATGAAAAAATGAAAAAGTTTAGCTGAAAAATTGACAAAATTGACAAAAATATGACTTGCTGAATGACCATCTATTTATGGATGATGGTGGATCCAATTTCACTTAGGGTATGTTTGATTGTGAGAGAAAATGAGAAGAGAGAAAGATGTGATAAAGAGTGTGAAACAGAGAGAAGTGAATGAGAAATGAGTGAGAAATAGAATAGATTCAATGAATTGTTTGTTATAAGAGAAGTATGAGAGAAATAGAAAGAGAGAAGTGTAATTATTTTTGAAAGGACAAAAATATCCTTAAATTATAAAAATTAATATTACAAAATTTTGTATTATTAAAGAAATATATTTTCTTATCAACATCTATTTAAATATGTATTTTAATTAAAATTAATAATTTAATAAATTTAATTTAATTAATTGTTTTATTATTTCAATTATTTAAAGTAATTTAATTCATAAAATTTATTTGTTTTTATAAGAAAAGGAACAGGTAACATGTAACATAATGATACAATAAATTTAACATTGGCTAAATAAGTGTAAAATGTGATCTAGGAACATCAAAATCACAATCTTTTGAAGTATAATTAGAGAAAGAGAAAAGAAACAACAAGTAAAAATAAAGGCATGATTGGAAACAAAAAGAAACAAACATTTCTCTTGTCTTTCTTCTCTATAATGAGAAGAAAGCAAAATATGGTAGAACCCATGTATATTTGTTCTCTCTTCAACATTTCTTTGCACTACCAAGCAAGAAAAGTGAGTCTTTTTCTTTGCAATCTCTATCTTTGATACTTCTCTCTATTGTTCCAAACACAACCTTAGCAAAATTACACTCACTTAGTCGTTACCCAAAGCTCTTTATTGTTTAAACCAATAAAGTAATTTCAACAACAAAAGTGTAGCTACTCTCTTACTATTTAAATATATTATTTTTTTAAAAATTATCTTTCTTGTAGTTTCACACGGTTTGATTTATTTTAAATAATAAAAATTACCTTCATAAAAAAAACTAACTTTTATTTATAATTAATAAATTAATTTAAATTATAATGTAGTACTCCTTAATTCTATTTATTAAATAGAGTATAAGTTACTTATTTTAATTTAAGTATAGTTTGTTTAGATTTTTTTTTAAATAGATAGTTTAATAATAGTTGTGTACAAAATAATTTAAATAATAATTTTTATTTAAAAAAAATAAATGTTTTAGTTAATATTTAATTGTCACTTTATTATATAATTTTATATTCAATATTTAATTATCATCTCACTATTGTTTACAATATTTTTATCAATTTAAAAAATAAATTTATAATTAATATAGAATTTAGTTTAAATATTTTAGATTTTTTAATTGATAGGCTTATTGGTTCATGTTATGACTTACTACTCAAATAACTTGTAGATATTATAATTAAGAAATGTAAAATAACAAGAAAGTTAAATGTAAATGCAGTAAATTCAGCAAAAAGTAAAATAATTATTGTTTAAAATATCATTTGAATCGATTTTTTAAAGAAAAAATTCATCTGATCTCAAGGTAAATCAGACGAGGTCTAATTTGATTTTAGATGACTAATTTAAACATATATTTTAAAAATATAATATTTGTTAATATTTAATTTTATATTAGTTTTTGATTTGTTTTAAAGGTTAAATATTTTAATTTAAATAGACTCAAATTTAAATACATTTATATTGCACAATAGTGATAAAAAATTATATGAAAACAATTTTATTAAAAAAATCTGGTAAAAATAAAAAATCTAAAATAACTTTTTATGATAAAAAGTTACAAAAATATAACGGCTCAATTTACCTTAACAAATGATTTTGTTTTTAAAAAAAAAACTATTCAGTAACAATTCAGTATGGTTCATAATTCAAACTCGTGTACTAAATCAATAATGTGGTTTAGTTCGATTATGAACAAATTAAAATAATTTTATTTAATTTGAATGAATTTTTTATTATAATTTGATTAGGTTCGATTTCTTCAATAAACTTTACCTTAAACAACACTAAGCGAATATAATAAGGGTATCACGTAACTTTTTAAGGTAAATGTTTCTATCTACCTAGTACAAAATTTCTCCAAATCATACACAACTATAACATAAGTTATAGTTGAAACATTAGCACGTAGTGCAAGTCTAGAGTGATCTTAAGAGAGGGATGTGAATTAAGTATTTTGGTCGGTTTTTGATTTAATAAAATTATGCTTTTAACTTTTTGATTTGTTGATGATTTAGAAAGTATTAAAGTGCGGAAATATAAAGAACACGACGATGTATTCTGGTTTTCCTCAGAATCCAAGAGTACATTCAGTCTCTTTCCAACATGTATGAGATTTTAATATTGTTAAATCTTATGGATAAGACAATCATAGTCTTCCTATACAAGACTCTAACACAATCACCAATAACAATCCTCTCGTTATTTGCAACACACTTATTTTCAACAATCATGGACAATATATAGGTAAAGGCTTCTACAGATATAATCCATTTTTCTATAGATCCCTCCTAGTGCCAAATAATCCTTGATACTTGAAAATTTGTAACAATTGCAATAGATTGAAATAAATGAAGTTTGTAGAATGATTAAGACTTATTCAAAAGAATAAAGTCTTCTTCTCTTTCAAATATGAAGATTCAATAAAATATACTCTCTAAATGCTCAATGATACTTTTGAAATGATATGAAAATTTTCTCAAAAAGCATCCGAATATGAAAGTTCGGTTGAAAATAATGTAGAAAAAATTTGTGAAATTTTTGAAAGAAATCACATTAAAATGAAAATTGAAAATCAATTTAAAGACTAAAAAAAACTCTTCAAAAATCATGACAATGATTGGTAAAAAAGTTGACTGAAAATGAATGTATTTAAAATGAAATGTTGTCATGATATGGTTTTGTGAAAAGATGTTTACGATTAAGCATTTTTCAAATTTGACTCAGGTACAATCGATTGCACAAAAATGACAGTCGATTATGTGAAATAATAACACTAGAAAATCTGAAAAAAATTTCCTAATGCAATCAATTGCACTATAAAAATGTATATTTTTCAAACTGGCAGTAACTAAACCCTCGTTATTTTTCAAACTGGCAGTGACTAAACCAATATTTCTAAGATGAAACAACCCTCGTTATTTTCGCTTTGTTTTCATTAAAAGCACCAAATTCTGAAGTCTTCTAACAAGAAAATGGATCAAACAAGTATAAATATTACACATGATGATTGGATTGGGTTCAATGTGACTTTGAAAAAATATAAATGGTTTTTACATATCAGTAACGAAAATCACAAATTCTTATTTCATATTTTAGAGACAAACAAAAATGCAAACAATACATTGAATATTAGGTCACAAGACATCAAAACAAAACTAATTATTTGCAATTATCAAGCAGAATACTTTAACAAAGAATTGCTTTCAATTTCCTCCACATAACTGGTAGAGCCAATATCAGTTTCAGTTTCCTTTGATCCAGTATCAAGATTCTCTTGAATTGTTTCACGTGGATATAGCACAGGCTTTGGAGGCATTTCAATATTTGCAATATCTCCTTCAAGCATCTCCACCACTTTGCTCATTGAAGGTCGATCAATAGGTTTTAGCTGTATACACCAAAGAGCAACCATGAACATTTTCTTCAAAACATCATTAAATTCTTCGGTGATAAAATCTTCCATTTCTTTCTCCCTATTTTTAACCAATTGCTCATAAATCCAAAAGGGAAAATATAGTTGACTTGAATGCTCAGCGTGTGAATTCAAATTTCTTCTCCTACTAGCCATTTCAATCAAAAGCATTCCAAAGCTATACACGTCGGCTTTATGAGATATTCTTCCAATATTTTGGTAGAACAATTCTGGAGCCATGTATCCAATTGTTCCTCTTGCAGCTGTCAAAGTGGCAATACTCTTATCAATAGGATAAAGCTTTGCAAGACCAAAATCTGAAACTTTTGGGACAAAATTTTCATCAAGAAGGATGTTATGAGGCTTAATATCAAAATGCAAAATTTGCATATCACAACCTTGATGGAGATAAGAAATTCCACGTGCTACTCCTAGAGATATCTCATGTATTTGGTTGTAAGTTAAAGATATAACTTCTTCTTTGTTGAAGATATATTTATCAAGAGAGCCGTTGGGCATGTACTCATAAACAAGGGCACGTTTTAATCCTTCAACACAATATCCAACGAGTCTTACCACATTTGAATGGTATATTCTTCCTATTGTTGCAATTTCACTTATGAATTCTTGCCCATTAGCATTTGGTTTTATCTTCAACATCTTTATGGCTACAAATGGTCCACTTATTAGCTTACCCCTATACACGTCTCCATAGCCTCCTTCACCCAATTTTACCTTGAAACCCTTTGTCATCTGCTTTATCTCTTTATATGAATACCTTATTGGCGTGAGAGTATTACCTTGCAGAAAACCTTCAATATTTTCGTATATCGATGAATGTCTTCTTCGATATGTGTAGATCAACAACGTAGAAAAAAATATGATGCCAAATATAATCCTAACGGTAACGAATGGGAGAACGTATCTTCCTGTAACTTTTCCTGCGATTATGTAATCATTTGATATTGTATTGCTTAACTTATTCACGCCTGCGAACTCCCGAAGTCCTACAATACATGACATATAATTAATTGGTCATAAAAAATGAAAAAAATTTATAATTATTTATCATTCTAAATACAACCTCCGCCTCATAATAAGTGTTTTAGTTAAGCTCTGCGCGACTGTTAAAAAAATAATTAAATGTGCTGATTTTAATGATAAAATTAATATTTTTTTACTAACATACCCTTATTTATTATAATTAGTGGAATAATTGAAATACGTTAAAGTTAATAAATAGGGATATAGTAGTGGAAAAAATAATTGTTGATATTTGTATATATAGTGTTAAGAATATTTGTATATAGAATATTCTCACATCGACTATATCATGTAATTAGTTGTAATCTCTCTATATATAATAATGTCTCCATAGTGCTTTTCAAAATACACGGTTTATTCATATGACTTTTAGTCTCTTGTATTTTAACGTGGTATCTAGAACCTGCTAAGAGAAAATTCTTTCTTTGTCGTGCTTTATCCGGTTGACCCACTGTCTTCCGGTGAGATTTTTTTTTTTTTGCAAAGCGTGTTGTCACTTCGGTTTGCCTCTCACTTTTTAAAATTCTTTCGTAACCACTCTGCCACTGATGCTACTATTTCGACGACGTTTTGGAAAGCCGGTCCCACCATCAGTTTTCAATATTCTCCGGTCATAACCGCATAGCCGTCGTCCGCCGTCGTCACTACTATTCCCGGTGACCTTCCGACAAACTTTTTCACAGGCAGAAACCTCCGCACACGCCACCTCTGTCTAAGTCTCCGTGCATGGGCATCACGCGCTGTCACCTGAACCGCACGTGACAGCACGTCCGACGGCCGATTGCGTCATATTTTCTCTCTTCAGATACTCATGACTACTCTTCAGAACTTTACGCCAAACTACGATGATTTCCTCAGGTGGTATAAGAATTATCAGAACTCAGATTCTACTGTTACGATAACACGCACTGATAATTCATCTGTTTGCCTCTCTCAATCATCTCCTCTTCGACCTTGGATCCTTGATTCTGGTGCGTCTGATCATGTTACTAGTAATAAAAATATTTTCTCTTCCCTTTCTACCTCTGATTTCTTACCTACTATAAATTCTGCCAATGATTCTCAAACCCAATTCGAAGGGATTAATACTATTCAAACTCTAACTTCTCTCTCTATTACTTTTGTCCTCTATAATTGTCCATTTAATTTACTTTTAGTCAGTCGTTTAACTCGTTCTCTTGATTGTAGTGTCACCTTCACTAACAATAATGTTACCCTGCAGGATTGGAGTTTGGGACGGACGATTGGCGTCAGATATAAGTCTCAAGGCCTTTATTACCTCTCATTGTCATCTTAGACATGCTCAGCCAAAGATTCTCCACTCACTATCCATGCTCAGTTAGGTCATCCCAGTCTCCAAATTATATAAGTTGGTGCAAATTTATCAAAGATATCTAATTTACACGGTGAGTCATGTTAGTTAGGGAAACACACTCGTAGTCGATTTCCCAATCGAGTCAACAAACGAGCTTCGTCCCCTTTTGCTTTAGTTCACACCGATGTTTGGGGTCCCTCGCGTACTGTCTCTACTTTTAAGTCTAGGTATTTTGTCACCTTTATTGATGATTTTTCACGTTGCACGTGGTTATTTTTAATGAAGAATATATCTGAATTATTGTCTATTTTTGAACAATTTTATCGAGAAATAAGAACTCAATTCGGTGTGTCTATTCGTACCTTAAGAAGTAAAAATGCCCGTGAATATTTATCCCAATAATCTCAATTGTTATGTCACACAATGGTATTCTCCATCAAACATCTTGCCCTCACACACCTCAACAAAACGGTGTAGCCGAACGCAAAAATTGACATCTCGTAGAAACCACTCAGATCCTACTTTTCCATGGTAATGTTCCTGTTCGGTTTTGGGGGGACACTGTGCTAACGACATGTTACCTTATAAATCGCACGCCCTCAGCTGTCCTTAATATTAAAATCCCTCATTCAATCCTTTTTCCTAATTTTCCACTTCACCCAATTCCTCCTCGAGTCTTCGGGTCTACATGTTTTGTACACAATCTCTCCTCTGGTCTTGATAAACTATCATCTCGATCACTAAAGTATGTCTTTCTTGGTTATCATTGATCCTAAAAAGGTTATCGTTGTTATTCACATACTCTACAACGATACCTCATATCGGCCGATGTTACCTTCTTCGAGTCTATTCAATATTTCGAGTCCAACCAAGCAACTCCAGAACCCCTTCAGGAAAGTATTCCCACACCTCTTCCAGAAGTATCATATTTCATTGTCCCCCATCATTCTAAGGAACCTAGCCTACTAGATAGGCTTACAGTTGACCCCTAACTTCTCGCCCACTTTAAACATATCAGCGTCGTCAACCAATGTATGTCGTATATGTTCTTGAGATCGTACCTGTTCCTGAGGTCGAACCTATTCCTGAGGTTGTACCTCTCCCAGAGGTCATTGCAGACTCTCCTCCGACGCTCTCACCATCACCGAATCTGATCTTGCCACTTGAGTCTGATCTTTCGATTGCCCTTCGAAAAGTTATACATCAAACACAAAATCCTTCTCCACATTATATTAATTTATGTTATCATCATTTTTCTCCTTTGCAATATACTTGTTTGTCTTCTGTTTCTATTCCTAAAAATCCAGGTGAAGCATTATCTCATCATGAATGAAGGCAAGCAATGATTGATAAAATGTGTGCTCTTCAAAGCAGTGGTACCTGAGAACTGGTTCCTCTACCCCTTGGGAAATCTTTAGTAGGTTGTCGTTGGCTTTATACAGTGAAGGTTGGCCCCGATGGTAAGATTGATCGATTTAAAATTCGCTTGGTAGCCAAAGGATACACTCATATTTTTGGGTTGGATTATAGTGATACCTTCTCGCCTGTAGCCAAGATGACATTTGTTAGACTTCTTCTAGCCATTATAGCCATTCGACATTGGTCTCTTCACCAACTTGACATTAAAAGTGCTTTTTTACATGGGGATCTTGAAGAGGAAGTATATATGAAGCATCCACCTTGGATTGTTGCTCAGGGGGAGTCATCGAATATGGTGTGTAGGCTACACATGGGTCTTTATGGTCTTAAGAAATCTCTAAGAGCTTGGTTTGACAGATTCAGCACTGTAGTACAACTGTTTGGTATGATTCGTAGTGAAGCTGACCATTATCTTTTTTATCGTCTCTCAGCCCAATAGT
This sequence comes from Lathyrus sativus, assembly GCA_963859935.3. Taxonomy (NCBI): domain Eukaryota; kingdom Viridiplantae; phylum Streptophyta; class Magnoliopsida; order Fabales; family Fabaceae; genus Lathyrus; species Lathyrus sativus. The sequence goes on along the minus strand of OZ012740.1, from coordinate 31,505,029 downwards.
GTATTTATCTTATTGTGTATGTAGATGATATTGTCATAACTAGTAGTTATCAACAGGAAATACTCTAGTTAAAACAACATCTCTTGAATCAATTTCAGACAAAAGATCTTGGTAAACTCCGTTATTTCTTGGGTATTTAGGTAACCCAATCTAAAGATGATTTGGTGATTTCTCAACGAAAATATGCTATGGACATTTTGGAAGAAACATGTTTGTTGAATGCTAAACCAGTTTGATACTCCTATGGATCCAAGTGTCAAACTACTATCCAATCAAAAGGAGCCTCTATCTGACTCAGAAAGGTATAAGAGATTGGTTGGAAATTGAATTATCTCACAGTCACTTGTCCGGACATTTCTTTTGCAGTTAGTGTGGTAAGTCAGTTCTTAAATTCCCCCCGTCATGAACACATGGATGTTGTTATTCAGATTCTGAGATACATCAAATGTGCTCCAGGAAAAAGCTAGTCTAGTGTATGAAGATAAAGGACATACTCAGATAGTTGGATACTCAGATGCTGATTGGGCGGGGTCACCCATTGATAGACGATTTACTTCTGAGTATTGTGTACTTGTTGGAGGAAACCTTATATCCTGGAAGAGTAAGAAACAAAATGTTGTTGCAAGATCAAGCTCCGAGGAAGAGTATAGGTCCGTGGCAATGGCAATATGTGAACTTATTTAGTTAAAACAGTTGCTCAAGGAACTTCAAATTGAAGAAGCAAGAGCAATGACACTTGTTTGTGATAATCAAGCTGCATTACACATTGCTTCAAATCCAATCTTTCATGAGAGGACAAAAAATATTGAGATAGACTATCACTTTGTCGGAGAGAAGCTTAAGTCAGGTAACATCTTCACAAGCTTTGTCAACTCTAGTGATCAATTGGTAGACATGTTTACAAAATCCTTGCGAAGTCCCAGAACTAATTATATATGTAAAAAACTTGGTGCATTTGACTTATATGCTCAAGTTTGAGGGGGAGTGTTGATATTTGTAAATATTGTGTTAAGAATATTTGTATATAGAATAGTCTCACATCGACTATATCATGTAATTAGTTGTAATTTCTCTCTATATATAATAATGTCTCCATAGTACTTTTCAAAATACACGATTTATTCATATGTCTATTAGTCTCTTGTATTTTAATAATAATAGATATTTTATTGGAATTCTAAAAAGACATTTATTTTGAGATATGAAAAAAAGTTCAAATTAGACACTTTTTATGAGAGGGAAGGAGTAGTAATGTTTTTAGACCATTTTCAAGATAGTTACATAGATGACTAAGATGTATTTAGAATAGTTTATTAAATTTAGTATTGTTTTTTTTAATCAAAATCAATAAAATCAAATGAATGCTTATTTTACTTGATTAGATAGTTTTCGTTAAAGTATTATTATTTTACGGTAGAATAGTTTTAGCCCCCCAACAGAAAACACTACATATATTTCTCAGTTTTACCTTCTTGTAAATATGACCTCTTTTATTTAGAATACGAGTATGTTATTTTCAATTCTATCATATATGACCTCTTTTATGAATGTTTATTTTAGTAACACGCACCTTAGAGTGCATTTAATCATTTTTTAGTTATAGCTTACTAAAACAAACTTTTATAAAAAAACAAGTAGGTGTATTATAGTAAATCTCACAGCAATTCGTTATAATACACACACTTGTATTTATGAAGGTGTGTTTTAGTAACATGTACCTTAATTAAGGTGTATTTAAAGATTTTTTAGTTAAAGCTTTCTAAAATAAACAAGTGAGTTTACGTTAGCAAACCTTATATATATATATATATATATATATATATATATATATATATATATATATATATATATATATATATATATATATATATATATATATATATATATATATATATATATATATATATATATATATATATATATATATATATATATATATATATATATATATATATATATATATATATATATATATATATATATATATATAAATAATATTTTACCTAAATTTTTTTAAAAGATAAAATAAGATAAATAAAGGGGGAAAAATTCCAAAGTACAAAAACAACAAATTGACACAAAGAATACCGCAGACAAAAACCAACAACAAAAAGAGAGAAAAAAACACAAAGGCGAAAAGCCAACAACAAAAGCAAACTCCAAAACAAAAACTAAGAACAAGGGTTCTCCCTAGTTGAGAACCAAATTAGAGATCATACTACCAACCTCAACAACAATAGAGAAAAAGGCACCCGCTACAGTCACGCCACATCATACCTCAAGATAGGGACCAACTTCACGAACCGCTAATAATAAGTTTAGAGGATGGTATTTTCAAGCCAATTTGAGAGCAAGGTTGAGTTCACAAAAGATCTGCACAAAAACCAATTACAGGCCAAAAAATATATTTTTCTCCTCCACTTCCTTCACTTTTGTTTGGATACCAGAGACCAACTTATTATTATGCATCAACCAAATGATCGAGAGAACTCAAAAAGGGTGTTAAGGTCCCTAGCGAGAACACCTTAGACTCCCAACCATCCAAAAATATTATACCAGATATTGGAGGCTAAGTTAAAGGTAACAAACAAATGGGAATTCGACTAAAAAAATCCTTCACACATGAAAGAAAAGATACCCTCTGTGTCAACAATAACCTTTCACTTGAAAAGATTCTCATTAGAGGGGAATATATCTTGAAGGAGCTGCCACAAAACACTTTCACTTTAGATGGGGCCCAACCAACCCAAATAAGGGGAAGGATAGTGACATCCCACGCACCCTGACTAAGAGAGGAAGAAAAAAGTTGCACCTAAAGACCATACATGGAGGCCACTGAAAAAATACACTATTTGTTATCTCTCTAATCCCACTTATCATTCTACACACTAAAATGAACATGCTGAAGAACGGAGAATAAGTCGGAGACCATGGCCTCCTCATAACCAAAAAAATATCTTCTCCATCTAAGATCCCAAGAAATCATATCCTTAACCCGTTGACCTAACTCTCCCACTTTCTCATCGTGCGCTTGGAAGTTGTTAAAAAGCCTCTGAAATCTTTGGGATATGGGAACATCCTCAATCCTAAATTAGTAGTATATATAGATAAAGCAAGAATGGCCAAGGCAGATAAGAAACCATCAGCTTCTACTCACTTCTACGCACTCATTTTCTGATATCATAAAAGAGAAATAATAAATAAAACAAAAATTGAAGAGAGAAGAAGGTCTTCTTCAACCTCTCAACTCTCCCTCCTTGTCTAAATATTCTTCGTGAGATCCCTCAACCTTCATCAACGGGCTTACCTTCATCAAACTCACCGACGAACCACCATCAACCGTTCACACAACCACTCACTTATGATCCAAAGTTCGCCCTTCCTTCTTCAAAAACACCACCTCTCTATTTCACCTCAAACAACCTCACTCACTTTCTCTTCTCTGTCGCTTCTGCTCAACCATCACGACATCAATAAACAAAACCTCTGCTTAAACTCCTCACTGCACCACCGCAACAACAATAGAACCACCACACATCTCCCTTTTTTGTTCGCTCATACGCCGATGCAACACCGCCACTGCGCTCCTGCCATCATCAGTCTGACATCCGCCACAGTGACAACAGTTTGCCTCACTTCATTCACTCTCTCCCACGTCAGATTTACCTCAACACCACGCTGGCTACGTTAGTTCTATAAAAGATTTGATTTCATATCAATTATTTCCTAATGTTGTGTTTATGTCGCAGGTAATGGTCGTGTGATTATTTTCAAGTTTGGATGATAATGTTGTGGTGTGAACTTGGTTTCTTGTCTTTGATTTTATTTTTTATTGACTATGTTGGTTCAGTTTATTTGATTAAATGTTTTTTCTATTTTATTTATTACTTTTGTATGCACACGATTTAATTCATATGATGCGATGCCACTCTATTCATATATGTGCTGAGTTTTTTTTGTATGTGATACCATTTTGGTTTCCATTGTGTTGGAATCAGATCTGAGCATGTTACTCGCGTCTGGAGTTGTTTGTTTGTTGTCATTTGGTTGTATGTTTTCATGCGCCGATATGTCTCGTAAGATCTGTTGCGCTGCGTTACGCCATTGTGTGCATTAGCTTAAATCGCGTGTTATACGAATTCGCTCGCGTTAACTCGGTACATGATTTATGTGTTGTGTGTTTTGATTCGATTGCGATAAATCTGTGTTGGCTGCGATTATGTTGTGTATGCATGTTTATTTTTCTTGCTGTCAACTTACGTTCGGCGTGATGCCTTGCACAATTATTTACATGGTGCAACACTATTGCGCACGAGAACTCAATTTGTGCGATAACATTTATCGCGTTACAATCTGCGGCCTCATGTTTGAACTCGCGACCTTGCGTTTCAATTTGCGACCTTGCGTTACAATTTATGACCTCGCGTTACAAATCGCTACCTCGCGTTACAAATCGCTACCTTGTGTTATAATTTGTGACCTCGCGTTACAACTCATGACCTTGTGTTACAATTCGCAACTTTCCATTACAAATCGCGCATACCAACTCAACTCATGCACTTACGTTATGCTTTCGTGTTCGTTAACCGTTTCACAATTATGTCAAAACCTTTTCACATTGGAAACTCAAATCATTTTACACACTTTAAACTCGATTAAATCTTTTTCACGTCAAATGGATGTAAAAGGACTAGTTTGGCATATGCATCTCCTTTCCCCAAATATTTGTATACAAGTCGTATAGCTTGACCATTCAAATATTCATCACCTGTTCAAAACTTAATAACTCACTTAAATTCAAGTTCCGATCATCTTTAAGGAATATTGACCCGATTTGTACCAAACCTCTTTACAATCAAAACTTGAGGGATCTTTATTTCACAAATAATTAGGCGTATGCCTCTTTCTGCCCCGAGTAGTTAGATATAAGCCGTATAACTTGACCATCTGAATACTCGTATTTCATTCAAAATACAATAATTAACTGAGTTTAGTTCAATATTTGGTGGATGAAAAAGGACTAATTGGGTGTATTCCTTTTTTTCCCCAAGTATTCGGATAGAAGCCTTATAGTTTGAGCATTTAGATGCTTATCTTCCGTTGAGGGATCATGGCTCACTTTGTTTCACAAATTTTATAATAAAATCGGATGAAAAAGGATTAATTGGGCTTATGCCTTTTTTCTTCCCGAGTATTTGGATACAAGTCGTATAGCTTGACCATTTGAGCACTCGTCATCCACTCAAAAACAATGCAACCAATCAAACTATCTTTTCTTGCCCCCACTTGATGCCAAAACCTTTTCATAAATGAATAATATTTTATTTGTTCTACCACGATACAAAAGAACGCTTAAGCCTCCCACACGCGAGAATATAAGCAATATTTAACTACTAGATTGTGAAATAGGCATTAGTTCACTAAAATCAACCAACACATAAATGGTTTTCTACCAAGAACTACATAACTTTGAGTTCCCCATTGCACCTGGGGATACAAAGGAGCCAGATTTAACGTCTCGTCAACCACTATAATAAAAAACCCAAAAATACCTTTGTCTTGCAAAGAACTTCGTAGATTAGAATTCCCTATTGCACCTGAGGATACGTATGAGCAAGACTTGTAATCTTATCAAACACCCTAATAAAAAACCTTATTTTTAGTTCTTTTTTTTTCTCCTTTAAACATTTCAATAACTAGAAGAAAACAAATAATGAAAGCTAACGTTCTTTTCGCAAAGATAACTAAATGGTTCCCATTTAGTACAACGTATGTGAGGGGTGTTAATACTTTCCCTTGTATAACCAAGTTGTGTAAGGGTTTTATCGATATTTTCCCTTTCATTTTGGAATAAATCAATTTCGGTAGCAACTCTGTTATTATTTCGAGCGTGCGAACGCCCGGGTATTTTGTGCATCACGATAGGGTTCCCTGGTGGTTTTCATCATAGGATTAGGTCCAACCAACAACCCCAAATTAATGAAACGGGAGAGACTCAATCTTACAATGGAGAAAACCCTCAAGTAATTCTAGAAATAAGGGATCAACATTAATTCCAATAAGACTACTATTATGCAAATTAACTCCAAAACAATAAGCAAGCTCAAAACCTATCATAATAGCTTTGATAGTCAAAAAATTCTTGACTGAAGGATCCACGAAGATAATGGTATCATTAGCATATAGGAGGTGAGTAATCACTAAGAAGGAGGGCTCGACTTTAACACCAAAGAAAAGACTAAGCTCTTTAGCCCTTTGAAACAACCCACTTAGGCCTTCATCCACATAGAGAAAAATAAAGGGGCTAAAGTTGTCTCCTTGCTTAAAACATATTTGGATCTTAATATATTAAGTTGGGGAATTATTCACCAACACATATAGATTACCAGAGAAGAAACAAGCTCTAATCTAAGCTTTCCACTATTCATTAAATCCAAATTTAATCAGCATATAATCTAGGAAGATCTAACTAACTAAATCATAGGCTTTCTCAAAATCAACTTTAAAGATAAGACAAGACTTGTTGGAATGTTTGTCTAAATCAACCAGCTCATTGACCGCAACCACACCATCCACTAACAACCTACCCTTAAGGAAAATAGACTGGTTGGGACAAATAAGATTTCCCATAATTTCCTCTAAACTCTTTTCTAGAACTTTGGCTGGAATCTTATAAAGAGAACCGACTAGGGAAATAGGCCGAAAATCACTATGGAGTGAAGGATTCTTAACCTTAGGTATAAGAGTCATAAAATAAGAGGCAAAGCTATGGAGGAGCACAACAAACTTGTTAAACTCATCAAATGTAATCGCTACATCACATCTCAAAAGATGCTAAAACACTTAAAGAAAGAGGAGTTAAGCCCATTCAGTCATGGACTCTTATTACCCTCGAATTGAGAGAGATCCCCATATATCTCCTTAAACAGAAATGAAGAAGTCAAAATCATATTATCATCCTCAGACAATGAGGGAAAAGGAACACTATTTAGCATAGGCTGAGCAAGATTTAGCTCCTTAAACTTTTTAGAGAAGTAAAAAAAACTTCTCATGTCGGATATCAACCACCCCTTCAAACCAAATATCTCCCACTTTAAGATCTATAACAGAGTTCCTTCTGGCCCTACTCTTAATGGATGCATGAAAAAACACATTTTTAGAATGTCCTTCCTTTAACCAGTTGGGTTTTAATATTTGGGCTAATTGATAATCTTTTAACTTGAGAAAATCCCAAGGATCAATGAAGGATTTGGACCGAGAGTCAACCTCCACATTAGAAAGGGGCCTTTGGTCAGCCAACACATCCAAATCTCTTATCACAACACTAAGAGACTCAATTTGGAAGTCCTGATTACCAAAAATATATTTATTCCAACTTTTAAGAGAATCTTTAAGGGATTTAAGTTTCCTAATTAAGACAAAAGCCCTTCAGCCCTGTTTAGAGGAGGATGACCACGAGTCCAAGACCAAATTGGAGAAATTCGGGTGAGATAGCCAATGGTTATTAAAGCGGAAGGGATTAGGGCCACACAACTAATTGTCATACTTAAGAATGATAGGGAAATGATAGAGACATCTCCGGGGAGGCCTTTTGGGAAAAAACATCCCAACTATCCCACCAACCATTGGAGACCGAAATCCTATCAAGACGACTGACCGCCCCAGCGTTAGGATAAAACTAGGTAAAATTTCTACCTAGGAGGGAAGATCCAGAAGACCCATGTGATAAATAAAAGAAGAGAATTCAACACAATCTAAAGAACTAGACAAATTTGAGAAGCCCCTACTCCCTCTTCTCCCGCTAGGAGAGAAAACAAAGTTAAAATCTCCCAAGAGGCACCAAATATTATTCCTAAGGTTTTCCTTACAGGAGCAGAGTTTAGCCCGCATCTCTTTTTTATCAGCCAACAAGGACTTAGAGTAAACATTAACAATGAAGAGGACCAGTTTAGAGGATTCTCATTCTAGACAAACACCAAGAGAACCTGGTCCTGAGAAATAACTAATGGCATTTCGTTTCGCACAACACCAAATCTAAAGAAGGCCATCATTATTACCCTCATTCGGTCTAAAGCTCCCATCACAGTAAATTTTTTCCCGTAGGGGATGAACCAATGAGTCAGACACAACTTGGCGTTTGATCTCTTGGATAGCCACAAACTTCAAAGTCTTTGAGATAACAAGATCTTTCACCTTCCTTATCTTAATTCTCCCCCTTAAACACCTAATATTAAAGGAACACATTAACACCGACCCTAATCCCTTGAGACACGAGCCACTATTATATTTATATCTTTCCTTTATAAAGACATGAATTTCTCCAACTCAACCACATTACTCAAAAGATATTCGCAACCAAGCATTTTATTTTCCCTTAAAAGTTTTGAAGCAAATGCCTTCTCAACTACCTTAGAAGTCCTAGAGATAAGTTGCACCAGAGTCAAAAAATGTAAAGGAGAAGGCAAAAAAGAACCTTCCAAATAGACATATATAAATAAATTCTGAGAACTCAAGCTTTCGACTATACTCATCGACAAATGAGATAAAATACTATTTCCAACAATGGTATGATCCTCAAATGGAACACATACATCTGAATGCAGTACTTCTAATATGCAAGAGGATCTCATTGGCATATTGGAAACGAAAGATTTTCTGGATTACTTTCTGACTAAGAAACCTTCATAAAGTTTGTCGGGCATCTCAAGGCTTGGTATACTAATTACCATATCTTGAGTAATTAGTTGATTGAGTGATTGAAAGTTCAATTGTCCAAAACTCAAATACCACACTCAACTATGCTTGTGGTTGACAATAGTTTTTAGACATTGTACTTCAGTTGAACTGATCATGGTCTTGAATATCCTATTCTTCGACAAAGGAGATTTTAAGACCAAATTATTTTGAGTGTCAAACAATTCCAAGGCTCTATCTTTCATAATCAATGAGAAACCTTTTTCGACCAGTTTTCCAACACTTAGCATATTGCACTTCATTCTAGGTACATAAAGTATATCTTTGATCATATCTTTTCCTTCATTGCTCATTTGAATAACTATGTCGTCAGTACGTTTTGCTTGCAACGAGCTATTATAAACAAGTTTGACCTTGATTTTTACCCCTAAGATTTGAAATATGCTAACCGCACTTTTTGATCAGTCATGTGATTCGAGCAGCCCGAGTCGAAGAACCAGATCTTGGAGTCGACATGGTCATCTGCAACTGCAGCCATAACCATCATATCTTTAAAATCATCTAAATCTGGGGGTGCAAGCTTTGCTCCTTCCTCCTTTCCTTTTGTCACTCCTTTGTCTTTATTGTACCAATAATTCTTGGACAAATGACCCCATTTTCACAGTTATAATATTGCACACCTTTTTTCTCTCTGTCTTTCTGATAGGAGTTTCCTTATCCTCTTTTCGAGGATTCAGAAGCCCTACCATCAACCTTATGCTTTTGAGGGTTCGACCAAGACTTCTTGCTCCGAGTCTTGTCTCCTTTGCCCTTGAACTTGTTGGAACCGTCATGTTTCTTCCATGTCTGAGCCTGTAATGCTTATATCGAATCTTGAACGCCTTTCCTTTCGATAATCCTCATCTTATGTGCCTCCAACAAACCAACCAAATCTTCTAATTTCATGGTTTGAAGATTGTTAGATTCTTGAATAGAACCGATAACGTGATCAAAGTGAGAGGTCAATATACGCAATACCTTCTCAACCAACATCTTATCAGTTAGATTTTCACTACAACCTTTCATGATATTGACAAGATTATGCACTTTCGAGACATAACTTGCAATCTTTTCTTCTTCTCTCATCTGCAATAATTCATACTTCCTTCGTAACATATGCAATTTGACGACTTTAACCTTCTCCCCTCCTTCGTAATACTTGACAAAAATATCCCATGCCTCCTTCACCGATTCAGCATGAGAAATCCGATCAAATTTTGCTGCACCTACTGCTGATTGAATATAAAACACATCCTTGCAATCTTTCTTCTTCAATTCCTTTTGGGTTATTCTTTGAGCCTCAGTTACATTTGCAACAAGATCAGGAACACCATTCGTAACCACTTCAAGGGTTTCTTAAAAACTAAATAAGGGTTGCTTTTGTTTCCTCCATCAAATCCAATTTTTGCCGTTAAGAATTGGGAATACCATTGTGCGCTGTTCATCTCTACAACGATTGATTAACTACACATAATCCCAAAAATACGATCACCTACATGTGATTCTTGAAAACACGATCAAGAATCTAATAGGAGCTCTAAATAATAATTTGTTAGTGCTTGAGGCACTTTTAGTGGAGAGAGAGAAAGAGAGAGAGAGAGAGAGGTAATTTTATTATTAGGATTGAAAAGTAGTGAAACTAAATTACAATATATATATATATATATATATATATATATATATATATATATATATATATATATATATATATATATATATATATATATATATATATATATATATATATATATATATATATATATATATATATATATATATATATATATATATATATATATATATATATATATATATATATATATATATATATATATATATATATATATATATATATATATATATATATATATATATATATACACACACACACACACAACGAGGTGACTTGATTACTAATTAGTAGCAAACTTTAACCTTAACTAACTTGATATCTCCATTGTAGGAATCCAACCAAGGTAAACTCGAAAAGAAAATAATAGAACCTTAAAAAAACTAAATGAAACTGATGAAAATGAGATGCATTCTTCTTGACTACTAATTAGTAGTAAACCCTAACCTTAACTAACTTGATATCTCCATTGTAGGGATCCAACCAAGATAAACTCGAAAAGAAAATAATTGAACCCTAAAAAAACTAAATGAAACCGATGAAAATGAGAGGCATCAAGAATGATACTAGACTAAGTTGATGCACTCGCACCCGTATGAGGAAAAAAATACAAGAAAGTTGAAACTAAGATAATGCACTAGTATATTAACCGAAAAAGGAATGTACGAAAGATTAAACAAGAAGAAGGGATGCATGAAGTAAACTTCTTGTTCTAAATTATTTATTGAAAGAGTAATGCTATTTAGTAAGAAATTTTTAAAAAGATGTAAGAATGCACACGTGTCATTATTTTATAAGATAATTTTTAATTTATTATAAATTTTATTTTCATTTTAATAGAAATCTTAGAATAGTAGTGATAATGAATAGTTGAAATTTATTTTGTCTTTTTTTATTTTTACTTTTTCTTACTAATAAGCATTTTTCTTATTGAAAAGGTGCATGATGCCTAAATGTATGGGAGGTAGAGGAAGAATATGCATGATGAATTAGGTTTCTGAGATAAATAGGGAATAGGGAAAAGTTAGAGACAGGTGGGACTTTCTCTCTCTTTATCTTATTAATTTGTGTTAATTATTTAAACCTTTTAACTCTCATTTGCGATAATTATTTAGTTTATTTATAATTAATATTAAATAAAACCTTTTATAACTTTATAAAATTTATATCTATTTTGTCAAACTTTATAGGATTGAAAGTGCTAATTTCTATATTAACTTAATTGTTTTTTAATTAATTATTTTAATTTTTATTAATACAACTGTACAAAAATAACATCATTTTATACTAAAAAATAATCTACTTTTTAAAATAAAATTTCACTCTCTTGATTGATAATATATTTGTTTATAAATAAAAATTTTGGATGTTACTTTTATTATAGGTTGATATGATGATATTTTACTCTTCTATTTGGTATCAATGGAAGATTTTCAAATAATATTTCAATAATATTTTTTGTACTAATCCTGACCACAATATTGATAAAGTTTTCTATTCTATATAAGCTTAAAACAATATATTTATAAATTTACAGTATACTAAAAAATATATAAAATTAATAAAACATTTAACACCTAAATGATATTTCTCAACTTATAAAGAGAACATAAAATAAATTACTTGATGCATTTGTTAAAACAAATGTTTATAAAAAAAAAATAGTTTTAAATGACAATAATAATATAAAAGAATGTGGCATAGTAAGTTTCATAAAACTAGACTATATTTTTTGAAATATTTTATTGCAACTTTTTATTTTGTAATGGGAAATTGGAGTTCATAGATTCAACTCCCCCACAAACAAACAAAATAATAACAAACATTTCTCATTTTTTTTAAAAAAATAGAGATTATTTATGGCTTATGTGGACAACAAGAAAAAAGAGGTAATTATAATGCAAGCTATAATATTATACAAAAATGAATCCATGAAATAGAAGCCTTACCTTCGTAAATGCCACCGACATAGTCTGCAAAAGAGAATAATCACATTAAAGTTTTAGTTTTGGTGCAACTGTTAGAGGAAGGGAATTTCTTAAAAGATAAAACTCATAATTTGTTTGATTTATTTTATAAACAAAATAGTTTAAGAAGGATTATTAGGGATACTTCAACTCAATCAATAATACAGGAAAAAAAAACACCAATCAAGAAATTACGTTAATCAATTAAGAATTATACTAATTAATTAAGGGTAGTAAAACGAGTTGTAGTCTGTCGGGCCGACCTGCACATCTGATTAAAATAATAGGTTGAATTGTAATTTTATATCCGCATATACGTTCAGTCCATCCCACCTTAATAATGTTCCGTCTTTTCTTGACGGGCTTAAGGCGGGGCAGGGTGGGCGACCTGTTTTGCCACCCCTATATAAATTCAATCAGACTTAATACAGTTTTGGAGAAAGTTACAAACCATTATCATGATCTAATCTTCACTAGGTTCACTATTTCTAAGATTTCTATAAAGCCTCCTGCAAACAAAACTCTTTTCCTGCTAAACTAAATGAACTAGCAGACCCAATACCACCAAAAACCAAACAGCTTCCCAACAAGACTTGAACCCAAACAGTCATTGAATCGCACATAATGCTCAACCGGGTTCGCCAACTGCACCAATTTTGAGCTTCTCAAACACAAACAAGTAAAATTCCAAACTTTGATGCTAACTTCACAATTGAAAAGAATATGGACAACATATTCCTCCTCTTTGAAGCACAAAAGAAAAATAAAATTGTGCACTCCAGTTAATATACCTCTCTTCTTTTCAATTCTAATTTGATTGGAAACTTATTGAGCAAAAGTCTCCAAGCAAAAATATGCATATTACTTTGCAATTTTGTTTTCCACAGAGCATTAGAACCTGTTTCACCCCGGCTAGAACTGCAGACTCAGTTTGCACTACGCCAGAATTGATTTTTAGCAGCGCACAAAAGACAGCGCTTTTAAAAAAAGCGCTGCTAAATAGTCAGTAAAAAAAAAAGAAAAAAATTACCTATCAAAGACAGCGCTTTTTTAAAAAGCGCTGCTAAAAGGGGATCCTTAGAAAGCGCTTTTTAAAAGCGCTGCTAAAAGGGGACCCTACGAGAGCGCTTTTTTTATAAAGCGCTGCTATATGTCATTGCTAATGCACCCTATGAAAGCGCTTTTAAAAGCGCTGCTAAAGGCCTTTAAAAAGCGCTGCTAAAGGTATTAGTATAATAATTTTTATATACCCTCCAGAATTGTAAACGAAACAGAACACGCGTTTTTTCGTTTTCTTCTTCGTTTCTTCATTTCTCCATTACCCTATCTTCCATTTTCGCCCTCCGTTGAAGCTTTCGTCGCCGTCCGTTTGCGCCGCCGTCTTCCATTTGTTTTCGCCGCCGTTCGCCGTTCCCTTTCGCCTCCGTTCACCGTTCGTTCTCCTCCACCGTTACGGTAAATCCGCGACTGTTACGGCATTTTTATGGATTATTGTCTTAGTATTGCATTTTTCTGGATTAGATGATGTTAGTGCTACTTCTTTCTGAGTTATTGACTTGTTTTTGTTGATACCATTGATGAGCATTACTCTTTTGATATTGGCTTGAGTTTTGTATGCAAGGTGTTTGTTGAAATGCCACAATGAATTTTGAGCATTATAAATTAGTTTAGAATAATTTAGTCCATTACCAAAATTTTTGAGAGTATGCTTTAATAATTTAGAATATTTTAAAATCATATTAATGCAATAGTTTAGAATAGTTTTGAATAATTTAGTCCATTTCCACCATTTTTGAGAGTATGATTTAATAGTTTAGAATAATTTAAAATCATATTAATGAAATAGTTTAGAATAGTTTAGAATAATTTAGTCCATTTCCACCATTTATGAGAGTATGCTTTAATTTAGTCCATGTCATTTTGAGCATTATAAAATAGTTTAGAATAGTTTAAAATCATATTAATGAAAGTATGCTTTAATAGTAGAATAGTTTATTATAGTATATCTACTTTTTTTTAATATGATTTGTTTTGTTGGATTATCTAGTTTTTTTGTTTTGGTTGATTATTAATATGATTTTAATAAAATGTATATATTGTCTGTTATAGGGGTTACCTGAGAAGAGCAAGATTGTGATTGTTTCCAAGCATCCTACTGTACAACTTTCTTAGAAGTAGTGATTTCTTTACAGGTATTCTCTGTTTTTGCCTAACTTTCATAGTATGGATAAAAATTGGATGTCTGTTAATCGATTGTCAAAAGAGTACGAGAATGGGGTATCGAACTTCGTTAAGTTTGCTGTTGAACACGCCAAAGACCCCAGTAGGATCACATGTCCTTGCTTAGGTTGCTGTTATGGACGTCGAATTGATGCGGTTCAGTTGGAATCTCATTTAATGAGACATGGAATTGATCGAAGTTACACATGTTGGACATTACACGGTGAGATAAGTAACGAGAATGTTGAACCCCAGAACAATACGACCTCTACTTCAAAGGACAATGGTAGGGATACATACGATTGTGATCGAGTCGAAGATATTGCAGAAGCACTTGAAGAAGATCTTAAAGATTGTCCAAAGATGTTTGAGAGGTTGGTAAGCGATGCAGAGAAGCCGTTGTATAAAGGTTGCACTACTTTCACAAGATTGTCTGCGGTATTAAAGTTGTACAACTTAAAGGCGGGTAATGGATGGTCGGATAAAAGTTTCACAGAGTTGTTAGCCCTACTTCAAGAGATGCTTCCGGAGGATAATGTTCTTCCCAATCGAACCTATGAAGCTAAAAAAATGTTATGCTCTATTGGTATGAGCTATGATAAGATACATGCTTGTCCAAATGATTGCATTTTGTTTCGAAATGAGTATGCATCATTAAACGAGTGTCCTAAATGCGGTGTATCTCGGTATAAGAAGAAGTTGTCACCAGCAAAAGTCTTATGGTATTTTCCTATAATTCCGAGATTCAGACGCATGTTTCGTAGTGAAACAGATGCGAAACACCTTACTTGGCATGCAGATGATAGAATTATAGATGGAAAGTATCGACATCCGGCATATTCACCACAGTGGATGAAAATTGATAATGATTATCCTGAGATTTGTAGTAAGGTGATCGATCCTGCGATCTTACCAACATTGCAAAAAGATATAATTATTACTTTGTGTGAGCTTGAAATGTATTTTCCTCCGTCATTCTTTGACATAATGGTACATCTAGTTGTGCATCTCGTGAAAGAGACACAACTGTGTGGACCTGCATATATGAGATGGATGTATCCAGTTGAACGTTATATAAAAATATTGAAAGGGTATGTGAAAAACCGAAGTCGACCAGAGGGATGTATTGTTGAACGATACATTGTTGAAGAAGCTATTGAGTTTTGTACTGAATATTTGTCCAACGTTCAATCCATTGGCCTCCCAAAATCTGATGTTGTTGAAAAAGTAGTAGGTAAACAGTTAATTGGAAATAAAGTTGTGACAGTTTCAAGGGATGAACGGGAGCAAGTGCATTTATATGTTCTGCACAATGACATTGAGGTTGAGCAGTACGTTAAATTGCACAAGGACGTTCTCCGAGGTTTAAATCTGAATAGAAATGAAAATTGGATAGTACGTGAGCACAATCGAAGTTTTATAACATGGTTCAAAGAGCATATTTATTCAAAGTTTTATTCTGATCCCGCTTCAATAACAGAAAGGTTGAGATGTTTAGCATATGGTCCAACTTTGCATGTGTTTTCTTATAGCGCATACGCAATTAATGGACACACATTTTATACCAAGGAGCAAGATGATAAAAGTACAATGCAAAATAGTGGTGTCACTGTGCTTGCCGAATCAATGCACATTTCCTCGTATTTTGGGGTAATCGAGCGCATTTGGGTGTTTGATTATGAGAAGTTTCAGATTCCTATCTTTGGATGCAAGTGGGTTGAAAGTAATAGTGGCATACGTATGGATAAGTCAGGTTTTTTGCAAGTGGATCTTAATAAGGTGGGGTACAAAGATGAGCCTTTTATTCTAGCCACGCAAGCTAAACAAGTGTTCTATGTCACTGATCCGAAAGTACGAAATGGTCTATAGTTCTTTTTTCCAACAAAGTAATCACGATAACATTGGAGAAAAGGGGGAGGTGATGTGAGAATGAATCTTATGTTAGGGATGATCCAGATGAGAATATTATAGCAGACGAATCATATATTAGAAATGATCATAGCGAGGGAATTTGGATCAATCCATCCGTCGTGTTGTTAAGAGACAAGTAAAGCACCTTCGAACTAAAAAA
This sequence comes from Lathyrus sativus, assembly GCA_963859935.3. Taxonomy (NCBI): domain Eukaryota; kingdom Viridiplantae; phylum Streptophyta; class Magnoliopsida; order Fabales; family Fabaceae; genus Lathyrus; species Lathyrus sativus. The sequence goes on along the minus strand of OZ012740.1, from coordinate 31,488,408 downwards.
AGAAAAAGATGTTAAAGGTACTTGTAAAATTACATATTGTCTCATTCAATAAAATAACATATTATTTCTTATTTATACGTTTCTTATGTGTGTGGTATATATATATATATATATATATATATATATATATATATATATATATATATATATATATATATATATATATATATATATATATATATATATATATATATATATATATATATATATATTATATATATATATATATATATATAAATATATATATATATATATATATATATATATATATATATATATATACATATATATATATATATATATACATATATAATATATATATATAATATAAATACATATATATATATATATATACATATATATATATATATATATATATATATATATATATATATATTTCTTATTTACATATTTGAATGTCATTCATTTGATACTTTAGTTTTCCTGAATTACAGGTATATTATGGCCAGCAATGAAGATTGGAAGAAATTAAAGTAGAATTGTATAATTTGTGATGTTGAATTTCGAGTTGAGAATTGTATATAATTTGTGATGTTGAATTGTGAAGCTTTTGAATTATATATATTAAAGTGGAATTGTATATAATTTGTGATGTTGAATTGTGAAGCTTTTGAATTATATATATTAAAGTGGAATTGTATATAATTTGTGATGTTGAATTGTGCATATAATGCCAAAGTGTTGAATTGTGCACATAATGCCAAAGTGTTGAATTGTGTATATAAAGCCAAAGTGCTGAAATAAAGGGCTAAATTATATAAGCAGGTATTGTAATATAAGCAGGTTTATTGAAAAATATATAAAAAATGCCATTAATCAGAAAACTTTTTTTTTCAAAACGTGCACATTAGACAGCGCTTTTATGTATAAGCGCTGCTAAAGGGGACAGAGAAACTGCTAAAAAAGCGCTGCTATAGGTGGGGAAAGAGGGGTCTAAGACAGCGCTTTCATAAAGTGCTGCTATAGGGGGGGTCTAAGACAGCGCTTTAATAAAGCCCTGCTAAAGGGGGGGAGGGGGGGGGGGGGAGATTAGGCAGCGCTTTAAAAAGCGCTGCTAAAGGGGTAAAAAAGCGCTGCTAAAGGTGATGTCTTTAGCAGCGCTTTTTCCACAAAAAAAGCGTTGCCTTTACCTTTAGCAGCGCCACTTTAGGCAGCGCTTTAAAGCGCTGCTAAAGGTCTTTTTTGGCATAGTGTTGGTCCAAATCCATCAAAACACAATAGTTATTTTTAACCGAAATTTCGTTACCATGCTTCCACCAGAAAAATTCATCCTCCGCCATTAAACATAAACAAATTTCCTACAAAATTATATTCAACTGAATGTACTATAAAGTTGCTTCCTCACTTAAATCATACCATTTCACTTGCACGTACCAAATCCATGTATTCCCGAACCAATGCCTTCCTTCGCTGACCTTGATATTAGAATCCTCTGAATAACTGAATAGATGTTGGAACTGTTGATCCAGATTGTCTTGATCAACCATGAATGTTTCGAGAACCTGATAATTGATCATTTACCTTACTTGCACGAGATATCTTTTCTTAGCCAATTACATTTTACCTCTCCATTAGACTTTAGACTAGTCAAATCCTTCCACCAGATAGATATATTATTTCCTGCCACCAAATTATAGCTATCCAACATTTAACTTTGCACATAACCATATCTATACGAAAGTATCTTCCCCCATAAAGTGTTGTGTTATGTCAAAATTTTCCACTTCCATTTGCTTAGAAAAGCCAGGTTAAACATCTCACAGTATTTAAGTCCTAACCCACCTTACTTCTTAGATTTGCAAATACTATGCCAACTCACCCAATTTATCTTCTTCAAATCGCTCCCATCCCACAGAAAATCTCTTTGCAATTTGACCATTTCAACAATTACTATTTTCGACACTTTGAAAATAGAGAATTGAAAAATAAGTAAGTTTGTAAGGATATCATTTAGAACCACTACTCTCGCATAAATCAACATCTGATCCCCCTGCCACTTAGATAACTTATTTTTCAACTTCTCAATCATACAAATCCAAGAGGAATTTCTCCTAGAATTGGAACCTATTGGGATTCCTAGAAATTAATGTTGATTAACTTATTGTTTTTGAGACTCACACATAACCCTGATGCTAGATTAAAACCTGTGAACATAGGTTTCGTTGTCCACAAATTCCCCCAAGATCCATCACTGTTCAAAATTATATCATCTACAAATTGAAGAGTTCAAAGTGAACTTCTTCACTGAACCCAAACCCATGAAATTGTTTCAACCGTGTTGCATTTTCATCAATCCTTCTAGGTATTCTATTGCAAATAGAAACAAAAGAGGAGAGGAAGGGCCCTCTTGACGAAGACCCCTTCCAACACTAAAATCAAATAAAGGACTACCATTAATTGAAACAGACATAGATCTCATAAACACCAAAACTTCATTCCAATTAATCCATCTCCTGCAAAAATTTATTCTTATTAGTATGTCCTTCAAGTATTCCCATGAAACACAAAAATAAGTTGTAGTAAAATCAACTTTGACCAAAAGGCACTCTCTCTTCTTTCTCTTAGAAAAATTCATGAGTTCATTGAGCATCAAACTCCATCTAACACCTGTCTTCCAGGAATAATGCTGATTATTGAACAAATATCAGTTTCTCCGACGCCCTTTTAAGCCTTCCTAACAAAATCTTAGATATGATTATAAACATTGAACACACTAGAAAAATAGGTCTAAACTCATTCAAACTTTGAGGATTGGTTGTTTTAGGAATCAAAGCAATGAAAGATATTGTCATTGCCTTTGGGAGCCTATTATTTAGGGGTGGCAAAATGGATGGATTGTATGGATATGGATTGGATTGTTAATGGATGGATCAAAGCAATCCATTAATCCATTAACAATCCACTAAACTCTCTTAATAAAAATCCAATCTAATCCATCCATTAAAAGATAAAATCTATTCAATCCATCCATTAACATATTTCTAATGGATGGATATCCATCCATCCAAAAAATTAATTTAAAAATTTTTAATTTAATAAGTGACAACATAATATCCAATGGATTTATAAAATGAGATGGATGAGTTAGTGGATGGATTGGATCAAATCCATTAAATTATTTTTTGTCTTATGGATGGATTGGATGGATAAATTATTGGATGGATTGGATGGATATTATCTAAATGAATTCCATTGTCACCTCTACTATTATTCCAATAGAAACCATTCACACACCTAACCACCTCCTTCTCAATTACATCACAGGTGTCCTCAAAAACAAAAATATTGTAACCATCAGGCTCAATTTTTTTTAGCCATCATAATTCCACACTACCTCTTTAATCTCCTCATGCAAAAATAAATATTCTATAAATGTTGACTCTTCACTAGAAAGCACGCTAAAATTCACTCCATAAAGTTTAGGACTTATATAGCTCCTCTCTACCAATCTCTTTTCAAAATGGCTCCTAGCTTCACTCTTAATATCCTCCACCTGATCGATTCTCCCCCTTGAAGTACCCATACCCACTATCATATTTCTTATAAACTAGACATTCATAGGTTTGTGAAAGAACTTAGAGTTTGTGTCACCCTCCCTAATCCACTTATTTCTAGACTTTTGCTTAAGAATATACTCCCTATGTTGGATTTATTTCCACACTCGACTTAAGGCCAACACCCTATCCTGCATAAACTTCAAACACTCATATCATACACCTTTAACAACTAAAACATCAAACACATTAATCTTCTTCACATATTCATCTACCTGAAAATCTAATATTCCAAAAACAATCTTATTCCATACTCTCAGTTGTTCTTTGAGAATCTTTAATGTTTCTTTCAGAACAAATTCTACTTTACCAGTAACACCTTTGGAATCCAAACAGATTTCATAAAAGATCTAAAACCAGGATGTTCAATCCAAGCATTAAAGAATTTTAAGGGTTTCGGACCCCAATTAATGTCCCTACTTCCAATCCAAATTGGAAAATGATCAGATAAATCCATGCACCCCACAACTTGATACTCAACATTCCAATTAACAACTAGACCATCAGAAAGAGGAAAATTGTCTAACCGACTCATAGTAGTACAATGAGTCCTAAACCAGGTGAACTTACCCCCTGAAAGAGATATATCCACTAAGTCAAGCCTATTAATAAACTTCCTAAATTCCCTCAAATTTGATCTATTAATATGCATGTTAACCCCTTTCCGTTCCTCCACCTTCTTAATTGAGTTAAATTCTCCGCCGACATACCACTCTCCTGCTCTATCCTTCGCCTTAATTTCCAACAACCCCTTCCACAACATGAATTTCGATGAAACCCTCTCCTACAAAACTAAATTTGATAATGAAAATACTTAATTTTCACATTATCAGTAAACCTCATGATCTACCATTAGCAATTTCTGTTATCCATTCCACATCTCTTCCACCCTATAAAGACTAGATAGTTTCGTCCTCCATACTCTATAGGTTCGTCTCTTGAAGAAAGCAAACTTCAAATTGACCATTCCCGATTAATTGTCTAAGCCTCCACCATGATATTGTAAGATAAATTCCCCCCACCATGATATTGTAAGATAAACAACTCATTGAATACCTTTTAAAATTACTTCCTTTTGGACCGTTCCCTTAGCGTATCTTGTTTCTAAGACTTTGATTGCTTCTATGTGAAGGAATGAGTAATGCCAGTTGTAGAAAATGCTATGAATGAAAAAAAGACTACACACAAAGAATCGAAGAAGAAAGATTATAAAGCTCTCTTTATAATTCATCAATGTGTTATCATAAAATTTTGAAAAGCTAAGTGATGTCGAATCAGCGAAAGGAGCATGGCAAATTTTGGAGGAATTGTTTGGAGGCGCTGAGAAGGTGAAAGAGGTGAGTTTACAAAGTCACAAAAGAACGTATGAATTGCTTCAGATGGAAGAAAGTGAAAACACAATAGATTTCTTCACTAGAATTACGAAACTATTGAACTAAATAAAGGTATGTGGAGAAGTGTTAACATCAAGATCAATTGCTGCAAAGATCTTGAGGTCATTGACTCTAAAATTCGATCACGTGATAGTGGCAATATAAGAATAAAAAAGACTTGTCAACATTGACAAAGGAAGAGCTTCAAGGGATGCTTGAATCTTATGAACAAAGAATGAGTGAAAGAAGTGCAAGCAATATGAAGTGTGATGTGGCTTTGCATGCGCAATCAGCAAGAGAAAAGAAAGGCATGGAGAAATGGTTCAACAATAAAGGTAGAGGAGGCTACAATAATTCGACTGGTAAAAGACACCAGCAAGAAGGAAATATGTCGAACTAGAGAAGAACCTCATACCAAAATAACCACAGAGGTGGTGTTGCAGGTAGAGGAAGAGGTGGTGGTGGAAAACTTGACAAAAGTCACATTCAGTAATTCAAATGTCAAAAGTATGGTCACTAGACTTGTGATTGTCCTGAAAAAAAAGCATCAAAAAACTGATGAAAAATTTACAAAACATAAAAAAAAAAGATGTTGTTGCATGTCACAACAAGAGATGAAGAAAGATTCAAGGATCAATAGTACTTGGACTCATGGTGCTCATCACACATGACTGGCAAAAAAGATTTGGTTCTCAACGTAAAACCCTCAATGAAGAACATGGTGAAATTTGCAAAACGACAATACTCTAGAAGCTGAAGGTATTAATAATGTTATGATTGCGAGGAAATATTGCAAAAGGTCAGTAATTTCCAATGTATTATACATACTGTCATACCTCAAATTTGTCCTACCTGTATATAGTTTTCATCCGTATATCCATCCACTAACCACATTCTAAAAAATACAAAATATGTTGTTCCTGCTCAAGGTCTTACAAGGTCGAATCAAGTTTCTGGAAACGTTATTAGGCCAAGGGTGTGGACAACGTTAGTTGAATTTAGTGGAATTCGACCTAATTTTGGTCAAAGAAGTGGTTTGCTTCAGTATCATTTTATTAGGTTGTGGCAAAGGCGGTTGTTTCAAGATGGATAATCACCAGAGTCAGTTGACTTTTGATTAGGGTTTTAATGGAGTGGCTTCACGGTTCATATCTCGAATCATCTCTGCCAGTGGCTATTTTGGAGATAAATGTGGATTTAATTCAAGTATCCATGTCTGAGGATCTAGATTAGGGTTTTGTGCAAAGATTCAAGTTACCTGATGAAGCCAGGTTGTAGAGCCATTAGAAGTCAATGCGTTTGACCAAAAGTCACAAGTCCTGATTATTGGTTCATGGTTCTTTTCATAGAAGAATTCAAGCTTCCTATTCAATTCGAAATTATTCAAGATTCTATCCATTGACAAATTTCCAAAACCTTTTACAATTTCAAGTTTTAATTTTATCCAATTCAAATTTCAATTTCAAATCTCAATTCAAGATTCAATTTCCATTCAAATTCAAACCATAACTAAGTTTAAAATTCCTTTAAAAAAAATGTCAAAGTCCATGTTTTTTTAGCCCATTACCATAGTACTTTGGAAACTTTTTCACCAAGTTTTAGGGACAATACCACATGTCATAAGAGAGGTACATGAGATATTTTAATACTCCCTCTCACGTACGGTTGCTAGTGCTCTCCCCCATATTCTTGACAGCTAGTAGCTAGCAAAACAACCACTCACAAAAGGACATACAAAAAAAATTCACAAACCCACTCTCCTTACAGGATCCCAACGGTCACATGGGGGTGGATTATTTTTTCTTGAAAAAAGATAATAAAAATGGAGGAAAGTACACGTTTTGGGGGATGCTCTTTTCACATTTTGGAATTTCTTCTCCTTCCACACACAAAATAACCCATTCTCCAATACCTTTAACAAACACTTCCACCGTGTAAATACTCCCTCGTAATATACCCCTCTCTCACAGATATTGTGGCTGGACATTCAAATAAATGGGCACTCCTTCTGCTACATAAGGTACTGCTACCACAAGAAAAAAGGTGGATACAAAACCAAGTCACCTTCTTCCTCTTTAAATTACCCACTAGCCTCATTTCTTTTGGACAAAAAAAATATCATAAACCAAACTTATTCTCTAAAATGACACCAACAATTACCTCATGCTGCTAACTTGCTCCTTCAAATCACCCACAACTCCCTTTTGATCTCCATCTCCATTGTCATTTGTTTCGAACCACTTTTCACCAGCCATTCTACCATCAAACCGCCACCATCTGCATGAAAAGTCTTTCCTCAAACAACTTCTAAATATAACCCTACCTTCATCAAACTCATCCATTCCTTAACTCTACAAACAACAATGTGAGCTAGAAAACTTACGTTGCTATTTCCACCGCAAACATTTTCATTCCACTTCTTCTCAAAAACTTAAGCTAACCTCCTTAAACTCATTAGTTTCACCAACATATTGCCAACACTGGTGTCACTTTTGGTGATGGTTATGTTATGGTTCTGTTTGGAATTGTTTAGATAATAGTTGGTAGAAGATAGTTTTAGAGAGTAGTTTAGAAAGAAGGTTTTGTGATTAATTTCTTGGATGATAGTTTACAATGTGGCAAATGTCTATTTATAGGCTCAAGTCACCAACCTTTCAATGGTGGTGAATATTCTAGAGTTCTCATGATATGTTATTATCATGATAAATCTAGATTTTTCTATCTTTGCCATATACTTATATATCTAGATTATTCTACCATATTCATACACCTTATAGTTTCTAGGATGTTCTATATTTTCTTACATATTATATTTAAGAACTCTCTAGAAATTTGTAGCAAATTTAACACTCCTCCTTGATACAAATTTCTTTGACTCCAAGCATAGCTCGTAGCTCTTCAAATCTTGGTCTCGGCAACGCCTTCGTGAATATGTCTGCAATTTGATCTTTTGTTCTGCAGTAGTCGAGTTTGATCTCTTTAGTTGCTTCAGCTTCTCTTATAAAGTGATACTTGATTGCTATATGTTTTGTTCTACTGTGATGTGCTGGACTCTTTGCCATTGCAATTGCTGATTTGTTGTCGCAATTGATTTTAGTTGAATGATCCTGTTTTTCTTCCATGTCTTCAAGCATCCTACGAAGCCATATAGCCTGACTCGTTGATTCAGCAGCTGCCACGTACTCTGCTTCTGCTGTGGATTGTGCAACTGTAGCTTGCTTCTTCGACGCCCAAGAGAAAATTCCTGATCCGAGTGAGAAAGCATAGCCAGAGGTGCTCTTCATGTCATCTACTGAACCTGCCCAATCACTATCGGTGTAGCCAAGTAATCCTGAGTTAGTTTCGGTAGAGTACCATATACCTAACTCTTTTGTTCCTTGTAGATATCTCAAAATTCTTTTTCCTGCTCCAAAGTGTATTTGACTTGGACTTTGCATGAATCTTGATAGAAGACTTGTAGCATACATTATGTCTGGCCGCGTAGCTGTCAAATATAGGAGGCTTCCAATTAAACTTCGATATTTGGATGCATCAGCTTCTGGTGCTCCATCATTCTTTTGTAGTTTCTCATTTGTTATGAGTGAGGTAGCGACAGGTTTGCAACCGTACATCTTGAATTTCTTAAGTAAGCCTTCTGTGTATTTCTTTTGTGAGATGAATATCCCTTCATTTCTTTGGATTACCTCTATACCGAGGAAGTAACTCATCAAACCAAGGTCGGTCATCTCAAAGGTCTTCATCATGTCTTGTTTGAACTCCATTATCATCTTAGTATTGTTTCCCGTGTAGATAAAGTCATCTACACATAGAGAGAGTAAGAGAGTGTACTGACCTTGAGACTTGATGTATAGTGTGGGCTCACTCTTGCTTCTCCTAAATCCTTGATCCATGAAATATTGATCGATTATGCTATACCATGATCGAGGAGCTTGCTTCAAACCGTATAGTGCTTTTCTTAGTCTTAACACGTTGCTCTCTTCGCCTTCAGATATGAATCCTTGTGGCTGCTCCACATAGATCTCTTCTTCAAGTACACCATTGAGGAAGGAAGATTTGACATCCAGTTGATGTATACTCCATCCTTTTTGTGCCGCAAGAGCTATTAGAGCTCTAATGGTATCAAGACGAGCTACTGGTGCAAATGTCTCATTGTAGTCAACCCCAGGTTGTTGTGAGTAACCCTTAGCTACTAGCCTCACCTTATGTTTTTGTATGGTGGCATCAGGATTGAGCTTTGTCTTATAGACCCACTTAACCCCAATGATATCTTTTCCATAGGGACGATTTACTAACTCCCATGTGTTATTTTTCTCGATCATCTTTATCTCTTCTTCTATTGCGTTGACCCATGCTTCATGCTTCGATGCTTCTTCAAAGCTTCCAGGTTCGAGTATGGCCATGTTGCAGGTTTCATATATGTCTCTCAAAGATCTTACTCGTCTTGGAGTAGACTCTGGTGATGATAGTTCTTGAACTTGTTGTTGTGGTGGAGGTGAAGAAGGTTCACCTAGGACTTCTTCCTCAGCTTCTTCTTGAGGTAGTTGAGTGGGTATAAGAATATTCTTCTCCACTTTTTCTTCATCCCAATTCCAAGAAGCATTCTCATCAACTTCAACATCTTGACTGATGATGAGTTTTTTTGTTTGCAAGTTATGTACACGGTATCCTTTAGATATTGTGCTATACCCCAAGAAGATACCTCGTATAGTCTTGTCTTCAAGCTTATGCCTCTTCACGTCTGGAATATGAATGTAGCATATAGATCTAAAGACCCTTAGGTGCTTCGCTGATGGCTTCTTCCCGTTCAAAGCCTTAATTGGAGTCTTATCTTGTACAAATTTAGTTGGACATCTGTTGAGTAAATAAACAGCAATGTAGACTGCTTCAGCCCAGAATGTGTTAGGTAGTCGCTTCTCTTTGAGCATCGATCTAGCCATCTCCATAACTGTGCGATTCTTTCTCTCAGACACACCATTTTGCTGAGGAGAGTATGCGACTGTAAGTTGTCGCTCTATGCCTTCATCTTCACAAAATCTATCAAACTCGCGGGATGTGTACTCTTTGCCGCGATCACTTCTTAGTACTTTTATCCGCTTTCCACTTTGATTTTCAACAAGGGCCTTGAACCTTTTGAATACTCCAAAAACTTCTGATTTTTATTTCAAGAAATAGACCCATGTCATTCTAGAGAAGTCATCAATGAAGAGTATGAAGTACTTGTTGTTCTCGTGTGATGGCGTCCTTATCGGTCCACATACGTCAGTATGTATCAGCTCCAACAGATCTTTTGCTCTCCATGCTCCGCTTGTTGAGAATGGAAATTGGTGTTGCTTACCAAGGAGACATACTTCACACACTTCATTGTTATCCTTTATGCTTGGAAGATCTCTCATCATGTTCTTATCATGTAACAACTTCAACGCATGTGTGTTGAAGTGGCCAAATCTTCGATGCCAAAGCCATGAATCATCAACTTGTACCTTCATGGCAATGTTAGTTGTATATTTTAAATTTAGCGAGAAGCTTCTATTGCTCTTATTCATCTTCACTTCGGCTATCTCGCCCCTTTTATTCTTGTTGTCTAAGATTTTGCATACACCTCCTTCAAAGTGAAGTGTGTAGCCTTTCTCCATCATTTGGCCAATGCTTAAAATATTTTCTGTTAGGCTGGGAACTAGTAAGACATCATGGATGAGTCGCGTACCTTTATCTGTCTCTACCACGACGATGCCTTTTCCTTTTGACTCAACCACACTTCCATTTCCTAGTCGAACTTTGACTTTGACTGACTCATCAATGCTTTTGAAAATAGTCTCATCCTTGGCCATGTGTTTGCTACATCCACTATCCAAGTACCAACTTCCTCCTTTTTCTTTGATTGATTCTTGAGTGGCATAGAACATACATTGTTCTTGATCATGCTCCTCTGCGATATTAGCTTGATGCCTATTTTTGTTGCGACAGTGTTTCTCTATGTGCCCGAATTTCTTGCAATGATTGCATTGTGGCATATTACGGTACCAACAACTTTTCTCCGCGTGGCCTAGTCGTTTTCATATATTGCATGGAATATTTTTATCTGGATTATTCTTTTGGAAATTTCTAGGAACTTCTCTTCTTTTGGAAGTTTCACCATAATTTTTCTTTCCTCCATTTTCTTTATTTTGGGACTTAAATTTGAGTTTTGACTGAAAGGCATTTTCAAGTGTATCTTTTTTATGCCTATGTAGTCTTTGCTCATATGATTCAAGAGAGCCCACTAGTTCTGTCACTGATAGAGTGGACAGATCTTTGGTTTCCTCTATTGTTATCACGATTGGGTCAAATTTTGGGGGCATAGTAATTAGAATTTTCTCAACAATTTTCTTGTCAAGAATATCCTCCCCAAAAGCTCTCATTTGATTAACTATTTCTTTAACTTTAGAATAGTAATCTTTAACTGTCTCAGACTCCTTCATCTTCAATAGTTCAAAATCTCTTCTTAGAGATTGATGTTTGACAGCACGTACCTTGTCGTTTCCTTGAAACTCCTCCTGCAACGTCTTCCACGCTTCTTTTGCAGTCTTAGCTCCCATAATTCTTGGATAATTGCATCAGTCACCGCTTGTTGCAAGGTGAACAATGCCTTTGAATTTTTCTGTTTATTTTTCTTCAACTCTTTTTCTTGAGCTGCATTTAGAGCTGAAGTATCTATGGGAGCGATGAAGCCTTCTTCTACTATGTCCCATAAATCTTGAGATGAAAAATATGTTTCCATTTTAACACGCCAGAAATCATAATTTTCACCATTGAAAATAGGGACACAAATAGTTGATGATTGAGTAGTGTTATCTATGGCTTAGAAAAAAATATTGTAGTGGGTTAATAGTATAAGGGAAATATTTTGAAGTAGTTTGGAGGATTTTGAAATGGTAGGTATTAGTATAATTACGCCCAATGTATGACCGAACGTAGCTCTGATGCCACTATTTGGAATTGTTTAGATGATAGTTGGTAGAAGATAGTTTTAGAGAGTAGTTTAGAAAGAAGGTTTTGTGATTAATTTCTTGGATGATAGTTTACAATGTAGCAAATGCCTATTTATAGGCTCAAGTCACCAACCTTTCAATGGTGGTGAATATTCTAGAGTTCTCATGATAGGTTATTATCATGATAAATCTAGATTTTTCTATCTTTGCCATATACTTATGTATCTAGATTATTCTACCATATTCATACACCTTATAGTTTCTAGGATGTTCTATATTTTCTTAAATATTATATTTAAGAACTCTCTAAAAATTTGTAGTATATTCAACAGGTTCTCGTAAAAGTTTGACATCACACTATTAGTTGCATTCAAGTCACAACGCTAGAATAACTCTAACAACATGTTAACAAGACAGCACTCCATTTCATCAATAAAAACAACTTCATAGAAGTTTCCAAACTCTAACCCAAACTGGAACCTCATTCACCTTTGTTTCGACATGTTTGTAGCTTCAACACCGTGCCGACAACTTCAACACACAACAATGACATCACGACTCTTACAACTGCCGCATAAACCACGCATGAAACACCATGAAAAATCCCTCGGATGTAGTTCATGCTTTACCGGCGATGCATCATTGCACCTCTTTTTTTTTCTCCACCGAAAATTAGTAGCTTCGATGCTGTAGATCTCCATTCGCGCCCAACTTTGCTTCCTTTCCGACGAAAATGCGGTATCTTTTTATCTTTGATTTATTCCTTTACTTTGTTTACTATATTACTACACGGTTGCGGGAACTCCGTTTTTTTTCACGTCGATTTCATGGATAGAAATATGAGAGATTTAGAGTTTGAGTAGAAAAGAAGGGAAATGCTAGAATGAACTTTAAAAGTTTCTTAACGTTATCCAGAAAATTTGAGAGAGGATATTAATTTTTTTTGCTGTTATACAGTGTCTGTGTTTGATTTTAATTTTTCATAGTTTTGTTTTAGATTTTGAAAAGTCAAACTATTGCTTTACTATTATTTTACTTTTATTAAAAAGGAGCCCGACACTAAAACGTGAGATGGAGACGGTTCCCAGGATTTCGTTTTTCTTTTTCTATTATAATAAATATTTATATAGATTATGATTAGTATGTTATTAGATTTTATTAGTATTAGATTATGATTAATATGTTATTAGATTTTATTAGTATTAGATTATGATTAATATGTTAATTAGTTAATTAAGAGTTTATTAGTTGAGTTCACTAAATTTAATTTATTTAGTAAATTACTTGATAAATGATTTGACCGATTTCCATGTGCTTGGTTGACTTGATTAAATCATCTCTACCCATTTTCATTTGGCAGTGTAAAATATTTTGTTTGTTGCCTCGATCTTATTGCATTGCGAATTTGAAGTTGAAAGTCAATTTAACTTTCGAGAATCGCTTGGATGCATAAACTCATTTGCTCGACTTATTGTAGGATAATTCATACATGCGTCTCCTCTAAGTTAGCTTTAGAGGTGAATTAAGTTTCCTTCAATTTCAGTTGGTTTTTGGTCGCGTGGCTTATTCTTGAGTCTTTTTACAACTAGCACTTTTATTTACGGGTATTTGTTTGATGGGTTTGTTTTTAATTGCTTTGTCATATTCCCCATTCGACAAAATGCACCCGTTCCCGTGAAATGTAATAATTTTTATCGCTTTTATCTTGATTGCTGTAATACTTTAAAACCATTTTCAAAAATAATTCTCGATTCATCGAGCCATTTTCTACCCTTGTAAGTCGAGTGCTTTCAAAGCCTCGCCATCAACCTTTTGGTCATAATACACAACATTCAAAGCTTACTCCTGAGCTTTTTTACAGTGAGACCTATTTGATCAATTATTTCTAGTTGGTCATTTAGAAGACTAGCCCACTTTGCTATTATACACGATTAAAACTCAATTTAATTGCCTGTTCATTTATCGAAACTCTAAATTCAAACCTCGGTTCCCATAGAGCATTTTATTAAAGCAAATTTAATATACCTAACAATACTTAAATACAATTTCAATAAAGACTAAAAGGGAGTTGGAATCGAGTCTTTGATTTCTCTTCTCGATTGTTTGGGCCCGAGGAGCCTTTCTTAAGTCCAAAAATTATCTATTTTAAAAGATTTACAATACGATAAAATCAAACCTATAATCTCAATACTTAGATGAAAAAGAGAGAGAGCCAAGTCTTTGACTCACTCTCCCGATTACTTGGGCCCGAGGAGTCTTTCTTAAGCCTCGAATAATCGTCATCCGATTAATTCACTCTAATTATATCAAAGATCTTTCATTAGATGAGAAAAAGGGAAAGTCAAGCCTTTGACTCATTCTGATTACTTAGGGTTCGAGAAGTCTTTCTTAAGCTCTGAGTAATCCTCATCCGCTAAAATACTTTAACCACTTCTTCATTGATCAAAGCGCTTTCCAAACATTACATCCTTTCTAGATGAAAAAGAGAGGGAGTAAAGTGTTTGACTCACTTTCCCTATTACTTGGGCCCTAAAATCCTTTCTTAAGCTTCGAGTAATCGTCATCCGTTTATCTTACTCGAACCATATCCAAAATTTTAACAACTAAGATGGGGAAGAGAGCGAGTCAAGTCTTTGACTCACTTTCTTGATTACTTAGGCTCGAGAAGCCTTTATTAAGCTTCAAGTCATCGCCACCCGATCAGCTTACTCAAACCATATATAATTCCTTCACAATTGAGGTTGAAAAAGAGAGAGAGACAAGTCTTTGACTCACTTTCTCGATTACTTGGGTACGAGAAGCCTTTCTTAAGCTTCAAGTAATCGTCATCTCTAGCTAAACGTCCGATACATCAAACCTTGTTTTCTCGCCCCCATGCGATTGAAACTTCTAAACACTAATTCCTCGCCCCGTGCGACCCACAACTCAAACAATTTCTCCCAAAGAACATTGTTTAGTCCCTTCTTCCACGCATACGAACTCGTGCTTCAGCCTCCCCTAGCGAGTAGACAAGCCAATGTTTAGCAGTTAGAATACGACCTAAACACTCGTTCATTTACAAACACACCAACAAGTCGTAGTTTTCCGAACTATGGACGCTCTGATTCTTTCTTCTCTTCTGAATGTAAGATACGTAGGCACAAGATTGCAATGATCTTGGCGAGCACAACTCCATCTTTTTCCTGTAGTCTCATGAACTACGATGCTTTGACATTTTCATAGCACAAGGGATTACATAGGCACAAGGGCCCCAATCCTTGGCGAGCACCCTAATATAAAGCCACCCATTTTGCGTATAAGCAATTCCTTTAAAAGAAAACAAACCTAACTAATTTCTCTCACAAATCGAATCAAGAGATTCACGTTGAGTACAACGGACGTAGAGGGTGTTAATACCTTCCCTTTACGTATTTGACTCCCGAACCTAGAATTTGGTTGCAATGACCATGTTCTTATCCCTTTAAAGGTTTTATCGATATTTTCCTATTCCTTTGGAATAAATAAAGTTCGGCAGCGACTCTGTTCGAACGTTTTTTTTTCGCGTCCATCGCGAGGATCGTATTTTTCGAGGTACGACACATACCAAGTATGAAAAGTAATTTGCTCAGTATAGGGCAGTTGGTCGAAAAGAATTAAATAGTGTCGATTAAAGACAAGACGATGAGAGTTCCCAACTCAGGTTGAAGGTTAATCTTGAAGGCTTCCATATCTCAGAATAGAACCTTCAAGATTCAACTTAATGTGATGGAAAACAAGTTCTTTGCAATTGCAACTAGTAGGGATGAATGGATATGGAACTATAGACTTGGCCAGCTCAATTTCAAATACATCAGAGATAGTAAAAGAAGAAACATGGTTTCAGGGTTACTAGAAATTGCCATTCTAAATGAAGTGTGTAAGGAATGTGTACTGGAAAAGAAGCACAAGAATAAATTCAACAAGAATGTTGGAAGCAAGTCGAAGACAATTCTTGAAATCATATACTCTGATGTATGTGGTCCTATCAAGGTGGATTTGATTGGAGGTAACAAATAATTTGTCACATTCATAGATGATTTTAGTATAAAAAAAAAACTATGGACTTACTGATCAAGAAGAAAAGTGAAGAGATTGAGGTATTTTCCAAGTTTAAATCTATGGTCGAAAGACAAAGTGGTCAAAAGCTCAAGATTTTGAGGACCAATGATGGTGGAGAATATGTTTTGAAAAACATCAACACATTATGTGAGAAAGAAGGTATTGTGCATAAAGTGGTGCCACTATACACTCCATACAAAAATTGAACTTTTGAAGGAGAATAAAACCATCATGAATATGGTGAGAAGTATGTTGAAAGGAAATCATATACCCAAATAATTATGGGGAGAAGTTGTGTCGACTGCAACATACATCTTGAGCAGATGTACGATGAAAAGGCTAGAAGGAATCACGCCGGAAGAATGTTGGTATGACTTCAATCCTAGTTTGAGTCATCTAATAGTATTTGGATCTATAACACACTGACATGTTCCTGATCAGTTGATAAGAAAACTTATTGACTAATCGAGTCAAATGATCCTAATAGGATATCATTTGACTTGTGGATACAAGTTGTTTGACCTAGTGAACAAGCAAGTAGTGATCAGCAGGGATGAGATCATAAATGAGCTTAAGGAATGAGATTGGAGTGAAAATGTGAATAAGGATTCACTGAGAATCTTAAATGAAGAACCAACAAGTGAAGTCAAAAGAGAAGTTAGAAAATAAGAAGTCAGAGATCAAACGAGTACAAGCAGTCCTCAAAGAACAAGCCACATGCCTGCAAAATATATTTTACAACTCTTTATCGATGGTTATCTTGATTTTTTACTCAATGAGTTTGGATTTCTATAGACATATACGGTTCGAACTCGACCTAAGATGAACATTTATTAGATTCTAAACTCTAGACATAGATTTAGGACTAATATTCATGTGGGTATCGATTCTTAATGCTCCATGTTGTCGAGTTGCGTGATACATCACCGACGAGGCGATGCGATTCTTCTCTCGACTTTGCGTTAGACATAATCTCTATTGTGAGCGATATGTGATGATTGCGTCCATTTGATCCATATACTTTTTAGTGCATGATGGGTAGAACGAAATACAAATCCTGACGAGTTTTCTAATTTCTTAAGAATGTATTTATTTTCTTGTTTTATGTTTTTTCCTTTTTGCATTTTTATCCCAAACCATTAAAACCAAGCTTAGAGACGTAGAGATTATCGAATGACATTCTTTCCCTTGCACCAATCCCTGTGAAGACGACAAAACTGGATACTTAATATTTTTGCTTGCCGTTTTACCACTCCAACACTGGTATATTATGCTTTGTATGAAGATGTTGAACCAGTCAATGAAGATGAGGAATTGAAGGATTCAAAATGGATGAAAGCGATGAATGAAGAACTGAAGTCCATCGAAGTCGACAACACTTGGTAACTTGTCGAATTTCCTCAAGGCAAGAAGAAAATCCATGTGAAGTGGGTATACAAGGTGAAGTTGAATCCCAAAGGAAAATTAACTCGACACAAGGCAAGACTTGTAGAGAAAGGATTTATCCAGAAAGAATGAATCAACTTTGACGAAGGTTTTGCATTTGTTGCTAAGATCGAAACAATGAGGTTGGTTGTTGGCCTAGTAAACAAGAACAACTGACATATGTGTCAGGTGGATGTGAAATGTGCATTCTGGAATGGACCCTTGGATGAAAAAATTTATGTGACACAACCAGTTGGGTTTGTGAAACAAAGCGAAGAAAGCAAGGTATACATGCTGCATAAAGCCATGTATGGACTTAAGCAAGCTCCAAGATCTTGGAATAAGAAGATAGATAGTTTCCTAAGGGTGAAGGAATTTGTGAAGTGCACAACTGAGAATGGAGTATATGTAAGAAGAAGGCAAGAGTGAATTACTTATACTATATCTCCATGTCGATGACTTCTTAATAACAATAAGCTGCAAGAAAGAGATCAAAGACTTCAAAAGTGATATTAGTAAGGAGTTCGAAATGTCTGATCTAGGCGAAATTTCACATTTAGCATCAAATTCTACAAGGGCCGTAGAGGTTTGATGATGCATTAAAGAAGATATGCAAGCGATATACTTAAGAGGTTTGAGATGGATGACTGCAATTTGATTTCGACATCTGCAGAACCAAGACTAGAACTGTCGAAAGACTCATATGAAGATGATGTCGACCCAACACAGTACATAAAATTATTAGGTCATTAAGATACCTTTGTCACACAAGGTCTGATCTAACATACAATATATGTATGGTAAGTAGATTCACGTAGAAGGCAAATGTATCACAGCTAGCAGCAACAAAGAGGATACTAAGGTATCTCAAAGGAACTCTCGACTATGTAATTTTGTTTTCTACAGATGATTGAGGAAAAGAATACAAACCAGTTGGTTACACCGACTAAAGTTGGTGTAGTGATGTTGAGGATAGAAAATCCATAGCTAGCTATGTATTTATGCTAGGTGGTGCACCAGTTGCTTGAAGTTCAAGAAAAGAACCAGTAGTAGCATTTTTGTCGTGTGAGGCAGAGTAAATAGTTGCTTCGCTCAGTTCTTGTCAAGAAACATGGATGGTGAATTTAATAAAAAAAAATCCGATAGAACGTGGAAGAAGCAAACACATTGAAATGAAGTTCCATTATCTTCAAGAACAAGTAGCAAAAGGAAGATGAACTTGGAACACTGCAGAACTGAGAATCAAATGCAGACATTATGACGAAAGGAGTGCAGGTCGAAGTGCTCAAGATATTAAGATCTATAATAAATGTAGATAGCTTAGAAAAAATGAATTAGGTGGCATGTTGTGAATATAATTCTTTGTGTCAAAGCTGCATTTTGACATAGTCTGTTATCGTCGAAATGTTGTGTGTTGAAAATGTATTATTGAAATGTTAAATAATTGTATCTCGACATAAATTTGACTTAGATTTTATTTTATGTTTTAGTTGAGTTAGTTATGTTAGTTTGAGATTTTTTGGTGTACAAATATCAGGCCTATAAATAGGAAGGTACCTATTATTGTAAAGTGTGAAGAAAAGTTGAATAAAATCTTCAATTTTGAAGGCAGAGAAAAACTCTGCAAAATTAATCTCCCTCTTCCCCTTTTCTCTCAACCCTAGTTTCTCTTTTCTTTCCCAAATTCCATCTTTCATTTCTTCTTTGATAATCATTGTGTGGCAGAATCATCTTACAACCAAGGTGTGGTTGATTCGCTCAAGTGAATAGTGGATAACAAAAAATGGAATCAATTGAAAGAATTGATTCTCGTTCGTCAAGATTGATTCGAAATTCTCCACAGATTTTTTGTGTAATTCTAACATAAGGGATTCATCGAAATCCCAACAAACAAAGCGTCAAAACTCACAAAAAATATTGAAATGGATTATTTTGATTGAGCTGACAATGAAATCTGACTTCTCTAAATGGAACTCTTTGGTTGCCTCAGTGATGAGAAAAATCTTTGGTTGCTTCAACGATAAGAAGTACGAAACTTTGAATTATTTCTTAAATGACACATGACTCTTATGGGTCTTAAAAGACTTGTTTGTTTTGAGTTGTAATTCCTTGCGTCGAAGTAGTGTAGCTCGACAGAAGCAAGGATTAGTCGAATTAGCCTAATATTTATGTGTCGAGTTGTATTAGTGTTTCGAAGTGTTGAAACAAGTTGTTTCACACAAGATTTCGACTTAGGCCTATTTTAGTAATGTTAACTATTTTAGCATTTTATAGTTTTGGGCTTTGGATTAGGGTGCAAGCTAACCTAAATTTATAAATAGGGAGTAACCCTTATTTTGTAAATATGAAGAACATAACTCAAAATATTGTATTCACAGAATTTGCAGTTGCAAGTGAACAAAGGAGTTTTCCGCAGGTTGTGGACTGAGAGAAACTCTGCAGAAAATATTCTTCTTCTCCAACGTTATTTTCTTTCTTTCTCAACCTTTTATTTTTGTTGTCATTGCATGATTGATAACAATCTTCTTTATCAAGATTGAGTGAAATTCTCTATATGTTGTGGTTAAATTCCAACATCTGGTATCTAGAGCTCTGGTTGCGATTCAAGGAAGTAAAACTGTGATGGCGATAAATCATCCAAACGGGCATTTTCCGGAGAATCTTCCAATTTTCAAGAAAGATAATTATGAGAATTGGTGCAAGCAGATTAAGGCGGTGTTCTATTATCAAGATCTTTGGGATCTTGTGAAGGAATGAGTAACACCGCTTGCAGAAAACACGACAGATAAAGAAAAGGCTACACACAAAGAATTGAAGAAGAAAGATTATAAAACTCTCTTTATAATTCATCAATGTGTTGATCCAGATAATGTTGAAAAGTTTAGTGATGTATAATCAGCTAAGGAAGCGTGGGAAATTCTGGAAAAGACGTTTCGAGGTGCAGAAAATGTGAAAGAGGTGAGGTTACAAACTAAAAAAAGGACTTATGAATTGCTTCAGATAGAAGACAATGAAAGCATAACATATTTCTTCAATAGGGTTACAAAACGGGTGAATCAAAACAAGGTATGTCGACAAGTGTTTACATCAAGATTAGTTGTTGAAAAAATCTTGAGGTCATTGGCTCCAAAGTTAGACCACGTGATAGTAGCCATAGAAGAGTCGAAAGAATTGTTAGCATTGACAAAGGAAGAGCTTCAAGGGACGCTTGAGTCTCATGAACAAAGGATGGCTGAAAGGGCTGCAGGAAAGTCAAATAGTGATATAGCTTTGTAGGCGTAGTCAGAAAAAGAAAATAAAGGAAAAGGAAGATGGAATGGAAACAAAGGTAGAGGAGGCTACAACAATTCGACCGGTCGAAATCAACAGGAAGGTAACTAGTCGAATCAGAGAAAACCCTAGAACCAAGGCAACCAAAAAGGCAGTGTTGTAGGTAGAGGAAGAGGTGGTGGTCGAAACCCTGACAAAAGGGACATCTAGTGTTTCAATTGTCAAAATTATGGTCACTATTTTAGTGATTTTCCAGAAAAGAAGAAGAATCAAGAAACTGATGCAAAGCTGGCAAAACATGAAGAAGAAGAGATGTTGCTGATGGTCACAACAAGAGATGAAGAAATATTCTAAGATCAGTGGTACTTGGACTCAATATTCTCATCACACGTGATTGGAAGGAAAGATTGGTTTTTCAACATCAAGTTCTCAATGAAGAATATGGTGAAGTTTGCAAATGGCAATACTCTAGCAGTTTAAGGTTTTGGTGATGTTCTGATTATGAGGAAAGATGGCATGAGGTCAGTAATTTCTAATGTGTTGTACATATCAGGCATGAAGAGTAATTTGCTCAGTATAAGGCAGATGGTCAAAAATAACTACAAGGTGTCGATCAAAGACAATATGATGAGAGTTCTCGACTCGGGTGGCAGGTTAATCTTGAAGGCTCCAATGGCTCATAATAGAACCTTCAAGTTTGAACTTAATGTGATGAAGCATAAGTGCCTTGCAACTGCAGCCAACAGAGATGAATGGTTATGGAATTATCGACTTGGCCATCTCAACTTCAAAGACATCAAAGATTTAAAGAGAAGAAATATGGTTTCAGGATTACCAGAAATCGACATTCCAAGTGAAGCGTTTGAAAAATGTGTTCAGGCGAAATAACACAAGAATAACTTCAGTAAGGATGTAGGAAGAAATTCGAAGGAAATTCTCGAAGTCATATACTCTGATGTATGAGTTCTTATCCAGGTGGATTCGATTGGAGGTAACAGATACTTTGTCACATTTATAGATGATTTCAGTCGAAATTTGTGGACTTACCTAATCAAGAAGAAAAGTGAAGTGATCAAGGTATTTGCCAAATTTAAATCTATGGTCGAAAGACAAAGTCTTCAAAAGCTAAAGGTTAATAGAACTGATGGTGGTGGAGAGTATGTGTCGAAAGAATTCAATGCATTATGTGAGAAAGAAGGGATAATGCACGAGGTTGTGCCATCCTATACTCCATAGTCGAATGGAACTGCAGAAAGGAAGAATAGAACCATCATGAATATGTAGAAAATTATGTTGAAATGCAAGCATCAACCCAAAGAATTTTGGCAGAAGTTGTGTCGACTTCAACATACGTCTTGAATAGATTTCCAACGAAGAAGCAAGAATGAATCACGCCAGAAGAATGTCGGTCTGGTGTCAAGCCTAGCCTAAGTCATCAGAAGGTGTTTGGATCTATAAAACACATAGACATGTTCTAGATTAGTTGAGAAGGAAGCTTGACGACAAGTCGAGTCAAATGATCCTAATAGGATATCATTCGACTGGAGGAAACAAGTTGTTCAACCCAGCAAACAAGAAAGTTGTGATCAACAAGGACGTGATCGTAGATGAGCTTAAGGGATGATATGGCCTGAGAATGTTAAGAAGGATTCAGTGAGAATCTTGTATGAAGAGCCAACTAGTAAAGTCGAAAGATAAGTTCGACAAGAAGAAGTCAGAAGTGAAGCAGGACCAAGCAGAACTCAACGAACAAGACACATCCCTGCATGGTTGCAAGAATGTGTGATTACATTAGATGATGTGGTCGATAAAGAAGGTGAGCTGGTACGTTATGCTTTCTATGCAGATGTTGAACTAGTCAATGCAGCTGAGGCATTGAAATATTCAAAGTGGGTTAAAGCAATGAATGAGGAGTTACAGTCCATTAAAGTCAACAACATTTAGTCACTTGTCGAACTGCCTCAAGGCAAGAAGGCAATTGATGTGAAATGGGTTTACAAGGTGAAGGTGAATATAAAGAAGAGGTAACTCGACACAAGGCGAAACTTTGGTGAAAGGATTTCTACAGAAGGAAGGAATCGACTTCGACAAAATTTTTGCAGTTGTTGCTAGGATCGAAATAATCAGGTTGGTTGTTGGTCTAGAAAATATGAAAAATTGATACATATGTTAGATGAATGTGAAATATGCATTCTTGAGTGGCCCCTTAGACGAAGAAGTTTATGTTGTACAACCAGTTGTGTTTGTGAAACAAGGAGAAGAAAGAAAGGTGTACAGGCTGCATAAAGCCCTGTATGGATTTAAGCAAGCTCCAAGAGCTTAGAATAAGAAGATCGACAACTTTCTAAGGGAGAAGAAATTTGTAAAGTGCACGACTGAGTATGGAGTATATGTAAGAAGAAGGAATAGTGAATTACTTATACTATGTCTCTATGTCGATGACCTATTGATAACAAAAAGTTGCAAGAAAGAGATAGAAGATTTCAAACATGACCTAAGTGAGGAGTTTGAAATGTCAAACTTCAGAAATATCTCATATTTCCTTGGCATCACATTCTATAAGGATTAGTCGAATTAGCCTAATATTTATATGTCAAGTTGTATTAGTGTGTCGAAGTGTCGAAGCAGGTTGCTTCACACAGGATTTCGACTTAGGTCTATTTCAGTAATGTTAACTATTTTGGGCTTTTATAGTTTTGGACTTTGACTTGGGGTGCAAGATAACCTAAATCTATAAATACGGAGTAACCCTTATTTTGTAAATATGACAAACACAACTCATAACATTGTATTCACAGAATTTGGAGTTTCAAGTAAATAAAGGAGTTTTCCACAGGTTGTGGGCAGAGAGAAACTCTGCAGAAAATATTGTTCTTCTCCAACGTTACTTTCTTTATTTCTTTCTCAACCTTTTTTTTTCATTGTCATTTCCTGATTTATAACAATCTTGTTTATCAAGATTGAGTGAAATTTTCCATATATTGTGGTTGAATTTCAATATTTTGGAGGCTCCTGCTGCCTTACTAGTCTAACGATATTAGAATTAGAATTAGTTTTAATCAAGTTGTATGAACCTTGCAACTCAACTTGCTTTTTCATTTTTCCACTCTTGATTACTACACCCTTTGACACGAAACCTTTGTCTTTTTCAGCTTCCTTTCATGCTTCCACGTTACCCATTTTTTTACTTTTCTTCAAAAACCACCAAATTTTCCTACAAACCTGGCTCTACATCTATGTTATCAACCAACCTTTCCCTGATTGACTGTTGCTCCAACCTGTTCCATTATACACCTTTCGATTCATTGAAAGAAACCATGGCACCCTTATTAAGATGAACATTTGCATACTCTAGCCTTTTAATTTCCGGATGACTTTTTTGCATACTCTAATCCATAAATTTTTCTGCTGACCTTTTTCTGACTTAGAGCCCTCCTCCTTATGGTATGAAAGACCATCATTAACCTCTAGCTCAAAAATCGAGCTTTCTCCCCCATCTATATCAGAATTTTCCCCATTCCACGATCATTATAGAATTCTCCTGATTTCGCTGACTCTCATTTTTGATTAGTTTGCACCGATAAAACAATTCTTATATGCCCATGCGAGTCCTCAACGACCTTAATGCTAAAAAAAAGGTAATCATTGATATTTACATTAAAAGCTTCATTTAACACCTTGTTGCATCTTGTTCTCACTAAAATTCTAGCCACATACATCTCCATTTGCCTCGTGGTTTCATCATCCACGCACATGTAGATGTTCATTGGTTTAGAAATAAACTCAAAGAACTTATAGGGTTCCAAGAATGGCAAGGAACTCCATGGATGCCCAACCAAGTTACCATCTCCTTGTCCATCTCTAAGGCTTCCAACATCTAATCTCTCTCTAAACCATTGGTTTAACCAGTCCTTCCTGGTTTCAAGCAACTCCTATAACTCTCCCTCCTCCATTTTTTCCAATAAACACAAATTAGATATCAATGGAGTTTCCTTCATTGGAAGATATCCTTCTAAGCTAAACATATTACGAATATTATAGGGCATTCACGAACTTATCACTTCACCCACCAAAGCTTTGTTAAATCTGCTTAAGATGTCCTTATTTTCTTCTTCAGTTTAGATTTTTAGATAAGTGAGAACATGGTGAAACAGACGTCTTGCATGTTGTTGAAAATGATGTTTAAAAAAGAAATGATTATGATTTGCATGTTCAAAATTTTGACGTAGAACTTGCGCATAGGAGCTTCCACATCTAACTCCCTTCTTCCCAGCCCTCCCACCCACTTTCCTCTACTCCTGATTGAATTGAAATTCCTTCATCTTGCCTTGAGATGTCTTCATCCTTTCATTCTCTCGGGAAGTGTTAAATTTGCTACAAATTTCTAGAGAGTTCTTAAATATAATATGTAAGAAAATATAGAACATTCTAGAAACTATAAGGTGTATGAATATGGTAAAATAATCTAGATATATAAGTATATGGCAAAGATAGAAAAATCTAGATTTATCATGATAATAACCTATCATGAGAACTCTAGAATATTCACCACCATTGAAAGGTTGGTGACTTGAGCCTATAAATAGGAATTTGCTACATTGTAAACCAATCATCCAAGAAATTAATCACAAAACCTTCTTTCTAAACTACTCTCTAAAACTATCTTCTACCAACTATCATCTAAACAATTTCAGACAGTGACATCAGAGCTACGTTCGGTCATACATTGGGCGTAGTTATACTAATACCTACCATTTCATAATCCTCCAAACTACTTCAAAATATTTCCCTTATACTATTAACCCACTACAATATTTTTTCTAAGCCATGGATAACAGTACTCAATCATCAACTATTTGTGTCCCTATTTTCAATGGTGAAAATTATGATTTCTGGCGTGTTAAAATGGAAACATATTTTT
Organism: Lathyrus sativus; assembly: GCA_963859935.3. Lineage (NCBI taxonomy): Eukaryota > Viridiplantae > Streptophyta > Magnoliopsida > Fabales > Fabaceae > Lathyrus > Lathyrus sativus. The sequence goes on along the minus strand of OZ012740.1, from coordinate 31,462,799 downwards.
CATCTCAAGATTTATGGGACATAGTAGAAGAAGGATTCATCGCTCCCATAGATACTTCAGCTCTAAATGCAGCTCAAGAAAAAGAGTTGACGAAAAATAAACAGAAAAATTCAAAGGCATTGTTCATCTTGCAACAAGCGGTGACTGATGCAATTTTTCTAAGAATTATGGGAGCTAAGACTGCAAAAGAAGCGTGGAAGGCGTTACAGGAGGAGTTTCAAGGAAATGACAAGGTACGTGCTGTCAAACTTCAATCTCTAAGAAGAGGTTTTGAACTATTGAAGATGAAGGAGTCTGAGACAGTTAAAGATTACTATTCTAAAGTTAAAGAAATAGTTAATCAAATGAGAGCTTTTGGGGAGGATATTCTTGACAAGAAAATTGTTGAGAAAATTCTAATTACTATGCCCCAAAATTTGACCCAATCGTGACAACAATAGAGGAAACCAAAGATCTGTCTACTCTATCAGTGACAGAACTAATGGGCTCTCTTGAAGCATATGAGCAAAGACTACATAGGCATAAAGAAGATACACTTGAAAATGCCTTTTAGTCAAAGCTCAAATTTAAGTCCCAAAATAAAGAAAATGGAGGAATGAAAAATTATGGTGAAACTTCCAAAAGAAGAGAAGTTCCTAGAAATTTCCAAAAGAACAATCCAGATAAAAATATTCCATGCAATATATGCAAACGACTAGGCCACGCGGAGAAAAGTTGTTGGTACCGTAATATGCCACAATGCAATCATTGCAAGAAATTCGGGCACATAGAGAAACACTGCCGCAACAAAAATAGGCATCAAACTAATATCGCAGAGGAGCATGATCAAGAACAATGTATGTTCTATGCCACTCAAGAATCAATCAAAGAAAAAGGAGGAAGTTGGTACTTGGATAGTGGATGTAGCAATCACATGGCCAAGGATGAGACTATTTTCAAAAGCATTGATGAGTCAGTCAAAGTCAAAGTTTGACTAGGAAATGGAAGTGTGGTTGAGTCAAAAGGAAAAGGCACCGTCGTGGTAGAGACAGATAAAGGTACGCGACTCATCCATGATGTCTTACTAGTTCCCATCCTAAAAGAAAATCTTCTAAGCATTGGCCAAATGATGGAGAAAGGCTACACACTTCACTTTGAAGGAGGTGTATGCAAAATCTTAGACAACAAGAATAAAAGGGGCGAGATAGCCGAAGTGAAGATGAATAAGAGCAATAGAAGCTTCTCTCTAAATTTAAAATATACAACTAACATTGCCATGAAGGTACAAGTTGATGATTCATGACTTTGGCATCGAAGATTTGGCCACTTCAACACACATGCCTTGAAGTTGTTACATGATAAGACCATGATGAGAGATCTTCCAAGCATAAAGGATAATAATGAAGTGTGTGAAGGATGTCTCCTTGGTAAGCAACATCGATTTCCATTCTCAACAAGCGGAGCATGGAGAGCAAAAGATCTGTTGGAGCTGATACATACTGACGTATGTGGACCGATGAGGACACCATCACACGAGAACAACAGGTACTTCATACTCTTCATTGATGACTTCTCTAGAATGACATGGGTCTATTTCTTGAAAGAAAAATCAGAATTTTTTGGAGTATTCAAAAGGTTCAAGGCCCTTGTTGAAAATCAAAGTGGAAAGCGGATAAAAGTACTAAGAAGTGATTGCGGCAAAGAGTACACATCCTGCGAGTTTGATAGATTTTGTGAGGATGAAGGCATAGAGCGACAACTTACAATCGCATATTCTCCTCAGCAAAATGGTGTGTCTGAGAGAAAGAATCGCACAGTTATGGAGATGGCTAGATCGATGCTCAAAGAGAAGCAACTACCTAACACATTCTGGGCTGAAGCAGTCTACACTGCTGTTTACTTACTCAACAGATGTCCAACTAAATCTGTACAAGATAAGACTCCAATTGAGGCTTGGAACGGGAAGAAGCCATCAATAAAGCACCTAAGGGTCTTTGGATCTATATGCTACATTCATATTCCAGACGTGAAGAGGCATAAGCTTAAAGACAAGACTATACGAGGTATCTTCTTGGGGTATAACACAATATCTAAAGGCTACCGTGTATATAACTTGCAAACAAAAAAACTCATCATCAGTAGAGATGTTGAACTTAATGAGAATGCTTCTTGGAATTGGGATGAAGAAAAAGTGGAGAAGAATGTTCTTATACCCACTCAACTACCTCAAGAAGAAGCTGAGGAAGAAGTCCTAGGTGAACCTTCTTCACCTCCACCACAACAACAAGTTCAAGAACTACCATCACCAGAGTCTACTCCAAGACGAGTAAGATCTTTGAGAGACATATATGAAACCTGCAACATGGCCATACTCGAACCTGGAACCTTTGAAGAAGCATCAAAGCATGAAGCATGGGTCAAGGCAATGGAAGAAGGGATAAAGATGATCGAGAAAAATAACACATGGGAGTTAGTAAATCGTCCCCATGGAAAAGATATCATTGGGGTTAAGTGGGTCTATAAGACAAAGCTCAATCCTGATGGCACCATACAGAAACATAAGGCGAGGCTAGTAGCTAGGGGTTACTCATAACAACCTGGGGTTGACTACAATGAGACATTTGCACCAGTAGCTCGTCTTGATACCATTAGAGCTCTAATAGCTCTTGCGGCACAAAAAGGATGGAGTATACATCAACTGGATGTCAAATCTGCCTTCCTCAATGGTGTACTTGAAGAAGAGATCTATGTGGAGCAGCCACAAGGATTCATATCTGAAGGCGAAGAGAGCAAAGTGTTAAGACTAAGAAAAGCACTATACGATTTGAAGCAAGCTCCTCGAGCATGGTATAGCAGAATCGATCAATATTTCATGGATTAAGGATTTAGGAGAAGCAAGAGTGAGCCCACACTATACATCAAGTCTCAAGGTCAGTACACTCTCTTACTCTCTCTATATGTAGATAACCTTATCTACACGGGAAAAAATACTAAGATGATAACGGAGTTCAAAGAAGACATGATAAACCTTTGAGATGACCGACCTTGGTTTGATGAGTTACTTCCTCGGTATAGAGGTAAGCCAAAGAAATGAAGGGATATTCATCTCACAAAAGAAATACACAGAAGGCTTACTTAAGAAATTCAAGATGTACGGTTGCAAACCTGTCGCTACCCCACTCATACCAAATGAGAAACTACAAAAGAATGATGGAGCACCAGAAGCTGATGCATCCAAATATTGAAGTTTAATTGGAAGCCTCCTATATTTGACAGCTACGCGGCCAGACATAATGTATGCTACAAGTCTTCTATCAAGATTTATGCAAAGTCCAAGTCAAATACACTTTGGAGCAGGAAAAAGAATTTTGAGATATCTACAAGGAACAAAAGAGTTAGGTATATGGTACTCTACCGAAACTAACTCAGGATTACTTGGCTACACCGATAGTGATTGGGCAGGTTCGGTAGATGACATGAAGAGCACCTCTGGCTATGCTTTCTCACTCGGATAAGGAATTTTCTCTTGGGCGTCGAAGAAGCAAGCTACGGTTGCACAATCCACAGTAGAAGCAGAGTACGTGGCAGCTGCTGAAGCAACGAGTCAGGCTATATGGCTTCGTAGGATACTTGAAGACATGGGAGAAAAACAGGATCAGCCAACTAAAATCAATTGCGACAACAAATCAGCAATTGCATTGGCAAAGAATCCAGTACATCACAGTAGAACAAAACATATAGCAATCAAGTATCACTTTATAAGAGAAGCTGAAGCAACTAAAGAGATCAAACTCGACTACTGCAGAACAGAAGATCAAATTGCAGACATATTCACGAAGGCATTGCCGAGACCAAGATTTGAAGAGCTACGAGTTATGCTTGGAGTCAAAGAAATTTGTATCAAGGAGGAGTGTTAAATTTGCTACAAATTTCTAGAGAGTTCTTAAATATAATATGTAAGAAAATATAGAACATCCTAGAAACTATAAGGTGTATGAATATGGTAGAATAATCTAGATATATAAGTATATGGCAAAGATAGAAAAATCTAGATTTATCATGATAATAACCTATCATGAGAACTCTAGAATATTCACCACCATTGAGAGGTTGGTGACTTGAGCCTATAAATAGGCATTTGCTACATTGTAAACCAATCATCCAAGAAATTAATCACAAAACTTTCTTTCTAAACTACTCTCTAAAACTACCTTCTACCAACTATCATCTAAACAATTTCAAACAGGAAGATATTATTCACCTCTCTCTTTTACTTTTCTGGGAACCTTGAGGGTTTCACAAACAACTTTTGCTCCCCTATGATTATATTATCTAGCTTCGTTGCAAACAATCATGGTTTTAAATTGAGGTTGCGGGTGTTGCGATTGTGGTCATTGTGAGTGTTGCGATACGTATTGCAGCCAGCCGTTGTAGTGTGAATTTTTATATGGAGGTGCTTGAAATACAAAGTTGAAAAATATTTAATGTTATGTTTTTTTATTATAATAAGTAAATTGAGTTTTTGGATTCTAATATTTTGATTTTAGATGAAAATACTTGAAGAAACATAATTGAAATTATCTAATATAGTTCTAAACATAGCCGAAGGCGTCATTTTCAAATCACACCGCAATTGCGGTCCGATGCGGTTGCGGAGACAACCGCATCCGCAATATTGCATGTGTAATTGCGATTGTGAATCACAATTTAAAACCATGCAAAGAATCTCTCATCCTGAACGTGAAGAATTTGACGAATCCATACCTTAAATTCGTCGTACAAATCCTTCACCCTCAGCTTCTCCAGGAATGAGGTGATAAAGAAGGTTGACACATCCATAAAACCTGATCCGCTTTTCTGATGGGAGCCAGTATTGTCCCATTACCTCCTCTGCCTTGCCTTCACTTCATTCCACTCTTCCATATGTTTTGATGAGAAATGCCATGTACAACGAGGTATAGGAAAATCATTTCTAAGACTTTCCTAATTAACACCCACCTTTTAGATATACCTCAAACCTTTTTACAACTAAAGCAATTTTAGGTTTTTAGTTACATCTCTCAAGTAGTTCTACATTTCTCTAATTTCAAATTATTAATTATTAGAATATACTTAATCAACTTGTAACAATCTTTGGGATTAAGTTGGTAATTACGTTATTTCCAACTACAGTTAGATATTAGAATATAGTCACGCTAAGAATAGTTAGTTATCTAATATTAAGTAGTTAAATAGAAATAGTTATAAGAATAAAGTTAGTTTTCCTTTTAGTTTCATTGCCGCCTATATAAAGGCTTGTGCAAGATCTATCAAGACGACTCTGTGTTGGAAGATAAAGTTGGACTTCAGGAAGATAACGAGGTGTGCTTTTGGCTCAAGATGAAGGAAGATGAAACAAAGAAAGAAAATTTGGAAGGAGCAGCCATTGATCATGCTTTACAGGGAAGTCATACAAAGATCCATGAAAACATGGCTAGTAATAGCTTCACATGGTTATTAAGGGTAGTGCATCTCAAAATTCGACTCCTTTCTCTTGTATTTTGAAATAAAATAGCTAGAAAAAATGGTAAGGCTTTTTATATTGTCGCATTGGAGATATAATGCATGTTATTATGATTTTTCTCTTTTTTGTTTTGTTTTAGTCCATTTATAATTATGGAGATGTAATATATGTTATTATGCTCTAATATAAAATAAATTTTCAGGAACTTAAACAAAATGACATACATTTCCAAGGCTTTAAACATAACAAACAAAAGTAAAGGAACTAAAAGCAAAATGTTGAATATTGGCATAAATCAAATACATATTTAAACCAAAATAATATTATGATATAATATATATTTATAATTTGTGAGATTTTGAGTCGAATTTTAGGAATAACTTTCATGAGTTTCGACAGGAGACAAACATGAAGTCGAAGATGGTTCGCATGGTGATGTTGAAGGGTTATATACTGTAGTTGAAGCTAGTTCTAGTATGTAATGTCGAAATACATTGTTGACTTATTATGTTGAATTGAGCTTTATTTTGAGCATCCAATTGTTTAGTTAACTTGTAATGTAAGTTAGCTAGTTAGCCTATAAACAGGCTTGATCACTCAGGTTGTTGAGTGAGGCCAATTGTGATATTCATTTGTAATCATTTGTAAATCCTTATTAGAAAGTAAATAGTAAACAATTTGCCATAATCCTTCTTCTTTTTTCTTCTTTCTCTCTTTGTTCAAACCATTTTCTTTGTTCACCCAAGAACTTTGTTTTCTCAATCTTTATTTATTGAAAGATATTGTTTGTGATCATAACAAACTAGTGCGGTGAGCGTGGAGAAGATTTCGTCAACAAAGTTTAAAATTGAGAAGTTCATCGAGTTAATGATTTCGATTTATGGTGTTTGAAGATGCGAACCCTTCTTTTTCAACAGGGTTTGCTAGAAGCGTTAAAGGGAGAAGATGTCAAGGATGTTGTATTGATGGAGAAGGAAAAGACAAAGATGATTGAGAAAGCCCACAGTGCAATTGTTCTAAGTCTTGGTGATAAGGTTCTCAGGCAGGTTTTGAAGGAGACGACGACAACTGGTGTTTGGCTGAAACTCGAAGGATTGTATATGAAAGAATCCTTGGTGAATAATTTATACTTGAAGCAAGCTTTGTATTTATTCAAGATGACTGGCAATAAAGCGTTGCTGCAGCAGTTGGATGTGTTCAGCAAGCTGATTCTTGATCTTGAAAAAATTGATGTTACCATCAATGATGAAGATCAAGCGTTGTTATTGTTGTGTTTTTTTACCTAAGTCCCATGCTCAATTCAAAGAAATCCTCTTGTATGAAAGAAAGTCTCTGACCTTTGAAGAAGTTCAAACAGACTTATATTCAAAGGATTTGAACAAAAGAAAGGAGTAGAAACCATCATCATCAGTTAGCGAAGGGTTGTCCGTGAAGAAGAAATCCTTGAAAAAAGATGGTAGGTTTGAGAAGAAGAAAGGTAAAATTTAGCAGGAGTCTTATGGTGGTGATATTTCTGGATTTAAGTGTTATCATTATAAGAAGAAGGGTCACAAAAAAAAAATGTGTCTTGAGCGCCTGAATAATCATGGAGGTAAGGACAATGACAATGCAGTTATTGTGTAAGACGATTATGAATCATCTAATGTCCTTGTGGTGTTGAGCAACAACTCTTGCAAAGAATGGATTATGAATTCTGGATGTACTTGGCATATGACTCAAAATAAGAATGTGTTTGAATAATTATATGATCAAGATGGTGGATCAGTGTTGTTGGGAAATAATAAAGCTTGCAAGATTGTAGGTATTGGATATGTGATATTCAAGCTCCAGGATAAGTCGATAAGGCTATTGACTGGGGTTAGGCATGTATCTGAACCTAAGAGGAATTTGATTTCTCTTGGTGAATTCGACAATAAATGATATGTCTTCAAAGGAGAGAAAGGTATTCCGAAAGTCATGAAGGGGTCGAAGGAAGTCTTCAGAGGCGTGAAGAAACAAGGCTTGTATACCCTTGAGACTAAGGTTGTAAGTGGTTTGACAAATGTTGCATTCACGAAACCTGTGTCAAAGACAGAATTATGGCACATGAGATTGAGCCATGCCAGCGAAAAAGGCCTGGTCGAATTAGGGAAACAAAACCTGTTAGGTGGTGACAAAATCAAGAAGTTAGAGTTTTATGAACCTTGTGTATTTGGAAAATCCTGTAGGGTAAAGTTTAAAAAAGGTAAACAAAGAACACATGGACCCATTGATTACATCCATGTTGATCTTTGAGGGCCTGCAAGGAATCCTTCACATGCAGTTGCAAGGTATTTTCTATCCATAATTAATGACTATTCCAGAAAATTATGTGTATTCGTTCAGAAGACTAAGGATGAAATTTTTGAGAATTTCAAAAGTTGGAAGGTTCTGGTCGAAACTTAAACTGGCAGAAAGGTTAAGAGGTTGAGAACTGACAATGGCTTTGAGTTCTGTAATGAAGTTTTCGACAGTTATTGTGTTGAGTCTAGGATTGCAAGGCATAAGACTATAGCAGGTACTCCTCAACAAAATGCCTTAGCTGAGAGATTCAATCAAATAATCCTTGAAAAGGTTAGATGCATGTTGGTTAGTGCTAGATTGAAGAAGGTGTTTTGGGCAGAGGCTGTTTCGACAACAACTTATCTGATAAATAGATGTCCCTCGACTATCTTGGGAATGAAGATACATGAAGAAGTTTGATCGGGTCAACCACCAAATCTCAACAAACTGAGAGTATTTAGTTGTTTAGCCTACGCTCACATTAGGCAAGACAAGGTCGAATCTAGAGCTTTGAGATGCATGTTCCTTAGATATCCCGAGGGAGTCAAAGGTTATAGGCTGTGGTGCCTGGAACTAGGTCACAAAAGATGTATCACAAGTCTTGATGTAGTTTTCAATGAATTCGAGATGGCGTTCAAGAAAATTGGTGATGTTGGTCGAAGTGCGGAAATCTCTAAAGAGGAGCTGGAACAAGTAGAGATTTCTGTTGAGGTGGAGTATAGTGATGCTGAAGTGCATAATCCAGATGAAGTCGAAGAAGAAGAGCAAGATGCTGAAGAGACTGAGGAAACTGTCGATGACTACCTACTGTAAAGAGATAGGTCGAGAAGATTCATCAAGCCACCTCAGAGACTTGATTATGCAGATCTTATAGCTTTTACCTTAATCTCTGCAAGTGAGGTACTTAAGGAAGAACCTAGAGATTATAAGGAAGCTATGAGGAGTCGAAATCATACTGAATGGCGAAAAGCCATGGATGACGAGATGAAATCTCTTCATGATAATAACACTTGGGAACTAATTGAGAAACCTGCAAGAGCAAGGTTAGTCAGTTGTAAGTGGACTTTCAAGGTCAAGAAAGGAATCAAATGATTGATTTCAAAGCGCTTTAAGGCAAGACTGGTTGCTAGGGGGTTCACTCAGAAATAAGGTGTCAACTTCAATGATGTGTTCTTGCCTGTTGTAAAATATATATCCATTAGAATCTTGTTGGCCATGGTGGCGAAGTTTGACTTGGAACTTGAGCAAATGGATATGAAGACAACATTTCTATATGGTGACCTAGATGAAACAATCCTGATGCGTCAACCTGAAGGGTATGCAAAAAAGATAAGGAAGATTATGTGTGCAAGCTGAATAGGTATTTGTATGGCTTGAAACAATATTCTCCATAGTAGAACAGGAGATTCGAAAAGTTCATGGAACACATTGGTTTCACTAGGAGCTAGTTTGACCACTGTGTTTACTTCAGATTTCTACCTGGAAACTCACTTGTTATTTTTTTGCTTTATGTGGATGATATCCTCATAGCTAGCAACAATGTCGAGGATGTGATGGAGGTGAAGGTTGAACTCAGTAAGGAGTTGAAATAAAGGATCTGGGAGCTACCACCAGGATTCTTGGGATTGACATCTGGAGAAATAAAAAGCAGCCAAAGTTGTGCTTATCTCACAAGACATACCTACAGAAGCTTCTCGACAAGTTTGGTATGTCGAATTCAAAGCCTGTTGTGACTCCAAGAAATCCTCACTTTAATCTTAGTTCTACTCAAAGTCTAGGTACTAAAGCTGAAAGAATCTATATGAGTAGAATCTCATACGCGAGTGTGGTAGGTACTTTGATGTATGCTATGGTTTGTATGAGGCCAGACATAGCGTATGGTGTGAGCCATATAAGCAGGTATATGGTCAATACTAGAAAGGCGCATTGGCAAGCTTTGAAGTGGATTCTCATGTACATAAATGGGTCTCTGAAAAGAGTCCTGATTTATGGTAGATCCTGTGGTGGTGATAGCAAAGTCGAAATCGAAGGGTTTTTGACTCTGATTATGCAGGTTGTATGGATTTCAAAAAGTCTATTTCTGGATATTTGTTCACTATGTTCGGCATATCAATCAGTTGGAAAGTAACGCTTCAGAAGGTTGTTGCCTTATCAACCATAGAAGCAGAGTATATTTCCCTCACTGAAGCTGTGAAAGAAGCATTGTGGCTTTAAGATTTTGCAAATGAACTAAAATTTCAAGGTCGAAGTATCACTGTTAAATGTGATAGTCAAAGTGAAAGACACCTGTCGAAGAACTCAACCTATCATTAGAGAACCTAGCACATTGATGTAAGGTTGCACTTTGTCAGAAAGATAATCGAGCATGGTGAAGTCCAAGTGATGAAGGTTTTGACTGTTGACAATGCTGCTGATATGATGACCAAGACGTTGCCAAGTTGCAAGTTTTTCCACTGTATGTAGTTGATAAAGCTGCATGATGAATTCTAGTTTATTCCCTGTTGTTTGTAGAGTTAGATCCAAGGTGGAGATTTATGATATTTTGGGTCGAACTCTAGGAATGGCTTTCATGAGTTTCGACAGGAGACAAGCATGAAGTCGAAGATGGTTCGTATGTTGATGTCGAAGGGTTACATATTGTAGTCGAAACTAGTTCTAGTATGTAATGTCGAAATACATTGTTGACATATTATGTCAAATTGGGTCTTGTTTTGAGGATCCAATTGTTTAGTTAGCTTGTAATGTAATTTAGCTAGTTATCCTATAAATAGGCTTGATCACTCAGGTTGTTGAGTGAGGCCAATTGTAACATTCATTTGTAATCATTTATAAACCCTTTATGAGAAAGTGAATAGCAAACAATTTGCCCTAATCCTTCTTGTTCTTTCTTCTTTATCCTTTCTTCTTTATGTTTTTGTTCTGATCGTTTTCATTGTTCACCTAAGAACTCTGTTTTTTCAATCTTTATTTATTGAGAGGTATTGTTTGTGATCACAACATGATTGATTGAATATTATTATATGTCTTGTGCATAATTTTATTATACTTTGTATAATTATAAAAAATTAAAAAGTTAAAAAAATATCAAATTAAACAACATAGTCTTACCGATCAATTGCATGGGCATCTCATACGAATATCCTGAAAATTATAATTGAAAATTAGATAAATAAATTTTGTACACTATTTGAGAAATATATACAATATTGAAGCATGTGTAATATGGATTTCTTGAAAATAGTTTAGTAGTGAACTATTACCATTTTAAATTTAAAAAAAAGTTGAATACTTGAAACTCAATCCACTAGAAATTTGGTCATTAAAGTCTAAATAATGATGTAGACAGAGGAGTGGGCACGTTGTAGAGCCACAATAGATCTAGACCAATCTGGCCCCACAAATCTTCATATGAAATGACTAACACGATCCTCAAATTTGTTTCCTTATATACAGTTGTACTCAAGAAGATTTTAGAGCCTTTAAACCCTTAAACCTCCCACCTAGAGTCTCTACTAATTTGATGTATGAGTTATTTAAGGTATGCTACCACTACCATGAGCAAGCAAACAACATCTGTCGTCAAGGAGTTCGTCATCATCACCATCATCACCACTTGAAGCTCTAGATCTACATGTATCATTGGGCACCATTAATGACAAATACTTGATGTGCTCATATATGCCAGAAATTCCGAACTGTGACTAAAGATGACAATGGATAGGGTTTGGACATGATACTATAATACTCATCCACATATTCGCGATTTGAAAACATTCTCGTACCCGAGCTTATACCCGCTTGAGCGTCAAAGTTAGCACCCGTACTCGTGCCCTATATGTATGTAAATACACATACCCGTATTTGTACTTGCCTATATCATATCATTTTAAGTTTTTAAAAATATTAAAAAAAATTCAAAAAATTTATTGTTGAAATAAACGAACATTTATATTAAATACATAATAGCTTAACATCGATATGCTTTTTAAAATTGATAGACATACATTTATATATAATAATATAAATTAAATATATAAATACAAACTAAAATACATAAATATATATTGTGCAGGTATGGGGCGGGGTCGATAACAAGGTGCCCATACCCACATATATACCCGCTTATTTTCATGGGTAATTAACCAAGGTTGTACACGTGCCTATTTTTGTGAGTTTTTATTCTATTCATTATGGGTAATTTTTCGGGTGCCCATTGGAGATGTGTCAAATTTCCATCCCTGACAATGACGTACCTTGACATCTTATGTAGTAACAAGAAGCCCCCCAACCAAATTTCTTATTCTTTTCTTTTCTTTTTTGAAGTTCTCGTTCAATGATAATGAGATATGGTTTTTTTTCATGGAGTGGAGATCCTAGATATCACATTCTCCATCTACACAACTAATTATCTTCTCAAAGATATCCTGGTGGTCGTCTAGAGGAAGTTATAAGTCATTTATTCAGCAGCAAAATGACAACCTGGTACAAATCCGAGAGTGAGAACATCCACTAGGTCTCTCAGAGATAGATCATGTTGTAACAAACAAAGTCGAAGAAAGTGATATATTAACTCATAGGTTCAATGACTTTGTCACTGATGTTAAGTTTGGTTAAGGCTTCACAATGGAGGTATGGTCCCTAAAGACCCATATCTCATTCAAGACCAAGATAGTCACCCTTAAGACCCCACAAGCATCATAATTGTCATTGTGGATGACACTAAGGCTTGAATTCTCCACCACCGAGGTATATAGAATGTGGCTCAGACGATAGTTCCTAATCTTAAGAGAAACGTTATTCTTTCTCTTTATAAAGGTCTTGGTACAAAGAGGAACCCATTCACCTTCCGAGTCAATGACTATCATGTTCCCAAAGAGATTAAGAAAAACTTGGGGATAAGATCGTATGTGTGGTAATTTTGATCGAAATATCTTCATGATAATAACACTTAGGAGCTGATCGAGAAACCTGTTGGAGCCACATTAGTCATCTGTAAGTTGATTTTCAAGGTTAAGGAATGAATTGAAGGAGTGATGTCGAAGCGATTTAAGGAAAAGTTGATTGTTAGGGGGTTCACTCAGAAAGAAGGTTTCGAATTTAATGATGTGTTCTCACCTGTTATAAATCATAGATCCATTTAATTGTTGCTTTCTATGGTGGCAAAGTTAGACCTAGAACTTAAATAAATGGATGTGAAGACACCCTTAATGTATGGTGATCTAGATGAAACAATCATGATGAGGCAACCTGAAGGGTATGCAGAAAAGGGAAAGGAAAATTATGCGTGCAAGATGAATAAGTCATTATATGGCCTGAAACAATCTCCTCGACAATGTAATAAGAGATTTGACAAGTTTATGGCATACATAGGTTTCACTAGGAGCCAGTTCAACCATCGTGTTTACTTCATATTTCGACCTGGAAATTCACTTGGTATTTTGTTGATTTATGTGGATGATATCCTCATAGCAAGAAACAATGTCGGAGATGTTATAAAGCTGATAGATGAGCTCGATAAGGATTTCAAAATGAAGGATTTTGAAGCTGCCTCAAGAATTCTTGGGATTGACATCTAGAGAGATGGAAAGCTGTTGAGATTAGGCTTATCTCAAAAGACATACCTCAATTCAATCTGAGTACGACTCAAAGTTCTAGTACTGAAGTCAAAAGAGCCTATATGAATAGCATTCCTTATGATAGTATAATAGGTTCTTTGATGTATGTTATGGCCTGTATGAGGACAGGCATAACGTACAGAGTGAGCCTTGTAAGCAAGTATATGGCCAATCTTGGGAAAGTGCACTTGCAAGCATTAAAGTTGATTCTAAGACATATCAATGGGTCTCTAAGCAGAGTTATGATTTATGGTGGAGCATGTGGTGACGATACCAACGTTAAAATCAAAGGATTTGTCGACTTTGATTATGCAGGTTGTATGGATTCTAGAAAATCTATTTCTGGATATGTGTTCACTATGTTTGGCACAACAATTAGTTGGAAAGCAACACTTCATAAAGTTGTTTCCTTATCAACCTCTAACGTGGATTATATTGTCCTCACTAAAGTTGTGAAAGAAGCATTGTGGCTTGAAGGTTTTGCTAAGGAGTTGAAACTTTAAGGTCGAGTTATCATTGTTAAATGTGATAGTCAAAGTGCAATACACATGTTAAAGAATTCAACCTATCATGAGCGAACCAAGCACATCGATGTGAGGCTGTACTTCATTAGAGAGATAATCTAGCATGGAGAAGTCCAAGTGCTGAAGGCTTCAACTGATGACAATGCTGCTGATATGATCACCAAAACATTTCCAAGTAGCAAGTTTTTCCACTATATGCAGTTAATAAAGTTGCATGATGCAAGCTAGTTTTTTTCCCTTGTTAGTGTAGAGTTTGTTCCAAGGTTGTGGTAATTTGGATCGAACTATGGCATCGACAAGGGTAGCTTCTTAGTTCAACAGAAGTCGTGCATGTTGTAGTCGAAGTATGTTCACATGCATGTTGTAGTCAAAGTTGAAATATGCTTTGTTTAAAGCATGTCGAATTGCGCCTTGCTTGTAAGCCCTATTACTATGTTAGCTTAGTAGTTTATAAGTATACTAGTTCTATCAGATTGTTGAGAGAGGTTAATTGTTGTTATTAACTTGTAATCTTTGAACCCTTATTGAGTAATTGAATAGTAAATCAATTTTAACCAATTCTAATTCTTCTTTTTCCTTCATCTTTCTCTTTCATAAAACTTAATAGACTTTCTTGTGTTTGTTTAAAAAACTCAATCTTTTTCATAGTTTTGATATGTTCTTAAAGACAACAATTTACAATAATATGAAAAACAACTAATAATGTCATTCACGTGGAGACATTGGATACCATCCACATGTTCTCAAATGTGACGGGGACTAGTCATATGTAAGTTTCTAATCATTTCCCTTAAAGAGAGGGTAATGGCATGGTTCATAGGTCGAAGCCTTAGTCTATAATTTCTACGGTCAAACTTTGTAGGTGCTTTAAAGCTTACTTAACTTCCTTGGGGAGACAATCGTAGTTCATGGAGAGAATTAGGGCCATAAGGCATAATAAATTCAAGCCATTAATAAGTTACACTGACAAGTTCAAAAAGGAAGCCTTTAGGGTAAAGAGGCACATGATAAGAAGAAAGTATACATATTATGTTAGGAACTATATAAAGGAACAATATTCTCCAAATAAAAAAGAATTAACGAGTCGACTGACTTCAACGATTTGCTCAAGCAATTAAAGAATTTTATCCAATATAAAGAAATGTTGGAAGATAATAATGTAATACATAGTAACTCGTTGAAGTCAAAAGTTGAGAAGAAAAAACAAGTCAAGGTTTGTAAGGATAGAAAGTGACCGCCACCATCGAGGTACAAGGTGCACACATCCTTAAACACTCTTACAGAGCGCATACTACAAGAGTACGCTAAAATGGGATTTTATGAGGTAAATGTATAATTCCCCAAGAATTTCTAAGATCACATTAGTACAGGTAAGTCAAATTACTCTTGCTTCCACAAGAGTTATAGACACAATATGGAGGAATGCATTTGAATACTTAGCCCATAAGGAAAACCAATTCATGATCGCATAGGGAGCTAAGGAAAATACTAGAGATCACAAGACATTGAAAAGTGCACTATCAAAGAAAAGAGTCGAGAGTTCTAATGTAGCCAAAAGAGATCTCTTTAGAATATGTGGAAGAGTGGGAAATTATGATGGCTAGTATCGTGTCCGAAGGGATGTTCATCCAATGGGAATACTCCCCCATTATGAACATTAATGGGAAAAATTACTTTTCTTGGGAGGACTACCCTATCACCACCACAAAATCAAAGTATTGCACCACATAAGCTATCATTGTGCGTCAACTTCTATAGGAAAATTAATGTTTTAAAAAGAATGTTTAATTCCCATATAAATTATCACTACGCCTCTACTTCTGTAGGAAAATTAATGTGCGCCTCACGGTATGCCACCTAATTTAGTGTTGAGAAAACTCAAATTTATTCAATGGGAATACTCCTCCATTATGAACATTAATGGGAAAAATTACTGTTCTTGGGAGGACTACCCTATCACCACCATAAAATCAAAGAATTGCACCACATAAGCTATCATTGTGGGTCAAATTCTTTAGGAAAATTAATGTTTTAAAAAGAATGTTTAATTCCCACTAAACTATCACTACGCCTCTACTTCTGTAGGAAAATTAATGTGCACCTCACCATATACCACCTAATTTAGTGTTGAGAAAACTCCAATCGTGATCTTAACCGAATCAATCTTGATGAACAAGAATCAATCTTTCTGATTAATCACGTCTCTTGTTCTTCACCCTTTATTCGGGTCAAACAACCAATCTTTGGTTGCAAGATGATTTTACACTACACAAAGAATTGAAAGAAGAAAATAATGCAATTGAAAGTGAGAGAAAAGAGAAATTCTGGTGAAAGAAGAAGAATGCAATGTTGTTGTGCAAACTACACTCTAAGTGTTTGATAATATTTTTTAATCACAATTGTGATTTCAGAAACTACACAATGCTTTCTTACACTTGATTCTCACTTTGTTACAAATGAAATAGAGATCCTCTCTATTTATAAATAAGATTACTTACACCCCAATTAATCACAAAAATAACTAACTCAACTAAAATTAAGCTAAGTTAACTATTCCGACTCCATCGACTCCTTCAACAACTGCATGCTTTGACAAGCTATATTTGACTTTTTGTGAAATATAGCAACTATAGACTTTGTTCGATACAAACACCTTTTAACACCCGTCAAATAAAAACACACTATTTTAAATTTGACACAAAGAATTACATATTTAACATGCCACCTAATTCATTGTGTGTAAGTTGTCTACATTCATCGTTGTTCTTAAACTCTTGAAAATTTTGACCTGCATAGCCTTCGTCATTATATCTGGAATCTGATTCTCTGATCTGCAGTGCTCCATGCTCAACTTTTCATTCGCTACCTTCTCTATGGGATAATTGAACCTTATTTTGATGTGTTTGCTTTTTTCGTGTGCTATCGGATTCTTTTCCAGGTTCATAATCAACATGCTTTCGATGTTCATGGTCATTGCTCCAGGATTCTTCCCCGTAATTTCTTCGAATAGATTCATGATCCATGTTTCTTGCATGCACATAGATAAGTTGCTATGTATTCAGCCTTAGATGATGATAAAGCTACCATTTTTTCCTTTCTCGAACTCCACACGAATGACACACCACCTAACATGAACACATAGAGTCGGTGTAGCCCACAAGCTTGCATTATTTTCCTTTATCAACTGAAGGAAAAAAAATACCATAGTCGAGTGTTCCTTTGAGATACCTTATTATCCTCTTGATGGCTACAAGATGTGATACCTTTGTCTTCTGCATGAATCTGCTAACCATGCCTACACAATAAGCTAAATCAGGCCTTTTGTGATAGAGGTATCAAAGTGATCTAATGAGTCTTCTGTACTGTATTGGATCGACATCATCTTCAATCAAATCTTTTATCAAATGCAATATGGGATCAACTAGAGTAAAAGTTGGGTTGTAACCTTGCATCTCTAATCTCTTGAGTATTTCGCGTGCATATCTTGGTGCATCATCAAGCCTCTACTACTCTTGTAGAATTCGATACTAAGGAAGTATGAGAGATTTCCCAAGTCTTACATTTCAAACTTCTTACTTAAGTCATGTTTGAATTCTTCGATCTCCTTCTTGCAACTGCCTTTTATCAACAGGTCATCGACATAGAGACATTGCATAAGCAGCTCACTCCTGGTTCTCCTGACTTAAATACCATGCTCTGTCGAACACTTCTCAAACCCTTTCTTTCTTAGAAAGTCGTCTATTTTTTTATTCAAGCTATTGTAGTTGTTTCAATCCATACAGGGCTTTATGCAGCTTATATACTTTCCTTTCTTTGTCCTATTTAACAAACCCAACTGGGTGTGTCACATACACCTCTTCTTCTAGAGGTTCATTCAGGAATGCATATTTCACGTCCATCTGACATATCGACCAGTTAAATAATTGGCTAGAGCAACAACATTTCTAATTTTTTTTATTCTAGCTACTGGTGCAAAGACTTCGTCATAGTCATTTCCTTCTTTCTAAAGAAACCTTTTCACTACAAGTCTTGCTTTATGTCGAATTACTTAACCTTTTGGATTTAGTTTGAATTTTTATACCTATTTCACCATAATTTCCTTCTTCCCTTTTGGAAATTCAACTAGTGACCAAGTATCATTGTCTTCTATGGATTTTATCTTGTCTACCATAGGTTTAATCCACCTTGAGTCTTTCAATACTTCAGCTGCATTGACTGGCTCAATATCTGCATATAAGGCATAATGAACTAACTCACTTTCATCATCAACCAGAGCATGTGATATGATTACACATTACTACAGTCTTGCAGGCATATTTATGGTTCTCTAGGTTTTGTTTGTGCTAGCTTGACCTTCGACAGCTTCTTGTTGAACTTCTCTAACAGCTGGTTCTTACTGAATCCTTCATGTTGTTCTTAGTCCTATATCACTCCTTAAGCTCATCTACAATCATATCCCTACTGATTAAGACTTGCTTGTTTACTGGGTCGAATAGTTTGTATCCATCAATCAAATGATATCCCACTAATACCATTTGACTTGACTTATCATCCAACTTTTTTCTTAGCTAATCTGGAACATGCCTATGTGCTTGGATCCAAATACCTACAAGTGGCTTAAACTGGGGTTGACACCAGAACAACATTTTTCTAATGTGATACCTTCAAGCCTCTTTATCTCACATATGTTTAGTATGTATGTTGCATTCGACATAGCCTTAGCCATAGCTCATTTAAGAGATGCTTGCCTTTTAACATACTTCTCACCATATTCATAATGTTTATTTTTCTTTCTTTTAGTAGTACCATTTTGTTGACAATTTTAAGGTGTCACTACCTCATGCACAATTCCTTCTTTTGTACATAGTGTGTCGAAATATTTCGACACATACTCTCCACCTCCATCTGTTCTCAAAACCTTAATCTTGTGACCACTTTTTCTTTCGACCATTGCTTTAAACCTGGTGAAAACATCAATCACATCACTTTTCTTCTTGATTAACTAGGTCCACAACTTTCTGTTGTAATCATCAATAAATGTAAGAATATATTTGTTACCTTCAAGTGAATCTACCTGGAGAGGACCACACACGCCTGAGTAGATTATCCCGGGAGTGGATTTTGACTTGCTTCTTGCATCCTTGCTGAAGTTATTATTCCGTGGCTTTGTTTGAACACATTCTTCACATACTTCTTTTGGAATATCGGTTTCTGGTAGGCCTGTTACCATGTTCTTCCTCTTCAGATTACTAATGTCATTAAAATTAAAGTAACCACATCTATTATTCCATAACCATTCATCTCTACTAGATGCAGTCGTCAGGCACTTGTGTTCTAACACATCAAGTTCAATCCTAAAGGTTCTATTCTGAGACATAGGAGCCTTCAAGATTAACTTGTTTCTCGAGTCGATCAATCTCATCGTTCTATCTTAGATCAATACTTTGTAATTCCTCTCAACTAGTTGACCTATACTTATCGGATTACTCTTCATGCCAGATATGTATAACACATTAGAAATAATTGTTCGTTTACCGTCTTTTCTCCTGATCAGAACATCACTAATACCTTCAGCAAATAGGGTATTGCCGTTTGTAAATTTTACCTTGTTCTTCGACGAAGGAGTGATGTTGATAAACAAGTATTTTCTTCCAGTCATGTGAGACGAACAACCTAAGTCGAGATACCATTGATCTTTTAATCTTTCTTCTTCTTTTGTTGTGACCATTAGCATCACTTCATCTTCTGCAAGTTTTGCATCACTTTATTGATCTTTCTTGCCTCCTCGACATTGACTTGCATAATGGTCATACTTTTGACAATTGTAGCACTGAATATGACTTTTATCAAGTTTTCTTCCATCACATGTTCCTCTACCTGCACCACCACCTCTGTGATTGTCTTGGTTAGAAGATTGACTTTGATGGACTACCCTCTTGATTGTTTCCTCTACTAGTCGAATTCTTGTAACTTCCTATGCCCTTGTTACCGTTTCATCTTCCTTTGTGATTATTAGTCGATTGAACTTGCAAAGCCACGTTAGTCTTCGACTTGCTTGCAGTTCTTTCAGCCATTCTTTATTCGCGACATTCAAGAGTCTCTTTAAGCTCTTGTTTTGTCATACTTGACAAGTCCTTCGATTCTTCTATGGCTACTACTAGATTATCAAAGTTTGGATCCAATAACCTCAAAATCTTTGACACTATAGATTTTAATGTCAATATTTCTCCACATGTTTTGATTTGATTCACATGTTTTGTTACTTTGGTGAAGAAATCAGTCACATTTTCTTGTCTTCCATCTGAAGCAATTCATACATTATTTTGTGATTTTGTAACCTCATCTCCTTCACATTCTTAGAGACTCCAAATAATTTCTCAAGGATGTTCAACGCTTCCATTTCTGAATCTATATCACCAACTTTCTCAAAGTTGTTTGGATTAACACATTGATGGATTAAAAAGATAGCCTTGTAATCTTTCTTCTTCAAGTCTTTGTATGCAGTATTTTGTTCATTTGTAACACTCTCTAATTGGTGTTACTTCATTCATCACAAGATCCCAAAGATCTTGATAACAGAAAATAACTTTCATCTATTTGAACCAATTTTCATAATTTTTACCATTAAAGATTGGAAGATTCACCATAAAATGTCTGTTCGGGTGATTCATCGTGATTCAATGTGTCCCAAAGATTACATATGCACTTCTCTAGATACTAGATGTCGGGAAAACTCTAATCTTAAAGTTTACCAATCAATCTTGATGACCAAGAATCAATCTTTCTGATTGATCACGCCTCTTACTCTTCACTCTTTACTCAGGTGAAACAACCACTCCTTGGTTGCAGGATGACTTTACACTACACAGAGAATTGAAAGAAGAAAACAATATAATTGAAAGTGAGAGAAAAGGGAAAATTTGGAGAAAAGAGAAGAATGTAATGTTGTTGTGCAAACTGCACTCTGAGTGTTTGATAATGTGTGTTAATCACAACTGTGATTTCAGAAACTACACAATGATTTCTTACACTTGATTCTCACTTTGTTACAAATGAAATAGAGATCCTCTATTTATATATGAGATTAATTTCACTTAAAATAATCACAAAAATGACTAACTTAACTAAAACTAAGAAAAGTTCACTATTTCAACTCTGTCGACTCATTCGACAACTGCACGCTTTGGCATGTTATATTTGACTTTCTATGAAACATAGCAACTACAGACTTTATTCGACACAAACACCTTTCGACACTCGTTGAATACAAACACACTATTTCGATTTCGACACAAAGAATTATATACTCAACACTTAGAGCTAGAGATGATGTGGCAGACAAAAGAGACCCAAAGTTCAAGGTAGGTCCACATCATACTCTAGTTATAAATAATAAAATGTATGGTTGAAAGAGCTAATGCAGTACTCACATGCATACTGGTCTTAAAGGATGTAAACATGTGTTGTCTATCGCGTATGCTTCAAAATGATTTCAACAAACCTCCATACTAGGTTGTAGCCAAAGCCAACAACCTAAATCTAACTCCATCTTCAATCAAACATAAAAATCACTGACGTTTGCAATGGAATGCATTTATTCGTTCATTCTTATATGTTTTAGTTGGTGTAACTCTAAATATAAGGTCAGAGATAAGGCATCACTTAGTTGAGCCGTCAAAGGCTTTAGGGGAAGTTGTTTTGAATTTGACTAAATCCCAATTCACGTGAAGATGTGTCATCCTAGTTTGGTCAAGTGACATAGACTAGAGAGGTGATACACTCTATAGGCGCGCACTAAATCAAGATATGTTAGTCAGATAAGAGATCATGTGATATTTGTCCTCTAAGAAAATTACCACCAAGAAGATTGTAGAGTCTCTAAACCTTAAACCTCTAATTTATAATTTTAGCTAATGTTTGAGGCTCAAGTGGACATTATTCTATACTCTAAATCTACGTGATAATAGAAGTATTTGAAGGTAAACCTCATCATCAAGAGTAAGCAGACAACGTTCCCGTGAAGTTGTTCATTAGGGGTGTGCAAAATAACCAATAACTATAAACCAAATTCTTATCCAAATTAATCCAAATTTTAAAATCCAAACCAAATTTATATTTTAAATTTGGTGACCCATTTATCAAATAAAAAAAAAACCGGTAACCATTTGTTGCAAACTGGTTTGAGATTTGGTAACCATTTTTAATAAATAATTTGGAAAAATCAAAATCAACACAAATTTCAAAAACCTTAATCCTCACAATCCAAATTTTATTCATCTCTTTCTTCTTGAGAGAAACCGGTTTTTTTAAAAGAGAAGATATAATTTCTTATAATACAATTATAAAGTATTAATTAAGCGATTTTAAATTTCTATAAATTAATTATAGACCAAATCATAACTTAACATTTAAAAAAAAAAAAAAAAAAAAATAAACGTTATCATGACAAATTAAGATAAATTCTTTTAAAAAAAGAATGTTCTCCCCTTAAATTTATTTATTTTATTTTTTAATACTTACAAAATCATTTTTAAAATTTATAGTATTAGTGAAATCACAAATATAGATTGACAAAAAAAAAATATCATAAATATAGAGATTCAGTAATAGTGAAATCATAAATTTTAATTGTATAAATATTGTTATAATTTTAGAAATCATTAATAATTATTAATTAGTGTTTATTTTATAATAATATCCATTAATTAGTGTTTGAATTTTGTAGTTGATCCATCGTTAAAAAAAGATCATATTATTTGAAGCAGATAGGAATATTTATGATTTCTTTTTGGAAAGCGAATAGATATTCAAAAGAGATCATGTTATTTGAAGCAGATATTGAATCTCTATATTTATGATTTCTTTTTTTTGTCAATCTATATTTGTGATTTCACTAATACTATAAATTCTAAAAATGAGTTTGTAAGTATTAAAAAATAAAATAAATAAATTTAAGGGGAGAACATTCTTTTTTTAAAAGAATTTATCTTAATTTGTCATGATAACGTTTATTTGTTGTTGTTTTTTTTTAAATGTTAAGTTATGATTTGGTCTATAATTAATTTATAGAAATTTAAAATCGCTTAATTAATACTTTATAATTGTATTGTAAAAAATCCTCAAAAACCTTAATTGTCACAATTTTTTTTAAAAAAAATTGGTTTTAAAATTGTTTTTTTTTATAAAATTGGTTTTTAAACTGATTTTTTTAAAGAAAATAAAAAAACTGGTTTTGAGAGAAACCGGTTTAAAACTGATTTTTAAAAAAACTGTTTTTTTCTTTAAAAACCGGTTTAAAACCAAACCGATCCACTTGTAAACCGATTTTAAGAAAAAAAATAGGTTTTATATAAATGGTTTTAAGATCCAAACCAAACCATATATGTGGTTTGGTTTGGTTTATAATTCATGCACACCCCTATTGTTCATCATCATCATTAATACTTCAAATTCTAAATCCCTCTGGATCAATTATTAAGTCCACTTATAGATTGGGTCAATGTTAGATGCATTCATAATATTCAATATTTGATGCATTTTCATAATATTGTAAAATATAATTACATAGTAAAAATTCACTATTATTTTCAAAATCAGTTATACAAAATAAATAGTTGTGGTTTGTTAAATGTATAGAAATTAAAATAATGTCAAATGTATTTTGCGGGGTATTGTATGAAATTATTAATACGAAAAGATGAGGGGTAAATGAGAAAGAAAAATTATTTTCAAAAGTAGTTATATGGTCTATTTACATGCATTAATTAGCAAACTATAGTTATTTCTGTAGAAAAAAACAAGTCTATTTATTGAAATAAAGATCAAGAGTTCTTGATTAAAAATAAAATCATTCACAGTTGTCATATAATATTAGTGTTTCAATTACTTTTTAGGTACTCAATGCACAAATGAATCCAAAAAATGGAACTCATACTACCTTTGCTCTATTAGAGATGTGCACTTGTATTTGTGCTAGTCATTGAATCCCAACCCTTAATTAACTGATCATATTTATTTATGTACGAACTGGCCTTACCTGTGGGATCATGGAAACACTCAATCTCGTTGATAGTATCGTTGAGGAAGCACTCATCACAAGGACAATTGAAAATTTCAAATCCATATCTTAGCCCCTTGTGAACATCAATATATGAAACATTGGCTACAAATAAATAATATTTAGATTAAAAGAAATAACAGCAGCGTATTAAAATATACTGTATTAAATTTAAGTAATATTATAATTGACATTTTCTTACCTATAACGCTGTCAGTAGATCTAATTGAACCTCCCCAGAAGGATGTGAAAGTAACAAACTTAACACGGCATTGAGGCTCCAATATTTCAAAGCGTGGGTCTCCAACGATAACGTATGTGTGTTGATCCAAGCCTGAAGTGCCATCCACATAATACTCATCCACAACCTTACTAGGTGGACTTGTACACTTCATGAAAATTACAGGCCTTGATAAATCATATATATAGTAACCGGGATGGGGATCGGGATAATCTATAGACTTGTAACCCCATCGAGTTAAGTCGTACGCGTATGAATTATTTTCCTTCGGTATGCGCCAGTTCATTGAATCAAAATTAGTAAAGTTGTTTCGAGATAAGAAGAAGCCAGGAAGAGAGGAGCAATTGGTGGGTTGAATGTTAGGGTCAACAACTCGGATTGTGTAATTCTTGTAATTGATTGATTCTACTAAATAGTAACCATCATACAAACTCAACACAGTGACGTTGTTCACACAATCCAGCTCGTATCTCTTGTTCCCACAGTGTTCTGGGTCTTGTTTTAGTCTGAATGGATGGCTTATGTTTGTGATTTTTCCACAGGAAGAAGATAAACAAGGCTGGGAGTTGGAATATGTTAGAGTTGGAAGAAGAAGAAACAAGAAAAAGAGACACGTTATCATTTTTACTCACGGCCCTGGTTTTGTTTTGGTGGATGACTAGAGTTTTAAAGGGTTTATTCTAGGGAAAAATGTAATTTTGAATGATGTCAATGATGTAACTTTCCTACCCCATTTCCTAATACCATCATCCCGGGAGATGGGGACCTTTACCCCACATATTTGAATTCTATGATATGAAGTAACATATTTAAATAAATGACTAACATCGTTACAAAAAAATTCATGCTAAGGAGTATCCCGAAATTAATTATTTGAGAGAGAGACAAAAAAAAATTTAAAAAATTAAATTATATAAATATTTGCTGGAGATATACAATGAGGAGTGGCAAACAGAGAAATAATTATTGGAAATTTAGACACAACTTATGGATAATTCATATTCAATCTTGATCTCAAGATTGTTAACAATCACACAATGTCAATAAAAAGAAAAAGGTTTGAAAGAAAGAAAGAAAACAATAGCGTTGGAAAAGAAGATGAAAAATTCTGCAGAGTTCTCTCTATCCACAACTGTGGAATTTTATTATCATTTTACAACTGTAAAATCGTGATTATCAAACTTGATAATTACAATGATAAAGGTTCCTTCCTATTTATAGATTTAGGTTAACTTGCATCACCAGCTAAAACTCAAACTATAAAAGTCCAAAAATATCTAATCTAATCTTTCTAAATCAAATCTGATATTTCTAAATCAAATATAATCCTAATAAAACAATGAATTACATATTTAACACATCACCTAAGTCATTGTGTCCAAACTATCTACATTCATCATAGATCTTAACTTCTTGAACACTTTGACTGACATTCCCTTCGTCATGATGTCTGCAATCTGATTCTCAGTTCTGCAGTGTTCAAAGTTCATCTCTCCTTCTACTACCTATTCTTGAATAATGGAATCTCATTTCGATGTGCTTGCTTCGATCGTGTGTTATTGAGTTATTCGCCAAGTTGATAGCTGACATGCTTTCGATCTTCATGAAAATTGCTCCATGACTCTTCGTTGTGATCTCTTTGACCAGGTTCACCATCCAGGTTGTCTGACATGCACAAAGTGAAACAACTATATATTCTGCTTCACATGATGGCAATGCCACAACTAACTCCTTTCTCAAACTCTAAGTAACTGGTGCACCACCTAACATAAACACATAGCCAGCTGTGGATTTTCTATCCTCAGCATCACTACACCAACTTGAGTCAGTGTATCCCACTAGCTTGCATTCTTTTCCTTCATCAACTGCAGGAAACAAAATGCCGTAGTCGAGAGTTCCTTTCAGGTACCTCAATATCCTCTTCGTCGCTGCTAGGTGTGATACCTTCGGCTTCTGCATGAATCTACTTACCATACCCACATTGTATGCTAAGTCAGACCTTGTGTGATAAAGGTATCTAAGTGGCCAAATAAGTCTTCTATATTGGGTTGGATTGACATCATCTTCATATGAATTCTTCGACAGTTTTAATCTGGTCTCAGCTGGAGTCGAAGTTGGGTTGCAATCTTGTATCTCAAATCTCTTGAGTATTTCACTTGCATATCTTCTTTGGTATATCATCAAACCTCTACTAGTCTTGTAGAATTCGATGCCAAGGAAATATGAGAGATTTCTCAAGTCTGACATTTCAAACTTCTCACTTAGGTCATGTTTGAAATCTTCGATCTCCTTTTTGCAACTTCCTGTTATCAACATGTCATCGACATAGAGACATTGTATAAGTAATTCACTATTGGTTCTCATTACATATACTTCATGCTCAGTCGTGCACTTCACAAATTTTCCTCCCTTAGAAAGTTGTCAACCTTCTTATTCCAAACTCTTAGAGCTTGCTTAAGTCCATACATGACTTTATGCAACTTATACACCTTTCTTTCTTCGCCTTGTTTCACAAACCCATCTAGTTCTAGAACATGAACTTCTTCGTCTAAGGGGCCGTTCAGGAATGCACATTTCACATCCATTTGATATGTGTGATAATTGTCCATGTTTGCTAGACCAACAACTAACCTGATTGTTTCGATCCTAGAAAGAGGTGCAAAAACTTCTTCGAAGTCGATTCCTTCCTTCTAAATAAATCCTTTCGCCACAAGTCTCACCTTGTGTCAAGTTACTTCTTCTTTAGGATTCACCTTCACCTTGTAAACCCACTTTACATCAATTTCCTTCTTGCCTTGAGGAAATTAGACAAGTGATCAGGTCTTGTTGACTTCGATGGAGTCTAACTTCCCATTCATTGATTTCACCCACTTCAAACCTTTCAATGTCTCAGCTGCATTGACTAGTTCGACATCTGCGTAGAAAGCATAATGTATCAGCTCACCCTCTTCATCGACCATATCATATGATGTAATCACACATTCTTGCAACCTTGTAGGCATGCGTCTTGTTCGTTGAGGTCTGCTTTGGCCAGCTTCACCTCGAACTTCTTCTCATCGAACTTCTCTTTTGACTTCACTAGTTGGTTCTTCACACAAGATTATCATTGAATCTTTATTCACATTCTGAGTCCAACCCTATTCTTTAAGCTAATCTATGATCACTACACTGTTGATCACTACTTGCTTGTTCACTAGGTCAAACAACTTGTATCCTCCAGTCGAATGATATCCAATTAGGATCATTTGATTCGACTTATCATCAGGTTTCCTTCTCAACTGATCTGGCACATGTCTATGTGCTATATGTAACACCCTTCTAAACCCCACGAAAAATATGCGAATAATCAGAGTAAATTTTCATGCATTCACAAAAGGGCGTCACACATAACTTCGAAACATCAAAACCACCTGTCATGCTCATTAACACTTATAATAAATAATCACGCTTCTCACAATTTCACTTTGCATGAAGCAGCGGATTCATTTTATAACATAATTCTCTTAACAGAATATTCAGATTCATCACATACTTCAACATTACTTAGGCACCAAGGCCAACATTATAATATTCCAATGAATATAAAAACATAACATAAAATACATAATGTATCTCTAAGATACAAACCAAACGATCCCAGTGTTACATGACCAGAGCATGACTCGACCCAACATAATTAAATTACTAAACAGCTACACCAATAGCAACTTCGCAACTACAAGCAGCTCTACTCTTGATACCTGCACGATGCCAGATAGGACATCATTCCAGCAGAAGGGTGAGACATATTATCATAATAACAATGCATATAATCATATATATATATATATATATATATATATATATATACATATATATATATATATATATATATATATATATATATATATATGTATATATATATATATATATATATATATATATATATATGTATATATATATATATATGTGTGTATATATATATATATATATATATATATATATATATATATATATATATATATATATATATATATATATATATATATATATATATATATATATATATATATATGTATATATATATATGTATATATATACATATATATATATATATATATATATATATATATATATATATATATATATATATATATATATATATATATATATATATATATATATATATATATGTATATATATGTATATATATACATATATATATATATATATATATATATATATATATATATATATATATATATATATATATATATATATATATATATATATATATATATATATATATATATATATATATATATATATATATATATATATATATATATATATATATATATACACACACACACACACAAGCATATAAAACACTTATTCCACATTTCTCACCATAATTTATCATAACTTATCATATACATCACAATATATAGATATAACAAATATGGATAATCACCAAGCATATTCATCATGCACACATCCATAGTTTCAATCAATCCCCATAAACATACACATTATGTTTAATTCACCACAATTCATATAAACATATACAATCATGTTTATTCATTAATTCCTCAGTCAATATCATTCACACTTACACATTCATAATTCACATTATTGCACATAAACATTTACAATTATGTTTATTCATCACAATTCATCATAAAGTATATATATATATATAACATCAAACATGTTTATCATGCATATATCTAGAGTTCTCAATTCAACAATTCATGCACATATGCATACATTCACACAACATTTATCTCTATGCCATGTGACTCAATACAACTCAATGCGACTCATCAATTCGTATTCAAAATTATGGGTACATCACCTATACCCCACTAGGAACAACATCATAGTCATTCTACCCCAGTGAACACCAACACTAGGAACAACATCATAGTCATTCTACCCCAGTGCGTACGACTGTATCACGTATACTCCACTAGGAACAACATCATAGTTATTCTACCCCAGGGAGCACCCCACCAGGAACAACATCTTAGTTATTATACCCCGGTGATTATTCCACTAGGAACGACATCTTAGTCATTCTACCCCAGTGTATACGACCATGTCACTATACCTCACCATGAACAACATTTGTCATTCTACCCCGGTGATCATTTCACTAGGAACGATATCTTATCATTCTACCCCAGTGATTAATCCAATAGGAACGATATCTTATCTTTCTACCCCAGTGAGTACGAGTTTTGCACATACATATATTTCATCAAAGTATTCATACTTTCAACATCATCACCATATTTATCAAGCAATGCACACATATTCACTAACATGTTCTCATGCATCTTTCACATACAATCACATACAAACAAGATGCATTCACAATTCAATACCATCACCACATTTATAAAGCAATGCATACATATTCACAATATGTTCTCATGCATCCTCATATACAATCACAAGCAATGCACACATATCCACAATATGTTCTCATGCATTACAATATCGCGCCAACGGCAACGAACTCAATCACATTCATTATGCACTTTTAATCAATTTAAACAATGCATATATTTGCCAAAAGACCACATTTAACAATCGATTCCACAATCTAGGATTCACGCCATACGGCTACCCACAGCATAACATATAACAGCACACAAGCTACACGTTATATATCGAAAGCATACAGTATGATAACACATCAAACGCACCTGTTTACGACAGTAAAAGTTGACAAAATGACACGTTTCGAATATTCTGCTATAATTGGATCATATTCTGACATCAAAACCATTTTTCCTAGAAATAACATCTCTTTAGCTTTCCAACGCTTCGAACGGGGACTATAACCGACTTACGGATCAAGAGATATGAATTTTCAAAGTTTTTTGAAAAATCAGAATTTTGCCTAAACACGGCTACGGGATTTTGCATTTTCGCCCAAAAATCCGACCGATTTAATTCTTTTCTCCCGATTAAATACCTACTCATCATTACCAATCATATAGTAACATTTTAGGATCATAAAACGCAAATTCTACGACTTCCGATTTTCATCTAAAATCTTAACCCCCAATTGTCCAAAAATGTCAAAACTCACAAACTCAACCAAATTCGATCAAACGAAGTCCAATAATCACAGCTAAGCATTACCCGACTAAACTACGAAATTTATTTTCGATTCTAACTGTTCAAAACTCAATTTTACCGATTAAACTCATTTATGCCCTATAATGGAAAATGGTAGAAACTCTCCAACAATCTCAATCAAACCAACAAACACATACATAATCATAAACATTGATAGAATAACAGCATTTCACACCCTTACATTGATTAAATCGAAGTTAGGAGTTGTTCTTGAGCTTTCCATGCTTTCCCCTCTTTTTCCTTCTCTTTTCTCTTCTTCCTCTTTCTTTCTCTTCTCTTTCTCTTATGTTTTCTATTCTTTCTTTTTCCTTCCACTTTTCCTTATATATCTTTCCCTTCTATTTCTCTCCAATATATTTCTTCTCTCAAAATATTTACCAATTCATTTTCTCATAAAATATCTCATCTCATCATTAATTAGAGAGTATCTAGTAAACCCACATTATTCTACCAAATAGAATAAATCAGTTAAGTCCAATAATTCATTTAAACAAATAAACCACATAAACCAATTAATTAGTACAATTAATCAATTATTGAAAATTAAGCTGTTACAACCCTCCCCCACTTTAGAAATTTTCGTCCTCGAAAATGTTACCTAATTCAAACAACTCTGGATACGACTCTCGCATCCTAATCTCCCAATTTACCTCCACCAAAGGAATCTCTTTACCTCGAAGTTGCTTCTCGTTCATCAACCTGAACTATCAACGCCTCAACAGTCAAATCATCTCTCACTTGTACACTATCCATCTGAATCAATGTATCTCCTCAGCTTAGACACGTGAACACATCATGCAATTCCCACAAGCGACAGCGGTAAAACAGTCTAACATGCTATTTTTCCCACACTTCCATTGCGCCACTCTGATACAGATCAACACAGTGGGTGCTTCCGAGACCTCAAGCTCGACCAATACCAGTTACTATCGTAACTCTCAAAACACGTCTTTTCTTGGATCTTCTTGATCTTTTCAGTCGTCTCTTACACAATCTCAGATCCGAGTACAACACTCTCGCCGGACACACATCAATACAAAGGAGTCCTACACCTCATACCACGACATCTCATCAAGAATACCAATAGTCGGTCTCAATATACAAAACTCAACTCCATAAGAAGTCTCCTCACAGACCAAATTCATATCCCGAATTTGCTCAATCAGTTCTAACTTCATTACCATCATCATCGGTATATACAGAGATTTCCAATTATTTCCTCTGCCTCATATCCAACTCTTTCAAATTAAACAAATACCTTAAGCTCGTGATTTCCAATTATTTCCTCTGCCTCATACAGCCGGTTTTACCTTGTATATTTTCCACGGATTCCCGAAGATTTCATTCGATCCCGTCACGAGGAGAGTTTCCAGAAGCTCAGATGTTATTCTTTGCTCAATGCTCCAGCATTTTGTTTAATCGATCCTACAACCATACATATCCAGTTTTACCTTTTATCCTAGAGTATCAGTCGGTCGCGCCTGAATCTGTTGAACAATTACTCTTAGATATTCTCCAGTGGAGGTCATCTTACCGGTACTATCTCCATTGAGGATCCCTTTTTACCTATCCCGCTAAAAGTGACAATTGGTCGTGCTCGCACCAGTTGGCCCTCACTTTAGTTTTCCCTGTGTCGTGATGTTTCCCCAGTGCGTCGTATTCCCCAGTTGGGTTCATTCGTCGCGTCCGTCCCCTGTGTCGTTGTGTCGTCTGCATTTATCATTTCCATCACATACATCATATTAGATTCGTAACATTGTTAGCATTTTAGTTCGTTTGTTTTGTCCGTAGCATTGCATATCACTGCATCTAAGGGCAAACTTTTCGGTGATCTATATTTAAATCCCTTTCACCATGATTTCTCGAGCCTACATCGCTCAAATCATCTGGTGAAGTTATTTAAATAGGGGCAACTGTAACACCCTAAATTTTTCCCTAAGATTAGTAGGTTCATTTTGCATCCCATTTCGTTTTGCATTACATTTAGCTAACCACTAACGAATTTGTGTAGTTGGTTGCTGCAGAAAAAATCACGTTGCGCGCTCGTTAGCTTATGAAGGGTAAAATGGTCATTTACTCGTAGTCGGCTGTCAATTTACGAATCTGAGTTGTAGTCAGGGAATTTGAACCATTTGAATTTACTGGTGTGAATTGAAGCCGAGGGTGTTAATGGGAATAGTTTGAGCCGGGTGAATTAAGTCAATTCAATTTATTTGGATGAGGTTAGTCGGAAAAGTGTGGTCATTTCATTTTAATCGAACATATTAGATTTATTCAGGTAAGGTTATCGGAAATTTTATCAGAGATGAGATTTAATCGGATGAATTGAATAAATTTTGAATTAATAAAAAAATTAGAGTTTATTTTATTATTGAGATCACCATATTCAAATAATAAAGTATAACTTTAATTATGTTTTATTTCATTTTAATATCAAAAAATATTATGTTTTATTTCATTTAATTATTAAAAATTGTTTTATTGTGTTTTATTTCATCTTATTAAAAAAAATTATTATGTTTTATTTCATCTTAATATAAAAAACAGGGTTATTGTGTTTTATTTTATTTTAATATCAAAAAAATAATAATAATAATTTTATTTCATTTTTATCAAAAAATAATAATAATAATGTCATTTCATTACAATATCTAAAAAAATAAATCACTTTATTATAATATCAAAAAATAAATTTATTTCTTTACAATATCAAAAATAAATAAATAAATTTACAATTTGAATTACATTTTTTTCCTAAAAAATTTCTAATTGTCCTAAAAGTCTTCATTCCGATTCTTCAATTTTCCGATTATTTCTTCGAACCTGCATATCAATAACAAACAAACAATTTTAATCGGTTAGAATTTTTCGTCCGATACCCTCAGAACGAGTGTCATCATCGGGTACGTCGGGAGGGCAAAGACGAAGTCGTCGCAGACTCCCGACTCAGTTCCGACATCGGGCTAAAACCGGCAGCTTCTGCTCTTTTTTCAAGGCATCCAGAGAGAAAAAGTGATTTTTTTCGAAGTGCTTTTGGAATAACCTGTCTGCGAAAAATGATTTTTTTAAAAAAGTGACTGTGACAATAAGCGCTTTTGAAAAGAACTTATTCGAAAAAAATTCGCCAAACAGCCAACCATCTCAAATCTGGAAATAACAAACTTCCAAAATCATTTCAACAACAGAAGCGTCAAACTCGCAGGATCAACAGCAAAACCGAAAAAATTGCAGATCATCAAGCCAACCAACCGTGGTTTTCGTAACCTCAAAAACAAAGAGTAACAACATCATAAAATTTGGGACATATTCAAATTTCGATTCAACAAATCAGGACAACCAAATCCAGGCCCATAAGATTAGAAGAATAAGAAGCAACAATATAAGAACAATAAAAAGGAACCCTGAAGGTTCATGAGAGCGCCGTCGAACAGAGAAGAAGGGGGATCGGAAAAAAAGAGTTTGTCAGGAACATCAGAAGATTCAGAAACCCGGAAGTTCATCATCATCATCCTCATAAAGGAACCTCCAATAGGGATTCAAAAACCCAGAAATCTCCCACCATAAATGTCATCATCACCATCAGAAAAACCCAGAACTCAGAAGGACGAAGCCTCGTCTCCTCATCATCGTTCACCATCAAGCACAGATCACTTCAAACCCATAAAGAAGGTGAGTAATCTGGATAACATATGTTTTTTTTATTTATTTTTTACAGAAAAGTCATAAAGATCATCAGAGGAAGAAAGACGGACAAGAAGTGGAAGAGGAAAGGCTCGCGAAAAGCCTCATGCAAGCCGATGCCGCGCCCTGTGAAGTAGGGGAGAAGAAGAAGAGGAAAAATAGCAAACCCTAGAGAGAGTTTCCAAATGAACTTGTTCCCCTCCATTCCTCATTTAGTAGTCTTTTCATTTTTTTTTAATTGGTAATTAGTCTTTCATTAATTTTTGTTTAGTACCATTTTTTAGGTTATAGTTTTGTTAGCAACATTTGTTATCTTAATAACATAGGATTTAGAAAAAACTTCTTTGTATAATTTAAAATCCATCTATATTTTATTCCAATCAAAACTTTTTTTAATAATCAAGAATTTTTTTAATTCAAGCATCTAAAATTGAGTTTTTTTAATAATTGAATCCTTTTAAAAAATTTAAAACTTCTAAAACTAAAACTTTTTTTCAATATAAAAAAAAACAATAAAAAAACCCTTTTAGAAATTAAACCTTTTTTCAAAAATTAAAATTTAAACCCTTTTTCAACAATAAGGCTTGGTGAATAAATTTAAATTCAATTTTAAATTTAATCTTTCAAGACTAAAATGCTCGGTGTAAGTGCTTCAGTTAGTCCAAAAATTTTTTGTGAAATACGGCTAGGAGTCGCCTTACTTTCATTGTTTCTTATTCGTCATTTTCATTATGTTTTGATATTTGTGGGTTGTAATCATGCGAGTACATCATCGCATGTTCTTCTGTCATTTATTTTTGCAATTTTTTATGATTTTTGATTTACGCGAGTAATCGTCGCATTGCACTTTTCTTACTATTCTCGCACTTCTGTCTATGTCGATGCTGCCATATAATAATTCATCCTTTGCACTATTTGCCGTTTAAAACCTTCCGAAGGATTAGGTCTAACAGTTTGACTGCCTAGTCAATAGCCTTACCCTTTGAATGTTTCAAAACCCTAATTGCCTAGGTGTCCTGCCGTGGACGAAAATGCTCTTACCCTAGTATTAGGTCAAAGAGTTGTCGTACTCTGTTTTAGAATTTCTGGCCGTGGAACATTTAGTTAACCCTAATTTCAATTCAACTATTTTAACATAGAGATTGGAGTCGTCGGACTCCACGTAAGCGTTTCCTTAAGAAATGCTTACTCTCCATTGAAACCTTGACCACAGTCAAGAAGTTTCTAACCTCCCTTTCTAGGGGAACTACGATTACTCTGATTCCATCCCCTACGTTGGATACATAGGCACAAGATGCGAATCTTGACAAGTAAATTTAGGACTAACCCTTAGGTCTCTTGTCACTCTTAACTCTTAGCTCACATATACCTTCAAACAGATAATAAAGTAAATAGAAAATTTTAAACAAAAGGTTCATGTAGAGTACTACAGAAGTTTAGGGTGTTAATACCTTCCCTAAGCTTAACCAACGTCTTACCTAGATCTCTCCCCGCATTGTTTACGATGCAAAATTAGGTTTTCCTTCTTTTGACCTTTTCCTTAGGATAAATCAAAGGTCGGTTATGAACTAAAGATTTGATTCAAACTAATTAATAGTTTGATATCCTATTCTCACCGCAACATTTTCATTCTGAGTTGGACATGTTTGAACACTTTTGAAAATAATTTAGATTTTCCTTGCACTTTTTTCAGAACTATCTTGAATATCCTGTTTGTTTGGTTTAATAGTTTCCTTTCTTCATTCATTATGTTTGATCTTGTCGGCTGGTTGTTTTGGGATGAATAATATCTTGTCTACATACTTGAATGGTGAATTGAATGACGTTTGAATGGGGCGATCCTCATGGTAGATGTTATTGATTCTTTTCCTGTTATGTTTGTTAATGATTGCTTGAGATATACTTTCTTGTTGTGTTTCGATTCTTTCTTCTTCTATTGTATGATTGCTTGGGAAACTTCTATTTTTGTCCCGAACTGTTTTGGAAAGAAAGATACAGGTCGATTTAATGCCTATGATGTTGTTTTGCCCTGATTTCATCACGTCTTTAATGTTATTTGCTTGATTATATTGAAACTCTTGATAACATTTACTAATATTTTCCTTTGCCTTTCGAGGTACGATCCCGAGAGTGAAAGCATCAAAGATAATCCATTGTTTTATAGCGTAATCCCGTGACATATTAGGGACTTTGTTTCAACGAGGGGTGGAAGTTTAGGTGCGCGTTGGTTGAGTTACCTGTTACTGACTTTCCTTTTTAAACTCAAAAGAAGAAAAAAACAGACACGTTTGAATTAATTCCTTTCCACTATTTGGTTTGATGATGAAGGTTAACTGTGTTTGGATTGGTTTTACTGAGAAAGAAGCTTGGTATTACTTGCAGATGCAACCTTAGCATGTGGATATCTGCTATCACAAGCTCTCACGTCGGAGTCGACCATTCTTCATCACCGACCTCTAAATTCACAGGCTACTTATACCTCTTACTCAGAATTTCCATTAATTTAAATTCCACTTCTGTAATTCATTTTAAGCTGATTTCTATGGATCATGAGCCGAACGAATTCCCTTCTTTTCATCTTGCTCATGTGTGGAGATGGTTTTGTTTTAAATGGTTGTGAGCATTACGTTATAACCTGTGCTTTCTACATGTACACATACCAACACATAATTATTATGTATGGTGACGGTAATCGCGATGTGAACACAGTATCAGCAACACATACAATTGCACACGTTGTGTTGCGTGATCGTGCTGTTAGACACAATTTCTTAAGTTACCAGCTATATCTTCACGTGGCAATCTCACTTGCCGCATACACTCATCACTCAGATACACTTCACAATTTGAGGTAGGATATGCATATACGATAACTATGTGTCATGAATAATATTAGCATGGTTCTCTTAATTCAGTGAGTGATGTTCCTGCAGGTAATTCGAGATCAATCTTCCAAAGCTTCATTACTCTTGTAATGTGTGTGTGATTCGACCTCGTGAATGGCAGTAGAGGAACAAATCAATTGGTCTTGCAGTTCTCTCACGGTGGTAAATAGAAGCTCTTTTCAGTAAAATTGGTGTCCATGCCAAGTTTCACAATACGTCTAAATACCAAAGGCTGAGTCTTGTTTGATGTGGAAAAGAGAGCTCCTTTACTCTTCCTTTTTTGGAGTAGAATCGTACAATGATATGAGTTTTAGAACGTAACAAAGTTTACATCTTGTATCAACTAAGCTCGACATTTGAATGGATTGTGAACCGAATTTACTCATAAAATCCTTTGATGCTTTGATCTATGCAAATAAATATGCATACCATCTTGTATTTTGTAATCTTTGGTGATGAATTCCAAAAGTTTAAAAATGGTCCTTTCTTATCACTTTGGTCTTTTTAAGTTCTTTTGCAAATGCACTTTGAGTTTGGTAACTTGGAATTATGGGATTATACTCAAAAACTCTTTTGGGTTAAACTTAACTTAGAACTCTCTTTGGAAATTCTATGTTGTGTGAATTGAGACACAATTTGACCCAATATGATTGAAAATGGTGTAAGATCCTTGGAATTTTGTAATTTATACTCCAAGTTGTTCTCATAAATCTTCCTGTGTTTTATTATGTTTTTGAAAACTTGATGACATAAAGGCTATCTTTGCATGTTTTAAAAACTTAAACTTAAAATAATGCTTCATTTTGAAAACCTTGAGTACTACGTTCCGTTGCAACTTGGTTCTCAGATGGTCCCGTTGAATGATCTCTGAACCTATCACTTATAACCTTGTAATTGAAACTTGGAATGGTAAATTTCTCACGGTGGAATGAAAGTGAGCTTTCAAGCACACTGCCACTCAAACTACCAATAGTGCAATCTAGATTCTTTCTCTTAAATCCAGAAGATCACACTCCATGGGTAAGAATAAAATATTCTTGTATTAGACTTGAATTTTACCAAACTTGGTCTTAATGGGATGGAAATTCCAAATCCAGTGTACTTGACTGATAGTGTAGTTAAAACTTAACTGATTATCCATTGAGGTCCTTTTGGAGCAAGTCCCTGATTCAACAGTGAATAAACATTACTAGTAGAGCATAAAGACTTGGGTTAGCTATGCAAGTATGATTGACTTAGAAATCTTACGCCAGACGATGCATGGAAAGGTGGGGTCTTAGGGTTAGAAATTAGGGTGTGACACCATGGTAAAGAATCTTGTTTCTCATAGTCGGACCATACACATTAACATAAAGCATCACTTCATTCAAAGTGTGATGGAAGGAGATGTGCAATTAGCTTTTTGCAGTCATAAGAGCAGCTTGTAGACATTTTTACTAAAGCACTACCAAGATTAAGATTTCAACAACTTAGATG
The DNA here is from genome assembly GCA_963859935.3 of Lathyrus sativus. NCBI lineage: Eukaryota > Viridiplantae > Streptophyta > Magnoliopsida > Fabales > Fabaceae > Lathyrus > Lathyrus sativus. The sequence continues at coordinate 31,424,405 of OZ012740.1, read as the reverse complement.
AGCAATGTGAGTTAAAGAACAACACATTAAGGGAGAGTGTTAAAATTAATGTGTTATAACCACCACTATATTTAGTAAGCATTATGAGATAATTGTAACCATCACATTATAATTATTGTCTTTATTTAGATTTATGGTAGAGTTGTATCATTAAGATTGAGAGAACCAAAGACTCTTCATCTTGATTATCAACTTACTGTCATCTCTGTCAGTTTCCTTCAAGCCTATATAAAGGCTTTGTAATGCTAATTTGTATGTAAGAGAAAAAGAGTATGTGGTGAATTCAATAAAATCAGAGTATTTCAAAGCCTAACCTCCACTAGTGGAAGTTCAGTGAAAAACGTAACTTTAAAATATTTTCTTACTCTAAATTCTGCAACGATATATTTTATCACATACCACATCTAGAATACCACCAACAATAGTTTATGATCATTTTAAAAACTATTTTTGTAAGCCCTATCAAATGCTTATGCTATTAGATAGGCCTAAATCAGTTGTTGTTGAAAAGAAAATTCAAATGTAGTCCAAGTATTTATTGTATATGTAAGAGATATTATGTATAAGTTGTTTCGAACAAGCATAGTTAAGTAGGTATAAAATAGGTGTTTATTGTATAATAGCTTTTTGTTGGAATTAACCCAAAATTTTGAGAAATTCTGAATCAATCTTGATGAACAAGATTTAATCAACCGATCAAAATTCCTTGTTCTTCACTCTTCACTCAAGTGAAACAACCACACCTTGATTGCAAGAATGCTTCTGCACAACAATTGTTAATGGAAGAAGAAAGAAAGGAAATTGAATAAGAAAGAATATTAGGGTTTGACAAAATAGGGGAAGAGGAGAATGATTTCTGCAGAGTAACTCTCTGCTCTAAAACTAAGAAATTATTATTCAACTGTGCAACTTCATTTTTTGTTGCGTGTTACAATATTATTCTCTATTCTTCTTACTCAAAATAGGGGTTACTCCTTCTATTTATAATTGAGTTAGCTTGCTCCCTAAGGTAAAGCCCAAAATTTCTATTTTGGTCTAAGTCGAAATCCTGTGTCAAGCAACCTGCTTCGACACTTCAACATCTAACACAACTCGAAATATACACAATACTAGGCTAATTTTGACAGATCCTTGTTTCTGTCAAGCTACACTTGCTTCGACACAAGGAATTACAATCTCTATACACCACTTAATTCATTGTGTCTAAGCTATCTATATTCATCATAGACCTTAGCTTCTTGAACACTTAGACTTGCATTCCTTTTGTCATAATATTTGTAATATGATTCTCAGTTCTGTAGTGTTTCAAGTTCATCTTCCCTTTTGCTACTTGCTCTCGAAGATAATGGAACCTGATTTTGATGTGCTTGCTTCACCCATGTGTTGTCAGATTCTTCGTCAGGTTGATAATTGAGATGTTGTCGATCTTCATGGTAATTGCTCTATTACTCTTCGCTATAATCTCTTCGACCAGGTTCACCATCCACTTTGCTTGAAATGCACACAGAGAAGTTATTATGTACTATGCTTCACACGATGACAATGCCACTTGTTATATTGAGAATCGGATATCAAGCTATTGACTTAACTTAAATCAAAAATCATGAAGTTCACCACCGAGCTTTGATTTATCCAAAGGAAAGGGTAAAGATCGAAGAAAATCTTAAGTGCACTATGTAACAACGCAACTAAGAGATCTAAAGTTCGGGGGTTGGTTATACCTAGGGAAGGTGTCATCATCCTAAGTATCTGTAGTACTCTACAGGAACCTCTTGTTAGTACTTATGTTATGCTAAAGTGTGATTGCTAAGGGAACTATGCTAAGGTAAAGATATACAAAGTATGTACAAAGTATGCTCACCAAGACAATGTCTACGTATCCTAACAGGAATTGAATCAGAGCAATCGTAGTTCCCATCAATAGGGGTGAGGAACTCTTGATTGTGGTCAAGGTTCCAAAAGGAAAAAAGTAAATGACTACGGTGAGAGACCTACATAGAGTGCGGTGACTCTAAACCTAAGACTAGGTGTTGTAACACCCCCTTTCTATACCCCCAAATAAACAATTAAATCATTTAGGCACATATTAAAATTTCCATCAGAGTATAATTAAAACATGGTATAAAAAAGGCATGTCACATTATCGTGAAATTAAAACATCCAACACCCGCTCAACAATTGATATGCAACAATGAGGTAACTTGCAACAGAGGAACTTAGTCCTTACACCCACATCTCAATATTTAGAATAAAAGCGGAAAATCTAAACATTGATTAATCATCAAACGTATAAACATATATACATCATCCATCATGATTCAATCAACATAAAACATGTTTTCATAAACATTCAACATCCAGATACATATACAATGCATCACAAAAGGATCATATATCTCCTAGCTACCCGGTGCTACATATCAGAGCCGACCGACCAAAGAATGAAGACACGCTTCAAAAAAAGAACTCCAGCAGATCTACTCTGCAATGCCTCATATAGCATCATAAAACAGCAGAAGGGTGAGAAACATTATCATAATAATCAATGCATATAATTATATATATATATATATATATATATATATATATATATATATATATATATATATATATATATATATATATATATATATATATATATATATATATATATATATATATATATATATATATACATACTCCACGTTCTCACCACATTTCATCATAATTCATTCATATACATCGCAATGTACATATTCACAATTCACCTCATTGCACATAAACATACACATTCATGTTTCTTCACCATAATTCATCATAAAGTACACACACACAAACACACAGATATATATATATATATATATATATATATATATATATATATATATATATATATATATATATATATATATATATATATATATATATATATATATATATATATATATATATATATATATATATATATATATATATATATATATATATATATATATATATATATATATATATATATATATATATATATATATAACACCAAGCATATTTATCATGTATATAACCACAACTCTCATCATTCCACATAAACATAGACATTCATGTTTATTCACTAATGCATCACTATACGGATGACAAATGCAAATCATATAGACCGACACACAACTCTATGCAGATGCAATGCGGTACCGACTCAATCATCATCAAGTTCACTCAGGAACTTATTGGAACCATCGCTCGTTACCGAAGTAACTCCTCGTCGGGCCTACGATGTTCACCCATTGCTCACACCCCACATGGGCACACAATCCGATTGCTCACACCCCACATGGGCACACAATCCGATTGCTCATACCCCACATGGGCACACAATCGTTCAGCAGATTCTCCTAGGAATCAATTCAGCAGATTCTCCGAGGAATCAATTCAGCACAAGAATGCACATCATGACACTCTTGAAATGCACACATATTCACAAATATATTTTCATGCATCCTTCACATACTATCGCATATAATCAATATGCACTCACAATATATATATCCCATAATACATATATATATATATATATATATATATATATATATATATATATATATATATATATATATATATATATATATATATATATATATATATATATATATATATATATATATATATATATATATATATATATATATATATATATATATACATCATTCATCACATACCATTTCATACAAGGTATACACATTCACATCCATCCCATCATGCATTTACGTTTAATTTAGACAATGCATATATTCGCCAAACGACCACAATTCACAATCGATTCCACAATCTAGGATTCACGCCATACGGCTACCCACAACATAACATATCATAGTATACAACTATGCCTTAAGAGAAAGAGTTAATCACATTCGAATCGAAGGATCGACATTGGATGGAAACAACAAGAAAATCAAACACTGTCACGCTCGCTGGGCCACTCGCCTAGCGAGGTCCTAGCGAACACTCGCTCTTGCTTCGCCTAGCAAACAAGCTCGCGAAGACAGTTAGAAGCTACTGGAAGTAATCACTACTGGCTCGCTGGAGCCTCACCTAGCGAACCACTCGCTAGATCACTCGCTACCAGCGAATAAAGGTTATTTTCATTCTGCCCAAGTCTGAGACCATTCGCTGCTTGCTCGCTACCAGCTCGCTTAGCGAACACTTGCCACCCTGCTTGCCTAGCGAACATGCTAGCGAGCGTCTGCGTACACCAAAACTCCAACTGCCCAAAAATCATCAGAAGCTCACAACTCACCTGATTTTCACCAAACCAGTTCCAATAGTCTTAGTCTAACGTCCCTCGACTAAACTACACCATTTATTCAAAATTCTAACCGTTAAAACATCGGTTTCTACCGATTAAACCATTTCGACCTAAAAATGGAAAATGGGGAAAACATCCAAACAATCCAAACAACACATACATAATCATACATATTGAGAAGATAATAAGATTTCACACCCTTACACGATTAATTCGAATCCTAGCTATTGATCTTGATGATTCTCCAAGTTTTCCTCTTTTCTCCTCTTCTCTCTTCTTCCTCTTTCTTTCTCCACTCTTTTCTTTTCTATCTCTTTTATTTCCTCTTTTTCTTTTATATCTCTTTCTATTCTATTTCTCTCTATTATATTTTCTTCTCTCAAAATATCTACTAATCCATTTTCTCACAAAATATCCACTTAACATTAAATAGGAGTTATCTAAAATACCCTCCAACTTAATTTCCCCCGAAAACTCTCCAAAATGATAAAATAACATAATATGCAAACATAACATATTATCACATCATTTCCACAGATAAAATAATAATCACCAAAAATAAAATAAAAGACTCCACAAAAATTGGGAAATCAGAATCGGGGTGTTACAGGTGTCATACCCCAAATTTTACCCTTAGATTATTAGGTTCATTGTGCATTTCATTTAATTCTGCATGACATTTTAACTAACCGCTAACCGGTTTGTTCAGTCTGTTGGTTTTTGCAGGAAAATACATTCCCTGCTTATCTGTTCAAGGCCATATTCACTGACTTTATTATCGGCTACAAATTAATTTGCAAAGGGATTTGTTTGAAGTCACCATTTTCTATGCAAGTGATTCCAAGCGGATACAATCTGATCTTGAAGCTCTTTGTTATCCTTGAAGAAGATTTTCTCCACATGAACACTTTTAGGTGGTTCCTTCAAGGGATACCCTAACTGTCGGCGAGCTAGGACTGGATATTTGCTAATTCCTCCATTAAAACCAAGTAAAGGTACGTTAGCAAAGTCTCCACAACCATCAATGATCAATATTCCATCATACATACGGTTATACCAATCAATATCCGAGTGTGTTAAGGCCATAACCCTCTGTGACCAACGTCCTTTAGTGCGATCCCAAAAAAGGCCAGACTTAGGCAAGTGCGAAATAAACCACTTGTACAACAACGACACACAATAGGTGATCACCTTTCCACCATGAAAGTTTCGGAGATGCACAACATGATAAGTATTACCCAATAAAGTTGGTAGTAGATTTCTCATCATGAATATTTTAATGGAATTAAGGTCAATGAATCCTTCAAAACTAGGGAACAATAACACCCCATAGATAAGTAAGGCAAGGATTGCCTCAAAGGTAGGCATGCTCAAATGATCGGCATAATGTTGAGCTTTCTCGATTAGGAACTTTGTAGGTAACCCAAAAGTCTCACCTTTGTGAGTCATGTTGTCCTTAATCTCAGATACCTTCAAACACGTGGCTTTAGCGATATCCTGCTCTTTAGGGGTCCTTCTCTAAGAAAGGGAAAGGTTACTTGTCCAAAATAGGCAACCCTACTAACTGAGAATACTCTTCCAAGGTAGGCAATAGCTGATAATTGGGGAATGTGAAGCAATGGTATTCCGGATCGTAGAACTGTAGCAAAACCGAAAGAAGTCCTTCATTTACTTGAAGTCCCAACAGAGATAACAACCTTCCATACTTGTTTCGAAATCCATCTTGATCTTGGACTAAAGCTCCTAGCTTCCTTAGATCATCCAACTTAAGACTCTTGAAAAAATATTTTACAGTGTTTCTTCTATTGTAATCCATAGTACCCTGCAAATATTCATAAATAAGGTTCGAATTCCATGAAATGTAATGCAATGTGATGCTTTATGGATGAAATGCACATGTACAAAGCCCTAGGTCAAAGGTATATGCAAGGAGTTAAGGTCTACCCATCCCCATAGGATATGTATTAAGGTTAGTTGTACCTGTAGAACAAGGTTCTAAAGAAGTGCCCAAAGTCATCAGTCCATCCTTCGGATATTATCAACTATCCGACTAACTCGGGGGTCGATAATATTCTTAAGAGAATCTCTTTTGAGTGTAGCATCACGTAGCAACTATTTTGGGACTACTCCCACATAGTTCCCGCGCTACGTCCTAGATAAGGCCAAAGTAGGGTTAAGGTACTACGGTCCCCAATATCATGGACTCCAAGCCGAAAATAGTAAGGGTTTTCACGACTATACTCGTTCAATCGAACCATTTTACGGGAGGGTCTCAATTGAGCGGTGATTCTCAAGTCAACTTGGTCGGGACTCACTCCCTATAAGCTTCGTCAAATATATCACCTTCCTATAATAGTGTCACTCAAGTCCGGGTGTAGGACTTATCTCACAACAATGGATACCCCGAGCAAGGTACAATATGAATATATACAAACAAACAGATAGTAAAGTAAATGGCATACAATAAGCAAAGTAGGGGTAACCCTTAAAAGTTATAGAAGTCCCCAGTGAAGTCGCCATTTTTTGTTGCGGTGAGAATAGGATATCAAATTATTAATTAATTTGAATCACATCTTTAGTTCACAACTGATCTTTTATTTATCCGAAGGAAAAGGTCAAATGAAAGAAAATCTATTTTTGCATCGTACACACAATGCAGGGAAAGCTCTAGGTAAGGGGTTCGTTAAACTTAGGGAAGGTATTAGCACCCTAAACTTTTGTAGTACTCTACAGGAACCTTTTATTTAAGGTATTCTTTTTTATTTTTATTATCTGCTTGAGGATATATACTGAGCTAAGGGATAGAGTGACAAAGAGACCTAAGGGTTAGTCCTAAGTTTACTCGCCAAGATTCGCATCTTGTGCCTACGCATCCGAGGTAGGGGATGAAATCAGAGTAATTGTAGTTTCCCTCGAAAGGGGGGTTAGAAACTTCTTGACTGTGGTCAAGGTTTCAATGGGAGTAAGTGTTTCTTAAGGACGCGCTTACGTGGAGTGCAGCGACTCCTATTTCTAGGTTGAAGTAGTTAATTGATATTAGGGTTAACTAGGTATTTCAAGGCGGGAAACCCTACAACGGAGTACGGTGACTCCTTAACCTAATGTTAGGGTAAAAGGCGTTTTCGTCCACGGCGGGACACCTAGGCTATTAGGGTTGGGAAACGGTCAAGGGTTAGGACTATTGACTCGTCGATCAAACGGCTAGACCTAATCCTTCGAAAGGTTTGACGGTGAATAGTGCAACAGATGAATTATTACATGGCAGAAATTGAAATATGAAAAACGCATAAAACGACACGGAATGGAAAGCAAATTGCGACGATAGCCTCAAACAAATTACAACCGAAAATAATAAACAAGAACAATAACTGCGACGATGGCCTCGCATGATTACAATTTAAAAATGACAATACGAAGAACGAGGGACTAATAAGCTGAAACAATCAAGAAAAAAATGAGGGTTAGACAGAAATTGAAACGGCTAAATCAAGAGTTTTATTTTTGAATTTTATCTAAAGGGAAAGTTAATTTTTGCGTTTAAAAGGAGAAAGTATCCTAATTTTATTATTTTTACTTTAAAAAAAATTTTGTTTTAACTTAATTAAAGAAAAATAATTTAATTTTAAGAGTCTGTTTTTTAATTTTTTTGTTGTAATTAAAAAAATGTCTTAATTTTAATAAAAAAAAAATGTTTTAATTTTGAAAATGGGTTTAAAGTTTAAAAAAATGTTTTTAATTTTGGCATCAAATTTAATAAAAATTTTAATTAAAACCAAATCTTAGAATTAAGTTTTATTTAAAAATGATTTCTTTTTAAGAATGATTTTTTCTTTTAGTTTTAAAATGTTTTAAGTTTTTGTTTTTGTTTTATTAAAGAAAAAAATGACTAAATAATTACAACAAAAAAATTATATTAACTAATATTATTAGTAAACCATAAGATAATAAAATAATAAACTAAAAATAAAAAATAAAAACAAAACAAAAACAAAAACGGAATTAAAGGGGGGGGGGGGATATTTTCCATATTGAAACCCCTTAGGTTTTTCTTCCATTTGAGACCCTCTTCCTCTTTTCTCATGTGCACCGGCGACGGCTACCATTGACGAGCTCTTGAAGCCCTGAGTTTTTACCTTTGTTTCCGCTTGCATGTCGTGTCTTCCTCTTTCTTATGCTTGGTTCATCTTCTTCTTATTTTGATTACCTGAAAAAACAAAAACCAAACAAACAAAACAAAACGAGATGCTCACCCTGTTTCACAGGTTCGAAGCGGCTCGTTCGGTGGTTATCGATGGCGTTACGGCGATGACGAGATGGTGATTCTGAGCCCGTTTGGGTTTTCTGACAAAAATGACGATCTCCCTTTTCCGGCGACGCTTCCCTCTCTCCTTCTAAACTCACGATGACGATGATGAAACCCTTTGGCGTTTTCTGAGTCTGTCCCTCTTTCACACCGTCTTGGGTTTCCTTCTCTTTATCTGATGAACCCCCTTCTGATCTAGGGTTTGATGATCTGGGGATTTTTATGTTCTTCGTATATCTTTTTCTTTATGAATTTTTGTGATGTTGTTATATAAAGTTGATTTTGTGATGTGGGCTTAGATTGTCGCTTGGTTTGTTGCGATTTTTCTGGAAAAGTTGTTGCTAACCATTCGCTTGTGCTTGCGATTTTTGTTTGATCTCGGCTGTGCTTTTTTCTTTTGCTCATATTTTCAGGAAAGTTTGTTTGATCAGTTTTTTCTGGAGACCTGTTCAGTTGCAGATTCTTTGGAAAAACTGTTAAGGCTTGTTTGGCAAAATGGAACAGAATCACTTCTTCTTGGATAAGTGCTTTTTTGAATAAGTGTTTTTTCAAAAGTGCTTATTTTAAAATCACTTTTTCTTTCTCTCTCTGGTTGCCTTGTTTGAAGAGATTACTGCCTGAGTTTGGCCAAGGTTGCGAGTCGAGTCGGGGGTTGGCGACGGAGCAATTTGTTACCCTCCCGACACACCCGATGATGACATTGGTTCTGAGGGTGTCGGAAAGATCTAACCGATTAAATTATCTGTTTCGTTGACTTTACAGGTTCGAAGAAAAGTCGAAAGCTTGAAGAAATCGACAAAAATGGAAGGAGTCCTTTTAGGAATTTAGGTTTTTTTAGGAAAAAAAATAAAGAAATGTAATTTTAATTTTTAATATTGTAAACAAAATAATTTTGAGGAAATAAAAATGAAAATGTTATTATTATATGCATTTATTTGTTTATATTAAAATGAAAATGAAAACAATGTCATTATCTATCTTTCTGATAGTAAAACGAAAAATAAAAAACATTATAACAACAAAATAATTTTTATTTTCTTGTGATATTTAAATGAAATAACAAATATTATTTAAAAAAATTAAATGAAATTATTATCTTTCTTTTGTTTTTGATACAAAAATGAAACGAAAATAATATTTAAAATGTATATTTTGTCTTTTTTAAAGTGAAATGAAACAATATTAAAAAATGAAATATTTTTATTTTTTTACTTTTCTTTTTATATGAGTGAAATGAAAACATTATTAACAAATGAAATACTTTTTATTTTAAAATGAAATGGAAACACCAATAAAATTTTATTTTTTCCGAACTTCATCCGATCAAATCTCGTTTACGATAAAATCCCCGAATAACCTTTCCGGTAACCTAAACAAACAACTTCACCCGAATAAATCCAATTCTGGTCGATTAACCGCAACATGACTAAAATCTTTCAGTTTACTTTATCCGAATAAATTAACTTAAATCTCTCGGGCTCAAACCCTTCATGTAAACTCACCCGACTAACGGAACTTACCCGATTAAACTCCTCCAATCAAAACCCTCTACCTCAACTCAACGGGTTCAAATTTCCCGCATAACCCCGTCCGATTAAATTATCCGGTTGAGTTCCTGACTACTATGACATGCCCAACTACTGCAAAATCCAGCTCCATTCCAGATAAATCAACATGACTCGGATATGTAAACCCTAATCACCTAGGAAATTTCTGATGATAATTCAGCTTCAAACATTGTCAGCAGGCTGCCGTTAATGACCAATTTACCCTTCACCGTTTGAATTATGCACAAATGGGATTTTCCTGCAAAATCAACAAACTACCCAAACCTGTTAGCGGTTAGTTAAATGCAAATGCGAAAATGAAATGAAATGCTAAAAAAAGACCGATCTGAGGGAAAATGTTAGGGTATTACACCTTCTTATCTGTTCAAGGCCATATTCACTGACTTTATTATCGGCTACAAATTAATTTGCAAAGGGATTTGTTTGAACTCAGCGGGTGGACTTAGTTGGACGAATTTATCTGGACGAATTTAGTCGGACGAGCTTAATCGAATAAATTTACTTAAATAAATTTAGTTGTTTGAGTTTAATCGGTTGAGTTTATGCGGAGAAATTTGATTGAAAAAATAAATTAAGAGTATTAAGAAATAATTGAATTTATTTATTTAAATTCTATTTTTTATTATTATTACAAGGATAAGAACAATTACAAAATTAATTCCTAAGCTCTAAAATTCTTATTTTGTCTATGTTGGTCTCCGCATCCAAATCCAAAGTGAAAATCCATGGATATCCAAATCCATCAAACAAAAATGGATATCCAAGTTCAGAAACAACTTTCCCAAAATTCTTGCAACCAAACGGGGTCAAAGCCAGCAGAAACAACTTTCCCAAAATTTTAGCAAAACAAGGTCAAAGAAATCAACAAACTAGCCATGAAAATTGCAACAACCAGCATGCCCAGGCCCAAGAAAACAAGTATTATATAAACAACAGTCTCACCATCAGTTCAGGAATAAAAAAAAAGAAAATCCAGAAGGGGGGAAGAAAAAGAGAAGTTCAATCAGCAGAAAAATAAGGAAAAGGAGGCGAAAAAGAACCGAATCAAATCGTTTCAAACCTCGCGAAAAAGGTGAACAATTTTGATACTAACCTGTTTTTTATTTCACTTTGTGTTTTCAGAACCCTACCGGGAAGAGCAAGAATGGTGGCGGAGAAGGAGCAAATGCTTCAAAGAAGGCAACAATGGAGGTCAGCGGCGCCGCGTGTGGAAGGGAAAGAATTGGTCAAACCTTATTCCTTATTTTTGTCTAATGTTGTAATTTAGTTTAATTAGGTTAAATTAAAACCTTTCTTAAGTTAAATCCCTTTTTTTAATTAAAACCTTTCATAAAGTTAAAACCTTTTTTATTATTTTTATTTTACAATTTAGTTTAATTAGGTTAAATTAAAACCTTTCTTAAGTTAAAACCCTTTTTTAAAATTAAAATCTTTCTTAAACTAAAACTCTTTTTTTTGAAGATGAAAGCCTTTATTTTTAAAAAACTCAAAACCCTTTGTTAAAATTAAAACCCTTTTTTTAAAACCTTTTCTTAAAGTTAACTAGAAACCTTTTTTAAAAGTTGATTAAAACATTTCTTTAAAATTCAACATTCCTCAATTGAAATTTTTTTTTTTGAAAAAATAAGATTTTTATTAATCCATTAAAATTAGGCAAAATTAAAAATTAACATTTTAAATTCAAACTCTTTTTTTGTAAATTCCTCATTTAGTTTTAAATCCCTTTTCCTAAAATCGTCTAACGTTGCGCTTTCAATTTCACATTGAACCTTGCCGGTTATTCTCGTATAATTTTTATGTCGGCTCATTCATTGCTTTCTCAGTTGTACAGTTTACTAATACTTCATTTTTCGTATTTTATTTTATGGTTGTAATTTACGCGAGGATATTTTTGCTTTGCAATTCATTTACTTTCCGCATTTTATTTTCTTTGGGTTGTAATTTTTGCGAGGATATCGTCGCTGTGTAATTCCTTTACCGTTTCCGTACATTTCTCGTATTTTCATACTGCAGTTTAATTATTTCGCATCATTTACCATTAATTCCCCTCTGAAGGAATAGGTCTAGTCGTTTGACCGCCGTGTCAATAGTCCTCACCTTTGACTTTTTCAAACCCTAATTGCATAGGTGTCCCGCCGTGGACCAAATTACCATTTACCCTAGCATTAGATTAAGGAGTCGCCACACTCCGTATTAGGTTTTCCACCGTGGAATACCTATTTCACCCTTTTCAATTCAACTATTTCAACGTAGAAATAGGAGTCATCGCACTCCACGTAAGCGCTTCTTTAAGAAAGCTTATTCCCCATTGAAACCTTGACCACAGTCAAGAAGTTTCTCTTCCTCCCTTTCGAGGGGAACTATGATTACTCTAATTACATCCCCTACCTTGGATACGTAGGCACAAGATGCGAATCTTGGCGAGTAAACTTAGGACTAACCCTTAGGTCTCTATGTCACTCTTAACCCTTAGCATATATATCTCAAGCAGATAATCAAGCAAAATAGTAAACTTAAACAAAAGGTTCCTGTAGAGTACTACAAAAGTTTAGGGTGCTAATACCTTCTCTAAGCTTAACCAACCCCTTACCTAGGTCTCTCCCCGCATTGTTTACAATGCAAAATTAGGTTTTCCTTCCTTTGACCTTTTCCTTCGGATAAATCAAAGACCGGTTGTGAACTAAAGATGTGATTCAAATTAATTAATAATTTGATATCATATTCTCATCGCAACACTAGGTTAAACGGGAAAGTAGATGTCCATGGCAGAATAACCTACACAGAGTACAGTGACTCTAATTCTAAGGTTAGGATAAAGGGTAAGGATCTAAAGTTAGGCTAAGTATGACATGGCAGTTAACAAGTATGATCCTTTCCTTTGAAACGGGAAGAAATAACAAATGGAAAGGATGAAACTTTAAGCATAAATGATAACAAACATGAATAAATGGAATTATGGGTAAGCATATGCTAAAGAGGATAACTGACTCATGACATAAACAAAGTATCAAAGATCAATTACATGTCAAAAGTTGGTAGCAAACAAGTTAAACACAAACATGCAAGAAACAAACTAAAACTTGACTCACCAAACAAAAATAGGAAAACTGCCAAATAAAATCAAACTAGAAACTCTAAATCAAGTCCATACCCTCAAGAATATATGTGCAAAATATCATCAAGAGATTGGAACCAAAACTACATCAAGAACAACTAACAAGTTCATAGCACCAAAATAATCAAGGCTTAACAAAACCCAACTAAAAGCTATCAAGACAAACACATCAAAGCTCAACAAAAATACTCAAACATCCTATATTCATGTATGAAAAGTTGGCAAAAAATCAGCTCAAGAAAACGTGTGGAAGTCATCCAAACAAAAAAAGAAATGTGAGGGTATTTTAGTAAATATACTACACAAAGTAAATTAAATTAAATAGCAAAATTATTTCTAAAAAATAAATAAATATACCAAAAATAAGTTAAGACAATAAGACTCTCAAAAATATTTTTTTGTGACTTTTTGAATATTTAAAAATAATAAATAAAACATAAAGTTGATGATAAAAAGAAAATAGAAGTAAAGAAAGGAAAATGTCAATGGGGGTGCATCTAGTAAAAAGGAACAAGGAGGTTCCTTCAAAAACTAAACGGGATCAAAATTGGGGGTGGCGTTAGTAAAGTTGTCCCAAGCCCAAACAAAAGAAAAAGCGTATGGATCCTGTGGAGAGAGTCTGAAGAGACTCTACCATGTACCTTCACTCACAAACGTCAGATTTAGAGATCTGACCTAGTCAAATCATCACGCGACTTAGACGGAGGGAGCATGATTAGCTGATGAGAGTAACACGCAAGGAATCAATGAGACTCTTCTTCTCAAATTTCAATGAAAGGAATTTAAAAGGCCACGTGGGAAACAACAAGCATTGAAATTCGGCCACCTAAACCATTAATACCTAGAATACGAGGGTTGGGATCCACTCCATTTCTTTGTCCCTCCATTTTCTCTATTACTATAGTTTTGTTGTATATAAAATTAACTAAATATTAATTATATGTCACATTTCCTCTATCGAAAACCTAACCCCAAAGTTCAGCAAAAGGCAGTGAAAAAACACAACGGATGGCGTATTACAAGCAAGTCAAGGAAAATTTACACTAATCAAACTCTGAAGTAGAAGACTTACCCTTGGAGCTCCCAAATCGCAGGTGTGAATCCTCTCTATCGTTCTTTTCCTTTGCAATAGTCGTTTTGGGTTTTTTTTGTAGAGATTAGGATCCTTCTCCTTCTATTGAACTAGGGTTTTTTTTCTTCTCTGATGTTGTCTTTTTACTTTACTGTGATAATGTGCTCTCTCCCTCTAAAAAATCCTTTCACTCATCGAAATCACACCCCTTTTCAATGGGACTCAAATTTCACCCTGAACCTGACTGTTTTGCTCTGTTGTCAATATTTGTTTGTTTTCCAAATTGACGTTGATGCTTTTTCTAAACAAATATCTGATATGCTGACAATTTCCTCCTTCATGAATTCTGAACCACTACTACTCACTGCCTTGTGATGTCCATTATATTCTAAAATTGTCTGCTATATTTTATAATTATCTGTTGCATTTGCTGTTCTGATTTGTCTCCGTTGTTCTGAATTTGGATTTTGTGTAACATGAAGATGTTGCATAATGTGCGATGTTATGAACATGTGACATGATTTTGTTTATGAGTGGCAAGAATTGAAATTTGGATTTTGAATTGCGGTTATGAATGGTTGAATTGTTTAGTTTAAGGCATGGCTTGAATAATTGACATGATTGAACTTGGTTTCGGTTTATGAATTGGAAATGGTTTATGATGATTTTTAAACTGTGGTTTGTGAATTTGTGATATAGTCTTGAAAAAAACTTGGTTCGATGGTTTAAGGGTGAATTTGGGATGGTTTTTCTTTATGACATGAATTGTAAACTTGAAATGGCTTTGATTTGGTTTTGGTTATGATTGGTTTAGGAATTGAACTTTCTTTGAGTTTTGAAAAAGAAATTAAATTGCAAATTATGAATGGTTTAAGATTGTGGTTGATGATTTTGGATTAATTCGGTTATGAACAAAGGTTCATGTGTAGGTTGGAATTGTTTATGATGATTTGCGATAATCTTGACACGATTTGACATGAATTGAAATTGATGGAATTTGATTCTGGTTGTAGGTGCAAAATGATGGAAGATGGGCAAGGTTTAAAGAACAAGTTGCCAATGGGTTGAAGATCATGATTATTATATCAAGAAATTTGAATTTTTGATAGCATTGAAGTCCATGTATAAGTGAATATGATAATTTAAAATTCCTTGTAATCTTGGACAATCATGATCCAGCTTCTTATATGTCAAACTAATGTAGCATTTTGTACCATTGTATTTGCAAAATCCTGAACTCTTCAGTAACTTACATGCTCCCTGCAATGTACTCTTTGTGAAACTTTTGTGTGTCTCAACGACAATAAAGTCATGTAGGACCAATCTCTTATAACTAATAATCACAACCTCAAATTAGGCCCAACACACCAACATTATTTTCCTCTAGAAATTACACTTGATATAACTTCGAAAGTGATTCAAAAATCATATTGCCCAGCTTGAGAAAATGAGAATCAATGGCCCAAAGTTGATTTTAAAAATGAGATCCTTGAGAAAAAGAAAATCTTGAAACCAAATAGGTTGAAACATGTTCCAAATTAGTTTAACACAAATGGATTAAAGCCCACTAACTCTTATTGAACTCCACCTTGAGTTCACACATCCATCACAAAGACTTATTAGTCAAAATGAGCATTAACAACTCTTCTTGACCTAATTCTTGGAAAACCATAATCAAAGGCTGAATGAACCTTTAAAAGAGAAAATTTGAAATGAGTTGGACAAATTTGGTTGATCCATCCCTTAAATCTTAATTAATATAAACTTTCAATTTATTGCCTTAAACCCTAATTTCACACAGAACAAAATGACAAAACTATATGATCTCGTCATTTATGCAAGAAACGATTGGCTTAAGATGCTTGTGCAGATGGTGATGACATCTAAAGGGTAAACTTTGGGGTATGACACCACTACATTCTCTTATCTCGAACTCCAAGCAAATGGTGCACCACCTAGTATAAACATATAACCAACTGTGGATTTTCTATCCTCAACATCACTCTACTAACATGAGTTGGTGTATCCTACTAACTTGAATTCTTTTCCTTCATCAGTTGCAGGAAACAAATGTCGTAGTCAAGAGTTCCTTTCAAATACCTTAGTATACTCTTCGTTGCTGCTAGGTGTGATACCTTTGGTTTCTTCATGAATTTACTCATCATACCTACATTATATGCTAGATCAGGACTTGTGTGACAAAGGTATATTAATGACCCAATAATTCTTCTGTACTGAGTTGGGTTGACATCATCTTCATATGATTCTTTCGATAGTTGCAATCTGGGCTCAGCTGGAGTCAAAGTTGGGTTGCAATCTTGCATCTCAAACCTCTTGAGTATTTCACCTGTATATCTTTTTTGGTGCACCATCAAACCTCTACCACTCTTGTAGAACTCGATGCCAAGGAAATATGAGAGATTTCCCAAGTCTGACATTTCAAACTCCTCACTTAGGTCATGTTATAAGTCTTTGATCTCCTTCTTTCAACTTCCTATTATCAACAAGTCATCAACATAGAGACATAATATAAGCAATTCACTATTTCTTCTCCTTACATATACTTCACGCTTAGTCGTGCACTTCACGAATTCCTTCCGTTAGAAATACAAATATCTTTTTTATTCTAAGCTCTTGGAGCTTGCTTAAGTCCATACAGAGCTTTATGCAGCCTGTACACCTTTCTTTCTTCACCTTGTTTCACTAACCCAGCTGGTTGTGCAACATAAACTTCTTCATCCAATGGACCATTCAGGAATGCACATTTCATATCCATCTGATATATGTGTTAATTGTTCATGTTTGCTAGACCAACAACCAACCTGATTGTTTTGATCCTAACAACAGGTGCAAGAACTTCATCGAAGTTGATTCCTTCCTTCTGAAGAAATCTTTTTGCTACAAGTCTTTCCTTGTGTCGAGTTACTTCTCCTTTGGGATTCAAATTCACCTTGTATACCCACTTCACATTGATTTCCTTCTTGCCTTGAGGCAATTTGGCAAGTGACAAGTGTTGTTGATTTCGATGGACTCTAGTTCCTCATTCATTTCTTTCACCCACTTCGAATCATTCAATGCCTTAGCTGCAATGACTGGTTCGACATATGCATAGAAAGCATGGCGTACTAGCTCACCTTTATCATCGACCACATCATCTGATGTAATCACACATTCTTGCAACCTTGCATGCATGTGTCTTTTTCGTTGAGGTCTGCTTGGGCCTATTTCACCTCTAACTTCTTCTTGTTGAACTTCTCTTTCGACTTCACTAGTTGATTCTTCACATAACATTCTCACATAATCCTTCTTATCATTCTCAGTCGAATCCCATTCCTTAAGCTCATCTATGACCACGTCCCTAATGATCAGAACTTGCTTGTCCACTGGGTAGAACAACTTGTATCCTCCAGTCGAATGATATCCTATCAAGATTACTTGCTCGACTTGTCATCAAGTTTTCTTCTCAAATAATTTGGCACTTATGCTTAATCATATTAAGTTCAATCTTAAAGGTTTTATTCTAAGACATTGGAGCCTTCAAGATCAACCTTCCATATGAGTCGAGAATTCTCATCATCTTGTCTTCAATCGACACCTTACAGTTCTACTCGACTACTTGCCCTTTGTTGCGCAAATTACTCTTCATGTCTGATATATGCAATACTTTGGAAATTACTGACCACTTGTCATATTTCCTCATGATCAGAACATCACCAATACCTTCAGTTGCTAAAGTATTGTAATTTGAAATTTTCACCAAGTCCTTCATTTAGGGCTTTATGTTGATAAACCAATCTTTTCTACCAGTCATGTGTGATGAGCATCCTTAGTTCAAGTACCATTGGTCCTGAAATCTTTCTTCATATCTTGTTGTAACCATCAGCAACATCTCTTCTTCTTCATGTTTCGCCTGTTTTGCATCAGTTTCTTGATTCTTCTGCTTTTCAGGAAAATCACTAAAATAATTATCATACTTTTGAAAATTGTAACACAGAATGTGACTTTTGTCAGGTTTTTGACTGTCGCCTCTTCCTCTACCTGCACCATCACCTCTTTGATTGCCTTGGTTCTAGGGTTTTCTCTTATTCGACTAGTCTCCTTCTTGTTGATTTCGACCATTCGAATTATTGTAGCCTCATCTTTCTTTGTTGCCATTCCAAATTCCTTTGCCATTCTTTTCTTTTGATGATTGCGCCTACAAAGCCATGTTACTCTTCGACTTTCCTGCAGCTCTTTCAACCATCCTTTGTTCATGAGACTCAATCATCACTTGAATCTCTTCCTTTGGTCAATGTTGAAAAATCTTTTGACTCTTCTATGGCTACTATTAGGTGGTCGAACTTTGGGGCCAATGACCTTAAGATGTTTGCAACAATTGATCTTGATGTTAACATTTCTCCACAAACTTTGATATGATTCACCAGTTTAGTAACCCTAGTGAAGAAATCAGTTATGCTTTTAATTTTTTCCATCTAAAGCAATTCATATGTCCTATTGTGAGTTTGTAACCTCACCTCTTTCACCTTCTTTGCGCCTCCAAACGATTTCTCCAAGATTTCTCATGCTTCTTTTACCGATTCTACATCACTAACCTTTTCAAAATTGTCTGGATCAATACATTGATGAATTATAAAGAGAACTTTATAATCTTTATTCTTCAATTCTTTGTATGCATCCTTTTCTTGATCCGACGCGTTTTCTGCAAATGGTGTTACTCCTTCCTTCACAAGATCCCAAAGATTTTGATAACATAAAGCCACCTTCATCTGTTTGCACCAATTCTCATAATTCTGACCCTTCAGAACTGGGAGACTCGCCGGAAAATGCTCGTTCGGATGATTCATCGTCATCGTGATTTTCTTCCCACGAATAGCTTATTCAGTGCCTTGATACTAGATGTTGTAATCAACCCAAAACTTTGAAAAATTTTGAATCAATCTTGATGAACAACATTCAATCAACCGACCGAAATCCCTTATTTTTCACTCTTCACTCAAGTGAAACAATCACACATTGATTGAAAGAATGATTTTGCGCAGCAATTGTTAATGGAAGAAGAATGAAATAAAATTGAATAAGAAAGAAGATTAAGGTTTGACAAAATAGGGGAAGAGGAGAATGATTTCTGCAGAGTAACTATCTGCTCTAAAATTGAGAAAATATTATTCAATTGTGCAACTGCACTTTCTGTTGTGTGTTACAATATTATTTTCTATTCTTCTTACTCAAAATAGGGGTTACTCCCTATATATATAATTGAGTTAGCTTGATCCATAAGGTAAAACCTAAAATTACAAAAGTTTAAAAAATTTATAATTGAGTCAGCCGTAAAACCGAATTTAAAGATTTTAAAAAAAAATTGTTATGCTCTAAAATATAAACCTTAACAAAATTAATAAAAGTCATAAATTCTACGCTACAAAAAAATATAACCTTAGGAAAAATAAAGATTTTCATTTGATTTTATTGATGATTTAAAATATGTCGAAAACATTAATATATAATGTTCTTAATGGATAATAAATCAAAAGCTCAAGTATAAAAAATAAAAAAGAATCAATTCAATGATAATTAAATTAAAAGTTCTAATAATATAAAATTCCTAAATTATTTTATTTTATTATAATTGACTACCGGCTACACATGAACTATGTCCTCATTGTTCAAATATTAACACTAGGTAATGTTTTTCTTTTTAAAGAGGTGGAATATATATATATATATATATATATATATATATATATATATATATATATATATATATATATATATATATATATATATATATATATATATATATATATATATATATATATATATATATATATATATATATATATATATATATATATATATATATATATATATATATATATTTTTTTTTTTACGTTGAAGATTTACCCAAATTAATTTTGATGGAAGATAAACATTTTCATGAGATATTTGAAAGAAAGCTTTGAGAATTTAATGTTAGAACACAGATTGGTTCTTAATAATATCTCTATGTTTTGATGATAACTATTATGAAATTTTGTAATTAAGAATTAGATACACTAAAATGTGTTTGAGAATTTTTACTGCAGATGGTAAAGGAATAAACACTCCAGAAGAAAATCAGAATTGAACATAAGAAATTAGCTAGACTCTGAAGCGTCAGATGCATCCATTAGAAGATTTTGATTGCTGCCAACAGAAGATCCTGAGCGTAGCCTCCAGAAGAATCTGAAGCAGAAGCTCCAGAAGAATCTGAAGCAAGTCAGAAGCATCTGAACCAAAGAAGAATTCTGTATGAAGAGTTTTTCAAAGCATAGTTACTACAGAAGATTCTGAAAGTACTAAAGCTGCCAGTACTGAAGATTTGTCTCAAATATGCTCTGATCTTAAACACGCTAAAAGCACACCTGCTGCAGAAGACTCTGATTCAGCAAAACTCTGATCATCATCAGAAGGCTCTGATCAATTTAGACTCTGATGGAATTTGCTGAAAATTGAAGAAGAATTATTCAAAGATTATATCCGTTGAAATGATCCAAACGACTCTTTCCTTATTTATGCTAGACACAAGAACACAAACAAAAAGGATTTATCTGTGCTTTCTTCTTCTAGGAAAAGTCACTTGATGTGAAGACAAAAAGGCCCAGACCTTTTGGACACTCTTCTCAACGTGAAGCTCACCTTGGATCAGCTGCCTATAAAAGCAAGACTTCACCCAACTTCTTCAGTTGACGTTTTATCCAAAAAGAAATCAACATTCAAGCTCTCATACTATTCATATTCTTTCTAAGAATTAATTTCTTTGTTCTTAATAATTAAGTGAAAAATCACAGTTGTGATAAAGCTTTATAGAAGCAATCTTAAACACTTATATTTGTATTACATTTGATTGTAAACCTTAAGAAGATCCAGTTAGGATCAGTAGTTCTTGAGAAGACTTTGAACAGTTGTTCTAAGTGCTTACTATTGTAATCAGTTGATTAAATAGTGGATTAAGTCCTTGTTTGAGAAAGGCAAATCACTCTAGGAAGGGTGGACTGGAGTAGTTGAGTTCAACGAACCAGGATAAAAATACTTGAGTTTTTATTTCTAAGTTTTAATCTTCATACTTATTCAACCCCCCCCCCCCCCCTTCTATGTATTTTCTCACCTTCAGTTGGCATCAGAGCTCCGGTTCTGTGTGTGCTACCACTTAACAGTGACAGTAAAGATCCAGTGAGAAATACTTTGATATATATTTGGTTGTTACTATGGCTGATAATACAATGTCTAACATTAACAACAAATATTAAGAAAGGGACAGAATCAGCACCAAACCCCCTATGTTTGATGGGGAGAAATTTGATTATTGGAAAGACAGGATTGAAAGTTTTTTCCTTGGATATGATGCTGATTTATGGGATCTGGTCATAGATGGATATGTTCATCCCACTGATGGGAATGGCAAGAAAATAGACAGAAAATCTATGACAGATGCTCAGAAGAAAGAATTTAGAAATCACCACAAGGCCAGAACAATATTGTTGAATGCAATATCTCACACTGAGTATGAAAAAATTACAAACAGGGAAACTGCATTTGACATGTTTGAATCCTTAAAGATGACTCGTGAGGGAAACTCTCAAGTCAAGGAAACAAAGGCTCTGGCTCTGATCCAGAAGTATGAAGCCTTCAAGATGGAAGACACTGAATCTGTTGAAGCTATGTTCTCCAGATTTCAAATACTTACAGCTGGACTAAAGGTTCTGTATAAAGGATACTCTATTGCTGATCATGTGAAAAAGATCATCAGATGCTTACCTACCAGATGGAGACCTATAGTGACAGCGCTAAAGATGGCTAAAGATCTGAACAAGATCTCCTTGGAGGAACTGATCAGTTCACTAAGAAGTCATGAAATTGAACTTGAGGAAGATGAACCTCAAAAGAAAGGTAAATTTGTTGCTTTAAAATCTAATAAATCTGCTAAAGCATTGCAGGTAATAGAGGAAAGCTCTGAAGAATCCTCATCTGAAGATGAAGATGAACTATCCATGCTGTCCAGAAGAATAAACAAACTCTGGAAGCATAAAGGAAAGAAGTTCAGAAACTTCAGGAAGCCTGACCAAAGAAAAGAATCTTCTGGACATAGAAGATCTGGCAAAAAGGAGGTTGTATGTTATGAATGTAAAGAACCTGGACATTACAAAAACGAATGTCCAAAGGCGCTGAAAGAAAAGCCTAAAAGAAAATTTGATAAGAAGAAAAAGGTTCTGATGGCCACCTGGGATGATTCAGATACATCTGAATCTGAATCTGAGTCAGAAGAAGAACGTGCCAATGTAGCTTTGATGGCAGACATAGAAGATCAGGAGGAAGGAACTTCAGGATCTGAATCTGACTCTGACGCTGAAGAGGTAATGGCTAAACTCACTAAAGAAGAACTTATCAAAGTGTTATCATAAGTTCTGAAAAGCTATAACAATATTAAGCTCAAATACAAGAAGCGTCAAAGCAATCTTGTATCTGAGAATAATATTCTCAAATCAGAAATAGCTGAGATAAATGAAAAGAACTTAAAATTGAAAAATGACTCTGAATTAGCTCAACAAAACTCTGATTCTGAAACTGAATCTGAATGCAAAAATATTTTGGAAAAATATGATTATAGCTTTCAGAAGTTTCTTGCTAAAAGCATAGACAGAAGCAAAATGGCTTCTATAATCTATGGAGTTAGCAGAAATAACAGAAAAGGAATTGGATATGAATCCTCCTCTGGAAAGGATTTAAATCCAAAACCTGTTGATAAAATTATCATCAAGAAAACTCCTTTATATTCACACTTTAAATTTGGTCACTTGAATGATATTGAATAAACACGCTCTGAAAAGAATATTCATGTGTTTAAATCTAAGGCTAATCAGAATAAACCTTATGTTGAAAAACAGAAGTTTAGACAAACCTTCAGAACAACTAACCTTAAAGGACCCAAGAATATTTGGGTACCTAAAAGTAAAATAATTCCTGTTGCAGATGTTCTTAGCAGCAAGGTCAGGACGCCAATCATGGTACCTGGACTCTGGATGTTCACGACACATGACAGGAGAAAGGTCTATGTTCCAAAGCCTGGAGCTTAGATCTGGAGGTGATGTGAAATTTGGAGGGAACCAGAAGAGCAAGATTATTGGATCTGGCACCATTGGAAATGGTAAACTTCCCTCTATTACTAATGTTTTACTTGTTGAAGGGTTAAAGCATAACTTATTGTCCATAAGTCAAAATTAAGTGACAATAGTTATGATATTACCTTTAATCAAAAATGTTGTAAAGCTATTAGTCAAAAGGATGGCTCTATCCTATTTAGTGGTAAGAGGAAAAACAACATTTATAAAATAAATCTTTCAGAACTTGAGGTTCAGAATGTTAAATGCCTCTTGTCTGTTAATGAAGAGCAATGGGTCTGGCACAGAAGATTGGGGCATATTAATATGAGACGTATATCTCAGATTAATAAACTTAATCTTGTCAGAGGACTTCCTAATCTGAAGTTCACCTCAGATGCTCTTTGTGAAGCATGCCAAAAAGGGAAGTTTTCAAAATCATCCTTTAAATCAAAAAATGTTGTTTCTACTTCCAGACCACTAGAATTACTTCATATTGATCTGTTTGGACCAGTGAAAACTGCATCCATCAGAGGCAAGAAGTATGGATTAGTCATTGTTGATGACTATAGTAGATGGACATGGGTAAAGTTATTAAAACACAAGGATGAGTCACATTCTGTGTTCTTTGACTTTTGTAAAAAAGTCCAGAATGAAAAAGATTTCAAAATTATAAAAGTCAGAAGTGATCATGGTGGTGAATTTGAAAATAAATATTTTGAAAAATATTTTAATGAAAATGGCATTGCTCATGATTTTTCCTGTCCTAGAACTCCACAACAAAATGGGGTTGTGTTACACCCCAAAATTTGACCAACCGGTTCCCATATCTGGTTTATGTTTCGACGCATTTTGCATTCGCATTCCATTCGCATTCGCATACGGCATGCATTGCATTTCTTCAGCCAGATTGATTTTATCGGGATCACAGCCCCTGACGTTTTAGGCATTTCAGGCTAATACGAGGTTTTATTTTGAGAATTGGTGCTCGTTCCCTGTATTTTTAGGCCATCTCGGTGCCCGGGTTCCGCTATGGTTGCGTATTTGTTCTTTAATCGATTTAATTGGCTTTCGGGGTTTTTTAGAATTTTCTCTTTTATTTTCTAGGTTTTTAAGGCATTTTAATAGATTTTTCAATAGATTCACTTGATTTTTTAGATATTAAATAGGTTAGTTTTTTAATAGAATTTAATAGATTTTTATATATAGCTTTTTTAATAGAAGTAAATAGATTTTTTAGATTTTTTAAATAGATATTCTCTCTTTTTAATAGTTTTAATGGATTTTTAGCCTATTAGATGTTAGTTTTTTAATCATTAAATAGAATAGTTTAATATAGATTTTAAATATTTCTTTTAGATTTTTTTAATAGTATTGTGATATATTTTTAAAAAAGAGTGTATAATAATGTTAGATTTGGTTTTAATAAATAGTGATAAAAGATTTGTGATATAGAATTTAATAGGTTTATTATTGTTTTTCTAGATTTTTTTAATTGATTTTATAGATTTAATATAGGATTTAGATAGTTTTTTTAGATATTAAATAAATTTTTTTCTGTTTTAATAGGTTAATTAGAGTTAATTGTGTTTTGTTAATTAGGTTTAATTAGAAGCTTTGATTAGGTTTTTTATTATTAATTTCGTTTTGTTTTTTTCAGGGTTTAATTAGGTCTTTGGGTTTAATTCATGTAATCAATCATTAATCACGTTTTAATTCTTTAATCAGAGTCATTAGCCATTAATAGTGGGCCACTATCCAGCCAAAAGCCCAGTCAAAGGTCCAGAGAATGCCACTTGTCCTATAAGTAGGTGCCACGCGTGTCCCTCTCTCGGTTAGCCACCTCACATTTCTTTGACAACTCACAGACACCACTTTCTCTTTCTCCTTCCACGCGTCTCTCTCTCCCTCTTTCTCAGTGCCACGCGTGTGCCTCTCCTCCATCCCTGATCTCTTCACTGACAGCTGTACTCCACTCACCAGCCATCGCCGGAGTGCATGCAGCCACCTTCCTCCGCCATAACCTCTCGCCAGTAACTGCGAACGGTCGTCGGAATCCGTTGAGTTCACCGGAAACTGGATTTTCCAGAAAAATCAATCCACACATCTTTCAATCTTCTACATCCTCCATCAATCTCTCACCGGAGATTCAAGACCTCGCCGGAGAATCCATCGGAACCACCGTGTTTTTTCCAGAAAACCTTCAACGAGCACGACCATTCATCAATCTTCAACTGAATTTTTCCAGATTCCTCATCGTGTTCTTCATCCAACTCCAGAAATTTTCAAACGACCAAGAACTTCATCTTCTTCGTTCATCAGTATCTCCATATTGCTGCAGTTCAAGAACGTTCGTCAAGTTCTTCGTCCGTTCAAGATCTTTCTTCAGATCTTCAAGAATCCACTCCGTCCAGTGCTTCGGTTCCTTCATCGTCGGCAATCTTCACGTGACTTCGATAACGCTTTCCTTCAAGATCGTCAAGCATTCTTCAAATTCTTCCAGAAACCTCCGTCTTCATAAGTTTCTCCAGGTTTTTGTTCTTGCTTCTCTAATGCGTTAAACATGCATGGCTATTTGTTTAGCTGGATTTAGCTTATTCTGAGTGATAGGTTTGAAACGAACTTAGGTTTGAATCTGTTGATTTAGGTTGAACACTAGAGTTTTGTGAGAGAGATTAAAATTAGGGAGAATTATTCTGAGAGTTGAACGGATAATTGATGATGAACGTGTTTGGGGTGAGGAAGTTTGAGCGAAATCTGTTGAAGATTTCGTGTGAGAGTTTGTTTCAGAGAGAGGATGCGAGAGGGGTGAAGCGCCGTTAGGTTGAGAAGGACGATGAACAGTAGGAGGGGAATGGGAGATGGGATTAGGGTTTTGTTGTTAAGGCTGAGAATGTATTGGAACCGGGCCTTAGGCCCACGATGTTTTTGCTAATCATCCCCAGTTTTTTCCATGGCAACCCCCCTTCAGGGTGATTTTTTTCGTTTGGGCCATGGACCAGATTGCTACTCACACCCCCAATTGGAGGCCCAATCAAATAATAAGGCAAAGTAATTGCTATTCGCCCCCATGATTTTTCATTTTTTCCTTGTGTTTTTTTAATGTTTTTCTGAACGGTATTGGGCTTAGCGCGTTGTGATATCTGCACCCCCTCCTGAGCTCAACTCTTATTTTGAGCTGCAGGAATTGCTATTTACCACGCCTGTTTTTTCATTTTTAATTGATTTTCATTTTATTTTTTTCATGTTTGCATATAGGTTAGAAAATAATTCACAATAAATTGAAAAATGATCATTTTAGGATGGGATTTTTTTCCCTAGTTTCCTTAGGACCTCTAGAAAATTGTGAAATAATAAAAATATTATTTTCTTGCATTTTATTTTTTTGGCATAATTTACAATATTATTGCTTTTATTTTTGCATTTGTTTAATACTTGATTTTTCTGAATTTAGTATGAGAGATTGGTGCATGATTTTGGATTGATTCTTGTGAGGATGATTAGATTAGGGAAGCATGTACCACTAGGAATTTTGTCATATTTTTGTGACTAAGATTTAGATTAATTTGAGAGGTAGATAGGAGAGGTATCAGAATTAGGGTTTTACAACAATTAGGTGCAGTTTAGGGCATAGTTTTGGGGTTTTAAAATTGATTTGGGTCTTAGGGTTTATATGGGGTATAGGGTATATAGTTAAGCTCCCATAGAAATTAATCTAGGATTTTATGATGAGTATTTCTATTTTTACTTGATTTTTACAATTTGGTTGATATTGGTGTGTTTCCCACTTGGGATGTTGCTTTGTTTGTTGGGTTTTGGGCATTTCTTTGGGGTGCGGGGCTTGGGCTTGGCTTGTGGAGCATGAGGAAGCATGAAAGAAGATTGATGACAAATAATGATGCTTGGAGCTTGGGGATTCTTGTGCTTGAATGTGCTTGTTGAAGACATAGGAGATAGGAGAAATAGGCAGGGCTTTAGATTAGACCGAATTCTTCCACAAACATGGAAAGCATCTTGTGCTTCCATTCCTCCCAATGACTAAAAGTCCTTCTAAGATATTCACATCCCTCCTTTGGAGGGATAAGTGGCTTATCTTAGCAGTAGAACTTTGAGGGAACCAGTCCCTTATGATGATAAACACTTACAGGCTTCCTTTGGTTGTCAATAAGCTGTTTAACATCCAACTTATTCTATTAAGTGATTCTCTTCTGGAATGCTTGCCTTGAAGACAGAAGTTCATTGGAGATAAGAGATTCATTGCATTGAAGACTGATAAAAGAGAAGCTTGTGCCTGTCAAAGCTGCTTAACTGGTGAAATTAGGGTTTATTGATGTCTGAAGCTGTCAACTGTTGGGGTTCATTGCTTGCTAAAGCTTGGTGTTTTCTTGGAGTTTAGGGGATCATTGAAGAGTGGATTTTGGAGTTCCTTTGAAGATGTTACTGTTTTTCTGTTAATCAACTGTCAGAGTTTGCTGTTTTTCAGAGCTGTTGCTGTAGAAGCTGGTGTTGCTGTCAGAGCTGGTGTGGGGTTTATTTTCTTTGTTGTATTGTTTGTTAATTTCCCCTAGGTTTGAAGTGAAGCTGTTTCACTTTGCTTGTTGTTTTCTCAGGTTCGAGGTTGAGTGTGACTCCCTTGCCTCGCTTGTGTTGCTGCATCTCATGCATTTTACTGCTTTACTGTATATATGCTATTTCTTTTTCGTTTATCCCCTAGGATCTCTGTTTCTCTCTGTGCAAGAGAGAAATATGACAGACATTAGGCTTTCATCCGTGTATGATAACATTAGGGTAGTGTTGCTTCCCATTTTTAACCCCTAGGTTTTTAGAGTTTCGTTTCACTTCTCATCTCAAAACAATCAAAAATACAATAAGAGATTGCAAACACACTAAAAAACACTTCTTTCATAAAAGATTCACAGCAAACATCAAAGTGTCATTTTTGTCCGCTTGGACTCCTAATCAGAAGAAACCCTTTTTGAAGGTAATAAAAAAAATGTCAAACAAGCTTGTGTCTTCCGTAGCCCGAACTACGTTTGCTCTGATCTTTCATGCTGTATGAAACTACGTAGACATAGGATGCCGTATCCTAGCGAGCAACCTTCCCCTCCTTTCCCGTAGGTAGGCGAACTACGTTGACTCTGATTTCTCGTTCCAGACAGGAATACGTAGGCATAAAGTGCGATACTTTGCCGAGTCATTTTATTTTCTTTTAACCCAAACCCTTTAGAGTAGATAGAATAACAATCCGTACCAGAAAACAAGCGTGGATCCCGTCGAGTACGACGGACGTGAGGGGTGCTAATACCTTCCCCTTGCGTAATCGACTCCCGAATCCAGGAATTTGGTTGTGACGACCATTCCTTTCCCGTTTTGCGTTAGGTTTACTCTGAGCGTTTCCTTTCCCTCTTGTGGGATAAATAATGCACGGTGGCGACTCTTCTGTCATAGTCGGCGCCGGTTTTCGCAGTAGCGACAGCTGGCGACTCTGCTGGGGATTCCAACGGTTCCTTACGCGAGTCAATCCTAGCGCTTGTTTTCCCGTCGAGGATTTTGTATGGATTTACTTTTCTGTATTTACATTCAACATTATATTATTGTGATTATCGCTGTGGGTATGAGGGGGTTCTATGATTGAGAGATAAGCTGGACCTGGGCTTGAGTGCACCTAGAATTAGAGTGAAAATTAGTGGGTGCGTGCTTGCTTTGCAGGCACTAGTGTCTCATGAAATCCACACTCAGACGAGGTTCTTCTGGTTGACTTCTTTTTCAACCCTTTGGGTTGAGGGGGTTGTTGGTTAGTTGGATTGTCGACTCTGGGGACCGATCATTTGGAAGTTGGCTAAGTGAGGCCTCTTCAGGATTTGATGATGCCACACCTTCTGGGTATCGTATCATCGGTCTTGAATGTCTGTGACACCGACGACCGCATAGGATGTCATACCTTGTGTCAGTTATTAGGACACCTACCTGTGAGAGGGGTTGGGACATGCAGGTAACTTGACCTCCAGATTACCGGTTTTCTTGATTGAGATCCAGTGGTGTGATATTTGAGGACAGTGTTATTGGGTCTGTCAGAGACCAGGTTGGAGCATTGTGGATGGTCTTGAGCAGTTTGTGGGTCTATCTGAGACCAGTATTGTGGATTGGGCTCCTCAGCCAGGGGCACTTGATCCTTGTTGCATTGTTTGCATATTGCATTGTTCGCATAATCATGTGCATATCATTAATGTGTGTCTGTGCTGCAGGTGCATTTTCATACTTCCCGATTCTAGTGCTCCGGACTTCTAGCTGTCATTATCAGTACTTTGAGGAGGACTGTTGCGTATAAGTTGCCTACCCCTGATGTGACTTCTCTGTTGGGGCTGATTGCCCTAGCTGACGACGATGTGAAGAGAAGTTTTAGAAAGAGTTACGGGAAGCTACTGAATTTGGTTTGCAGACCAACTACATATGAGTTGAATGGGTTATACACATTGATGCAGTTATATGATCCCTCCTTGAGGTGTTTTATGTTCCAGGACTTCATTTTGGCTCCGACCATAGAAGAGTACGCTGAGTTTCTAGAGTTGTCAGTTCAGAACAGAGTGCCCTTCATTCACTTTGATGCTAAGCCTAAGCTGGAGGACTTAGTTGTTCCCTTGCATATGGATCCTGCAGAGTTGTTGTTGACTTCCTGGCATGGAGTTTCTGGGTTTTCTCTCAAGTTCTTGGTTGGCAAAGCTCAAGAATATGCCAAGAGTGGCTGCTGGATTGTGTTTAACGTTGTTCTTGCTTTGTGCATCTATGGGATTATATTGTTCCCTAATCTGCCTGAATTCGTTGATTTGGATGCATTCCACTTGTTTGCTGCAGGCAACCCGGTGCCTACATTGATTGGATATTTCTATCATTCCTTACATTATAAGAATGAAAACAGAAGGGGGAAGAATGTCCATTGTTGTGTACCATTGCTGAATATGTGGTCTGCTAGCCACATGCCCAAGAAGGGTCCTTTTGTTGAATTGGCAGATACAGCTGAATGGTCTGAGCGTCTAATGGGGCTTTCTTCAGAAGACATTTTCGGGTTCGATAGAGATTTATTGGGGTCTGTGATTATCTTCAGTTGTGCCGGGTTTCCCAATGTGCCTTTGATTGGAAGGAAGGGGTGTATTAACTACAACCCATCTTTGTTGGTTCGACAGTTTGGGTATGCTTTGAAAAGTCCGCCGAAGGAAGAAGAAGTACAGGAATCTTTGTACTTCACTGGTGATCTGAGTGGGGAATTATTGGCCAACCTCCAGCATGCTTGGAACCATATTTGCAGAAGAGGGAAGCCACTATTGGGCAAGAATGATTGTCAAGCCTATATGCCGTACAAGGTGTGGATTCAAGAGAGGGTAAGACAGGTGCAGATGCCTTTTCCAGCAGTATCACGTCCTGTTCCCAGTCCAGTTGAGGAACCGACTACTGTGTCTGTGGAGGTATATGAGCAGGTCGTAAAAGAAAAAGAAGACCTGGTAAAGATCAATGAAGAGTTAGAGAAGTAATTGGCTCGAATCCGGAGTGAGAAAAACGAAGTTGTGTATTCTTTCCAACAGCAGACTAAGCTGGTAAACCAATTAGGTGCTGAACTGGGAGAGGAGAAAAAGAAGCGTGAACGCCTGGGAAAAGACTTCAAAAGCTCTCATGACATGTTAGAGTCCAAGAAGAAGTCACTCGATGTGGCCTACCGGGAAATCTCGTCGTTCAACAAAACCTGGAACGCCACGCTGACCAGCAATAAGGAAAGAGAAGACAAACTGAGGCTGCAGATCTCTAAGCTGGAAGGTCAGTTGAAAGCTAGCCAGAAGAGGTTGGAAGAAGAGGTTACGCAGAGGTATGATGTCCAGAATTCCTTGAACAAAGTTATCAAGCGCAAGAAGGAGTCTGCATCCCAGAAACGGAAGCTAGAAGATTGCTTTGGGGAAGGTGTTTAGGAGGAATCCATTGGTGATCTCCAGCGTGTTGTCAGGCAAAGAGACTCGCTCGTCGAAGGGTTTCTTACTCAGCCAAATCATCCCAAGACTAAGAGATTATTAGAGGAGTACCAGGCATATGGTCGTACTTGATTATCTCATGTATTGATGTGTATGCTTTATTTGCATTGTGCTGGCCATCACCAGGATTGTTGGTTGAGGTCATGCCTTCTTATTCTACGCTCAGTAATATTGTATTCCTGACTTGATGGGCTTTTCTGCAATATAAGAGATGTTTTCTATGATTGGGTTTCGAGTTTCTTATTGCTATCACTGTCACTGCACTGGCACTTTGGCACTAGAATCAGGGGTTGATCTCCCTAACGCACAGACACATATTGCATTTGCATATCCGTTTTGCATTACCATTTACTTGTTGAACTTATATCTCATTTCCCGCATCTCCAGGTTGTCCAGGATTGACGAACAAAGAGTCCACCGCTACTCAACCCGAAACAACTGCAAGAGAATTATGGATCAAGTCCAAGTAGAGATGCAGGAAATCCGCGAGAAGTTGAATCTGTTCATGCAGGCAATGGAGAACATTGCTAAGGGCCAGGAGAGCCTCCAGACTTTGGTACAGCCGCTGCTGACGCGGGCTAATGGGAACGGCAACAATGACCACAATTCTGCGCACGTTGAGACTATTCCTGAAGATGGGCCCCCTACGCCCATGGTCCCGCCTGTG
Organism: Lathyrus sativus; assembly: GCA_963859935.3. NCBI lineage: Eukaryota > Viridiplantae > Streptophyta > Magnoliopsida > Fabales > Fabaceae > Lathyrus > Lathyrus sativus. The sequence goes on along the minus strand of OZ012740.1, from coordinate 31,392,255 downwards.
GTGACCCCACCTGTTGTGGTTGTAAACAATGACGTTGGCGCTGGCAATGGTAACACAGGGAATGGAAATGAGACTGTTGTTAACAATGTTGGATTTGGAGATGTCAATCTGGGCGGTGGTAACTACAATGGTGGTAATGGTTTTGGCAATAATGGTTTCGGTTATAACGATCAGGGATTTGATTACGGCAATCAGGGCGGAAAGTTCGGCTTCAACACTCAGGGTTTCGGCTACAACGGTTTTGGTAACGCTAACCAGGGGTGCGGTGGATTTGGTAATATGAACGGTACTGGGGTGATTCCTGTCAACACTGGGTTTGGACCTGTTAGGGTCAACCAAGGTTTCGGTAACGGGGGACGAGGTCCCATGACTAATCAGCAAGGGTTTGGTCGCAACACTGGTTATGACGGGTACGGAAATGAAAATGTGAACTGGGGCGAAGACTGTCAAGAGGACGCCTTTTCGGGAAGAGGCATGGGATTTGAGGGACCCGTTGACAATACTCAGAGGATCAAAATGCTTGAAGAACAGCTGAAGGGTATGGCTAATCAGAATTCTACCGGATTAGACATGACTACTATGGGATTGGTGCCTGGGTTGAGGGTACCGCTAAAATTCAAAGCTCCCACTTTCGAAAAATATAAGGGGGACACTTGCCCTAAAGTCCATGTGCGCTCTTACTACAGAAGGATGTCCGCGTATTCAGATGACGAAAGGATGCTTATGGATTTCTTTCAAGACAGTCTGTCGGAACCGTCACTCGAATGGTATATGGGGTTGGAGCCCACTCAAATCAAAACCTGGAAGCAATTGGCGGATGCTTTCGTCATGCATTATAAATATAATAGTGATCTGGCACCGAACTGAGTTCAATTGCAAGGTTTATCGCAGAAGAACGGGGAAAGCTTTAAAGAATATGCGCAGAGATGGCGCGATATGGCAGCCAGAGTACATCCTCCGTTACCTGAAAGAGAAATGAATAGTATGTTCATTGGGACATTTACGGGGATATATTACGAAAAATTGTTTAACATTTCGTTGAGCAGTTTTTCAGATTTGATTCTTATGGGTGAAATGGTCGAAGACGGGATTAAGGTTGGAAGGTTCCAAGCAGGTGAGTCTACTTCAACAGGAGGTGCCAGAAAAGCATTTGGTGGTAGACGACAAGGTGATTCTAGCGCCGTGTTTGGTGGCAGGGGCAGGGGCAGGGGAAGACATCAGTATGTTCAGCCGCAGCAGATAGCTAGTGTCACGGTCCCACTTCCTCAACAAAGACAGCCACAACAACAACAACCACAACAACAACAAGGACAGAATCCTGGTCAGAGAAGAGTACAGAACGCAAGACCGAAAAGAGTGTTCGACGCACCTCCTTCCACGTATGCAGAACTCCTCCAGACTCTGCTAGGTTTGAACTTGGTCGAAAAGAGGACTTTGGCACCACCTACTAGGGCAGTACTTCCTTACGGATACGATGCCCACAAGCATTACGAGTTTCATTTCGGGGAACCCGGGCATGATATAGAAGCTTGTCAGGCATTTAAACATAAGGTTCAGGATTTATTGGATAGCAAAGCTATTAACTTTGGACAGGCAGGTCCAAATATAGTACAATAGCCTATGCCCAATCATGGGGCAAACGCCATCCTGACAGAAGAGAATTTGAATCTAGTGACAGATGTCAATGAGTTGAAGACACCGTTGGGTGAGATTAAAAGCAGGTTGTTAAAAGGGGGTGTATTCCCGGGTTGTGATGAATTTTGCTTGGATTGTTGGATACAGCCAGAAGGTTGTAATGAGTTAAAGCAGGGTATTCAGGCTATGATGGATAAGGGTACATTGCAGTTTGATAGAACCGCGGTTGAAAAGCCGGTAGAGGCATTGTGTGATGAGTGGAATGATGTTGCTACGGTGACGATTCCAAGGAAAACAATAATGATCACGGCGCCCGCCAGGCGGCTGACAATCACAATTACCAAAGCAGGACCGATTCCTTTCGAGAGTACTAAAGCAGTGTCGTGGACTTACGGGTTGGAGGTATATTGCAACGGTAAGAAAATCGAAGTCAATGGACAACCAGCTGGGGTTGTAGATAATGTTGTCGGAACAGGGGGTATGACCAGAAGCGGAAGAATCTTCACATCACCCGAGGTAGAGGCGGAAAGATTAGCCAAGGGTAAAGCCAAGGCAACCGAGAGTGGTCCTTCTCAGTCAAATGAAAAGGAAACGTCACTTAAGGATGTGGAGGAGTTCATGAGGCTCATTCGTAAAAGTGATTACAAGATCGTTGAGCACCTCCAGCAAACGCCGTCAAAAATTTCCATCCTATCGTTGCTGTTATGTTCCGAGGCCCATCGGAACGCTTTGCTGAAGATTCTAGACACATCATTCGTTCCTCCAGAAGTTTCTGTTAATCAGTTAGAAAGGGTGATGGCGCATGTCAATGCGGGGCACAGTTTGAGCTTCACAGATTTTGATTTGACTCCGATAGGGCGAGAGCACAATATGGCATTGCATGTGTCAATAGAATGTCGGGGCACGGTCATGTCCCATGTTTTAGTAGACACTGGATCTTCCCTGAATGTGCTACCAAAGAAAGCCATGACGAAGTTGGATATCAGGGGGATTATCTGCACACCCAGTGACTTAGTGGTGAGAGCGTTCGATGGAACGAGAATGTCAGTTTTCGGATCAATAACATTACCGTTGCAGGTGGGGCCTGAAATATTTGAAACTGAGTTCTATATAATGGACATCCAGCCAGCGTATAGTTTTCTTCTTGGGCGCCCATGGATCCATGCTGTCGGGGCAGTCACGTCCATGTTGCACCAAAAGCTGAAGTATATGGTTGGGGATAGTGTCGTCACTGTTTGTGGAGAGGAAGATATTCTGGTTAGCCATCTGTCTTTGTTCAAATATGTGGAGGTCGACGGAGAAATACATGAGACACCCTGTCAAGCCTTTGAGGGGTTGCGAATTAAGGAAAAAGCTCCGGTGCCAAGTAAAGTATCAGATGTGGTAGTGTCGTCCTACAAAGAGGCTCAAGCTCTAGTGCAGGCAGGCAAGGCCAAGGGCTAGGGTCAGGTGTTGGATATTCCCGTGAAGAATGACAGGTTCGGGCTGGGATATCATCCTTCGTCATCAGCATCCTCTTCAGGAACGCCCAAGTTCAGAGGGCCAATAACCATTACACCGAGCGGGGTGAGCTTCGAGACTATCAATGTTGTTTCCGATTCTGAAGAAGGAGATAGCGACTGTGATATGGACGCGTGGATCAAGCCAAGCGTGCCAGGACAAAGTCTCTGCAATTGGTCTATCCGGGAAACTGTTCCTGTGACAACTAAACAGTAATGATTTGTTTTCTTAATTGTTGAATAATCCTATGTCCTACCCGGGGCATAGTGATTTTTCTTAGGGCCATTTGGTTATGTACATTACATTGTTTAATCATGAAATAAAGGTGTTTTCATATACAAATGTTGTGATCCCTGTTTTCCTGTTTTTATTTGTTACAGTAAAATGGCAACGTGGTTATTTGCTTTGTATGCGTTTTGAAGCATTTAACCATTTCCTTTGCAGGATTACTATTTCAGATGACATCTATGAACCGCCTATGACTCACTTCGACTTCGAGCACCCGATATTTCAGGCTGAGGAAGAGATTGTTGAAGATGGCGACGTACCAGAGGAGTTGACCTGGTTATTGAAACAAGAAGAAAGAATCATTCTGCCTCATGAGGAAGTCATCGAGATTATCAATTTGGGGTCGGAAGGGGTTGAGAAAAATATCCGCATAGGGGCTGCGCTGCAGAGCGACATCAAGCAAAGGTTGGTTGAGATGCTCAAAGAGTACAGTGATATTTTTGCTTGGTCGTACGAGGACATGCCGGGGTTGGATACAGATATGGTTGTTCACCGTCTGCCATTGCGAAAGGAATGTCCGCCTATTAAGCAGAAACTCCGAATAACTAGACCAGACATGGCAGTAAAAATCAAGGAGGAAGTACAGAAACAGTGGGATGCTGGTTTCCTGGCTGTTACGAAATACCCCTCATGGGTCGCTAATATTGTGCCAGTGCCAAAGAAAGACGGTAAGGTGAGAATGTGCGTAGACTACCGTGATTTGAATAGGGCGAGACCGAAAGATGACTTTCCACTTCCTCACATCGATGTGCTGGTTGATAACACTGCTCAATTCTCTGTATTCTCCTTCATGGATGGCTTCTCGGGTTATAATCAGATTAAAATGGCGCCAGAAGACATGGAAAAGACTACTTTCATTACTCCTTGGGGAACATTTTGTTACAAAGTGATGCCCTTCGGATTAAAGAATGCTGGGGCAACATATCAACGTGTTATGACGACTCTCTTTCATGACATGATGCATAAAGAGATCGAGGTTTATGTTGATGATATGATTGCCAAATCCTAGACGGAGGAGGAACATTTGGTTAATCTGTTGAAATTGTTCAAGAGGCTTAGGATGTTCAGGCTGAGACTGAACCCTAACAAGTGCACCTTCGGGGTGAGATCGGGTAAATTACTGGGGTTTATTGTGAGCGAAAAAGGAATAGAGGTTGATCCTGCGAAAATAAAAGCAATACAAGAAATGTCGACGCCTAAAACAGAAAAAAGAGGTGCGCGGATTTTTAGGGAGGTTGAACTACATCGCCCGGTTCATATCTCACTTAACTGCGACATGCGAGCCGTTATTCAAGTTGTTGAAAAAAGGCCAGGTTGTGACCTGGAATGAAAATTGTCAAAAGGCGTTCGACAAGATAAAAGAATATTTGCAGGAACCTCCTATTTTGATACCCCCAGTGGCCGGGAGACCTTTGATTATGTATTTGACGGTTCTTGAGGAAAGTATGGGTTGTGTTCTCGGTCAACACGACGAGACAGGACGTAAAGAGCATGCGATCTACTATTTGAGTAAGAAGTTTACTGATTGTGAGTCCAGATACTCCATGCTTGAGAAGACGTGTTGTGCGCTAGCCTGGGCCGCCAAACGTTTAAGACAGTACATGCTGAATCATACAACCATGCTCATTTCGAAGATGGATCCTATCAAATACGTGTTTGAGAAGTAAGCACTCTCCGGAAGAATTGCCCGATGGCAGATGGTGTTAACCGAATATGATATTCAATATGTCTCGCAAAAGGCTATTAAAGGTAGCGTCTTGTCAGAGTACCTTGCGGAGCAGCCTGTGAGGGACTATCAATCGATGAGGTTTGATTTTCCTGACGAGGATATCATATACCTAAGATGAAAGATTGTGAAGAACCGTTGCCGGACGAAGGACCAGAGTTAGGGTCCAAATGGCAGTTGATATTTGACGGAGCTGTGAATTCCTATGGTAGCAGAATAGGTGCAATTATTACTACTCCTCATGGGTCGCACATCCCATTTACTGCCCGATTGACCTTTCCGGTTACCAATAATGAGGTTGAATACGAGGCTTGCATCATGGGTCTGGAAGAGGCTATTGATTTGCGAATCAAACATCTGGATGTATACGGAGACTCAGCTCTGGTAGTGAATCAGATTAAAGGAGAATGGGAGACACGTCAGCCCAATTTGATACCATACATGAATTATGCAAGGAGATTATTGCCCTTCTTTGACAAGGTGGAATTGCACTATGTGCCGCGAGCAGAAAATCAAATGGCTGACGCTCTGGCGACACTGTCTTCAATGTATAAAGTTAACTTCTGAACGAGGCTCCCCGGATTGTTATCTCTCGACTTGATAGGCATGCCTTCATATTTGCCATCGACGAGGCTCCCGATGGTCAACCCTGGTACTTCGACATCCAGAATTTCCTGAAGAACAAGGAATATCCGGCTGGGGCATCCAGTCGCGATCAGAAGACTCTCAGGAGATTGGCTGGTAATTTCTATTTGAATCCTGATGGTGTCCTATACAAAAGAAACCACGACTTGGTGTTGCTACGCTGTATAGACGAGAAAGAGGCGAAGTTGCTCATGGAGGAAATACATGAGGGTACATTTGGTACACATGCTGGTGGGCATGCTATGACGAGAAAGCTGCTGCGGGCAGGTTATTACTGGCTAACTATGGAAACAGATTATTTCAAGTTTGCGAAGAGGTGTCATAAATGCCAGATTTATGCGAACAAAATCCATGTGCCTCCGAGTCCTCTGAATGTGATGTCATCACCATGGCCATTTTCAATGTGGGGAATTGATATGATCGGAAATATTGAGCCTACGACATCTAACGGACACCGGTTCATTTTGGTCGCAATTGATTATTTTACCAAATGGGTGGAAGCGGCATCGTATGCCAATGTGACCAAACAGGTGGTAGCCAGGTTTATCAAACGAGATATTATTTGCAGATATGGAATCCCTGAGCGGATTATTACCGACAACGGTTCGAATTTGAATAACAAGATGATGAAAGAGCTGTGCCAGAATTTTAAGATTGAGCATCACAACTCTTCTCCTTACCGACCCAAGATGAATGGCGTTGTCGAAGCGGCCAATAAGAACATAAAGAAGATTGTTCAGAAGATGGTTGTGACCTACAAGGACTGGCATGAGATGCTACCTTTCGCTTTGCACGGTTATCGTACGACGGTACGCACATCAACCGGGGCAACACCTTTTTCATTGGTATACGGAATGGAGGCAGTGTTACCGTTGGAGGTTGAGATTCCTTGCTTGAGGGTTTTACGAGATGTCCAACTTGACGAGGCAGAATGGGTTAAAGATAGACTGAATCAGCTCAGCTTAATGGATGAGAAGAGGCTAGCTTCTCTAGCATACGGTCGGTTGTACCAAAGCCGGATGAAGAAAGCATACGATAAGAAGATACATCCTCGAAGCTTTCAGACGGGCGACCTTGTGCTGAAGAGGATTCTCCCGCCACAAACAGATCACAGGGGCAAGTGGACTACAGAGTATACAATACTGAGACACAGATTGTGGAAGAATCTATTCATGTTAGATTTGATGATAAGCTTGGCAATAAAAAGCCAAAGCAGTCTGAAAACTCTGTAGATAGAGAAGTAGTCTTCACAGACTCTGAAGTCCCAGAGGCAGACAAAGCTCAAGTGAAGGAACCAGAAGCAACGCCAGATGCTATTCCTTTAACTTCTCAGATGAACAATCTAAACATTTCTGAAGAATCAACTGTTAGAGGATCATCATCCAGAATTAAAGCTTCTCATCCAGAGAATGTCATTATTAGAAAGAAGGATGATCCCATCAGAACAAGATCCTTTCTAAGATCATCTGAAGCATCATTATTTGGACTGGTGTCAGAAATTGAACCATCTTCTGTAGATGAAGCTCTGCAAGATAATGATTGGATTATTGCCATGTAAGAAGAGTTAAATCAATTCACTAGAAATGATGTGTGGGATTTAGTTCAAAGACCACAAGGATTCAATATAATTGGAACTAAATGGGTCTTCAGAAATAAGCTAAATGAGAAAGGAGAAGTTGAAAGAACTAAGGCAAGGCTTGTTGCTCAAGGGTACAGTCAACAAGAAGGTATTGATTACACTAAAACTTATGCTCCAGTGGCAAGGTTAGAATCTATACGCCTTCTTATTTCATTTGCTGCACAAAATAACATCATTCTGTATCAGATGGATGTTAAAAGTGTCTTTCTAAATGGTATTATAGAAGAAGAAGTTTATGTCCACCAACCTCCTGGTTTTGAGAATGAAAACTTTCCAGATCATGTTTTCAAACTAAAGAAACCTCTATATGGTTTAAAACAAGCTCCCAGAGCTTGGTATGAGAGATTGAGCAATTTTCTTCTGGAGAAAAATTTCATCAGAGGCAAAGTGGACACAACACTCTTTTGTAAATCAATTAAGAAAGATCTTCTAATATGTCAAATTTATGTGGATGATATAATATTTGGATCTACCAATACTATGCTAGGAAAGGAGTTTGCTAAATGTATGCAGGCAGAATTTGAAATGAGCATGATGGGAGAACTCAAATTATTTCTGGGAATTCAAGTCAATCAAACTCCAGAGTGCACTTACATACATCAGACCAAATATGTTAAAGAACTTCTGAAGAAATTTAACATGACTGATAGTAAGCTGGCAAAGACTCCCATGCATCCAACTAGCTCACTTGGCAAGGAAGAGGTAAGTAAGAAAGTAGATCAGAAACTCTACAGAGGTATGATAGGATCTCTTCTTTACTTAACTGCTTCTAGACCTGACATATTGTTCAGTGTATGCTTGTGTGCTAGATTCCAATCAGATCCTAGAGAATCACACTTGACAACTGTCAAGAGGATTCTAAGGTATCTAAAAGGTACTTCTAATGTGGGTTTGTGTTACAGAAAATCTGATGATTTCAAATTAGTTGGATTCTGTGATGCTGACTACGCTGGAGACAGAGTGGAAAGGAAAAGTACTTCTGGAAGTTGTCAATTTCTAGGAAGAAATCTAATCTCTTGGTACAGCAAGAAGCAACCCACAATTGCACTTTCAACCACAGAGGCAGAATATATTGCTGCTGCTGGATGTAGCACGCAGATGCTCTGGATGAAAAGTCAGCTAGAAGATTATCAGATATTTGAAAGTAACATTTCTATCTTCTGTGATAATACTTCTGCTATATGTTTGTCTAAAAATCTCATTTTACATTCTAAGGCAAAACATATAGAAATTAAGCATCATTTCATCAGAGACTATGTTCAGAAGGGAATCATAAATTTAGCCTTTGTTGATACAGATCATCAATGGGCAGATATTTTCACAAAACCCCTTGTTGAAGATAAATTAAAATTTATTCTGAAAAATATTGGTATGGATTTTTGTCCAGAATGATATTTATCAAAAGCAAATTTTACAGATGCAAAAATGCCTAATGCTCTGAAGTATTTTCTTCTGATTACTTATTCATCTTCTTTAATTATTTTCTTTTGAAACTCTGAACTAACAATCCTCAGAGGATCTGAACGTTGGTTAACGTTTCATTTCTCAAGAGAATTCAGAAGCACATGCAAGCAAACAAGTGTCACTCCAAAACTGCAAAGGTGGCGTGTACACTACTGAAGAGACGTTTGAGGTGAAGTTTGAATAGTGAAAATCTTGATTTTCCCCCCAAATTGTCAGAATCAATAAATGCTTGAAATGATTTTTATTCTCTTCATTAAATGCTTTGTGTGAACGTGTTTTTTCTGACTGTTTGTATGCCTATGTGTTTAGTATAAATACATCTCTTCTCATCACATTCACACTTTTCACATCTCAAACCTTTTATGCATTTCTGTCTTCTCTTCTCTCTTCATAAAAACCCTAAGCGTTTGACAATTTCATCTTCAATGGCAACTTCATCATCAACTGCTGCACAATTTCAATCTACCATGGCTGTAGTGACTTCTGCTAATATGGGCGTAACTCTTTATACACCACCAAAAAGAACATTGCTAACACCTGTTGAAAAGTTGGAGGTTCTATGTGAATCAATGGTGGAATTTGATTCACTAGCTGAGAATGGGTTTGAATTTCGCTCCATTATAGGTGCTCAAGGATGGGTGAAATATTTTGAGAGACTTTTTGGACCAGTTTACCCCCTTCTTGTGAAAGAGTTCTGGATCCATGCTTCTGTATACCCTAAGTTTATTTTATCTTCTGTTTTGGGCAAAGAGATAATCATAACAGAAGATCTGATTAGAAAACTCATTGGCTATGAGGAAACAGATGGAGTATCACACTTGCCAGCTGGGCGTGTTGATATGGATGAAGTATATGAAGAAGTGATGACTGCTGGACAAGCTTCTAATAAGTTCAAAGATCTGAAGCCTGACTACAAGATCTGGGCTAAGATTTTCATGGGATGCATTCATCACAGAAAGTCAACAAACTCTCCAGACTATGTCAATAATGAACATCTCTACTTTATGTATTGCCTATGTCAGAGCACCAAGGTAGATCTTCCATATATTCTTTTTATGCATCTATGGAATCATATAAATGCTTCTAGAGAATATGTGAAAGAAAAAGGTCAAAATATCAGAACCTGGATTCCTTTTGGAAGGTTAATCTCAGATCTTCTAACAGAAAATGGACTTGTAACTGCTCTGTACGCTGCTGGAGTCACAGAAGAACTGGAATTTATTTTGGGAAAGCCTCTGAATGCCAAAAGTCTTCAGAGACTAAAAATAGTGGAAGAACTCACAACAGCTCCCAAGAAGCTGAACATTTCTGAACTGAGTCAGAAGAGAGCTCCTGTAGATGATTACCCTCTGTTCTATGCTGAAGAACCAAGGGAAATTGTTGTAAGATATATTGATGAGTGCAAGGCAAAAGGAAAGCCTATTCCTGCAGATATTATAAAGAGAGCAAGGCAACCATTACCTGTTGTAGTAAAAGAACCACCAAGAAAGAGGACTCAACCAGAAGCAGAAGCTGCACCTGTTCAGAAGAAGCCCAAGATTGCTGAGAAGCCACAGAAGCTGCTAAAGAGGAAAGAATTTGGAGACACTCCTTCTTTACCAGCAAAAAGAATCAAGATTAAAGGTACTAAATCTTCTGTATCTTCTGCAAATACTATTGTTATAAATGATTCAACTGTTAAGTCTATTCCAAAACCACCTTCTACATAAAATCAATCTGTTACTGCTCCACCTCATGTTTCTATTCCATCTCCTAAAAAATCTTCTAATCCAATTTCCATCTCACCTGTAAAACAATCCTCTGTACCTAAACCATCAACAATAAAACCAACAATTCAAACTCCACAACCAGAAGTTCCAACCAAACAATCTGTACCACAAAAACAACCATCAGAAAAACAACCCACAGAACAACAACAATCAACAAAACCATCTGCACAACAAAAGCCATCTGAACAACAACACCAACCTCAAGAAAAATAACCAGAAAAATCATCTGAACCTCTACCAGAAAAAGACTCTGAACATCAACCACAAAAATCATCTGAACCTCAAATACAACAACAAGAGAAACAACCACAATCAGATAATCCACCATCCAAAACATCTGAACCCACTGAAGTTGTACCAGTTATTTCTGAACCAATCACATCAGAACCACCTACATTTGAACCCTCATCAAATCCCTCTGAAAATCCCTCAGAATCAATCAACCCATCTGGAACCAACATCCCTGAGACAGAAGTTCTTGATGTTACACCACTAAAAACTGTGTTTCAAGTATCTTCTACCTCTTGCACACCAACCACTTCATCAAATTCCTCAGAATCTGACATTCACCCAGATTTTCTGATATTTCCCTCTCACAGAGATTCTGAGGTAAACCAACCAGAACCCCATGTATCTTCTAAAGTTCCTATTCCAGATCCTACTCCCACACCTACACCATCATCTGAAATCCTCATTCCAAATTCTATCCCAACATCTACCCCAAGAACATTTATTTCATGTGCACAATTCTCATCTCTTTTTCACAATCTTGCCTATGGTTTCAAACTCAAAGATTTCTATGACAGAGTTGAACCATCTGACCCTATCACTCCCTTGAAACCCAAACTTACAATCACCCTACCATCTGTGCTTCTCACCTATATTCAATCAATGTCAGAAGTAGGTTCATTAGCAACAATATCATATTCTGCTAAATCTGCAAAAGCTGTTACTTCAGCTATACCTGTTTCAGCTGATAAACCTGCTGCTTCTGATGAACCTGCAAAATCTGCCTTCCAACCTTACTCCAATAAACCCTTTTATGTGGTTTCCCATCACACTAGAGAAAAACCAAATTTGATCAATGCTCTGAAAAGATCAAAACCAGACAAATCCCCTGAAATTCCTTTCATACTATACTACCCTCCTCCTCTGATCTCCATTCAGAAATCCTTATTTCCACCTACTCCTCAACCAAAACCAATAACATTGGAGACTCTGTTACACATCAAACCTAGACTAAACATTGATCATTTATTTACATGCTTTTTGCAAGAAATACAGATGTATTTAGGTACTGTACAGAAGAAGTGTTTAGCAACAATGGATGCAACAGAATCTGATCTCATCTGGAATGGATTCATAAACAGATTCAACACTGTAGCATCAAATCTGAAGAACATATGTTCTGATGATGCAAAGCTCAAATTTGCTGAAGCTGCACGAAGTTTGTTCTGGACTGTCAAGAGATCTGGACCACTGCTTCTTACAGATGCTCCTCCATCATCAGAAGAAACTACTGAATATGCATCTGAAGACAACCCTTTGGCCATGACTCTGGTAGAACTTCCTCCTGGCTCTAATGCTCCAAGCTCTAAAGACCCTATGGAAATTGACTCTGTTCAAGCTCCAGAAAATGTTCAACCTTCTTCATCTGAGATTAAGAAAGAACATCCAGATTTTGAGGATAAAATTGCTGCTCTGGAAGCTGGTCAATCAGAAATCAAGTCTTGGATGGCCAAACAGGATAAAAAGTCTGAAGACATGACTGAGTGGATGTCAAAATAGGATCAGAAGAATGAAACAATGGCTAAGTGGATGTCAAAGCAAGAACAGTCCTCCTCTGAGATCACGGATCTGTTGAAGATGCTTTTGTCAAAACACTCTTAGTTTTTCATTTTTTTTTCATTCTGATGTTTTTGCATCTGATGTTTGCTTATGTATTTTTGAATATCTTCTGATGCATGTACTCTTGCTCTGAACTGAATTGAATGAATGTTTCAAAGTTTTCTCCACATGATTTATCTCCTTTACTGTTTCCTTTTATTTGTCTTTTTAAAGTTTTTACTTTTTGCTTATGACAAAAAAGGGGGAGAAAATATAGATCTGAACTGTTTAATTAAACTTCACCAGAATGAAACTTCAGACATATCTATTTTATCTAACATTAAATCTAAGTATTTCAGAACATTTGATAAGTACACTCTGTAAAAGAAACTCTGAGACTTTCAGATCATTTGACAATTATCAAACTCTGACTCTGAAATTTGCAAGACACTCTGACTCTCAAATGTTAAAGAACAATCAAGCTCTAACTCTGAAAAATACTCAAGACAAAAGGGAAGTTTCTATTCCTTATCTGTATTTAATTCAGGGGGAGATTCATCATCTCAGGGGGAGTTATAATTATTATATTTTCAATTAAACAAAATTTTTGATGTTTTTGTCATCATCAAAAAGGGGGAGATTGTTAGAACACAGATTGGTTCTTAATAATATCTCTATGTTTTGATGATAACTATTATGAAATTTTGTAATTAAGAATTATATACTCTAAAATGTGCTTGAGAATTTTTACTGCAGATAGTAAGGGAATAAACACTCCAGAAGAAAATCAGAATTGAACATAAGAGATTAGCTAGACTCTAAAGCGCCAGATGCATCCATTAGAAGATTCTGATTGCTGCCAACAAAAGATCCTGAGCGTAGCCTCCAGAAGAATCTGAAGCATGAGCTCCAGAAGAATCTGAAGCAGAAGCTCCAGAAGAATCTGAAGCAAGTCAGAAGCATCTGAACCAAAGAAGAATTTTGTATGAAGAGTTTTTCAAAGCATAGTTACTACAGAAGATTCTGAAAGTACTAAAGTTGCCAGTACTGAAGATCTGTCTCAAATATGCTCTGATCTTAAACACGCTAAAAGCACACCTGCTGCAGAAGACTCTGATTCAGCAAAACTCTGATCATCACCAGAAGGCTCTGATCAATTTAGACTCTGATGGAATTTGCTGAAAATTGAAGAAGAATTATTCAAAGATTATATCTGTTGGAATGATCCAAACGACTCTTTCCTTATTTATGCTAGACACAAGAACACAGACAAAAAGGATTTATATGCGCTTTCTTCTTCTAGGAAAAGTCACTTGATGTGAAGACAAAAAGGCTCAGACCTTTTGGACACTCTTCTCAACGTGAAGCTCACCTTGGATCAGCTGCCTATAAAAGCAAGACTTTACCTAACTTCTTCAGTTGACGTTTTATCCAAAAAGAAATCAACATTCAAGCTCTCATATTATTCATATTCTTTCTAAGAATTAATTTTTTTGTTCTTAATAGTTAAGTGAAAAATCACAGTTGTGATAAAGCTTTATAGAAGCAAACTTAAACACTTATATTTGTATTACATTTGATTGTAAACCTTAAAAAGATCCAGTTAGGATCAGTAGTTCTTGAGAAGACTTTGAATAGTTGTTCTAAGTGCTTACTATTGTAATCAGTTGATTAAATAGTGGATTAAGTCCTTGTTTGAGAAAGGCAAATCACTCTAGGAAGGGTGGACTGGAGTAGTTAAGTTCAACGAACCAGGATAAAAATACTTGAGTTTTTATTTCTAAGTTTTAATCTTCATACTTATTAAACACCCCCCCCCCCCCTTCTAAGTATTTTCTCACCTTCATTTAACCGATAAAAAAATTGTTTCATATGCTAGAAAAATATGGGTTTGTTTTGGTAGACAAAAGAATTAATACAAATTGGTGTTGTTAAGAGTTATTGAATAATTTAAGAGTTGTAATTGGTTACAGGTATTAAAATAAAATAAATAAGTTGAAAAAAAAGTATTTTTAAAGTTGGTGTAACCCGTTACACATTTGCAACAATCAATTATCACTGTTAGTTAATTTCAGCTTGATTCAGTTATAACCGGTTACAGGTTTTGTGTAACTGATTACAGGTCTGAGATTTTGAATTTTTTGTTATTTGACTAGTTGTTTTGTATCATAGTCACTTGAATAAATGCTTTGGAGGCATCCTAATCAAAGTTAATGAATGTGAATGATAATTCTTACCCTCAATTAATTGTTCTCTCTCTGACAATTTCTCTCTCCATATTTACACTCTAATTTTTTCTATTATTTACCAATCTTGTGGTTCTTACAGTTGCCTAAACCATCCTGAATGTAGCATAAGGAAAACCGCCTGTAAACTCTTTTGACAAAAAAAAAGTCTAAACTATTAAAGATCAAATAAAATAGATCACAAAACCATAACAAAAACTAGAAAGCACCGTTGCTCTCTCAAATTGGAGATTTTGCTACTAAGAATCACAAAACAGCACCAAAACTTCTTTTAAAGTGCTACCAAAAGTTGATCCGGGCCGAATCCCTGAATAACCAACTGAATTATGCAAGTAAGAACAACAACACACCTGGCTTCAAGCTCTACTCCTAACGATCAAAATAGCAGGAGATTGATAATAGAGATTGGGGGAAAATGCAGACTTGTCAGTGCTGAATTTTTACCAACTCTTAATTCATGATGCAATTTATTGGATTTCAAATCCATTGACTTATTGGATAGTTAGTTGGAGTTAACATTGCAACTTCATTGATGCACAAGGAAAAGAAGATGATGAAAGGATTGTGGGAGAGAGAGAGAGAGAGAGAGAGAGAGAGAGAGAGAGAGAGAGAGAGAGAGATGAACTATAACTAAATTTAATTTCAACTTCTTATATGTGTATTATATTACTAACTAAATCAAGCTTCAACTTATATACATTCCAAATCAAATGAAATGAAAACTGAAAGGACAAACTTGAATTTGAATTACATTTAACATCATCCCTTAATTCATATTCAAGATTAAAAATCAACAACACCAATTTTATCCCTCAAATTGATGAAGTGTTTCATTTTAATTTCCTTGGTCAGTACATCTGCAAGTTGCTTCTGAGTGTTGCAGTGATCAACCTCAAGCACTCCATTCTGAACTTGATTGCGCAGAAAATGAAACTTTATGTCAATGTGCTTACTTCTTCCATGAAACACTAGATTCTTGGCAAGACTTATGGTTGATTTGATGTCAATTATCAACCATACTAGTTTGCTCACCTTGAAGTCAGTTCCTTCAGCAAATTCATAAGCCAAACATCCTAAGACACAAACAAAGCATCAAATATGTATTCTACTCCACAAGTTGACAATGCAATAACTGGTTGATTCTTGGAACAACATGAGATGAGAGCTCCTAGATACATGAATAGATACCCATGTTTTTGATTATTTCACTATGACATCTCTGCTTATGAGATACTAGTGTTGACACTGCATTAAAGTTGGATGGAGACTTGTTTTGACACTACATTAGAGTTGGATTAAGACTTGTTTGAATCCCATGTTTCTGACTATTTCACTATGACATCTCTGCTGATAACAATTATGTTGGTGACTGGGAAATAGAGCTTATAAGTACCTGTGCAGTGGTAACCTATAAAGCAACATGACTTGGCTTCTGTAATTCAATTTCCTTCTAGTAGCATTTGGTATATATTTGTAACATACAAAACCAAGTACCTTGAAATGGATCACACTTTGCTTTATTTCGTTCCACTTCTCAATAGGAACTATTTCCTTTAACTTCTTTGTTGGACATCTCTTGAGCATAAATGTTGATGTGGCAATGGCTTCACCCCACAATGTGTGAGGTAAATTCTTTTCTTTTAGCATGCTCCTTGTTATGTTAAGCAGAGTTCCACTACTCCTTTCAGTAAGGCCAATATGTTGTGGAGTGTATGGAGCAGTCACCTCATGCTCAATTCCATGTTTCTCACATAACTTCTTAAACTCTGTTGAATTGAACTCACCTCCACCATCGATTTTGAGGATCTTCAACCTTTGTCCACTTTGATTTTCAGCATTCACTTTGAACTTCTTGAACTCAGCAAACACCTCATATTTGAACTTTATGAGTTCTACCCATGTCATTCTTCTGAACTCATCCACAAATGACACAAAGTAATTATTTCCTACAAGTGAAGGTTCCTTAAATGGCTCACATACATCATAATTCACCACACCTAATGCATAAGTTTCTCTTGAATGCATTTTTGAGGAGAATGGAAATCTTGGTTGCTTTCTTCTCATGCATATATCACATGAGTTCTCTGGTTCCACAATCTTTGGAATTTCATGTATCAGGTTCTTTGAATTTAGATGCCTTAAACTTCTGAAGATCAGATGTTCTAATCTCTTGTGACATAGCTCACTTTCCCTTACAACACTAGTTGTACTAAGGCATTGAGAGTTTGTTGTTTCAACATTCAACTTGAATGCCATATTTCTTCCCAGTGTATATTGCATAATCAACATATGATCACAGTCATACAACTTCAAGAGATCTCCTTCATGGTTACTGAAAACCCTTTTTCAAGTAGCTGACCCACACTCATCAGATTTATATTCATGTTAGGAACATATCATACATCCTTGATCAATGTAGCTTTTCCATTCTTAGATTTTAATTACTTTAACATTTACAATTCCTTTAACATTCAGATACTCATCAGCAACACATTTTATATTGGTCTTTCGACTAGAGTCAAAATCAACCAACCATTGCTTGTTTCTAGTTACGTGTTTTGACCAGTTGGTGTCCATATACCACCAGTTCACCAATTTTCCAACTTCATTCTCAGATGCCATCAATAGCACAGGTTCATCCCCAGTGTTGCGGTGGAAATAGGATATCAAACTATTAATGAGTTTGAATCGCAATTCAATTCACAACCGCTCTTTGATTTATCCGAAGGAAAAGGTCAAAAGAGGGAAAACCTATTTTGCATCGTAAACACAATGCGGGGAAAGATCTAGGGTTCGGGGGTTGGTTAAATTTAGGGAAGGTATTAGCACCCTAAACTTCTGTAGTACTCTACAGGAACCTTTTGTTCAAATGTTTACTATTTGCTTTATTCATTTGCTTAAGGTATATGTACAAAGGATTAAAAGTGAGAAAAGGGACCTAAGGGGTTAATTCTAAGTTTACTCGGCAAGACATCGCATCTTGTGCCTACGTATCCTTACGGGAGTGGAATCAGAGTAATCGTAGTTCCCCTCAAAAGGGAGGTTAGAAACGTCTTGACTGTGGCCAAGGTTTCAATGGGGAATAAACGTATCTTAGGGACACGCTTACATGGAGTGTAGAAACTCCAAATCTCTACGTTGAATTGTTAAGTTGTAATTAGGGTTAAATTGGGTTAGATTAGGGATTCCGCGGCGGGAAACCCTAAAATGAGCGCGGCGGCTCTTTGACCTAATGCTAGGGGTAAAATTGTAATCTTGCCTGCGGCGAGGCATTTGTGAAAATTAGGGTTTGGTTAGGGATTCCGCGGCGGGAAACCCTAAAATGAGTGCGGCGACCCTTTTGGCATAACACTAGGATAAAAGCAATTTTGCCCACGGCGGGACACCTAGGCTAAACAGGGTTTGATCCATTAAAGGGGTAAGGCTATTGACTCGGCAGCCAAAAGGCTGGACCTAATCCTTCGGAAGGATAAAACTGTAAAAAAAATGTGAAAATATGACAAATCATTATATGGAGGAATAATTAAGGTACAAAAATAAGAAAAGTAATAAAGGCAGAGGGTATAAAGAAACAAAAAAACATTTCTGAAAACATGAAGAATATGAAAATATGTAATGACACTTAGAATGAAGTGAGGGAGGAAAATAGTGTGGGGCTGTGGCCACCACAAGCACATCTCAACCTCAAGCATGCAAATGAAATGCAGGAATAAAGAAAATAAAAGGTACACAAAATGACATGGCAAACATAAGGAGTTCCTTACGAAAAGGTTTTAATTTTTTAATATTTTAATTATGTAAAAAAATGTTTTAATTTTTTTAATATTTTAATTATATATATAAAAAGGTTTTAATTTTAAAATGGAATTACTTAGTTAAAAAAAAATTTAAGTTTAAATTATAAAAAAAATGTTAAGTTTAAATTATATATAAAAAAAAAATGTTTTTGGGAACAAAAAGGTTTTTTTGGAAAAAAATGTTTACGGGAACAAAAAAAGGCTTTTTTGGAAAAAAATGTTTACGGGAACAAAAAAAAAGGTTTTTTTTGGGAAAAAATGTTTACGGGAACAAAAAAAGGCTTTTTTTGGAAAAAAATGTTTACGGGAACAAAAAAAGGCTTTTTTTGGAAAAAAATGTTTACGGGAACAAAAAAAAAGGTTTTTTTTGGGAAAAAATGTTTACGGGAACAAAAAAAGGCTTTTTTTGGAAAAAAATGTTTACGGGAACAAAAAAAGGCTTTTTTTGGAAAAAAATGTTTACGGGAACAAAAAAGGTTTTTTTTGGGAAAAAATGTTTTGATAAAAAAAAATAAAAATAAAAAAAAAAAATAAAAAAAAAAAAAATAACAATAGAATTGCAAATGCAAACAGACAATTAATGGACATGCAAACAATCCTATACGACACAATCATGGTTCATACATATCAAAATCTACGGATCTAAACAACAATGAAGGTTAACATGGCAAGGATGCAAATAAATATGAAAAATGCAAATGACTTAGTAATTTAACGGACCTAAACACATTAACATGGCAAAATATGCACATAAACATGAAAAGGCAAAAGGTTTAGTAATTTAACCTACGAAGCGGAGGTTTGCTTCGGTAAATGTGAAAAAGGTTTGAATAAGGGAACACTGGAGAGCTCCAATCCTTCTAACGAGTTGTGGGAACGATCGCCTTTCTTCTCTGGGGATCTCCTTTGTTTCTCCCTCTCTTTCCTCTTTTCTGAAGAAAACCTTCTGACCCCTCTTAGGTTTTTTTCATTCTCTCCTCTTTTCCAACAAGGCAACACAGGTATATATAGGGAACAAATTAGGGTTAACACCAAATTGTCAATAATGTCCCTAAAGCCCATTTTAAAGCCCAAACTAAATAATTAGTTAAGAAAAAATAAAATTTAAATAATTTAAAATAATTAAAATAAACTTAAAATAAAAACTAATAATCCTATTGATTCCTAAAATAAAAATATTATAAAAGGAACAAAATTTTTCAATATTTTTTTATTTTATGATTTTTTGGATATTTTTATGAATAATTTAGAAAAAAGTGAAAAAAATAATATTTTAAAAAATGATTTAATTAAAATACGAAAATAATAATTAAATAATAATAAAAAACTTTTTTTGTTATTTTTTTAATGAAAGATAGAAAAATTTAGAGTAAAAATAATAAAGAACAAAAAAAGTGACAAAGGTGAGATTTAATTTTTAAAATAGTTAGAAAAAAAAAAGATTTAATTTTAAAAAAGAATTTAGAGGAAAAAAAGATTTAATTTTAAAAAGAAGTTAGAGAAAAAAAAATTTAATTTTAAAAAAGTTAGAAAAAGATTTAGTTTTTAAAAAAAGTTAGAAAAAAAAAATATTTAACTTTTAAAAAAGTTAGAAAAAAAAAAAAAAGATTTAATTTTAAAAAAGATAGAAAAAGATTTAACTTTAAAGAGGAGTTAGAAAAAAGATTTAAAAAAAAGTTAGAAAAAAGATTTAAAAAAAGTTAGAAAAAAGATTTAAAAAAGTTAGAAAAAAGATTTAAAAAAAGTTAGAAAAAAGATTTAAAAAAAGTTAGGAAAAAAATTTAATTTAAAAAAAAAGTATTAGATTTTTATTTAAAAGAAAGTATTAGAATTTGATAAAAAAAAAAGTGTTAGAAATTAATTTAAAAAAGGTTATAAAAAATTTACTCTTTAAAGAAAAGAAAAAAAAGTTAAATTTTAATCTAAATCCTAAAAGTTAGTAAGAAGAGCTTAAAATGACTTAAATAAATAAACTAAATAGAAAAAAAAAGTTAATAAAAAACATTAGTAAAGTTATAAAAAAGGTTAATTAAATTATTATTAGTTAAAAAAACAAGATTTAAAAAAAAGGTTAATTTATTAAGTTAATAAGAATTTAAAATAAAAATAAAAAAGAAAGGGTAAAATTTGGGGTATTACAGTTGCCCCTATTTAAATGGCTACACCGGACGATTTGAGTGACAGAGACTCGTGGAATCGTGGTGGAGAGATTTAAATATAGATAACCGAAAATTTTGCCCTTATATGCGACGATATGCAATGCTATGGACAAAACTGGAACGACTTAATGCAGATGATGCCATGACTATGATATGATGCGTATGCTGGAATAATGAATGCGAAAATGCTGACGAACATGACGACAACGGGACAGACGCCACGAGAAGAAACACACTGGGGAAAATGACGCGCTGAGACACAGTACAACACTGGGGAATTCTAAAAATGATGGTCAACTGGTGCGAACACGACCAATTGTCATTTTTAGAACTGGAACGAGATTCTCAAATGGAGATGGTACCTATGAGACGGCCTCCACTGGGGAATCTAAAAATAAAACTGGATCACGTACGATTGTAAGATCGATTACAGAATGCTGGAGCATTGAGCAAGGAATAACATCCAAGCTTCTGTAAACTACCCCTCGTGACAGGATCAAACGGACTTTTCGGAACTCCGTAGCAAACATACAGGGTAAAGACCGACTGTATGCCAAAATAAATGGACTTTGATGGGAATTGCCCTGATAAGCTTCTCGAGGGAGAACTGCCACTTATCGTTGGAAGGGACTTATGTGCCAAAATGAATAAGCACTCAAATAAAGAGGCTGCTGCTTATCTGATAAATAAATCTTCTCGCATTTAAGGTCGGCGCCTGGAATACGATTCTGATTCTTCTCTTACTGAAGGATAAATAAACTTCTTCATGCTTCAAGATTATGTTCTCCTGAACATGAAAAGGGTAAACTGAACTTCCTCATACTTCAGAATCGTGCTCTCCTGAATATGATACTGGATGACTGAATTTCTTCATATTTCAGAATCGTGCTCTCCTGAATATGAAACTGAATGACTGAAGATACTCATATTTCAGAATCGTGCTCTCCTGAATATGAAACTGGATGACTGAAGATACTCATATTTCAGAATCGTGCTCTCCTGAATATGAAACTGGATGACTGAATTTCTTCATATTTCAGAATCGTGCTCTCCTGAATATGAAACTGGATGACTGAATATACTCATATTTCAGAATCGTGCTCTCCTGAATATGAAACTGGATGACTGAATTTCTTCATATTTCAGAATCGTGCTCTCCTGAATATGAAACTGGATGACTGAATATACTCATATTTCAGAATCGTGCTCTCCTGAATATGAAACTGGATGACTGAATTTACTCATATTTCAGAATCGTGCTCTCCTGAATATGAAACTGGATGACTGAAGATACTCATATTTCAGAATCGTGCTCTCCTGAATATGAAACTGGGTAATCGAACTTCCTCATAACTCAGAATCGTGCTCTCCTGAATATGATTCGGCTCCTGAAATTTCTTCATTCTTCAGAATCGTGCTCTCCTGAAAAACGGCCAACTGAACTTCCTCATAACTCAGAATCGTGCTCTCCTGAATATGATTCTGTTCCTTCTTTTACTAAAGGATAAATGAACTTCTTCATAACTCAGAATCGTGCTCTCCTGAATATGATTCCGCTCAAACCTCCCCGTACTTCAAGATCGTGCTCTCCTGAATACGATTTGGTTCAAACCTCCCATACTTCAAGACGACAGGTAAATGGAAGCCCAACTGCTCCATGGAGATGGCCATTTTGCTGCGAGTCATAACGAAGATAGGATCGGTTTCTTAGGTGAGAAATGTTGTATACCGATGTTGTAAGATGTAAAGTGTTGTACCGATGTTGTAACATGTAGGATTGTAAAGTGTTGTACTGATAGATTTTCCAGGCGTGAACTGGCGTGTATCTGTAAATGATTGTAGTTGATTTTCTTGAAAGATAGTGCAAAATAAATGCACGTCCGGGTACAGTGATAAATTTCTCGGCGAGATAGTCGCGTATCTGTCATGGTATGGTGAAAACCTTTAGATGGTGCAAAATAAATGCACATCCGGTTGGGCTTGACGACCGACAATACTGAGATTCAATCTAGGATCGAGCTAGAAAGAAGACTGGTAATCAAGACTCCATCGAGGGAATAATCTCGGAGGGTAAATATCTTATCCTGGTGAGGAAAGATAGCTGAAGTAACCGTCATCCACGAGGATCGAGCTCTGTGGGGAAACTGGAAACAAGTAAGTATTTTATGCTTATGGCTGACAATCTATTTGGAGAGAATGGGCAAACCCCAGTTACTTGGCGGTAACGACCAATGATGGAGACACGATGAACCTGTGAATGCTAACGCATATGTTGATGCATATGTTAATGTGAATGTATGTTAATGTCTATGTATGTTAATGTCTATGTATGTTAATGTTTATGTATGCAAGATGTTATGAGTATGTAATGAGTATGTAATGAATATGTAATGAATATGTAATGAATATGTAATGAAATAGGCATGTGATGCTTATGCCCTTGCGTATACTGACGAAACAGACTAGAGATGGGATGAGAGATGAAATAAACATCTCGACGGAGATACCCTGCGTTCTCTGCAACCAATACGTCAATCATGGGTGCGAAAGATCAATAGTAGAACCAAGTCTGGTTTTAAAGTTCTGAATTCTCTGAGGAGAAGGTAATCTGCTTGGGTGTACAGTATCACGTCTTCACATGGGGAGAAGAAAACCTGGGGGACACTTTTGAGTTACCCAAGAAAAAGTTGTCAGCTTATAGTCTCGCTGGGGACTGTGATGAGGCAATATCTTGGGAGCCTGTTGCAACACTGAGATTTACTGGGGTATGAAGGCCGCTGTGAGTAAAATCCATCGGGTGCATGAAAAAATTGTGAAATCCCATGGTTTTGATCTTGCAGGACCTTATAGTAGCCGCCATTTGTTTCTTCAAAAACATGGTGCCCCAGGATACTTGCGTTGCGAGGTAGGGTCATCTCAAGAGGATTTTATAGAGAACACCGAGTCCGGTTGCCCCATTGTTCTCAAACTCTTTGAGAGATTTGTCAGGTCTCGACGTAACTGGCACAAATTAATCGTGTTACGACGAAATGTTTGGGAAATAGCTCTTAAGAATGTCAGACTCGCGTTGGTAAGCGAATTGGGAAACTGCCTGCCCCTGTTCAGCAGGATCTTCAAGTTCCACGGGTTATGTTCATATGTAAATCTCTAAGATATCAAGCAAAGTTGTCATGCCTGAAATGCCTATCCTGAGCTTGTCAATGTACACATATATTTGTCTTGAATTTTTGTTTTGAAAAAAAGATATCGCAACAACTTGTGACCGAAATCACTAGTCAGGATATAAGTTTTAATTATAATGCCATCATGAATTTTTTTCTGAGCATAGCTCGTAGGAGTCAGGAAACGTGATCTTGTCAAGTATGCTTTCAACCGAAGTCCTACTTCAATTAGGTCTTTTAAAGGTTGTATCGTGGCTCAGTTCACGGTTTAAGAAACAAAAGGATAAAGGCTCAAAGTTATATTTGTACCCACCCATTCTTCATGATGTTCTCCAATCCTAATTCAGTTAACCGGATACGAACGCTCATATCTCAAGCGGATTTGCTATGGTCGAGAACTTATCAAGGCTTTGGACATGGCAGTCGCTCACCTATTACACGATCTTGTTCTTTACTAGGGACTATTTATTGTACCCTCTTGTTTTGCTTTTATTCCCTAACTTTTGCCTGGACAACGTCTTTTGATCTGACTTTGGAGTCCAGCGGGATGCCCCAGTTTTGCCTAAGTCTCCTTCATAGGTTTTTGACTTAGCGGGCTCTTATTTTTTTGAATATTCCTTTATGCACAAGTTGTGTAAATCTTTTGAAAGGCTCGTGACTGCCCCACTCCTTAGGTACCCGAGGGATAGTCATTGTATTGGACTTCTTAAGATGCTAAGGATAAATTCTCGAAGGTTTGCTCTTCCTTTTTAAGAGTCTAAGCGCTCGATCGGTTTAACTGAAACCTACCCTGCCCCAGGTTAGGATGAAGGTTCTTAAAAGAAAGAAAAACTCCTACTTCAAGGCTCAAAGAGGTTAACAAGGGATTAACATCCTTATATCTCCAGTGTTTGGGATTTGAAACAATGCCTTACATCACCAGCGGGTTTCAATCGAAAGCATACGACAAGAAATCTGCCGTTTTAGGTTCGTCATCCTCCCCCCAATTCTCCATCAGAACAAGAGATCGGGTAAAGTTGGCATTATAATTTATGAAAAATATATTTTGAATGAGTGAAACGAATGGATTTATTCAAGACAAACATATGCGTTGCATTAATTAACCAAAAATAAACAAGTTCGTACATGCCAAATATGCTTAATCAAAGAGAAATGCATATAAATAAACAAATGAACTGTCGGAAAAATCCTTCTAAATGTTTATGAAATCTTGCATTCAAGAGTAACAGTTTCCTTTGGCGGAGCCTCAATGGAAAGGACGTCTGGTTCATGATCACTGTGAGTCGTCATGGCTTACCCCAGTTATGCTGGTCACATCTTCAACAGTTTTCAGTCGTTGCTTCAAAATAAATTTCCCAGATCCTTTGTTGATCCCGGTCATATCACCTTGAGGGTTACTGAAATGAAGCGGGCTAGGCCTTTGAATAATGACTGGATTCGGCTGATAGGCGTAGCATGCTTTGCAGAATTTGCACTTGACGAGTGAGGAACCCCGAAAGGAGTCTCGATCTTCAGCTGAGCATCGCCAAAAGACAACTTCTTCGTTTCTAGCAAATTTCTGACAACTTTCTTAAGAGCATAGCAATTCTCTAGATCATGGCCGGGCGCACCCTCATGAAATAAACAATGAGCGGTAGCGTTGTAACTTGCAGGTAATGGATTAGGTGGAGGATTAGGAGGCGGACCCAAAGCCCGAGTAGTGATGAGACCTTGCTTGACCAAAGAGGGACACAACTCGGTAAAAGTCATCGGGATCGGCGGACAAGGTTTATACGTTCTTCTGTTTGGCATATTCTGGCGAGGAGCCGGACTCTTTGGCTGTTGAGGAGCAGGAGTATTGGGTGCCTGTAGGTAGTTGACAGGAGGCGGCTAAACAGGAGGTTGTTGCATAGGTTGATACATGGGAACCTGTTGATTGAAAGAAGGTGTAATAGCTGCCACATAGGGTTGTTGAGCATATTGGACTGGGTACCCTTGAGGTTGAGCATAACCTTGCGGATGTCGATAAAAGCGTTCCCTTGGTCTACCAGAGGATATAGCATTAGTCTCACTCTCCTTCTTTTTCTGGGAGCTATACGGAGGTTTCTTCGGCTGATCCTTAGAAGTACCATGATTATTTGTCATTTTACCACTCTTCATACCCAATTCGATCTTGACACCCACAGCAACGATGTCGGAGAAATTTGAAGTCACACTACCCACCATTCTCTCGTAAAATTCTGGACGGACTGTGTCGACAAACCAATCAGCTAACTCTTTCTCGGTCAAAGGAGGTTCTACCTGCGAAGCAGTCTCTCTCCACCTTTGAGCATACTCTTTGAATGACTCAGAATTCTTTTGTGACATACTCAGCAGCTGTCTTCTGTCAGGAGCCAGATCCATATTGTACTTGTAGTGTTTGATGAAAGCGTCAGATAAATCTTGAAAGCTCTTAACGCGGGATTGGTCCAAAGTTAAATACCACTTGGAAGAAGCACCCTTCAAACTGTCTTGGAAGCAATGAATCATCAGTTTATCATTCTCAACATGGGCAGCCATTTTGCGATAATACATGATCAGATGACTCTTAGGACAGGTGGCACCTTCATAGCGATCTAAGTTCGGAGTTTTGAACTTCGGGGGAATAACTAAACCCGAGACCAAACAAACATCCCTTGCAGCAGTCCCAAAAATTTGATCACCCTCTACCTTTTTCAATATCTGGACGATAGTGTTTACTTCCTCACGAAGCTTATCATGTTTTTCATAACCCTCAACATTCTCATCAAGATCACCAAAAACTGTCTCATTGAAGTATGGTTGCGCACGAGTGTGTACAACAGGTGGTGCAAAGATAGGAGCCCCCCTAGAAACTTCAGAAAACAAGGGCACGGCTTGCTGAACAGGTTGATTAATCGGAACAGTGGCTTGAGGAGGCACAAAACCGAGAGCAAGACCATAAGGTGGGTCCCTCTCTACGGTCACACTTGGTGGAGGGTCCACAGTAACGCCGGTAATCTCAGAAACAACAGTGGGCTGGGTATCCATCTTAGCATTCATGACATGTAACAATTCCATCATTCGCCCCATACCCCCTCGAAGGTCTTCAAGTTCATTGCTAAGGCGATCAATCTCTTTTGCCTGATCCTCCATTCTTTTCCGAGTTTGAGCTCTGGTGTTGTATTGGTGCCGAGAACTCAGGGTGACGAAACTGGAAGGTGAGAGAACCGAGTATGAGAAATCGGGAGACACATGCAATGCAAAAGTATGATGCTAAAATGTGAATGTAAATGAAGATTTCATGGGATTCAAAACATTTACTGATGTCGTGGGGTACCAAGGAAATCTTTTTCTTGTTTTTTCATTTTATATTTTTTTTTTATTTATGGTATCCCGCGATATCCATAAATGATGTTTGAACTCCATGAAATACAATGCGATGAGATGCTTTATGGATGCAATGCATGAAAACACACAAAGTCCTAGGTTAAAGGCTTGCATGAGGTTCAAAGGCAAATACCCTCCCCTGAAGTTAGATGGTTCATCCTGTCCTACAAAAGTAACCAGGTTCTAAGGGATCTCAATATCATTGATCCTTCACAAGGGTGGTTGTTCAGAAGGCAACTTACTTGCCAACCAAAACCCTCCAAGTTTAAGATCTCAATGAGCGTAGTATCGAGTGTCAACCAACTTCAGTCTGCACCAAAGCCGGTTACCTCACTACTTTCTAAAGGCCAAGATGAGTTAACTAGGGTTCTAAAAGTCAGTTAATGCATTGACAACATATGGCAGCCTCAATATTATCCTCAACTTGACTTAAGGAATATAAGCACCAACCAAGAAGTCGCACTAACTATGGCCACCAGATCAACCGTATCGATATACGTCGTACAGTTTCCTTGGTCTATTGCCATTTACCTAAGGTACACTAGATCCGGGTGTAGGACCTATCTCACAGCACAAGGAACAGTCCCACAATCAAAGCACAAATATATACATGCAAATGAATAATGTCACAGATAGTAATAAATATGAACAAGTTAGGGATAACCCTCAAAAGTTAAAGGAGTCCCCAGTGAAGTCGCCATTTTCTGTTGCGGTGGAAATAGGATATCAAACTATTAATGAGTTTGAATCGCAATTCAATTCACAACCGCTCTTTGATTTATCCGAAGGAAAAGGTCAAAAGAGGGAAAACCTATTTTGCATCGTAAACACAATGCGGGGAAAGATCTAGGGTTCGGGGGTTGGTTAAATTTAGGGAAGGTATTAGCACCCTAAACTTCTGTAGTACTCTACAGGAACCTTTTGTTCAAATGTTTACTATTTGCTTTATTCATTTGCTTAAGGTATATGTACAAAGGATTAAAAGTGAGAAAAGGGACCTAAGGGGTTAATTCTAAGTTTACTCGGCAAGACATCGCATCTTGTGCCTACGTATCCTTACGGGAGTGGAATCAGAGTAATCGTAGTTCCCCTCAAAAGGGAGGTTAGAAACGTCTTGACTGTGGCCAAGGTTTCAATGGGGAATAAACGTATCTTAGGGACACGCTTACATGGAGTGTAGAAACTCCAAATCTCTACGTTGAATTGTTAAGTTGTAATTAGGGTTAAATTAGGTTAGATTAGGGATTCCGCGGCGGGAAACCCTAAAATGAGCGCGGCGGCTCTTTGACCTAATGCTAGGGGTAAAATTGTAATCTTGCCTGCGGCGAGGCATTTGTGAAAATTAGGGTTTGGTTAGGGATTCCGCGGCGGGAAACCCTAAAATGAGTGCGGCGACCCTTTTGGCATAACACTAGGATAAAAGCAATTTTGCCCACGGCGGGACACCTAGGCTAAACAGGGTTTGATCCATTAAAGGGGTAAGGCTATTGACTCGGCGGCCAAAAGGCTGGACCTAATCCTTCGGAAGGATAAAACTGTAAAAAAAATGTGAAAATATGACAAATCATTATATGGAGGAATAATTAAGGTACAAAAATAAGAAAAGTAATAAAGGCAGAGGGTATAAAGAAACAAAAAAACATTTCTGAAAACATGAAGAATATGAAAATATGTAATGACACTTAGAATGAAGTGAGGGAGGAAAATAGTGTGGGGCTGTGGCCACCACAAGCACATCTCAACCTCAAGCATGCAAATGAAATGCAGGAATAAAGAAAATAAAAGGTACACAAAATGACATGGCAAACATAAGGAGTTCCTTACGAAAAGGTTTTAATTTTTTAATATTTTAATTATGTAAAAAAATGTTTTAATTTTTTTAATATTTTAATTATATATATAAAAAGGTTTTAATTTTAAAATGGAATTACTTAGTTAAAAAAAAATTTAAGTTTAAATTATAAAAAAAATGTTAAGTTTAAATTATATATAAAAAAAAAATGTTTTTGGGAACAAAAAGGTTTTTTTGGAAAAAAATGTTTACGGGAACAAAAAAAGGCTTTTTTGGAAAAAAATGTTTACGGGAACAAAAAAAAGGTTTTTTTTGGGAAAAAATGTTTACGGGAACAAAAAAAGGCTTTTTTTGGAAAAAAATGTTTACGGGAACAAAAAAAGGCTTTTTTTGGAAAAAAATGTTTACGGGAACAAAAAAAAAGGTTTTTTTTGGGAAAAAATGTTTACGGGAACAAAAAAAGGCTTTTTTTGGAAAAAAATGTTTACGGGAACAAAAAAAGGCTTTTTTTGGAAAAAAATGTTTACGGGAACAAAAAAGGTTTTTTTTGGGAAAAAATGTTTTGATAAAAAAAAATAAAAATAAAAAATAAAAAATAAAAAAAAAAAATAAATAACAATAGAATTGCAAATGCAAACAGACAATTAATGGACATGCAAACAATCCTATACGACACAATCATGGTTCATACATATCAAAATCTACGGATCTAAACAACAATGAAGGTTAACATGGCAAGGATGCAAATAAATATGAAAAATGCAAATGACTTAGTAATTTAACGGACCTAAACACATTAACATGGCAAAATATGCACATAAACATGAAAAGGCAAAAGGTTTAGTAATTTAACCTACGAAGCGGAGGTTTGCTTCGGTAAATGTGAAAAAGGTTTGAATAAGGGAACACTGGAGAGCTCCAATCCTTCTAACGAGTTGTGGGAACGACCGCCTTTCTTCTCTGGGGATCTCCTTTGTTTCTCCCTCTCTTTCCTCTTTTCTGAAGAAAACCTTCTGACCCCTCTTAGGTTTTTTTCATTCTCTCCTCTTTTCCAACAAGGCAACACAAGTATATATAGGGAACAAATTAGGGTTAACACCAAATTGTCAATAATGTCCCTAAAGCCCATTTTAAAGCCCAAACTAAATAATTAGTTAAGAAAAAATAAAATTTAAATAATTTAAAATAATTAAAATAAACTTAAAATAAAAACTAATAATCCTATTGATTCCTAAAATAAAAATATTATAAAAGGAACAAAATTTTTCAATATTTTTTTATTTTATGATTTTTTGGATATTTTTATGAATAATTTAGAAAAAAGTGAAAAAAATAATATTTTAAAAAATGATTTAATTAAAATACGAAAATAATAATTAAATAATAATAAAAAACTTTTTTTGTTATTTTTTTAATGAAAGATAGAAAAATTTAGAGTAAAAATAATAAAGAACAAAAAAAGTGACAAAGGTGAGATTTAATTTTTAAAATAGTTAGAAAAAAAAAAGATTTAATTTTAAAAAAGAATTTAGAGGAAAAAAAGATTTAATTTTAAAAAGAAGTTAGAGAAAAAAAAATTTAATTTTAAAAAAGTTAGAAAAAGATTTAGTTTTTAAAAAAAGTTAGAAAAAAAAAATATTTAACTTTTAAAAAAGTTAGAAAAAAAAAAAAGATTTAATTTTAAAAAAGATAGAAAAAGATTTAACTTTAAAGAGGAGTTAGAAAAAAGATTTAAAAAAAAGTTAGAAAAAAGATTTAAAAAAAGTTAGAAAAAAGATTTAAAAAAGTTAGAAAAAAGATTTAAAAAAAGTTAGAAAAAAGATTTAAAAAAAGTTAGGAAAAAGATTTAATTTAAAAAAAAAGTATTAGATTTTTATTTAAAAGAAAGTATTAGAATTTGATAAAAAAAAAAGTGTTAGAAATTAATTTAAAAAAGGTTATAAAAAATTTACTCTTTAAAGAAAAGAAAAAAAAGTTAAATTTTAATCTAAATCCTAAAAGTTAGTAAGAAGAGCTTAAAATGACTTAAATAAATAAACTAAATAGAAAAAAAAAGTTAATAAAAAACATTAGTAAAGTTATAAAAAAGGTTAATTAAATTATTATTAGTTAAAAGAACAAGATTTAAAAAAAAGGTTAATTTATTAAGTTAATAAGAATTTAAAATAAAAATAAAAAAGAAAGGGTAAAATTTGGGGTATTACACCCAGGATCTCCTCTGGATATGTTGGATTCTTCACCCTTTCTTTCTTTGTTCGACCAACAATTAGAAACAAAGTGTCCAAATCTGTTACAGTTGTAACACTAAACCTTTCTCTTGTCAAACTTCTCTTTTCCATTCTAAACATTCTTACGTTTCTTCTCATATGGATTTGAGGATTCTGACTTCTAAGCACCGCCATCATTCTTTTCTTGTTTTTATTAACAAAGTAAGCTTTTAGAGCATGTTTTGTTTCTGTTTCAGAGTGTCTTTCAATCAGATGCAACTCTTGAGCCTATAAACTACTTTTCAGCTCTTTAATTCTCGTGGTGCTGATGTCTTTCAAGTGTTTTATGGATACAACTATGTAATCAAGTTGAGAAGTAAGTGATCTCAGTACCTTTTTTGTGATTACTTGTTCAGAGAGTGTTTCTCCACAATCCTTCATCTCATTCACCACCGCAATAACTATGGAGATGTAACCAGGCACCTTCTCATTGTTCTTCATGTTCAAATTCTCTTATTGTTTGCATAGGGACTGCAACTTTACTTTCTTCACTGATGTGTCTCCACCATAGCACCACACAAGTTTATCTCAATCCACCTTCACCATCATCGACTCAGAAATCGTCTCCAAAACTTTCGTATCCACACACTGATGGATATAGAACAATGCCTTCTGACCCTTCTTTCTAGTTTCAAATTGTGCATTTCTTTGCGCTTCTGTTGAATTTTCTACAGCCAGTATGTAACTATCATCAACAAGATCAAGAACAACTTGAGTTCCAAATAACACACGCATCTAAATCGACCACCGATGCCAATTCTTTCCTTTGAATACTGGGATTTTTGTATTCAAGATATTGTTTCCTCAGTTCATATTCGTTCTTATGCAAATTACCTAGTTCTCACCAACATTCATGTTTCCCAATCTTTGAGAATCAATATTATAATTCTCTTTGACTTAAATATTTTATATAATGTTAAGAATAACAAGTGTGAGTAATGTGAGACTTCCCCATACTAAAATGTGAGTTTTTCCTCTCAAGTGAAAGCTCTTTCATCCACATACACTTGTGTTGAAACAAGTTTGGTTCATGTTGTGAATCCTCCAAGATTTTGATGATAACAAAGTATTTGAAAAAACAATTAGGATCTCTAACTAGCCAGTTTGTGTGTGTAGAATTATATTTACTTGATGGAAATATATCTGACACTGAAATGAATTTGGTTCGATTCTGATCACGTTCTTTCAAGGACGTATGATCAGAAAAGCAATCGCTAGTACACTCCAGCTCAAAAGTGTGTTATGCTACCTTTGATGCTGAGTAATGTCATGTTAGTTCTGCTAACACGGGACTCAAGATTTATTGAAATTATCTTCTACAGGCTATGTTTTACTTAAATCAGAGTTGTATCCTCTGAACAAAGACCTTGTTTCTCAGATACTCTTGTGACTTTAAGTTCGAACACTTGCTTTATTGGAAAAGAAGATATACTAGAAGATTTGGTTCTGTTTGTAGTCGTTGAAGATCTCCAACGTATTTATTTTTTTTTGCTATAAAAAGGAGCTGAAGATTTGAAGATCATTAAGAAATAACGCTTCAAATACAACTAAGAAATACACACACTACTTTCAGAAAGCTGAGTCTGTTAAGATTTCTTATTCTTGTGTTGATTAAGAATCTTTGTAAAAGTGTGTTGTATTATTTGAACACCTCTGATATTTTATCAAGTGTAATTGTAAGTTATTCCTTCTCTAAACTATTTGTTTAGATTAAAGTCTCTTGTTGTAGGCTTGAGCAAGGTAAAGTCTTAGGCACGAGCTCTAAGGAAGGTAAAAGTCTTAGAAATAAGCTCTAAGCAAAGGAAATTCTTAATCATAGGTTGGTTAAGCAAGGGAAAATATTAGACACGAGCTCTAAGCAAGGTGAAGTCTTAGGTAGGTGATCTAAGTAAGAGAAGTCTCAGTCAGGAGTTGATTGAGCAGAGTGAAGTCTTAGACATGAGCTCTAAGTAAGGGAAGTCTTGGAAAAATGGTCTGAGAAAAAAGAAAAGTCTTATACAATATGTATAAGAAAGTGTAATACGGTTGATTATAGTGGAAAATCTCTTGCTTGGCAAGGGGACTGGAGTACTCTCAGTTGGGAGAGGAACTAGGATAACTATTTTGTGTTCTTTTCTATTTTTACTTTACTTCTGTCTCTATTTTCGCTGCACCTTATCAGATTCTGAACTCAGTTTTTAGAATCTGAACTCTGGTTCTGAAGTAAATCTAATTTTTGCAAAACACAATTCAATTCCCCCTTCTTGTGTATTTTTCTCACCTTTAATTTGAACCACCATTGACACTTTTCAACATGATAATATACCCAAGACCATGTGGGAATACTCTCGATACAAGTGAGTCAGTCCCTTCACTTGAACCAAAGGCTCATGATACCACTGTTAGGACTACAAACCGGAGGTCAACACGAGAGAGAGCATTTTTATTTTGGGGAGTTTCTTTCTGGGCAACACACCTTTGTGAGAGACACACCACATACTCATCCAAAACCTTAAGGTGATAGGTGTGTGGGTTCTCCCACTTATAAATGCTCTAGTCTCCACATTTCTAACCAATGTAGGACTTCTCACTCTACTCATACTTATTATTCTCAACATAGTCAAAAAGTTTTTATTTGTAGCGAATTCATCACCAAGACAATAAATGTGTTGATTCTATAATTATCTCTTCTTCCAAATCCTCATCTTTAAGAACTCTATTATTTTTAGCTTTCCAAACAATCCAAGCTACAAGAGACCAAATACAAGCCAAATATGTTCATATTGCTCCTCTTCTTCCGAGTAAACACGTAAAGCTTTTCAAATTTGATCCAATCTCTTAAGGAAAATTAGTAGAAATTTTCGACCATTTAATATCTCAGACCAAATATCTTTAAGAAAGAAAAATCGTAGGATACATGAGATATCAATTCTCCCTCTTCACATCCAAAAGAAAAACTATATTGACTTGCCCTTAACATTCATATGGTTCTGAGATTATCTCTTGTTGGCAACTTATTTTGCAACAATCGCTGCAAAAACAATGATATATTACTAGGAAAAAATTTGTTCCAAATCAATTTACTAAAGGGGAAATCAATAATTTCATTCCCTTCTAGAAAAACCTTGTATATATATATTTCACTCCATAACCATTAGATCCATTCTAAGACCAGCTCGAACTTTCAACCAACTATAATCTATATGTAAACCAATTTTCTCTTACTCCCCACCCTTCTCTATAAAGGGAATTCAAGTCCCTCCACAAAATGGATCCTTTTTTGAAATTTTCTCTACTGAACTGTAGGAAATTACCATATTTATATGTTAAAATTTTGAGCCATAAAATCTCCAAAACAATTTCCCAACTAGAGTTATGTTACATTTTTTCAAGTTCATAACCCATAGCCTTCCAACACTTATATCTCTACAAATCTTTTCCTAACTAACTCAATTTTATCTAAGTCACTCCCATTCAATGTTTTAAAAATCGGACCAAGTCGGTCGGTTTAACCGATTGGACCTGGAACCAGAGATGAATCTGGTTGGGTCAATCTTTTAAAACCGCTAGTGGGTCAAAACTAGAGTTAAACCAGAAAAACCGAATTGAACTGGAGCCGATTTTTTAAGACCGCTCGGTTCAAAAAAATTCATCAAATTGACCATGTTTAAATTTTTATTTTTTAAAAATTAATATGTTAATATCAAAACTTAACATACATTTCCCAATCACAAAAAGAGTTTCGTGTGTTTTTTACAACCATACAAACTTCTATGTTTTGTCACTTTATTATAGTTTTTCTTTCAACCACACTTCACTGTCATCATGTCATATCTTTCAAACATAGTCACAATGTACAACTCCATTGATTTTTGTTCAAGTCAATATTGTTTGTTGTTGTCAATTAAGACTTGTTATCGTAGTTCAATTCAAATTCAATTTTTTGTTGTTTAATGAAGTATGTTGTACAATTTATATTTTGGTATTCTATCTTATTTAATTTAGGTATTATTAATTATTTGGTTTAAATTAGTTTAATTTATTTTATTGTAATTCTTTAGATGGGTCAAAATATTCTTAAATAATGGTTGAAATGAAGTGTAAAATTATGTTATGTTATGTGATATTGATATTGTTGTATTAAATTTGTAATAGATTTTTGAAATATTGATTTTATTAAGTTGAGAACATATAATAATGTGTGACATATCTATGAAATTTAGTTTTATATTATTAGTTAATTTAATAAATAACTCGGCTGTAGGTTTAATCGATTTAACCAATTGAACCTTAAATTGTAAGTTTCACCGGTTCGATCTTCGGTCTGATTTTTGAAACATTGCTCCCATCCCAAAAGAATTATTTAAAATAGACTCAATTTTAAAGTAAATATCTGATGGAGCTTTAATAAAGGATTGAAAATATAATAATAGAGTGGATTTTAAAAGAATAATTTTTCCACCAATAAATAAGTTTTAAGAATTTCTTAAACACTCCTTGATACTCTTAGGCACCTAGCGCATTTCCTTTTATGCCCTCTGCTTCCGGAGATATATATCCGAACGCACCTTTTTTTTTCTTCCAAAATTTGATTTTTTTTCGGAACTACATCTACTGAATAATAATTTTAAACTTGTAAACGCCGAGAAAAACTTCAAAATAATTCAGTTCAGGGAAACTTCCGTAGATGCACCTCTGAAACGTCTAAGCGCCAAATTGTTTCGTAGATACAACTCCAGAATTTTCTGCTATATTTGAAACCTGCATGATCATTCCTCTCATTTTTATGTTTTCTTCTTCCACACACACCTTCATCAACCTAAAAAATCCTACATTCTCAATATCATTTTTCACTCTAAAACTCCAGCTTTTTCGTGCAACAAATCAAAGGGAGTAAGAAAAGACCGAATTTCAAGTAAAGATTGCACTTTGTCCACTACATTGCTCACATTAATCATCAAACTTTTGGGGGGAAAAAGTAATGTTGCTTTCGGAGGTGTACCTCCGAAACGTGTCGAAGATGAACACTTTCGGATGTACATCTCCGGAATGTGTCTGTGACCTGTTTATTTACAGCAGATTTGTAATTTTTGTTTATTTTTCTTATTGTTTACAAATAAATATGGTGCACCCCGATAATATCTCAAAATAATTAGTTTCTACAAATGATGTTTCTCTTAATGTTCAAGGGGTTGTCGTAAAGTCGTTAGATATCGATGTTGACTTTAATAACAAGAAAGAGTTTGATGATCGTGATAGCACACTCACATGGATTTGTAGGACTACAACTAGACTTGGTTTTGGTGTGGTTATAGGAAGATCAGATAATGGTTTTGAAAGAAGAAACGCTTTTGTAACATTATTGTGCGAAAGAAGCAGGAAATATCAGACTCCTCTACGGAAGTTTAAAAGAGATGACAGTAGTAGTAGAAAATGTGAATGTCCTTTTAAGATTTGTGGTTACATCTTGAGCACCAAAAAGTGGAAAATTGTTATTTGTGGTTTGCATAACCATGAATTATGCTTAAAGTTACAAGGTCATCCTAGTGTATGTCGGCTCAAGCCGAAAGAGAAGACATGTATTAATAACATGACCTTGAATCTTGTCCAACCGAAAAATATACTTGCCACATTGAAACAGAAGGAACCCGATAATATATCAAATATAAGGAAAATGTATAACATTCGGTACTGCGCCAACAAGGAGATTAGGGGAGATAGAAGTGAGATGTAACAACTGTTGAAATTGTTGGATGATAACAGTTATGTGTTTCGATACAGAACTTGCGACGATGGAGTTAAAGTCCGAGATATTTTTTAGAATCATCCGAATTCGATAAAGTTGTTCAACACTTTCTCGATAGTGCTCATTCTTGATTCTACCTATAAGACTAACGAGTATAGACTTCCTTTATTTGAGATGGTTGGTGTTACGTCTACCAAGAAGACATATGTTGTTGGTTTTGCTTCTCTGGAGTGTGAAAAAGAGGACAATTTTACATGGGTATTAGAGGTGTGTCAGTCACTTTTGAAGGATCAAGTTGAGATGCCTAAAGCGATTGTTACCGACCACGATACTGCATTAATGAATGAGGTTACAAAGGTATTTTCTTCTTCTAAAGCATTACTTTATCGATATTATATAACAAAAAATGTTCTTCCACAAAAGAATTATATGTTGATTATGTCATTCAATTCTAGAAAGTGTGTGAAAAGTATCCTGCTTTATTGAAATACGTTGAAAGTACCATTCTTGATTAGGTGAAGGAGAAGATAGTTTGTGTGTGAACTGATAATGTCTGATACCTTGGAAATACAACCACCAACAGAGTTGAGTCGACCCATGCTAGTTTGAAAATTTGGTTGGGTAATAGCAAGGGGGATTTGTTTCGAGATTGGGACTCTGTAAATCTCATGATTAAAAACCAACATAATGAGATACAAATAACATTTGGTTGGAGTATAATGGTATTGAAACATCGATCTAAAGAAAACATTCTTTATTCTCAATTGACCGGCAATATGTCTCGGCCGGGGTTGAACTATATTTTTCACGAGGCCAAACGAGCTGAAACTGTAGGTTCTGATAGCGCAATGTGTGGTTGCACTATTGTGAAAACCTATGGTCTTCTGTGTGCTTGTGTTATTGCTAAAAAATTGAAACTAGGTGAGCCAATAAGAATGGACAAAGTTTTCCCTCATTAGAAAAGGTTTAGTTTTGATGATGATGGTTTCATGGAAGGAGGTAAACCGAATATCTCTATTTGGACCGAATGGGAAGCGATACAAGAGAGATTTCCAAAGGACGATGACAACATGAAACTCCACATCAAAGAACAATTGAGGAAGATTGCATATCCCGA
Organism: Lathyrus sativus; assembly: GCA_963859935.3. Classification (NCBI taxonomy): domain Eukaryota; kingdom Viridiplantae; phylum Streptophyta; class Magnoliopsida; order Fabales; family Fabaceae; genus Lathyrus; species Lathyrus sativus. The sequence goes on along the minus strand of OZ012740.1, from coordinate 31,354,132 downwards.
AACAACCGACATAAAACCACCTTCTCAACCGGTAAAGACAAAAGGTGCTCCGAAGAAAATGAAGCCTACATTGAATGACAACTCGAATACACGGTATCCTTCTTATTGTGAGCATGTTGAAAAACTTTATCCCGGTTCACCGACTCCTAAATCTCAAAAACGTTTTATAAAAGGAGCTCGCATAAGCAAACCGCCTCCAACCCCGATTCCACTAAAAATTCCATTCATCGACGAGATGTCGATTTTTAAGCATAAATACATCGACTGTATTGTCAATGTTGAAGGGGATGGTAATTGTGGTTACCGATTTGTTTCGGCTTTGCTTGGTAAAAGGGAGGGTAGTCATGCGCTTGTCCGTCATCAACTAATCCAATAGTTGAAGACACATAAAGAATCGTACACGCGGTTGTATGAAAAAAAAATATTTGATTCGGTTTATGAATCTCTTGTTCCTTGCTTGAGTGTTCTGACACCAGTGTCGAAATGGATGACCTTCCCTGATATGGGTCATCTTATTGCATGTGCACATGATAGGGTGTGCATTGACTTGATGCGATACGGGTTTTCAAAAACCTTTTTTTCCACTCCGTACCGTACTACCTCAAAATCCAAATGATCGCATCATGTGTATTGAGTGACTTACAAAATCAAGATATTTTGTACAAGTTTACTTGAAATCGGGATGCCCCATTCAACCTTAATCACCATAATGGACAACTCATTCAACTGCAAATGTTGAGAAGTGACTGGATCATTATGTTGAAAGGATGCACGAATTCGAAAGATTGAACAACATTGAAAAAGGAATCGAATGCGGAAAAGTCCAAAGAGGTACCACCAATGGATTTAGCCGGCGACACTTGTTTTAATTCATTTTGAATTCATGAAAAGTTCCAGAGATACACCTTCGAAACCAATAATTATGTGGCTGTTCCATGAATATAGCTCCAGAAAAAAGTTTGACAGAAAATGGTTGGTCCATATTCACCTAGGTTTTCTATAAATTTGAGGTTTCATTTGCTATCTTTCACACAAATACAAAAATGTCTCAATTGTGTGAAATCAAGATCCGTTGGTATGTCGCAAGTGTCTCATTTTCTGACGGTAAAACACCCAGGAGAACGTTCAAGCTCATGGATCTCACCCCCTTCGCTGATATCATAGAAGAGATCCAATATCGCCTACCTTACAATGACAAACGAAAGGTTGTGAAACTTGAGTATCGTTCACCTTCAGTTGACAACGAAGGGAACGTTGTTTACAACAAGTTTGAGCTCAATAATCAAGACGATGTTAGGGCGATGTGGCGAACGTATTTAGGCTTCGAAGAAAAAATTTCGCTCGAATTGGAGGTGACGACCCGAAAAACGGTCGATGGCATCTTAAATATGTGCAAGCGTCCACCGGACTATTAAAATATAGTATTTAAATTTTTATCGAAATCATCAATGTAACGCCGATTTTATTTTATGAATGTTAATTTTATCGTTGCAATATTAATTTTTTAGTATTCTGTACCTAATTTTCTTCCATAAATACGTATACGAAAATATTCCAAAGATACGTATGCAGAATTAATTAAAAAATAATTGAAAAAAATATACGTTAGAAAATACATTTCAAAAATCAAAAAATATTTTAGACCGAGCATATAATATCTAAAAAGGTCAATTATTGATGCTACTAATAACACCAATCACTAGTTTCTATTCAACCACATAGAAACGTCCAAAATTGATCGACATTACATATACGCGTTTGAATTGAATAGCTCAATTTTCATCGCTGGACTTTTCAACTGTAGTACAATAAATGAGTTTCCACATGAAAATGATTTTCTAAGACATCTAACACAGTATTCAATTCTCAGGGCATAATAGTCCTATTATTCGTATGATCTCTATTAGAAGGTTCAAGTATCATCAATAAGTGCTAAAATGGTAACTTCAAATGCGATGGTTGTCATGATTCTCATAGTGATTTACAGCAGAGTTATGTGGCAAGTTAACGGCTGTAGCGGGAGGGATTCCAGGTGCGGACGTGACGGCCCGCCAATCCGATTTCCCTTCCGACTTAAAGGCAGTGAAACAGAAAATGGATGCAGTTATACAGGATTTGATCTTACTTGTTCCGACAAAAACAAAACACTAATAGAGCTTCCTTCACCTTCTGGTCCAGTTGTACTCGAAGTCAATAGCATATTTTATGCAGAGCGCCATTTACGAGTATCTGACCCAGAAAATTGTCTTCCAGGACAGTTTTTAAAGCTCTTTCAATATCTAACTTCTCCTTTTAAACTAGCTGAGAGTTCCTATACTACTTATAACTTCACTTTCCTCCATTGTAGCTCAATATCCTGCCCAGTTCATGTTGTTAGGTCTTCTAATACACTCCTTGACTCAGGTTTGGATCCACTACTTTGCACCAAGACTTTAGATGTTATTTCCTCAGCGGTGTACTCGCCTGCATATCTGGAATATGAGAATTTTTTGGATTTGACATGGTCAAAACCCAATTGTATGAAGTGTGAAAAAGAAGGCAAGATGTGTAAACTGAAAAACAACGGAACAGAAGATGAGACGGAATGTTTTGACCGTCATCACAAACCAACTAAGAAAATAATTCTATATGTCACAGGTAAGAGATATTTCTTCACTTTTTATTTACGGATTATAAAAGTATGTTTATTTCATTTATTTGGTTTTAGTATCCATAAAAAGTTTTTAAAACACTTACTTCTCATCACAGAATTTGGGGAGACTCATCCTCCATAATAGTGACCTTATCAAAGTTTAACCAAGTACCACTTCAAATAACAATCATTCACATTCCATACATTTAAATGGCTAATAGAGATTCATAGACACGTGCTTTCATTGTCATTTTTAATGATTTTTCTTTTTATAATGTGTGATGTTTTTATTTGGAGAAGTTAAAATTGACTTTACATTGGATAATATAAAATGTGTTAATAAATAGAGACAGTCTTTATTGTATTAACCAATTTTATAACATTGAGTTATGCCTAATCACATATCTTGACATGGTATCAAGAGTTTCGCTTAAGATCAACTAAACTATTTATTATGGTTTCCGCTATCGGATCACCTACCATTTTTTTTCATATTTCAGTTGCCTAATCCTAAACGTAAAAGGGTGTTGTTTTAAGGGTCACACATAGGATAATATATGCCATAAACATGTGTTTATAGTGGGGGCAATCCTCACTCTACTAACCGATTTTATAAGATTAAGTTAGGCTCAATCACATTTCTCGACACTTATTATATTTGTTATTCAAAAAGAATTACTAAGTAGTGTTGTTTTGTGCAGTTTCGTTCGTTGGTTTGATGTTGGTGACATTGATTCTCACAACATGCTTATGTGTCTATAACTATTTTAAAATGAAAGGTGAGGACGAGACTAGAATTGAAAAATTCTTGGAGGAATATAGAGCGCTCAATCCTGCAAGATTCTCGTATGCCGATATAAAGAGAGTTACGAATAATTTTAGAGAAAAATTAGGTGAAGGAGCTCATGGAGCGGTTTTCAAAGGTAAACTATCGAATGAAATTCTCGTGGCTGTGAAGATGCTTAACAACACAGAGGGTGATGGAAAAGAATTCATTAATGAAGTGAAAGCAATGGGAAAAGTTCATCACATTAATGTGGTTCGCTTGCTTGGATTTTGTGCAGATGGATGCTATCGTGCTCTTGTTTATAATTTCTTTTCAAACGGTTCATTACAAAAATTTATAGCCCGACCTGATGACAAGGACCGTTTTCTCGGCTGGAAGAAATTACATCAAATTGCTATCGGCATAGCAAAGGGTATTGAGTATCTTCATATGAGTTGTGATCAACAAATTCTTCACTTTGATATTAATCCGCACAATGTGTTATTAGACGACAAGTTACTTCCCAAAATTACAGATTTTGGTTTGGCTAAATTATGTTCTAAAGATCAAAGCGCTGTTTCAGTAACTGCTGCAAGAGGAACTTTGGGATACATTGCACCTGAAGTATTTTCAAGAAACTTTGGAAATATATCGTATAAAGCAGACATATATAGTTATGGGATGTTACTACTAGAAATGGTTGGAGGAAGAAAGAATATAAGTCAGTTGTCTGAGGAAAATTCCCAAGTTCTATATCCAGAATGGATTCACAATCTCTTTGAAGAGAAAGATGTGCAAGTGAAAATTGAGGGAGAAGAAAATGATATAATATTAAAGAAACTTGCAATTGTAGGACTGTGGTGCATTCAGTGGCATGCAATAAACCGCCCATCTATAAAAGTTGTGCTTCGAATGTTAGAGGCTTTAGAAGAAGAAAATTTGGTTGTGCCGCCAAATCCTATTCACTCAAGTACTTTCAAAGTTGCTGAAATTCCGACAAAATACTCAACTTTAGAGTTGGAATCTATACATGAATGAGATAGGTATTGTTGCATATACTATAGGTGTTGTATATAATATATAAGTGTTGTATTAATAATCTTGATGTACTTTGATAGTTTTTTTACATGCAAAATAATATTAAAAGGGAGTTCAAACAATCTGAGTTCAACATCACTGTAAGGGGCAACTACCCACTTTTTATGAAGTGTTGCAGAATACTCACTCAATGATGTGCTCGCAGGCTAGACTATACAAAATCACATTAGCAATATAGTACAATGCAAATTTCTTTCATATTAATATTTACAGACTAAATGATTTGAAAATACATTTGAACATATTGTTAATAGAATTTTCTTGCATCTAATCCTATATCAGTTCTTGCAATTTGAATAACTTCTCAGTATACTAAAGAAATTAAGGTACACTAAATTAACCAACTGATCCAACTGGCTATGGCATTCGGCTTAAAATCCAAAGAAAAATTTCCTGATGCAGTCTATGTGCATCACTAAATCCCTCTGTCAGTGTGAATTACTTTGCTAATTTCAACTAAACTTCTCAATACGCTTAGGTCATTCGACTTCTTCTCCCCCTATTCGAAATATCAGTTAGCAAAGCAAAATATAAACATTTTTTTCTTTTGTTTTCCATATTATTCCCCGTTCATACTCATGATCTTAAACATTTACTCTAGCATCTACCAAACATAATAGAATTGAAATAGCCATTCATACTCTGAAGCTCTTTTGTGTACTTAGTTTGATGAACATATACTTCATCCTTGTATTGGCTAATTTGAATAAGGAAAAATTTCAGCTCTTCCATCATACTCATTTCAAATTCACCTTGCATTAACTCAGAAAACATTTCGCAAAGAATAGCGTTAATAGAAGAAAACATGATATCATCAACATACACTTGAACAATTAAGATGTCATTTGTAAGTTTCTTTTTGAAGAGTGTAATGTCAAATCATTCTTTTTAAAAATCATTTTCTAATAGAAAATTACTTAGTCTCTCATACTAAGCTCTGGGAGCTTGTTTGAGGTTATAGAGTGATTTATTAAATTTAAAGACATGTTATGGGTAGATTAGATCCTCAAATCCAGGTAATTGTTTGACGTACACTTCTTCAAAAATAACATCATTTAAAAATGCACTCTTAATATCCATTTGATATAAAGTGATATTATGATTAATAACATAGAATAAAAGTAGTCTGATTTCCTCTAACCTTCCAATAGGTTCAAAGGTTTCACATAAATTAATACCTTCTTGCTGACTGTAGCCTTGAGCTACAACTTTACCTTTATTCCTTACCACTTCACATTGCTCATTAAACTTGTTTTTGAAGATCCATTTTGTTTCAATAATGTTCTTCTTATGAGGTTTGGGTATTTCAAACATCATTTCTTTAAAATTGATTCAACTTTTCTTACATTGCCACAATTCAACCATCATGGGATAGTTGTCATCAACAGAAGTAGGTTTAATCATAGAGACGAGTCATAACATTAAATTATTCGTTGCAGAAGCTTGTCGAAGTATATATTGATCAGATTATGAAACTACATGGTATTCCTTCGAGTATTGTGTCTGATAGAGATCCAAGATTTACGTCGAGGTTCTGGGAGAGTTTGCAGACAGCTTTGGCTACTAAGTTGAGGTTGAGTTCTACCTATCATTCGCAGACGGATGGATAGATAGAGAGAACTATCCAGTCTTTAGAGGATTTGCTGAGAGCTTGTGTGTTGGATCAAGGTGGATCGTGGGATAGTCATTTGTCGTTGATCAAGTTTACCTACAATAATAGTTACCATTCTATTATCGAAATGGCACCGTATGAGGCTTTGTATGGTAGGAGGTGTAGTACTCCTTTGTGTTGGTATGAATCAGGCGAGAGTGTTATACTCGGACCTGAGATTTTACAAGAGACGACTAAAAAGATCAAGATGATCCAGGAAAAGATGAAAGCGTCGCAGAGTCGTCAGAAAAGTTATCATGAGAAGAGGAGGAAAGCACTTGAATTCCAAGAGGGGGATCACGTGTTTTTGAGAGTTACGCTGGTAACTGGTGTTGGCCGAGCTTTGAATTCTCGAAAGCTCACATCGCGTTTTATTGGTCCGTATCAGATTTCACAGAGGGTGGGGGAAGTAGCATATCGGATTGCTTTACCGTCGTCGCTAGCGAATTTACATGATGTGTTTCATGTGTCACAGTTGAGGAATTACATTCTAGATTCGTCGTATGTGATTCGGATGGATGATGTACAAGTGAGAGATGACTTAACTGTTGAGACGTTGTCAGTTCGAATTGATGAACGAGAAGTGAAGCAACTGCGAGGTAAAGAGATTCCCTTGGTGAAGGTAGTTTGGGGAGGACCAGCTGGAGAAAGTTGGACTTGGGAGCGTGAATATTAGATGAGGTAGTCGTATCCGACTTTGTTTCCTTGAGGTAATTTTCGAGGGAGAAAATTCTTTTAAGTGGGGGAGAGTTGTAACACCCCAAATTCTATTGAGAATATTTATTTAATTTATTTAAATAAGAATATTCATGTTTCGGTGATTTTCGGTGGTTGTTGTGGATTATTGAGAATTAATGGAATTTGGATTATTTATTTAAATAATAGTATATAATATGAATATATTAGTATTATTATTAATTTAAATAAATATAAGTTAGCTAAGGGAAAATTGGACATTTGGGGAGGAGTTAGTGAGGTTAATATTGGAAAAGCCCAATTCAGAGGCCCAAGGCTAGGTTTAACAAAAAGGAAATTGTGATGGGGTTAGGATTCATTTTGTTAGACCGTGAAAAGAATTGAGGCCAGAGCTCTGAGGAGGAAGAATTGAAGCAAAAATTAAAGGTTCTCTGAAAGATTTGAGAAGGCTTTGAGTCGACAATTAAGGTATGGGGAGTATTGCCTTCATTATTTTCAATGTGTAAATTCAATGTATTTAAGTTCGATTTAAGGGTTTAAGGACTTTGAGGAGAATTATGAGAAAAAGGGAATTTGGCCTTCGTGGCCTAATTCTATTATTGAGATTTTAATCGTAGGGATTTATTTGGATTAAGGGAAATTAGGCTTTCGTGGCCAAAACTCTGATTTGACATTTGTCTAACCCTGTAAGGATATTGGATAATGAGGAACTCTGATGAGTATGGGTAATTGTAAGGAAATTTGGGAATTAGGGCGTGAATGGGATACGGAATTGGCCTAATAAACCGTAGGTTTTATGCCTTTATCACCGTAAGACCTTAGGGATGATTTAGGGATGTTTTGGGGGCGTTGGGGAAGTGAATTGTGGGGCTTTTGAGTTGGTTTTAGGTTCTGGTGCGTAACAGCGTTTTGCTGACATCGCGTTGTTCGCACAGCGAACGATTTTGTCTCAGACTCGCACTGCGAAGAATCCTTCGCACAACGAAGAAACTCGCCCCATACTCGCCTAGCGAACTTGCTAGTGAACGTAGCAGAGTTTCGCGAATGTTAATTTTGTGCAACGATGCCTTGATGTTTGATGCTGTGATTTCTCTGATGGAGTAACATGAGTATGACTATGATTGTTATGTGATTTGTACATGATTATATGATGTTTCCTATGATGTAATAATTGATGAGCTATGATGATATTTCCATGAGTTTTGATGATTCTATGATGATATGAGTTTTGATGATGATTATTATGATAAATGATGATACACCTATGCTGTTATTATGAGGATGATTATTGACGTGTGCATCATGCATTCATGTGCATCCGGACTTCGGTTCAGGACCTCGATTACTTTAGCTTCAATCCCATTGTGCGGATTTGAGGTATTTTGATGTGCTTCGGTTCTCGAGTAGAATCGATTCTATTGATGGGGATCTATGGAGGGTTGATGGCCCAATGTCCATCGAGTTGTGATGATTGGTACCACATGCATTGAGTCTTGTTGCATTTGCATTTATGAGATGATTTTGAGTAAATTATGATGTTGTGGCCTTTGATACCCATGGATGAATATGATAATGTTGAATATGAAAATAACATCATTTTATATGTTGATTTCCTACATTGATTATTATGAATCGTTTTACTCACCCTGCCTGTTTGAATGTTGCCTCCTCGTGGGTAACATGCAGATGACCAGGTTTAGATGTGGATGTCATTGAGGACTTTTGAAGTTTTGAGTTGTTGGCCTTTTGGTTAACTTAGAGGGTTTTGCTCTGATAGTGTAACATCGGGTTTGGGTCTTTGAGTTGAACCATGTTTTATTTGAGTTATTTTGATTATCTTCCCGTATAAGGAAAACTTTGGATTATGCCTTTTGAGTTCCGCTGCCTTTATGCAATTTTTTATGTCTTTTGGGAAAATCTGTTGTTTACGGAACCTTGACCTATTTTGGTTTATTAGGAAATGTACGCCCTTTTGAGGTGAATTTTATTGAATTTAATATTTTACTCTGATAGATGTGAATAAATGTGTCTTTTAAGCAAGACTCTTCAAATGCTCAAACACTTAGTAAGAAACTTCTAATAATCTACCTAACAGATAAGAAACTTAGAATTTCTTATCCTTGTATATCTTAGAAATCCTAAGTTTAACTTGTGCTTTTATGTTGACATAGTAGCTTCTCTTTTAATGTCAGTTGGTGCATCTTTCTTCAAGTTTTTAGCTCCTTAAATAGAGAAGAAAATAGTCGTTAAAGATCCAGCACAATTGAGTCCTTTGAGAAGCTTCAAAGAGAAGTTGGGATGTTTCACCAAATAGTCAAGGTAGGTGAAGGCTAGTTTGAAATCCTTTTGCTACAAAAGGAGTTAGTAGTTGTATCCTAGAACACTCTATGAAGAAAATAGAGTTTAGGTCTTCACGTGACAAAATAGACTCAGAGGTTGATAGTGACCCATCAGAATCACATTGGTCCTTGCGTTTTGACTGGCTCAGATTCTGATTATCAGAAGCAGAAATCTTTAAGTATGGTCTTCAAAGACTGACTCTTTCAGACTATGATTTTTAGATGTTGACCTCTTCAGAAGTTGACTTCTTCAGAGTCTGGTCTTCAACTTCTGGTCCATCAGAATTTGGTCTTTAAGCTTCTCTTTGGATGTTCATAGTTAGAATCAATACTTGGATTCTATATGAAATTTTAGTCTATGATCATGCACATTTGAACAAACATTAGTATACGCAATTGTTCTTTAAATACTTTGTTATCATCAAAACTTAAAAAATATGAGACAAACCAATTTTGTTCCAAACACTTGCAAACACACACCCGCTTCACTACACCAAAAGTCTACATTGCCGCATGGAGCTTTGCATCACCACATCATCAATCTTTTGTTTCACATATGAATACTTTTGGTTCACATATGAATATTTATTTAGTGACTTATGTTATGAGAGACTATTTTATCGAAAACAACTTGTATCATTGTTCATAAATTCTTTTCATCTTATTTTTATAAAATTTTCAAAATAACTAAATTTTATTTTATTGTTTAATATTTTATAGAATCTTACTGTATAAAATGCCATATTTCAATTCTAGTTACTAATAATATGTTTAAATATTTAAAAAAAGGTAATGAAAATTAATAAATTTATAACTTTACTCAAAATACAAAATATAATACAATAAAAAAAAGTAATTCTAAAATATTATTCATATTTATATATGTAACCCAACCTCAATAACTTTATAAAAAAAAATAGTAGTATGTGACCTTTGTTTTTTAGTTAAATATGCTCGAAAAACTGTCTTTTTTAATAAATAAAACTTTGACCTGAACTTAGCCTCTTTGTCAGCTTGATATATTCATACTCTTATCTAAATGGCACGCAGTATGAGTTCATACCTATTTACATAATATAGATAATCTGGTCATTAATTGAGACTAGACTGTTGAACTTTCTTAGTTTATAAACTAGTTTTCAATAATTCAACTACTAATTTAAAATTAGAAGATTTTAAATTCAATACGCGTTAGATCAGAGTCCAAATCTAAGGGGTCCCTACTTCATGGAGAAATACATCATCATTAAAAGATTTTCAATCATTTCAACCATTTTTCTATGTAATAGTTTCCTATAAAACTCTAGTCATCCACCAAAACAAAACTAGTACCGTGAATGAAAATGATTTCAGCGAGTTGTGTGATAATGTTTCTCTTCTTCTTCTTGTTTATTCTTCCACAACTAACATATTCCAACTCCAACTCCCAGCCTTGCTTTTCTTCTTCCTGTGGAAAAATCACAAACATAAGCCATCCATTCAGACTAAAACAAGACGCAGAACACTGTGGGAACAAGAGCTACGAGTTGGATTGTGTGAACAACGTCACTGTGTTGAGTTTGTATGATGGTTATTATCATGTTGAATCAATCAATTATAAAAACTACACAATCCGAGTTGTTGACCCTAACATTCAACCTACCAATTGCTCCTCTCTTCCTCGCTTCTTCTTATCCCAAAACAACTTTACTCATTTTGATTCAATGAACCGGCGCATCCCCAAGGAAAATAATTCATACGCGTACGACTTAACTCGATGGCCCGATCCCGATTACTATAGATATGATATATCAAGGCCTGTAATTTTCATGAAGTGTACACGTCCACCTAGTAAGGTTGTGGATGAGTATTATGCCGACACCGCTTCATGCTTGGATGATCAACATACTTACGCTATTGTTGGGGACCCACCGTTTTCAATTCTGGAGCCTCAGTGCCGAGTTATGCTAATTACTCTCACTTCTTTCTGGAGTGCTTCATTTGACACCGTTATAGGTAACAGATTTATTATTGGGGACCCACCCTTTGGAATAGTCGAACCTCAATGCCGTCTTAAATTTGTTTTTTTCATGGTGTCAATTTTTGCTGTTTAAATATTATTGTTTTTACAGGTAACATTTCATATATTGATATTCATAAAGCGCTTCGATATGGATTTGAAATTTCATGGATGCAAGCCTCTTGTCCTTGTGATGCATGCTTACTCAACGACACCGCCAACGAGATTCAATGTATTGTATTTGACTGTCCTTTTGACTCTTGCGGTAAGACCAGTTCAAATAGGTTACATCATTACTACTTTTGAAATTTATTTTCTTTCCCATTTATCCCATTTTGTATTTATTCTTCATTTGTAATTTTCAGGATCTTGGGCAGACAAGGTCCGCCTAATGTTTGGTAAGAATCTCTTGTCTTTCTTATGCTATAAGATTTTCTTTGTTTAATTTAAGTAAAGGTTTCCAAGTATAACCTCCTCTTCAATTTGTTTTTTTTGTTAACCATTAAACATTGACTGTTAATCTTTGACCGTTAACCAATACATCATTAATTTTTGTTAAATTTTAACAAAAAAATCAATTTTGTGTAAGAATAAGTCTCCTTTGATCACTTGAGTTTTTAAAGCATATTTATGCAAACTTTCACTTTGACTCAAAATTAATGGTGATGTCGATTTATCAATCAACCACCTTGCTGTATTTTCAAAGCTGAATAACTATTTAACAGTAATATTCAAGACCAAATCAATGTTAAACCTTGATCTTGTTACTTGCATCCACTTGCACCTATAACTACATTTTGCTATTTAGATAGTTTATCAAGTCCACAAGTATGATTATTCAGTCATCTTTAATCCTTCAGCCACATTCAAAGCATAACAATCAATGTCATCATAATAATATCCTTAAGATGGTGCAATCTTCCTCCTTGCCTTATCATAAGTCAAATGACAATCAGAGACCACTATACAATTTCTCTTACTAAAACTAGGATTATACTTCCTTATCATCCATGGTCTCCCTGTCATAAACCTCTATCCTAAATTAAGTCTTCATCGCCATAATTTTTTATACCTTCGTAACACTGTCTTTACCCTTCCTCCCCTTTCATCCGTCACAGAAAGTAATATATCAGCTTGTGATAAACTTTGATCCCCTCAAACTCAAATTTCCACAACATGTAATCATTGAAGACACACTTCACAATATTACCGTTAAAATAGACTACCTTGATTTGTGAATGGGAAAATAATTATATTTTTTCTAGACGAATCCATTCTAATAAAGATATCCATTTCAGTTAAAATGGCTGGAATCTCTCTATTCTATTTAAAATAGAAAAAAATTCAAAAAACTTCATCACTCCTACAGGTTTAGAGTTCAATTTAATCATGACATCCATTTAAGTTTTAAAATATTCTTTATCATTTCATCTAAATTTTTTTGGTGAATATTTATCCTCACACGTTCTATGAATTTGGTTTTTTAGCATTTTAAATTCATTTTAACTTAATCAAACGATAACTGCACGATAATTTTGAAATCAAAGCAAAAAGTTTACTGAATTTTTTTCCTGCAGATTACGTTGCTGGAATCTACGAAGGTATGTTTCAATTAAATCCATTTATTGTTGGATAATGCTATACTAAACTAGATCAGAATTACTAATATAATATTATATGTATTGTAGGACTTCGGGAGCTGACAGGCATGGATAAGATAGTCATATATAAATCACATATTAACATGTATAGAGCAGGCATAGTTACCGGAAGGTATATTTTGCCATACCTTGTATCTAGAATTATATTGGTCATCATACTTTTTTCGGCGTTGTTGATCTATACATATCGAAGAAGACATGAATCAATATATGAAAATATTGAAGATTTTCTACAAAGCAATACTCTCATTCCAATAAGGTATTCATACAAAGAGATAAAACAAATGACAAAAAATTTCAAGTTAAAATTGGGTGAAGGAGGTTATGGAGATGTGTATAGAGGAAACTTAATAAGTGGTCCATTTGTAGCCATTAAGATGTTGAAGATAAAATCAAAAACTAGTGGGCAGGATTTCATGAGTGAAGTTGCTACTTTAGGAAGAATATACCATTCAAATGTGGTAAGACTCATTGGGTTTTGCGTTGAAGGATCAAAACGTGCTCTTGTATATGAGTACATGCCCAATGGCTCTCTTGATAAATATATTTTCAACAAAGAGGAAGTTATATCTTTAACATGCAACCAAGTATATGAAATATCTCTAGGAGTAGCACGTGGAATTTCTTATCTCCATCAAGGTTGTGACATGCAGATTTTGCATTTTGATATTAAGCCTCATAATATTCTTCTTGATGAAAATTTCATCCCCAAAGTTTCAGATTTTGGTCTTGCAAAGCTTTATCCTATTGATAAGAGTATAGCCACTTTGACAGCAGCAAGAGGAACAATCGGGTACATGGCTCCAGAACTGTTCTATCAAAATATTGGGAAAATATCATATAAGGCTGATGTGTATAGCTTTGGAATGCTCTTGATTGAAATGACTAGTAGGAGAAGAAATTTGAATTCACACGCGGAGCATTCAAGTCAACAATACTTTCCGTTTTGGATTTATGATCAATTGGTTAAAAATAGAAAAAGAGAAATGGAAGATGTTATCATGGAGGAATTTAACGATGTTTTGAGAAAAATGTTCATCATTGCACTTTGGTGCATACAGTTGAAACCTGTGGATCGCCCTTCAATGAAGAAAGTAGTGGAGATGCTTGAACAAGATCTTGAAAATATTGAAATGCCACCAAAGCCTTTATTATATCCACATGAAACAATTCATGAGTATGCAGATAGCGATTCAAAAGAAACTGAATCAGATACTGGTTCTACTAGTTATGTTGGTTCTACTAGTTATGTTGAGGAAATCACAACAGCTCCTTTGTTGAAGTATTCTGCTTGATAATTTAAAGTAATATATATTATTTGTTTTTATAATATGAAATATGAATTTGCGACTTTAGTTACTAAAATATAATTATTGCATGTATAATATGAATAATCAATACATATATTTTCCGCAGTGATATATAACATAATTATTTGTTTAAAATATGGATATTGGTCATCTAGACCCATTTTTTTAGTTAGAGTTATTTAAAAGATAATATTCTAATATGGTGCTTTTAATGGAAAATAAGAGATAAGAACCTGAATTCTTTCATGTTATTTTAATGTTGACTAGAACTTATGTTATATTTGTGTGTGAATTGAGGATATTTTTCATATTGGATAGAAAGAAAATAAGTGTCTTGAAAGGCTATAAAAAGTTACATTCTACGTAAGAAAAAATTGTGTTTTGATTAGATAAATTCCTTAAGTCTGTTTTTTTGGAGTTAGGAGGAAAAGGGAAGAGAGTGCAGAGCTTTTAAAAAGGAAATTTAAAGAAAAAAATAGAGAATTGTAGTAGTAAAAACAATACAATTCACCCAAGTTATTTAAATTATTATTTATCCAAAATAGGTTCTTAGTATGAACCATATATCACATACTTTCAAAAAGAATCTCTATTTAAATAATATTTTAATTTAAAATTATCTCAATTTTATACTCGCAAAGTCATCCATTTTCCTTTTTCTTATCATATTTTTCAAACGAAAATTATAAATATTTTATTTTATTTAAAAATAAATTTAATTTAGTAAAAAGGATGCAATTATTTTCAATATTACACGAAATTCAAATAACATTTTAATTTAAAATTATCTCAATTTTATACTCGCAAGTCATTCATTTTCCTTTTTCTTATCATATTTTTCAAACGAAAATTATAAATATTTTATTTTATTTAAAAATAAATTTAATTTAGTAAAAAGGATGCAATCATTTTTAATATTACACGAAATTCAAATAACATTTTAATTTAAAATTATCTCAATTTTATACTCGCAAGTCATTCATTTTCCTTTTTCTTATCATATTTTTCAAACGAGAATTATAAATATTTTATTTTATTTAAAAATAAATTTAATTTAGTAAAAAAGATGCAATCATTTTCAATATTACACGAAAGTCAAAGAAGAGGCTTCGAAACTTGAAAAATGCCAAAAACTATCAAAAATGCCAAAAACTATCGAAAATGCCTGAAATTTTTTGGACTCGTTGGACTACCGCTGCCCGCCGAACCATCGCCGCCAATTTTTTTTTACTTTTTCTGGTTTTCAATTTTTCCTAATTTTTGACTTTTTTTTCCGACTTTTTCCATACATCCATGCAATTCCATACCGAAGATCGAATTTCTGACTAAAAATGTAGTTTTTAACTTTTTTTATAGAAAAATTACAGTTTCTAAGATTTTAATAAAAAAGATTGTAATTTTACAGCAATTTCTACAATAATCAAAACGGATTTTTCAAAATCCAATTTAGTCGGCCAAATTATATTTATTGATCACCAAACAATGACCGAATGAGACTTATCCCATTTAGTCACAAATCATAATAACGATATGTCAAAAACAATCACAATCATATATATATATATATATATATATATATATATATATATATATATATATATATATATATATATATATATATATATATATATATATATATATATATATATATATATATATATATATATATATATATATATCGCACCAAATTCATTATTTTAACATTTATGAGATATTACCATTGACCAAAGGGGTTAGGCAAACTTCATTTGGCCAAAATACAGAAATACAAATACAAAGCATATGGGAACTATCAATGTAAAATAAGGTTAACAAACAAAAACTCTTGGCGCTCATCATCCTGCTACCTAAAAATTCACCTAAGTAATTCCTCCTCCCCGTACTTTAATTGAAGCTTTCACACACAAAAAATCTTGACGTCTTTCCCTCTCCTTTTCCAAATTTCTCCTCTTCATCTCTCAGATGTGTCAGCTTCTCAAAAATTTGGGATTTCTCTTGTGAGATGTTGGATCGAACTCTAGTATGGCCGAAGGGTAGCTTCTGGTTCGACAGGAATTAAGCATGAGGTCGAAGTCTGTTCGCATGCTGTTGTCGAAGATAATGTGTGTTGTAGTCGAAGTATTAGTCAATATTGCTAGGTTGTTAGCATGTTGGATTGAGCCTTGCTTGTAACCCAAATTGTTTAAGTTAGCTTGTAATGGATAATTGTTAAAAATCCCATTAGGTTAGTGTGTTATTTTTCTTATAAATAGGATGCTAGTTTCTCAATCTTGGAATAAGGAAAAATAGGAATATAAAATCATAATTTCAAGAGAGAGAGGTTATTTTGTTATTCTTGTATACTTGTAATCTTGTTTTAAGAGAAAGGAAAGAATAGCAGTTTATAATCAATCCTTGTTGTTCCTTGTTGTTTTACCTTGTCTTCTTTGTTAACCCTAACCCTTGTGTGTTTCTTGATCATTAAGAAATTGTTTGTACTTTGTTTAAAGACATCTAATTCACAACAAATTGGTGCGGTGAGCGTGGAGAAGATATCTTCAACGAAGTATGAGATTGAAAAGTTCACCGGAGTGAACGAATTCGGTTTGTGGCGCTTGAAGATGAAAGCGCTACTAGTTTAGCAGGGTTGTTTGGAAGCGTTGAAGGGTGAGGCAGCCATGAACGTTGCGTTAACGGCAAAAAAAAAAGACGGGCATAATCGAGAAAGCCCACAACGCAATATTGTTGAGCCTTGGTGATAAGGTTCTTCGACAAGTATCAAAGGAGACTACAGCATCCGGATTATGGGTGAAACTTGAAAGTTTGTACATGACCGAATCTCTGGTGAATCGACTCTACCTGAAGCAAGCTTTGTATTCATTCAAGATGAGTGAAGACAAAGTGTTAGCTGAGCAATTGGATATGTTCAACAAGCTGATTCTTGATCTTGAAAATATTGATGTGAAGATCAATGATGAAGATCAAGCATTGTTGCTACAGTGTGTTTTACCCAAAACACATGCTCACTTCAAATAAACTCTCTTGTATAGAAGGGAGTCCCTGACCTTTAAAGAAGTTCAATCAGCCTTGTATTCTAAGGACTTAAACATACGAAAGGAGCATAAACCTTCGACGGTGGACGAAGGTTTGACCGTTAAGGGAAAATTCTTGCGAAAGGATGGTAAGTTTGACAAGAAGAAAGGTAAAAGTCAACAGAAATCTTATAGTGGAGAAACATTTGGTATTCGATGTTATCATTGTAAGAAGGAAGGTCACACAAGAAAGGTGTGCCCTGAACGCCTGAAAGATCATGGAGGTAATGGCAACGTAGCCATTGTTCAAGATGACTTCGACTCATCTGATGTTCTTGTTGTTTTAAGTGGCGACTCGAGAAAAGATTGGATTATCAATTCATGTTGCACTTGGCACATGACTCCAAACAGGGAATTGTCCGAGGAGCTATGTGATCAAGATGGTGGATCTGTGCTGCTGGGAAACAACAAATCTTGCAAAATTGCAGGTATTGGATCTGTGAGATTCAAGCTCCATGATGAGTCAATAAGGTTATTGACTGAAGTCAGGTATGTACCTGACTTAAAGAGAAATTTGATTTCTCGTGGTGAATTCGACAGAAAGGGATACGTTTTTCAAGGAGAAAAAAGTATCCTAAGAGTCATGAAGGGGTCGAAGAAAGTCTTGAGAGGTGTGAAGAAACAAGGCTTATATACCCTGGAGGCTGAGGTTGCAAGTGGTTCGACAAATGTTGCATCCACGAAACATGTGTCAAAGATATAATTGTGGCACATGAGATTGGGCCGTGTCAGCGAAAAGTTAGAGTTTTGTGAATCTTGTGTATTTGGTAAATCCTGTAGGGTGAAGCTTAACAAAGGGAGGCAAAGAACACATGGATCCCTAGATTACATTCATGCTAATCTTTGGGGGCCTGTAATGAATCCTTCACACTCAGGTGCAAGGTATTTTCTATCCATCGTTGATGACTATTCCAGAAAGCTATGGATATTCATTCAGAAGACGAAGGATGAAACTTTTGAGAATTTTAAAAGTTGGAAGATTCTGGTCGAAACTCAAACTGGCAGAAAGGTTAAGAGGTTGAGAAGCGACAATGGCCTTGAATTCTGCAATGAAGCATTCAACAGTTACTGTGTTGAGTCTAGCCTTGCAAGGCATAAGACTGTAGCAGGTACTCCTCAACAAAATGGTTTAGCTGATATATTCAATCGAACAATCCTTTAAAGGGTTAGATGCATTTTGGTTAGTGTTGGATTGAATAAGGTGTTTTGGGCGGAGCCTGTTTTGACAGCAGCTTACCTGATAAATAGATGTCCCTCGACTGCCTTGGG
This sequence comes from Lathyrus sativus, assembly GCA_963859935.3. Taxonomy (NCBI): domain Eukaryota; kingdom Viridiplantae; phylum Streptophyta; class Magnoliopsida; order Fabales; family Fabaceae; genus Lathyrus; species Lathyrus sativus. The sequence goes on along the minus strand of OZ012740.1, from coordinate 31,335,640 downwards.
AATGAAGACACTTGAAGAAGTTTGGTCGGGACATCCACCTAGTCTCGACAAACTGAGAGTATTCGGTTGCGTGACCTATGCTCATATTAGGCAAGACAAGGTCGAACCTAGAGCTCTGAAATGCATGTTCATGGGATACCCTGAAGGAGTCAAAGCTTATAGGCTATGGTGCCTAGAGCCATGTCACAGGAGGTGTATCACCAATCTAGATGTAGTTTTCAATGAAGCAGAGATGGCTTTTAAGAAAACTGATGATGCTGATGAAGAGCTAGAACAGGGAAAGATTCCTGTTGAGGTGGAACATGTTAATGCTAAATTGCGTACCCTAGATGAAGCCGAAGAAGACGCAGAAAATGTTGTTGAAGATAAGGAGAATGATAATGATTACCTGCTAGCAAGAGACATGTTGAGGAGAGTCATCAAGCCACCTCAGAAACTTGGGTATGTAGATCTTATAGCTTATACCTTAATCTCTGCAAGTGAGGTTCTAAACGAAGAACCTAGAGACTATAAGGAAGTTATGAGGAGTCGAAAGAATACTGAATGGCTGAAGGCCATGGATGATGAGACTAAATCTCTTCATGATAACAATACTTGGGGACTGATCAAGAAACCTGCTGGAGCCAGGTTAGTCAGTTGTAAATAGATTTTCAAAGTTAAGGAAGGAATCGAAGGAGTGGCATCGAAGAGATACAAGGCAAGATTGGTTGCTAGGGGGTTCACTCAGAAAGAAGGTGTTGACTTCAATAATGTGATCTCTCCTGTTGTGAAGCACAGATCCATTCGAATGTTGCTTGCCACAGTGGCACAGTTTAACCTTGAACTGGAACAGATAGATGTGAAGATTATGTTCTTGTATGGTGACTTAGATGAAACAATCCTAATGAGGCAACCTGAAGGGTATGTCGAAAAAGGGAAGGAAGATTATATGTGCAAACTTAATAGATCCTTATATGGACTGAAACAATCTCCTCGACAATGGAATAGGAGATTCGACAAGTTCATGGCACGCATAAGTTTCATCAGAAGTCAGTTTGACCATTGTGTTTACTTCATATTTCGACCGGGTAATTCATTAAGGAGTTCGAAATTAAGGATCTGGGAGATGCGTCCAGGATTCTTGGGATTGACATCCGAAGAGATAGAAAGGCCTCGAGATTATGCTTATCTCAAGAGGCATACCTACGGAAGATTCTCAAAAAGTATGGTATGTCGAATTCAAAGCCTGTTGTGACTCCGACAAACCCTCAATTTAAGTTGAGTATAGATCAGTGTCCTAACACTGATCACTACGCCAAAAATGAAATTTGGCAGCGCAGAAAAGACAGCGCTTTTATTAAAAGCGCTGCTAAAATATTTATAAAAAAAAGAAGAAAAAATCACAGGCTTTAGAAAGCGCTTTCTAAAAAGCGCTGCTAAAGGTTGTTATTTTGTAATACTATAGAAAGCGCTTTCATGAAAGCGCTACTATAGGGAGGGGATACGAAAGCGCTTTCTAAAAGCGCTGTTATAGAGGGGATACGAAAGCGCTTTCTAAAAGCGCTGCTCTAGGGGGGATACGAAAGCGCTTTCTAAAAGCGCTTCTATAGGGGGAATACGAAAACGCTTTTAAGAAAGCGCTGCTAAAGGTCCTGCCCTAGGCAGACTTTAGAAAGCGCTGCTAAAGGTGGGATTTACTAAATCGCTTTTAAGGAAAAAGCGTTGTTATAGGGAGATTTTAAAAGCGCTTCTATAGGTCTTTAGTTATTTAAAAATAAAATAGACTTTTCATTATTTCATTTCACATTTCAGAGTTCTTTCTTCTCTCTCTCTCTCTCTCTCTCTCTCTCTCTCTCTCTCTCTCTCTCTCTCTCTCTCTCTCTCTCTCTCTCTCTCTCGCCCCCTCCGTCGTTTTCTCTCAATATCTCACCACTAAAGCTTCTCCCTCCATCGTGCTCCTCCGTCTAACGTTGTATTTCGTCGTTTTCTCTCAATCTCTCACCATTGAACCATCGCCCTCCATCGTGCTCCCTCTGTACGTTCTCTCTCATTCTCTCACCACTGTTATTGTTGTTCTTGTTGTTATTGCTGGTTTTATTTCTATTTCTATATTTATGATAGTTTTAGTTTCCTGCAGGAATTTAGTTTAGTTTAGTTTTCTCTAGGGTATATAGTTTTGTTTAATCTCATTGAGGAAGAAATAGCAGTAAACTTCATTTTTAGGATATTTAATATAAAAAAGCTCTAGACTAATGGACTTTATGTTTTGTTATAAAAAGTGAGTTGTAAGCATCTTTTGTTCTAAGTTTCTAAGTGTTAACTTAATAGAGAATTTAGAAACTTACAACTTTTGTTCAAGGGAAGATTTTGTTTTGGTATTTCGGTTATGATAATTGTTAGTATAATCGGTATTATAAATATGATATTCTATTGTAATAATGAAAAATATCTATATTATTTTTGTCATAGTTGCCTTCTCTTAGAGTTGTATACAAATCATTTTTAGAATTGTATACAAATCATTTTGAAAAAGGAAATAAATTCCAAACATTTGTTACAGAAATATATTTGTCAAATTGATCATTTAAAAATGGGGCTTCTGTTGTAACATAATAAATTGTACTTCTTAGTTCGAATTAGTTTAGCTTCTAATATTTTACACTTACGTTTTAATATAAATATCTTATAGATTACATTAATTATTGATAAAATTAGATGTTTATATCCTTTTTTTCACACCCGTTTTAAAACAGGTATAAGTTCTTCATACCTTTTGAGTAAAATTAACAATTTTGAATAGATTGTTAAGAAATGCATTAGCTTTCACATTTCGGACTCTGTTATAACTCTGTTATATGATTTTTGAAAAGAGTTCTTATTATGTTAATAGTTACATGAGAATTAGACCAATTTTGATTAGTTGCTTAATAGTTAAATGCGATTCCAAATGTTGTTGATGATGTTGTTAATGTTGATGTTAATGTTGTTGATGAAAACATGAATTAATTTTGTATGTTAATTTGTTATAGGGGTTACTTGTGAAGATTATGATCGTTTCCAAGAATCTTACTGTGTAGTTCTAGAAGTTGGTGATTTCTCTACAAGTGCTACAGGTATTCGTTGTTTTTGTTTAGCTTACTTAGTTTAGTTGCTTCTTACCAAATGTATCATTTTCTGACGTTGTTAAATGCAATTCCAAATGTTGTTATTGATGTTATTAATGTTGATGTTGACGTTGTTGATCAAAACATGAATTAAGTTTGTATGTTAATTTGTTATAAGGGTTACTTGTGAAGATTGTGATTGTTTCGAAGAATCCTACTGTGTAGTTCTAGAAGCTGGTGATTTCTCTACAGGTGCTACAGGTATTCGTTGTTTTTTTTAGCTTACTTAGTTTAGTTTAACCTACTTAATTAGTATGGATAAAAAATGGATGTCTTCCAATCGATTGTCAAAAGAGTACGAGAATGGGGTATCAAAATTCGTTAAGTTTGTTGTTGAGCATCCAAAGACCCCAATAGGATCACATGTCCTTTCTTAGGTTGCTGTTATAGGCGTCAGATTGACGCAGTTCAGTTGGAATATCATTTAAAGAGACATGGAATTGATCGAAGTTATATATGTTGGACATTACATGGTGAGATAAGTAACGAGAATGTTGAATTGGGGGATATTACGACCTATGCTTCAAATGAAAATGGCAAAGATACATATGATTGTGATCGAGTCGAAGAGATTACAGAAGCACTTGAAGAAGATCTTCAGGATTGTCCCAAGATGTTTAAGAGGTTGGTAAGCGATGCAGAGAAACCGTTGTATAAAGGTTGTACTACTTTCACAAGGTTGTCTGCGGTATTAAAGTTGTACAACTTAAAGGCGGGTAATGGATGGTCGGATAAAAGTTTCACAAACTTATTAGCCTTTATGAAAGAGATGCTTTCGGAGGATAATGTTCTTCCCAATCGAACCTATGAAGCTAAAAAAATGTTATGCTCTATTGGCATGGGCTATGATAAGATACATACTTGTCCAAATGATTGCATTTTGTTTCGAATATGAATATGCATCATTAAACGAGTGTCCTAAATGCGGCGTATCTCGGTATAAGAAAACGTTGTTACCAGCAAAAGTCTTATGGTATTTTCCTATAATTCCGAGATTTAGATGCATGTTTCGTAGTGAAACAGATGCAAAACACTTGACTTGGCATGCAGATGATAGAATTATAGATGGGAAGTATCGACATCCGGCAGATTCACCACAGTGGATGAAAATTGATAATGAGTATCCTGATTTTGGAGAAGAAGCTAGAAACCTCCTCTTGGCATTATCGACTGATGAAATGAATCTGCATGGTCTGTAGAGTATCTCACATTCCACCTGGCCTGTAATTATTATGATTTATAACCTACCTCCATGGCTATGTATGAAGCGTAAGTACATGATGTTATCTATGTTAATTTCTGGTCCTAAACAACCAGGGAATAACATAGATGTATACTTGACACCTTTAATCGAAGACTTAAAGAGTTTGTGGGAGAACGGTGTGGAGGTTTATGATGGATATAGGAAAGAAAGTTTCAATTTGAGGGCGATGTTGTTTGGCACAATTAATGATTTTCCAGCATACGAAAACCTATCGGGGTATATCATTAAAGGTCAATGTGCGTGTCCTATCTATGAAGAAAACACATATTGGACGCGATTGGAATTTGGTCAGAAGAATGTCTTTCTTGGTCATCGTAGATTCTTAAATTCTAATCATCACTACCGTGGGTGGAGAAAAGCATTCAATGAAAATTCAGAACAAGGTAGAGCTCCACCTACAGTGACAGGGGAACAAATTTTTGAAAAGGTGAAAGATGTGAGTACTATGTTTGGCAAACCTTTTGCTCATATGCTTGTTACGCGTGGGTGGAAGAAGAGGTCAATTTTTTTTTGAATTGATGTATTGGAAGTCGTTGTATGTAAGACATTTTCTTGATGTTATGCATATTAAAAAAATGTATTTGAAAGTGTTATTGATACGTTACTCAATATACAAGGAAAGTTTAAGGATGGCCTTAAAGCAAGAAAGGACTTGGTAGCGATGGGAATAAGAAATGAATTAGGACCCTTGAAGAAAGGAAATCGAACATATCCAGCACCTGCTACTTATACTTTACCTAGAAAGGAGAAAAAGATATTGTGTAAGTTTCTAAGTGAAGTTAAAGTTCTAGAAGGATACTCTTCAGATATTAGAAGACTTGTGTCTATGAAAGACCTCAAGTTAAAGATTTTAAAGACACATGATTGCCATGTTATAATGGAACACTTTCTACCAATAGGTATACGTTCTATTTTGCCAGAAAAAGTGAGAGGCGCAATAATTAAATTGTGTTTTTTCTTTAGGTCAATCTGTAGTAAGGTGATAGATCCTGCGATCTTACCAACATTGCAAAGAGAAATAGTTATTACTTTGTGCGAGCTTGAAATGTATTTTCCTCCATCATTTTTTGACATAATGGTACATCTAGTTGTTCATCTTGTGAAAGAGACACAACTGTGTGGACCTGCCTATATGAGATGAATGTACCATGTTGAACGTTATATGAAAATATTGAAAGGGTATATGAAAAACCGAAGTTGACCATAGGGATGTATTGTTGAATGATACATTGTTGAAGAAGTGGTTGAGTTTTGTACTGAATATTTTTCCAATGTTCAATCCATTGGCCTCCCAAAATCTCATTTTGTTGAAAAAATAGTAGGAAAACAGTTAATTGGAAATAAAGTTGTGACAGTTTCAAGGGATGAATGGGAGCAAGTGCATTTGTATGTTCTGCACAATGACATTGAGGTTGAGTCGTATGTTGAAATGCACAAGGACGTTCTTCGAGGTTTAAATCTGAATAGAAATGAAAATTGGATAGTACGAGAGAAAAATTGAAGTTTTATAACATGGTTCAAGGATCATATATTTTCAAAGTTTTATTCTAATCTCGCTTCAATAACAGAAAGGTTGAGATGTTTAGCATATGGTCCAAGTTTGCATGTGTTTTCTTATAGCACATATGCAATTAATTGATACACATTTTATACCAAAGATTAAGATGATAAAAGTACAATGCAAAATAGTGGTGTCACCGTGCTTGCAGAAGCAATGCACATTTCAAGTGTGAAGGACTTAAACCTCAAATATGCAAATCTGTCATATTTTGGGGTTATCGAGCGCATTTGGATGTTCGATTATAAGAAGTTTCAGATTCCTATCTTTGAATGCAAGTGGGTTGAAAATAATAGTGACATACGAATGGATAAGTCAGGATTTTTGCAAGCGGATCTTAATAAGGTGGGGTACAAAGATGAGCCTTTTATTCTAGCCACGCAAGCTAAACAAGTGTTTTATGTCACTGATCTGACAAGTACGAAATAGTCTATAGTTCTTTTTTCCAACAAAGTAATCGATGATAACATTGGAGATCAGGGTGATGTTGATGTTGAGAAGAAATCTTATATTACAGATGATCAAGATGAGAAGGAGAATATTAGAGCGGACGAATCATATATTAGAAATGATCATAACGAGGGAATTTGGATCAGTCCATCCGTCTGTGTTGTTAAGAGACAAGTAAACCATGTTCCAACAAAGAATAGAAAGAGATGTTAGTGACAAAGGTACTTGTAAAATTATATATTATATCATTCAATAAAATTATATATTATGTCATTCAATAAAATTATATATATATATATATATATATATATATATATATATATATATATATATATATATATATATATATATATATATATATATATATATATATATATATATATATATATATATATATATATATATATATATATATATATATATATATATATATATATATATATATATATATATGTTTTTATTATTTATATATTTCTTATTTATATGTTTTTCTTTTCATATATATTTGTTATTCATTTCATAATTTTTTTTCTTCTGAATTACAAGTATTATGGCTAGCAACGAGAAAAAATCACATGATACTTCTAAACATGATGGAAATGAACCAGCACAGGATGTGGAAGGAGATATTACAAGAGGAATAACGATTATGAAAGGAATCATTTGTGCAAGAGATAAAGGTATAAAGTATGATGTGCATTAGAATGAAACAGACCAATTAATTGAGCCTAACGGTGCGATGTTGACAAGTTACATTGGAGCACTTGTTCGTTCGCAAATTCCAATCACTTGTGGTAATTGGAGAATTCCTTCGTTGAAACCGGCTAAAGAAGAAATATGGAGCGAGATACATATATGATATCTGATATTTTTTAATTATGTCGACAATTATGTCTTTAAATTACTTATACTAACATACTATATGTATGTTAATTTGTTTGCAAAGGTTTTTTTAATATTGATGACGACCGAAAAAAAATATTGTCTTCAATTGACCGGAAAACAATTAAGAGGATTTCGAGCATTTTTAAGGAACAAGTTTCTTAAGAATTCTAATGGAAAATTTGTCGAATCAGAGCGTCTAAAGAAGTATGCTGATCTGATTTCACTTGAAAAATGGGAAACATTTGTTGTCAAGCAAAGAACCCAAGAATTCCATGTAATTCTAACTTATCATGAACAATGTATAATATATGTATACTTCTTCCATATGAGTTCTGATATGACTTAAACTTGTTTTTTCAGGCTGTGAGTGACGTAAATCGGCAACGAGCATCAAAACCCGTGTATGCATACAAAAAAGGGCGTTTGGAATATGCATGCTTACAACAAAAAATAGTAAGTATATATAAATGATTTAATATGATATAGTTAGAATACAAGAAAAGTAAAGCTTATTATCTGTCTTAATGTGTAGTTAGAAGAGGAGAAAAGTGATGCAACATCTCTTCCGGACCATGTTTTGTGGAAGGCTGCCCGTGTGGGTAGGGATGAAGTCGTTCAGGAAGAAGTTCAACAAGTATTTGAGCAATGTGTAAGTACAATATTAGTTCTGTCATAAACTCAAAAATGTATAATATATTTATGCTTTTATCTATATTTCAGGAGAGTCTATCCCAGACTATAACTGCAGCTGAGGACGATGATTGCTGGAGCGTACTAAGTCGAGTGTTAAATATTTCTGAGTATTTTGGTCGTGTGAGGGGTAAGAGATTTTGTGTCACTCCAACAAAATTGTATAAGCAACCAAAGAATAAAAATCCTAGAAATAAACAAGTGATGGAGTCGTTGGAAGAATTGAAAGCTCAAATTCGTGAATTGTAAAAGGACAAAGAGAGATACATGTCAGAAAGGCGCGGTCCAGAGGTTAAAGATACTAGTGACAAAGATAGTATCAATTGTAATTTTCAGTAGAAACTTCCCGAGGTAACTATATATATATTACATTGAAATTAATTTAGCACAATTTTCTTAATTGACACATTAATCATATTTATTATTGTTTTAGGGCATTTCACCTTGTCAGCTCTATTTATCGTCACTGATTTATCGCATGGTTGGCAAGGGAAAAATGCATAACACTTTGGGAGACTTACTTCACCATAAACTGCTCCCTGCTGGACTTTTGAAAGTATCAATTGATATTGCTTTAGAAGGGGTGCGTTGTTGCCTATACCAGACGATGTTTCGGATGCAACATTGGTGGGAGACGCAATAGGATCGTGTGTTGCATGGCCGTCAAATCTTATTTTCATAGATGATGAGGTAGGTTGAACACCATTATGAACCTTGTAGTATTCAAATGTTTTACGAACCATACATGTAAGTTATTCTTACATTTACGTACCACTTACTTACATGATGATCTTAGACTCCTACAAAATCCAAATCAAAAGATAAAGGGATTATGCGGGAAACCGAGTCAGATGCATCAAAAAAACAGGTACTACTACATTAATTGATATATATGCATAGAAAATGTCAATTATATCCTCCAATTTCAATAGATTTATGATCTTATACATTAATTACCTAACTTATATGACTTTTAGGTTCATGCTCAAGAGTTGCAACAAGTCAGCAAGGGTAAGATGTTTGAATCTAGCAAGGTGTTCAACAAAAAAAAGGCCGAGCCAAAAAAGCATTTGTTCCTCGATTTAGGTTGTACCTTGAAACATATGTAGGAACAACAGATGTGGTGGAGGGTGGCATTAGTCAAATACATATGAATGGAGGTATTTTCGGTTTTGCTTATGCCGAAACAATTGCTAAAGAGGATTTGGATCAGATTTTCCAATTTTCTGAATTACGCATCGGTGTTATGCATTCATACATCAGGTACTCCGATCAATTTTAATTAAATAATTGAACAATTTATTTGCTCATCTCAATGAATATTCTAATGTTGATTATGTTTTTATTTAAGGTTCTTGTATGACAAGTTGTTGGTCCCGCATCAATTGACAGGGAGATTCACATTCTTATCTTCTAGCCGTATCAATGCACGGCCAATCGATCACATTCCAGATGTAGTCAGAGATTACTTAGTCCAAGCATTTATGACCACAGATACAAAGAAGTTGAATTTTTTGTCATATAATATTGGCCATGGGTTAAATTTTATTCTAAATTCATTTATTATAATTATTCGTTTTGACATTCTATATAACATTTTCGTCTAAACGTTTGTCTTATTTTACAGTAGACACTGGTTGTTGGTTGCGATTAATCCGATAAAAGAAATAGTATATTATCTGGATTCATTGGATGGTGATCAAACAAAATATCCTGATATGAAGAATATGGTTGATACGTAAGTGATGAGATATATTGTTCTGAATAATTGTCTTTATTTATTATGTGAGATTGTTCTAAATATTCTTTTATATTATGTTAGAGATATACAAATATTCCAATCACAAAGACAAGCAATAGTGCCAAAAAGGAAAGCTAACAACATTAGCTGGATCAGAGTGCAGGTATATTTTCACAATTTTGACTATTATAGTGATTCTACTTGATAAAACTATTTAAACTATATATCTTGATATATATTCGTTTGTTTTTTCCATTTACAGTGTCCTCGTCAGCGCAATGGGATTGATTGTGGATATTTTGTATTGAGGTTTATGAAGGAAATTGTTCATTCGGGTCAAATAGAGATTCCAAACATGGTATGGATTTATAAGTTATATGATTTATTTTAATATTTAACTGATATTTCATCTGAGTGATTAGTTTTAAAACTAAATCATGCATATTATGTTATATTATGTAGTACTTTGATGAATTCAAGTGTGGTACTTACTCGAAAGACAAATTGGAAGAAATTAAGGAGGAATGGTGTCAATACATTCTTGAGATGAGAATTGTATAAGGTATATATTATCTTTCTGTCTTTTGATCGGAGTTTATAGAGATTTGTGTTGTTGTGATATTATGTACATACTACTGGATAATTATAGTTCTGGAAGTCGTATGTAGTTTTGGAATTTGTTGATATACTCCGATCTAGAAGTTAGTTGTTGTGAGGATCCGGAAATATGGACTTTGTAATTATATGTATAGTGAATGTATAATGTGTTTCAGGTACACCTCCTTCATTCTCCCAGCAGTCAGATAGCTCAGACACGTGGTCGACCAGTGACTCCTTCTGATCAAGACTCAGTTATGTTGGCAATTAAGACTCAGTTATGTTGGCAGAGACAATATCCAACATATTTTTCATAACATAGTATCCACAATCAATGGAGTTATGTTGTATCCTTGTCTAAAATGAATGACATGATTAATGAATACTTATGATAAAATTAAATATAGAATTATAATTTGCATCACGTTTACTTTGGGTTTGAGCCATGTAGCCTTTTTTCTATTGCCATTTGCCATTTGATAAACCCTGAAAGCACTAATTCAGGAAAAAAAAAACCATATAGAGCAACATAAAATATTAAATTACTTTTGTAAAATTTTATGTATATGGGATATAGCATATATTATAACAAAAGTCAGATAAAATATAGACTTACTTTGTAACAATTTTCTTCATGGTTGGATTAAGTTCCCGATGAAGTGAACAAAAGATGACCACAATATTGTCTCTTGAACAAATGACTATTACTTGCCAATGATCTCTGTACGTGTGCGTGAAAACAAAAAAGTCACATAAAATATATATGTTATCAAAAATAAAAAATAGAAAACACACTTTCATACAAACTTACCCATGAATAAATGGTAGTAATTAACACACTCTCTTTTTGTCATGTAACTTATCTTGAATGTATTTTTTAACCTTTGTTTCAGTTTTCTGCACATTATCAACATACACACACCTAGAAGGGTCCATAAATCCATATACTTCTGATGTGGATTTATCAATACATATACGATGAATATACCTGAATAATATTAAAATAAAAATTAGAATCAAAGTGATGAGAGATATAACATATTAATAAGTATTAACAGTAATAATTAAAAAAAGAAAATGTTTTTACATGGACCAAACTTGCAGAATAGACACGTCAAGCCAATGAAAACCCACCAACAACTCTCTGATACACTTAGCTGACATATAAAAATTAGTGATACTCGCACAATGACTTAATGTTATTTCCAAGTGTATGTCACCCATTTTCAGAACCATGAGTAACAATCTCTGAACATCGTCTTCCACTTCTTTTGTGCTTCCTTTTGCAGCTGAACAACTTCCTTTTCCGCTTCTCTCGACAACCTCCATTTGTTCAATATTTTTTTTTATGCTTTGCGGGAGATCCATAGACCTAATTGTCTCCATAAAAGATTGTTGCAACACCTTACGCTCTTCAACCAACTTTTGCTAAAAATCAGCTCTAAGTTTTGCTTCCAATTCCAAAGAAAATTGCGCTAGTTGCTCTTGTACCATATGTTGTCATCGACGTGAAGACGACCTTCCAAAAAAAGTGTTAATTTTATGGCATTTTCCAATACCACGAACACGACCGCCATGCTCAGATGTTCCAATGGCTGCTGTTAAGATATCGTTAGGTCCATCCGGAACAAAGACACCCTTTTCTGATTCCTCAACTAGAGAATCCTACAAAATTAAAAAAAAACTAATTTCAATAGTTTTTATCAATCACAACTATAATGATACTTAAAGTATTTTCTAAATTTTACTTATAATTTTCTCAACAACAACTTGTGTAGAATGTGATGTGTATTCTCCCCCTTTTTTTTGCCGTGCTCTCTTCCATATTTCATGGCGTGACGGTGCAGATGGACTACCATTATCATCTATTGAGGAATCATCTCTCAATGATTTCCTTTCATTTTTCATTTCTCCTCAAGCAAGTGATACCCTCCACGAGATAATACGTGTGGGTATACATTTCTAGCCACACTTTCCATACCCTTTTGACTTTTTTCCTATTATAAACTCAAAAAGTTATTAATCACTAAACATAATAAAAAAATTTATGCATGAAAAAATTATTATAATTCTTACTAACCTTAAATTCAGGGGTATCTCGAGACTTCAGAAACTCTTTCCATGTTTCTTCTTTAATATAATTATACTTGACATGTGCAGGAGCGCGACCTTCTTTGGGATTTCTAATATATTCTTTTGTGAGTTGTGTCTTAAAACCCCTCCATCACTCTCCTACATATTTAATTCATTCATCCTTCAACGGATCCTTCTTTGGATCATCACATTTTGGAATAGTGAAATGAGCCTAGACATATACATAAATAATTTGTTGTTAGTATATGACATATGCTATTAGTATGTGATTATAAAATATAATAAAGTTTTGAATTTAAAATACCTGAACATCAACCCAAATAGCAACTTTTATATCTTTACGTATGTCTTTCCACTCATCTATTAAAATACTACATCTCTTCCAAGCAAGAGATGCTACATAACTCTTAAAAGTATAAGCTTTTTTACAACACTGATACATTCATAAGTTCTTGGATCAAAGTCGACCTTTATCCTTTCACCCGTTTGATGAACTTTGTCAATTTGTGTCATCATAGTGGGACCTTTAAATCTTCTTTTACTAGGGTTACTAGATGAAGAAGGGTTGTCGGTTGAATCAGCCATGTACATGTTTACACAAAATAAAAATAATTAGAAATCAAATCAAGAATAAAATAAAAACAATTAGAAATCAAATTAATGTTGAATTAACTTATAAAATAAAACCTTACTAGTTCTCCCATATCCCTTCTTCATGATCTACGCGAATAGCATGCACATCATCTTCTTCATTCTCTTCAATGAAGCTAGGCACATTTGTTGAGAAAGGAGGAGTTTCATAAATATCAAGATTCGCATCTTGATTTTCATCACTACCATGCATCTTTCCTTGTATAACCACTGTCCATCTTTTATTAGAAGGATATGTGACATAAAACACTTGTTTTGCTTGAGATGCCATGATGAAAGGTTCGTCTGCATAAGCTAACTTGCTAAGATCAACCAGTGTAAATCCGAATTCATCGATTCTTACACCACTGTTGATATCAATCCATTTGCATTTAAATACAGGAACTTTAAATACAACATAATCAACTTCCCAAATCTCTTCAATCACCCCAAAGTAGGGTACAAATTCCATAACCGGGTTTTTATCTTTAGAACTAGAGAAGTGCATGGACTCGGCCACAATCATAACCCCACTATTTTGCGTGGTACTACGGCCATCCTTTGACTTTGTATAAAAGGAAGTTTCATTAATATCATATCCACTCTAAGTTATTATGTTACATTTAGGCTCATAGGAAAACCACTTAATTGTATTAGAAACAGTATCATCATTAGAAATTTTTTCTTTAAACCACTCAGAGAAACTCTTATTATGCTCTTTTAACAACCCTCTTTCGTTCATCTTGGGGTACTTTTTCTTTATGATGCTTTTGTGAGCAGATAAGTAAGGTTGAACTTCATCAGTGTTATTCAATATATACAAATGCGCTTGTACAACCACCTCAATACTTAAGCTCTTTACCTTTAAACCTTGTGTACCTACACCCTCACATCTTCCATCATGACGAGACTTGGGAATCCCTACAACATCCACTTCTGACAAATAGTTTGAACAAAACTCAATTGCTTCTTCTGCAATATACCTCACAATAATCGATGCTTCTGGACGGTATGGGTTTTTTGTATACCCTTTTAGGATCTTCATGTATCGCTCTGTTGGATACATTCACCTTAAATAAGTTGGACCATATATTTTAATCTCCCTTACTAGATGGACAATCAAGTGAACCATAATGTCAAAAAATGAAGGAGGAAAATACATCTCTAATTGGTATAAGATAACTGCAGCCTCATTTTCCAGATCGTCTAACTTTAATGGATCAATGGCTTTACAACAAATTGCATTGAAAAATAAGCACAACCTAGTTATAGTCTTCCAAACATTGTTAGGCAATATCCCACGAATAGCCATTGGTAGTAGTTATTGCATTAAGACATGACAATCATGAGATTTTAACTCAATTAATTTGAGATCTTTAACTGATACAAGCCTCTTGATATTTGATGAGTAACCATGCGGCACTTTAATACTTTGTAAACACTCACAAAAACTTATTTTCTCCTTTTTAGACAAAGTGTAGCAGGCAGGAGGCAAATATATCTTATTACCTATATGATGTGGAGTTAACTCTTCTCGTATACCCATCAAATCCAAATCCAGACGAGCATTATAACCATCTTTTTTCTTGCCTTGAATGTTAAGAAGTGTTCCGATTAAACTATCACATATATTTTTCTCCACGTGCATCACATCAATACAATGTCTTACATCAAGATTAGACCAATATGGAAGATCGAAGAAAACCGGCATTTTTTCCATATATTTTTCATAGTAGTTTTCTTTTGGTACTTTCCAAAGATAACATTAATGCACTGTTGTCGTTGATAAACTTCCTTTCCAGTTAAGGGCTTTGGAGCGACATCATGCTCTTGTTCCCCATTGAAAGCTTTTCGCAGTCTACGATATGGATGATAACGATTTAGAAATTTTCGATGCCCGAGATAAACAGTCTTCTTTCCTTTTTCAATTTGACGGTAACATGTGTCTTTTTCACATATAGGACACAATTTATGCCCTTTAGCTTTGTACCCAGACAGATTGTCATATGCCAGAAAATCGTTGACGGTGCAAAACAACATGGCATACATATTGAAACGTTCACTAGAATACGCATCAAAAACATCCATCCCTTCCTCCCACAACACTCTTAAATCATCTATTAGTGGACTTAGATAAACGTCTATGTCATTTCCTGGTTGTTTTGGGCCCGAAATCATCATCATAACATAATATATTTACGCTTCATGTACAACCTAGGAGATAGGTTATAAATCATCAGGAGAACAGACCAAGAAGTATGGTTAGTACGTACTTAGATTACCAAATGGATTCATTCCATCAGTAGAAAGTCCAAGTCTAAGGTTTCTCGACTCTTTGCCAAAATTTGGAAACAAAGAATTTATTTTCTTCCATTGCAAATAATCAGCTACATGGAAAATTTGTCCATCACATTTTCTTTCTTTTGCATGCCATCTAAGATTCTTTGCGTCATTTGCATTAGCGAATAATCTCTTGAACCTTGAAATTATTGGTAGGTACCATACTACTTTCACGGGAGGACCCTTTTTGACCACCTCATCATCACTAGAATCACCATCTTTCTTTTTGTAGCGTGACGCCTTGCACTTCAGATAGTGATTGTAGTTTACATACTATTTTCTGTATAGTATGCAATCATTAGGTCATGCATGTATCTTTTCATACTCCAAACCCATCAGACACAATAACTTCTTCGCCTCATAATAACGATTTGGCATTACGTTATCTTCCGGAAGCATTTGTGTCAACAATTCACGCAATTCAGTAAAACTTTTGTCAGTCCATCCATTATTTACCTTCAAATTAAACAATTTTAACACAACTGAAAAATATGTAAAATTTGTGCATCCCGGGTACAAAGGTTTATCCTTGTCACTACATAAAGTATCATATGCATGTGCCCTCTTAAACAAATCTTGTCCAATATCACTCATCATGTCTTCCAGACGATCATCCATTTCTACACTAAGATTATCTTTTTGGAACACATTTGACTTTGCTACTACTTCACCGTTCCATATCTATTGTGTATAACTTTGACAAATCCCTTCACAAATTAGATGATCCATAATTTCTTTCTTATTAAGTTTTGGTTCTTCATTTGCATAACGAACACATGGACAGAGAAAAAGCACATGATGACTTTTTTCAGCATTACTTTTAGGAGGAGGAAGATTTTTTTTAGCATTACTTTCAGCAAACTGTATAAATTCCATCACTTCGTGTTCGTACTTAGTACTTAATCGATTAGATCTCATCCAACCACAATTCATACCTATGTTCTGAAATTAACACATACAGAGTTAAATCATTGTGACGCCTAAAATAGTCCCTCTTTTGGACACATTAGAGAGAACAAAAGTCTCTACGTGCAAACACGTGACATTAAATTAAATCATAAAAATTATTCCTAACAAAATGGTATTATCATAAAAATTCTATTACTCAATTTTAATCCAAATAGAACCAAATTAACATCAAAATTATTTGACATTTTCATCTTCAGTTTTAACGCAAATAGAACCAAATTGATATCAAAATATTTCAATCATTTTTACAAAAAGCTATTATTATAAACAGTAAAATTATGTACTGTTAAAGATACCTTATAGATCGTTGTTATCACCGGCAGAGTACTAGAAAGTAGAAAAAGCTCAAGGTTGTCTCTCCAAGCCAACAAGCACAAGGTTATATCTCCTAAGACTTTAACAAACCGAAAAGCCAAAAATTCCAAAAAGATATCTTCGATTAGTACCAATTAACCGACCACTTTTCCATAATATGGAAGAATTAAACCACCAATATTTGACATTAGTTCATTGAGAATGTATGAAACAAACTGAATTTTCTACACACTAAATTTCAAAATGCATAATTCTTACAAAAAGTTATTATTAAAAATAGTAAAATAATGTACTGTTAAAGAAACCACGCAAACAAAAATGGCGGAGGGAGAACCACGCAAACAAAAATGGCAGAGGGAGGTCTGACGCGAACGAAAATGGTGGAGGGAGAACGGACGCGAACGAAAATGGCGGAGGGACGGTGAAAGAAGAAGATGATGACGGTGAGAGATGCCGACAGTGGAACGAAAATGGCGGAGGGACGGTGGAAGAAGAAGATGGATATAAAAAGTGGGGACGGCGGCAGTTTAAGGGTTTAAGGAAGAAGAAGAAAAATGAGGGCGTTTGAGGGAATGAAGCGAAGAAGAAGAATGCTGGGTTTTGGGATTTTTAGAATGTAAACATTACGGGTAGGGTTTGGGCTTTTAAGGAAGATTTTACATCGGTTGGCATATGGGCAGATGTAAAATCCTTTAACATAAAACATTTTACATCGCTTTCTATTAATGGACCGATGTGAAATCCATTAAAGATATGACACATTTTACATCGGTTGTAATTAAATGACCGATGTAAAATCCTTCAAACCATTTTTTACATCGGTTGGGATAAATGGCCCGATGTAAAATGTTTAATCCATTTTATTTATTTTTTTATGTAGAGCTTTTTACATCGGTTGGAATAAATGACCCGATGTAAAATGTTTAATGTATTTTATTTATTTATTTATTAAGAACTTTTTATATCGGTTGGGATAAACAGCCCAATGTAAAATCCTTTATAACAAAATTTCTTATTATTTATGAAACTGTCACCGCATTATTTTTCACATCGGTTGGGATAAATGGACCGATGTAAAATGTTTAATCTATTTTATATTTTTTTTATTAAGAACTTTTTACATCGGTTGGGATAAATGGTCCGATGTAAAATCCTTTGTAACAAATTTTTTTATTATTTAGAAAATTGCCACCGCGTTATTTTTCACATCAGTGAAAATATATGTCTGATGTAAAATCCTTAAATCAAATATTTTTCACATCATATTGTTAATAAATCTGATTTAAAATCTTTTGACAAATATTTTTCACATCATATATCTTAGAATCTAATGTAAAATCATTTAACCAAATGTCTTACTTTTAGTAGTGCTCATCACCGTCGATGTTTCGTTGTCAACGCAACATCGATTTTTAACCCTCAACATCGCAAATGCTTAGCCACCCATGAGTAAAGAAATCCCCCTTAGCTCGAAGTTTAAAAAGTTAATGAAATTCTTTTATTTTTTTCACGATCGCTCCAACGTTTCTCTCTTCTCTCTTCAGATCCGCTTCTTTTTCTAAATTCCAATTTTTTACGTAAACCCTCAAGCCCTTCATGTTAGTAATAAATATAACGCTAATAGTTCCAAATTATTCCCACCCGTCTCACTCACACCCCTATAATATTTAATTTTAATTAAAATGATATTTTGTATTTCATTTAATTTAAATGAAATGCCACTAAATAATAATTTAATAAAAATCTAAAATATATATTAACTATTACTCTTTCTATTTAATCTAATAATTTCTCTAATTATCTTTAAACAATTAAAATATTTATTATTTTTAAATTAAATAATTTCATTTTATTTCTCAACTCTCAATACTCTATATTCTTATTATTTATTAAATTAGTAAAATACCCTTAAATCCCATAAAACACATGAAATAATAAACAATAACAACAATTATATATATATATATATATATATATATATATATATATATATATATATATATATATATATATATATATATATATATATATATATATATATATATATATATATATATATATATATATATATATATATATATATATATATATATATATATATATATATATATATATATATATATATATATATATATATATATATATATATATATATATATATATATATATATATATATATATATATATATATATATATATATATATATATATATATATTCACTCAACTAAATCTAATAATTTAAATAAATTAATGAACTAAAGTCAGTGTGTTACAACTCTCCCGCACTTAAAAGAATTTTTAACCTCAAAAATTAATTAGCGAAAACAACTCCAAATAAGACTCATTCATCCGGCTATCCAGCTCCTACGTAATGCTCCCTCCAGTAGTTCCTCGCCCACACCACTTTCACCAGAGAAATTTCTTTACCTCTTAATTGATTCACTTTTCGATGCTAAATTCGTATGGGCGATGCCTCAATAGTTAAATTATCTATTACTTGTACATCATCCATTTGAATGACATGTGATGAATCACAAACATATTTCCGAAGCTGAGACACGTGGAAAACATCATGGAGGTTCGAAAAAGATGAGGGTAAGGTCACTCGGTAGAAAAACACTCAACTCTTTAGTTAATCTGATAAGAACTAATGAAGCGAGGAGTGAGCTTATTAGACTTCAGCGTACAACCAACACAAGTCACAAAAGTGACTTTAAAAACACATGGCCATCCTCTCACAACTCAAGGGCCTTCCTCCATTTATCATGGTAGCTCTTTTTCCTGCTCTGTGAGGCCTTCATCTTCTCTTTGATTATCTTGAATTTCTCAGTAGTCTGTTGAACAATCTCGGGTCTAAGCACCACACTCTCTCCAGATTCAAACTAACACAAAGATGTCCTACATCTCTTTCCATACAAAACTTCAAAAGGTGTCGTTGCAATACTAGAATGGAAACTGTTATTGTAAGTAAACTCAATCAGCGGTAGATAATTGTCCAAAGCACCTACTTGCTCCAATACACAAGCCCATAACAAGTACTCCAAAGGCTGAATAGTCCTCTCAACCTAATCGTCCGTCTACGGATAGTAGGCAGAACTCAACCTCAGCTTGGTGCACAAAGCTTCCTGCAAAGTCTCCCGTAAGAAGTTAGTTAAGATGATTCATAATTTTTTTATTTGCTTTTTTTTAGGGTTAAATATGATTGTGGTCCTTCTAAATATTTCAAATTTCATTTTTAGTCCTTCAAAATATTTCCTTCAAAGAATTCTCATCTTAAAAATTCATCCACACTTTTGATCTATCCTGCAACTTTGCGAAGATTTTTACAACTTAACGACATAATTAGCGAGGATTTATTAGCAATTGAATCACTAATATTTTTAGTGACAATTTTAGTATTAGGGAATATTTGATAAAAATTTGTAGGAGAATCATTATTTGAAAGACTAAAATAAAATTTGATATATTTGTGAGAAACACAAACATATTTAATTTTTTTAATAAAAAAAAAATCAAATCCAGTAAAATAGTCTAAAGATGGTTCCTAATTTGATTATTGAATGTCTTAATATTTTTTAAATAGTCTTATGTGATAAATTAACTTTGGTCAATGGTGTGCAAAATATTGATTAATACTATCATAATTTTAATTAATAAATTCTCAAACATTAAAAATAATATTAAGTAGTAATATATAGTTGGCCAATAAAATACAAAAATTTGATTAATATATTCATAATTAATATTTGAAAATAATTAATACTATGTATGTTATTGATTAATGATATAATTTTATATTTGTACGTACCACAAAATCATTTCTAACATTAAAAAATATATTTTGGTGTAAAAAATGTGTCATCATAGAGACAGAGAGATAGTCAGCAATTATGATAGATAAGAAAACATTATTAGATTATAGTTCTGTGACACCAGGTGTTCAGATTGAAAACGATAATTAATTGAAAATAGAATTGTCAATTTCTTTGAAGATACGTATACATAACTAATATTTTCTTAAAATATACTACTAATTGATTGGGTTTTATTTTAATTTTAAAATTTTCAGTTCTATATTGGATCGTGAAGATATATTACATTGAACTTTATAACTCAATAATTTTCTGTCAAATGTGACTGCATCCATTCATTTAAATACAGTTCAAAATGGACAATTACAGCTGACCAAATAAGGAGAGAGTGAAAGTTGAGTCTCCTTTAGCCATTTTTTCTTTTCAACCTCAACGATAATGGAAGATGTGGCGAGCTCCGGCAACTCACCTTTTAGAGTAACCGCCATCGCTGCAGGAGAAGCACATACTCTCCTTCTCACTGGTAACCATCTTTCTTTTTTTGGTATTAGTTTAGTTTTCTTCTTCATGCCACTCTATTTTGGTGATAATTAACCAGCTTTCTATGTTGTATGTGTGTGCGCGCGCGTGTTTACGAGAGTAGAGGA
Organism: Lathyrus sativus; assembly: GCA_963859935.3. NCBI lineage: Eukaryota > Viridiplantae > Streptophyta > Magnoliopsida > Fabales > Fabaceae > Lathyrus > Lathyrus sativus. The sequence goes on along the minus strand of OZ012740.1, from coordinate 31,314,504 downwards.
TGGGCGTGTATATTCATGGGGAAGAGGAACATTAGGACGACTTGGTTTGGGTTCAGAACAAGACCAACTTTTTCCAGCTCAAATCAAGTTTGGATCACAAGACTCGGTTAGAATAGTGGGAATTGCTGCTGGTGCATATCATAGTCTAGCTCTTGCAGGTTCTATACACTTTTTTCTTATATCATCAAAATGAATTTTAAGTAGTGATGTTTTCTAACTGAAATTTGAAGGTTCCTCGTAGTCTATTTTTGTTCATAGTACTATTTTTGTGTTAACAGATGATGGATCTGTTTGGTGCTGGGGTTACAATTTATGTATCCTTAATTAATATGCTTAAATTAAATCCCTAGGTTGAATTATATTACAAAAATGTCTTGTTCTTAGTTATAAAAGTTTTCTCAACTATGTATTTTGTTTTATGAAACACGAACACCAAAAATATGGCACAAACACTGACATGTGTCATGTTGACACTGATAATAATTTGAAATATTGAATAAATTAAATGTAATCACAAATGTCGATTTCGGTTTTAAATATTGACACCGACACACATTTTTTCCATAGAGATTTTCTTTATCTACATCGATCCTTGACTATTGTACGGATGGTCAACTTGGTATAATCAATGAAGAGGATTCCCACAATCCAAAATATACGGATGGATACTATTCTGTTCTTCCTTGCTTGTTGAACAAGTTTCTTGAGTTGCATCCCCCAGATTCTTCAACCTTAGTGTTAGAAGAAGCGGAAGCGAAACCACCATTAAAGGTATACTATATTATACTATGTTTAATGAAAATTTCATTTTTTGTTTAGTTTTTAGGTTAGTGTACGACACAACATGATATTGATTTACATCGAATGATCGAGATCTGGAACTGCCTAACATTATGTATGTGACTAATGCGTTCTTGTCTTTTCACTCTTTTTCGTTTCACAGATAATTTCTGTCAAAGCGGGAGGAATGATGTCACTTTCTATTGATAATCTTGGAGCCCTGTGGATGTGGGGAAATTGTCCTAATCAAAACAAAGACGGTATATTCTCAATAGTAAGCAATTTCACTCCAACGCCGGTTTGGGATTTTCATGGTCACATTGTAGTAAAAGTTGCATGTGGAAATGAACACATTATAGCACTGGTTAGTGTTGGAGAATCATACAATGGTGAACAAGATGATCTCATTTGTTACTCTTGGGGGAACAATAATCATGGTCAGTTAGGTTTGGGTGATGAAGAGAATAGACCAAAACCAGAAATGGTAAAAACATTTGATCAGAATTCTCATTGGTCAATTTATGAAATAGCATGTGGTGCTTTTCACACTGCTTTGTTAACTCATAGGAAAAAAAAGCCTAATGACACATTAGAATTAGAAAGTGTGTGTTGGACATTTGGTCTTGGTGATAATGGACAACTTGGTCATGGAACAATACAAAGCACATCAATTCCTGAACCTGTGCAAGAATTGCCACAATTTGTGAATCTTGTTTCTGTTGACTGCGGTTTGTTTCATACTTGTGTTGTTTCGTCAGACGGGGATATTTGGTCGTGGGGAATGGAGAAGGGGCTTGGATTATACCCAGATGCGCGAGTTGTTGGTGAATATTCGAGTGACGCTCTTTCTCCTCTTGCTGTAAGAAATCCTTGTGATGATAAATTTTTAGAACCGGTTCAAGTTGCGTGTGGCGCGGCTCATACTGTTATTGTTGCACAAGAGGGTTATAAAGTTTGGTCTTTGGGAAGAGGAAGAAGTGGAGTTCTTGGAAATGGTAAGGTAGTGGATTGTTACACTTGTACCTTAGTGCTATGGCCTCCATTGGTGGAAGATTTTAGTTTCAAACAAGAGGAACTGCCGAGTTCGTGCGAGCAAGAAAAGGGAAAGAAGAAAACTGAAGGAGTAACAGAAAACATATGAGCAATATTCATCAGTAGTGTATATAAAAGTAAAAATTACACCATTGTTATCAAAGTATAGCACATACTGGACAATAAGCTGATTATGGTCTAATTATTTGTTGTATCTAGTTTTTATTGGGTGATTGAGTTCTTTTAGGTAATTGAGTTATGCACAAAAATTGAATACAAATAGTTCACAAATATTATATAAATTCTGGTATGATATATTATGCTGCTGTGTATACAAATAGTTCACAATATTATGTAAATTCTGGTATGATATATTATGCTGCTGTGTTCATCCTTTTGTTCCAGAATCACTTGTATCTTTATTTGATTAAAAGTTGTTTATGACTAATATACTTTAGACAATATATTAGATACAAGAATTCTCTTCTCTCAACCAACTTTTCTTAACATTCGTTATGGCCGGTAAGAGAAAGACTTATCCATTTAAGACTATTACGCTCATTTGAGAGTGTAAAGTCCAACCATACTACATAGTCTCACACTTAATTTGGATCATGAATCTCGGATTATCGTCAAATATCATTTTGCATTAAAATATTAAATATAATTTATAAAAATTTAATTTGTATATATTAATAATATAAAAAAAAATTTTCTATAAGAATCAATCAAATCATGTAATCTAAACATTAATGAAAATGTGTTAACATCTTATGTATACAAATATGATCTATGATCTAAGTTATGTCATCTAAACATTGAAGAAAATATGTTATGAACTAATGTATAAAAATAATACTATGATCTAAATTAATTGAAAGTATTTGTAAGTTGTAATAAAAATAATATAATTTAAATTTAAAATAAATGGATGATTTATTAACATTTTAAAATATTTTTATACGGTTAATAAATGATGATTATGTATTCCACCACATCAAACTTATATTTTAAAATTCTTTTATTTACATGATGGACACTTAATGTTCTATTGAATAATCATATAAAATTATTTTACACTTTCAATACATATCTACTGAACCCTAAAATTTAAGAAATTAATTGAAATATATTGTCAATGCAAAAAGAATTTATATCATCACTTAATCTTAGACTTTTATTCTAATCACCTTAAAATAATAGAAACTATCTGTTCTGGGCTGGGTCCAGGCTTTACCGGACAAACCCAGTCCAAAGATATACGGGGAAGGTCCAAACATGCCCAAATTGTCCTATGTCGAGCACAGGTGTTCCCATCGACCAGGACGCTCCCTCCGTCGGGCAAGACGCTTCCTTCGTCGGGCAGAACAACGTGTCCTCCACAAGTTCTCCACGTGCCCCCCTCCACGGAGATACGTCATCATCCAACTACCCACCTTCGAAAGAGCTAGTCAACCCACCTTCCGGAGATCACGGGACGGTTGAACTAGGGCGAAGACCACGTGCTGGTCTTCACTATGCCACGTAAGCCCTGACAGTCACCTGGGTTGGGTCTGACAATCCAGCCCAACACAAGTGGTTGTTGGCCCTGCGCTAGGGTCTCTCTATAAATACTCTCTTTCACAAGAGGGTCAGGTATTCACTTCTTAACCTCTCTCTTGTATTTGCTCCCACTCTGGTCCACTACTTACTTTGCCATCAGAGTGTCTTGCATGTACACCCCCTCCTCGTCCATATTCCTTGTGAGCAGCTAGCAAATCAACGACACGTGGCAGATCATTGTTCCCCTTCTAATCAGGTCAGATCAGTGGCGCCGCCTGTGGGAAACTAAGCTTCCCCGTTCCTCCAAGCAAGAGAACTAAAACTTCTTCCTCTCAAATCTCAAGAGCATGACTAGCCCACGCCACGATGATGTTGTTCTCGGTTCCGCCTTCACGCCGATCACCAACAGCGACAACCAGACGGGGACATCTCAACCCCGCGAGACCGACGCCAGGGACGGCCAAACTACCTCCCCTTCATTCGAGGATGCGGCACACAATGCCGTTCCTCGAGCGAGGAGCCCGGCGGTATTCCAGCCCATTCCCACACCAACGGTGGCAGACCCGACGATGGTCGCTCTCTTCACGGCTATCAACCAGACAAACCAGATGTTGTTCCAACAAAATGAGCGCATTGGCACGCTGGAACACGACACCTCGTCCCGCTCTCCTCCACGGAGAAATCAGTGCGGGAGCTCCCAGAGCCCCTCTCCGCAACCACGGGGGAGTCAACCACAGCTGGAGAGGCCCTAACCAGTGGCCTCTAAGAAACGAGCAAGATCACCACCTCGGAAGGATAGGCGGTCCTCAGAGCCAAGGGCAAACGGGCCTGAATCCCGGCCAGAAGACCGAGGGGGCATAACCCGCCTCCTCGACACGAACCGTCACCTCTGCAATCCCCAGTTCGCAGCGACGAGGACGACTCCAGGACTTCTCTATCGCGGGAAAGCATGGCAGCCCCCATCCCCACGGGATGGAGAAACCACCCGTACTCTCAACGTACGACGGCACCTCGGACCCAGACGATCATCTGGAAGACATCGAGGCTATGCTCGACTACAGGAACGTCCGAGGAGCCATCAAGTGTAGGCTCTTCCCGACGACGCTGAGAAAGGGAGTCATGGCATGGTACAAGAGCCTAGAGCTTGAATCCATCACGTCGTGGAGGGTCCTGAAGGACCTATTTTCAAAGCATTTCACGACGTCAAGACGACATCCGAAGACGGAGGCCGCGCTGGGTGCAATCATCCAGGCCTCATATGAGCCTCTCCGAAACTACATTGAGAGGTTCACGAGGGAGGCGGTCCAGGTAACGACGTCGGACAAGATGAAACGTTACCTGATGGAGCAAGGTTTACACCGAGACTCCAAATTCTACGAGGTTGTGGTTATCCACCGACCAGACTCTCTCTAGGACTTCCTCGAAAGACCCCGTCATTACATCCAGTTCGAGGAGACGGAGGCCGCCAACACCTCATATGACACTAGAAACCGAGAAACCCCCCGCGGGTCCCGAGATGAAGGGGCCTCGACCCACCGGCGCGGGGGAGAACAGCGACAGGAGGACCGCCCCCGAGAACCCCGCGAGCAGCGGGGCCCCGTTGGCCGTTTCATCGAATACACGACTCTAGTTGCTTCCCGCGAGCGCATGTTGGCTGAGTGCGCCAATTCAGAATCTGTCCGGGAGGTGTCCATTTTCCAAAACCGGCGCCCACCAAAGCCAACGTGGACAAATCCAAATACTGGCGCTTCCACCGAAGCCACGGTCACGTGACAGAGGATTACATCCACCTAAAGGATGCAATCAAAATTTTGATCAAGGATGGGCACCTAAAGAGGTACACCCGGGGAGGAGATCCCCCGTGGCAAGAAGCCCCCGAGGCCAAAAAAGTCGAAGACCTCCCTGCTCCCAACAATGACTCCGGCCTGCAGGTGGCCCTGAGTGTTGGTCAACTTAAAGACTGGTTTGCCCTGAGGGAATTCGGCCTCCCCGCCATGCTTCAGCTGCCCGAGGAGCCAGTGCGCCCCACTAGCCGGTGGGAATACTTCCCCAGGGCAATGGTCATTTCTGGCGGGACCCCGAGCAAGCTCTCGGTTGGATTGGTTAAGAGGAAGTTCGACGAGCTAATGAGCAACAACTCCATCAAGATGAGCACGCTTGACAAGTTCCAAGGTCGATCCAATCCAATCAGCTTCTATCTCGAGGAGCTCCCTGGGGGAGCCCCCAACTCGACCATTCCCCTTCTGATACGGGCACAAATGGCCAACTTCGACGTCTGGCGCATCCTGGTCGACGGAGGGAGCTCAATGGATATCTTGCATACCCACCTCTTCTCAACGCTTCAGCTTGACGAATCCAACCTGTCACGCTACCTGGGCTCCGATCTCCAGGGCTTCAACGAGACGACGACAAGACCATGGGGATACATGGAGCTCAAGGTCATTTTCGGGGAAAAGGAAACAGCCAGAGAAATTAATGTCCGTTTTTTGGTCGTTGAGTGCCCATCTCTGTACAACTACATCTTAAGCAGGATGACGATGTTCGAACTCACCGCAGTGCCGTCAACCGTCCACCTGAAGATGAAGTACTACACCAGGCTGGAAGTCGTCGTCACCCTCAATGGGGACATTGAAGTTGCTCGTCGTTGCTTCGAAGCAGCGGTGAAGTGCCTTAGTACAATCGGTCCCGCGACCAAAGCAACTAAGCCCCCCCCCCCCCCCCCCCCCCGTTCAGGAGGACAAACCGAAGGATCACGTCGACGTCGTAGACCTCGACTGCCGTTTCGCCGAAGAGCCAGGTCACGAGAACAAAGCCAGTGACACTCTTCCATCCACCAATGGGCAGCCTATCCACCCAATGCGCCCCATCCCAGACGGGGACTTCGAGATCGTGACCCTCGGGACAGATACAACAGAGACTGTAAAGATTGGTGCGGGGCTACCCGACCTAGCGAGGAAGCAGCTGAAGGCCTGCCTCCGTGAGAACGCCGACCTCTTCGCCTGGAGCTCCGCAGAGATGCCCAGACTCGACCTTGAGGTCGCCTGCCACTAGCTCTCCGTCAACCTGGCCGCTAGGGTTGTAGTACAACATAGGCGTAGGCAGTCCCCCGAAAAGTCGGCGGCTGTTGAAAAAGCTGTAAAAGACCTCCTAGAGGCAAATTTTATTTCGAAAGGCCGATATTCAACCTGGTTGTCCAACGTTGTACTAGTTAAAAAATCAAATGGAAAATGGAGGATGTGTGTTGACTACACAGATCTCAATTGGGCATGTCCTAAGGACGCATATCCCCTCCCCAACATCGACAAACTCGTCAACAACTCGGCGGGTTTCAAACTATTGTCCTTTATGGACGCATACTCGGGGTACAACCAGATCCCCATGGTCGAGGTCGACAAGCAGAGTACGGCATTTATGACCGAGTCGGGCAACTACTACTATAACATAATGTCTCTCAGCCTAAAAAACACCGACGCCACCTACCAACGGATGATGAACAAAGTCTTCCGAGGAGAGATTGGTGACATGCTCGAGTTCTACATGGACGACATGATGGTCAAATTCTGCACGGAGGTCGATCACACGGCGCACCTCAAGAAATTCTTCGCGATGGCGAAGAGGTGCAGGATATGGTTCAATCCGGAGAAATGCACCTTCGGAGTACGCGCAGGGAAGTTCCTCGAATTCTACCTGACCGAATGGGGGATCAAGGCGAACCCGGACAAGTGCGGGGCCTTCTCCGAGATCACAACACCGAGCACGAAGAAGTCGATACAGTCCCTCAACGAAATGCTCGCATTGCTATCCCGTTTCGCCGCCAAGTCCGCACAGCACGCCTTCCCGTTCTTCAAGCTGCTGAGAAAAGAGGCCGCGTTCGAGTGGACAGAGGAATGCAAACAAACCCTCCTCCACCTCAAACGTGTCCTATCAGAATCGCCCGTCTTGACGAGGCCCGAGGCCTGGGAAACTCTGTACTTGTACTTGGCCGTGTCAAATGAGGTCGTGAGCGTCGTGCTGATTTGAGAAACCCCTGACGAAAAGAAACCGATCTACTTCAAGAGCAAAGCCCTCCACGGCCCAGGAGTGAAATATCAACAGATCGAGAAAGTCGTTATTGCCCTCACCAATGCGGCCAGGCGGCTTTGGTACTATTTTTTGGCCCACACCATCGTGGTCAAGACCTAGCAGCCTGTCAAGCAGCTGCTCGGACGACCCGACATGGTCGGGCGCATGCTGAAGTGGTCGTTGGAACTCTCTGAGTTTGATATCATCTATGAAGGCAGTAAAGCCCTCAAAGCCCAAGTTCTAGCCGACTTCATCGCCGAGATAACCTCCGCAACAGAATGAACCCCGGGAACTCACAAGTGGACCATCTTTGTCGATGACGCCTCAAGCCCCTCGAAAAGCGGCGCGAGCATCATCCTCGAAAACAAGGAGGGCACCGTCGCGGAAGTCTCCTTAACGTTAGACTTCCCAACAACCAACAATCAGGCAGAATACGAAGCCTTCCTGGCCGGCCTCCGCCTGGAATAAGATCTCGGAGCCAAAGAAATAAAATTCTTCACAGACTCCTAGCTCGTTGCCTCACAAGTCCGAGGCGAATACCAAGCAAAGAACGACAACCTAGCGGAGTACTTAGCCCTCATAAGGGAACGGATGAAGAGTTTTGACTCCGTGGAAGTACAACACGTACCTCACGAGTAGAACACCCGGGAAGACGTCCTCTCAAAGTTGGCGAGCACCAAAAAGAAAGGCGGACACAAATCTGTCGTCCAGGAGATCCTCGCGCAACCAAGCACGGAGAGGGCGAAGGCGCTTCTTGACGTCAATGCCATCGGGGACGCCAATTGTTGGACGACCCCCATACATGCCTACCTCAGCACGGGGCATCTCCCCGACGATGCTAAGGAGGCCAACACGATCAAACGACAATCTTGTTCTTACGTTCTGCTCGACAACAAACTGTACTAAAGGGGTTTCTCGATCCCCCTCCTCAAATGCGTCAATAAAACCCAGACTGCGGCCATCATGCAAGAGGTTTACGAAGGCATCAACGTGCAACACCTCTGAGGAAGGTCTTTGGTGAGGAAAGTCTTACGGGTTGGGTACTACTGGCCAACGATGCAGGAGGACACGAAGGAACACGTCAAGAAGTGCGACAGGTGTCAACGACACAGGGACATGCACCTCGCCCCTCCAAGCGAACTCAAGTCCATATCCTCCCCTTTGTCATTCGCCTGGTGGGGGATGGATATCCTCGATCAGTTCACCCTAGGCTCTTATCAAAACAAGTATCTGATAGTGGGCGCCGACTACTTCACCAAATGGATCGAGGTTGAAGCCCTCACCAAGATCATGACACACAATATACTCCATTTCTACAAGAGGAACATCCTCACCAGGTTCAGCGTACCGCTCGTCATAGTCACCACAACGGGACACAGTTCACCAACAGAAACTTTCGGGGCATCGTCATCAAACTCGGGACCAAGCACCATTTCACTTCGGTCGAGAATCCACAAACGAACGGTCAAGCCGAGGCCACGAACAGAGTGATCCTCCGAGGATTGAAACGAAGACTCGGCGACACCAAGAAAGGATGGGTCGAGGAGCTCCACGGCGTTCTTTGGGCCTACCGAACAACGCCTCATTAGACCACCGGGGAAACCCCATTCCGACTCACATACGGAACAGAGGCAGTAATCCCGATGGAAATAAGAGAGCCATCAAGAAGGATCGAGGCCCCCCTAGAGGAGGAAACCAATGACGAGGCTCTCCGGGAGAAGCTCGACCTAGTCGAAGAGATTCGATTGGGAGAAGCTCTCCGTGAAGCCATACTAAAATAAAAAAACGCTCTTCGCTATGACAGCAAAGTCCTAAAACGCAAATTCCAGGTTGACGACCTGGTCTTGCGAAGAAACCAAAAGGACTCACACGAAGGAAAACTCGTCGCAAATTGGGAAGGCCCCTATCGCGTCTGGGACAAGACGGAGTGTGGGGCCTACTACCTCGGGAACTTACACGGGGACAAAATAGCTCGACCATGTAACGCTGAAAAGCTAAAGAAATACTACAGTTAAACATTGCCCGCTGTCGCGATGAGAATTGGATGTCAAATTATTAATTAATTTGAATCTTAATTCATTGGTTCACCACCGGTCTTTAATTTATCCGAAGGAAAGGTTAAAGAAAGGAAAAACCCAGTCTTGCATCATAAACACGATGCAGGAAAAGATCTAGGGTTCGGGGGTTGGTTAAGCTTAGGGAAGGTATTAGTATCCTAAACTTCTGTAGTACTCTACATGAACCTCTTGTTTTAAATGCGTTATTGCTATAGTTATCTGCTTAAAGGTTACAGACCTAGTGGTTTATTTCTAAGTATACTCGCCAAGACGTCGCATCTTGTGCCTACATATCCTGACGGGAATGGAATCAGAGTATTTGTAGTTCCCCTAAAATTCTTTCACTGTTGGTCAAAGTTCCTAAGGGATAAGGGATGTTGATTGATTGGTTCTAGGAGAAAAGACGAGTCTTCATCTCGAGGGAGAACACTCAACTTAACCACCACAACTTGTAGGAGATGGTCTTTGCATCGTCATGAGAGAAGGGCTCAAACACTCGGAATTATCGACGAGTATGCCACTAAAATTCTGGAAAGCTCACGATGGATGTTATTGTGGATGTTGTGACATACACTGTAACATTGACTGCTCCAGTTAATAATAAGCTGTAAATGGAAAGCAGTAAATTACACCAATAATTGTTCACCCAGTTTAGTGTCAACCACACTTACATCTGGGGGCTACCAAGTCAGGGAGGAAATTCACTATCAGTAGAATTAATTCAGAGTCAAACAATCCCAATTTGCACTCCTCACTTAAGACCTACCCAATGACACTAGGCTGAAGTATACCCACTGTAACGCCCCAAATTCTGAATTTCCCATTTTTGTTGAGTCCTTTTTTTTATCCATTTGGATAATTAGTATTTTAATTGTGAAATTTATGTGTTGATATGTTTAATTTCAATATTGTGTTATTTTACCGATTCAGAGAGTTTTCGGGGAAAATAGAGTAAAGGGTATTTTAGACATTTAGTATTAAGTGTTAAGTGGATTAGTGCGTGAGAATTAATTGGTAAGTGTTTGGAAAGAAATGGAGAGGAAAGAAAATAGAACATGAGATAAGAGAGAAAAAGGAATAGATAGAAACATTAGTGGAAAAACAAGGGAAAGAAAGAAGAGAGAAGAGAAAGAGGAGAAAGAAGAGGAAAACCTAGGATTTCATCAAAGATCAACATCCAAGCTTTCGATCAATCGGGTAAGGGTGTGAAACTCTATTATACTGTTAATGTGTATGATTATGTATGTTGTTGATCGTTTGATGTTGGATTGAGAAGAGTTTCTACTCATTTCCATCTTAGGGCAACATTAGGATTTAATCGGTAGAACGTGGTTTTAACCGGTTAGAATCAAGGATGAATGGAGTAGGATAGTCGGGTGTTATTGGGTTGAACTTACTGGGGTTGTTGGGTTTTAGAATCGGTCAGTTTGTGAGGTTTGAGCCTTGGACAGCCATGGAAGTTCTGAGTTCGCAGGCTCGCCAGGAGAACGGCAGCGAAGCTTCGCCGGGCGAAGCCCAGCGAACAGCAGCGAACTAAGTCAGAAGCATCCACCCTGTCTTCGTTGGCAAGTTCGCCAGGCAAAGGAGTGTGGCGAAGGTTCGCCAGGCGAGTGTGCAGGCGAGTGCTAGCGAGTAATTCCAGAATAAATCCTAGTGGTCTTCGCTGGCAAGTTCGCCCGGCGAACTAGGTAGCGAAGGTTCGTCAGAGGCTTCGTCAGGCGAAGGTTGGCGAATGTAACAACATTTTCCTATTTTCTGTGTTTTCCCTTTTCATGCGGATTTCTTTGTTCATTTATGTGTAATTTTTATCGAATTGAATAGTTTTGTGTGTCGTGTGGTATGATATGTATGGGTAGCCGCAAGGCGTGAATCCTAGAATGTGGAACTTTGATTGTGAAAAATATCTGCCTTATATGGAATGGTATGTGTTGAAATGAAGAGTATGTGTGTTTTATGGAGTATAAGTATATTATGAATATGCATAGTGATGTACTTGCGAATATGTATGCATGTAGAGTAATGTTGTGAGTCATTTTGCATGAAGGCATCATGATGTACATCCTAGCGATGTTGATTCCTTGGAGAATCTACTGAACATTTGATTCCTCGGAGAATCTGCAGAGTATTTGATTCCTTAGAGAATCTGCTGAATATTTGATTCCTTGGAGAATCTGATGAATATTTGATTCCTTGGAGAATCTGCTGAATACTTGATTCCTTGGAGAATCTGCTGAATTGAGTCGGTACCGCATTTGCATCTGCATAGAGTCGTGAGTCGATCTCTATGAGTTGCATTGGTCATCTTTATATGATGCATGGAGTGAATTGAACATAATTCTAGATGTTTAAGTGGAAATGATGAGTGTGTATAGATGTATGATTTGATGATTGTGCTTGATTGTGTGAATATGCATTGCGAGGTATATGATGAATTGTGGTGAGAATCTGAATAGTATTAATCTCATGTATGTATATAGATATATAAATAAATATATGTATTGACTGTTATGATATTGTTTCTCACCCTTCTGCTGTTTCCTAATGCTCTATGAGGCATTGTAGAGTAGGATTGTTGGATGTCCTTTTGTGAAGCAGGTCTTCATTATTTTTGGTCGATGGCTATGATATGTAACATCTGGGTAGTTAGGAAGCTTTTGGTTCTTTTTGAGAGATACTTTTGCTTTGATTTCTTTTGTGATACATCTGCGTATGTATCTGATAATGGATGTTTGTACATATGAATTAACTGAATGATGTATATATGTTTACATGAATGTATTGATTCAATGTTTAGATGTTTCCGCTTTATTCTAAATATTGAGATGTGAGTTTTAGAACTATGTTCTTCAGTTGTGAATTGCCCATTGTTGCATATCCATTTGAGCAGGTGTTGTAGATGTTTGACTTCATGATAATGTGACACGCCTCTTTTATATCATGTATTAATTAAACTCTGATGAAACTTTTACCTAGTGCTTAAATAATTTAATTATTTTTATTATTATTATTATTGAGGGTATAGAAAGGGGGTGTTACATTAAGTGGTATCAAAGCCAGCTTTGAGTCAGTTGTGTCTGTCTTATTGTTATGTTGATTGAACGGTTGTTTAACCCTGTTATTTTTGGGAATCCTCAGAATATGGCTGGTCGTAACGACAATGGTATGGCTGCGGCGTTGGAGGCTATGGCTAGGGCGGTGCAAGGCGCACCGAATGTGAATGCGAACGATGAGTTTAGAAAGAACCAGCCACCGGTATTCAAGGGGAGATTTGATTCGGACGGTGCTCAGATTTGGTTAAAGGAGATCGAGAGGATCTTTAGGGTTATGAATTGTGCTGAAGGTAACAAGGTGAGACTTGGGACTCACATGCTGAGAGAAGAAGCCGATGACTGGTGGGTCGGTATGCGGCAAGTTCTTGAAATAGACGATGAGGGAATCACTTGGAATCTTTTTTGCACCGAATTTTTGAGGAAGTATTATCCCGAGAGTGTGAAGGGAAAGAAGGAGATGGAATTCCTGGAATTGAAACAAGGCAACATGTCTGTGACAGACTACACGGCTAAGTTCACAGAGTTAGTAAAGTTTCATCCTCACTATGATACGGTGACGGCGGAATTTTCCAAATGTATTAAGTATGAGAATGGCTTGCGCCCTGAGATCAAGCAAGCGGTGGGTTATCAGAGGATTAGGAGATTTTCGGACTTGACCGAATGCTGTAGAATCTTTGAAGAAGATAGTAAAGCTCGTTCCATTCACTATAAGAGTTTGAATGAGAAGAGAGGGAAGCAACCGGTAAGGAGTGGACCTTATATGACGCCTACTGATAAAGGCAAGCATAGGGAAAACTTCGATAGGAAGCACGGAGGAGGTTCTAGTGCGATTAAATGTTTCAAGTGTGGCGTAATGGGCCACAAGTCCTTTGATTGTGGAAAATCTGTGGAGAAGTGTGCTAACTGTGGGGTTCCTGGACATGCCACTTCGGATTGTAGAAGGAACGTGGTGAGATGCTACAACTGTGGCGAAATGGGTCACATTAAGCCCAATTATACTAAGCCGAAGCAAGCTCCAGCGGGCGGAAAGGTATTTGCGTTAGCCGGTGCGAACACTACTAATGCGGATCGTTTGATTAAAGGTACATGCTTTATTAATAATGTACCTTTAGTTGCTATTATTGATACTGGAGCGACTCATTCGTTCATTGCTCTTGAGTGTACCGAACGTTTGGATTTGTGCATGGTTTCCTTGAGTGGTGGCATGGTTATTGAGACTCCCGCTTCGGGGTCGGTAACTACTTCCTTGGTATGCATAAGTTGTCCTTTGACCATGTATGGTAAAGACTTCGTTATGGATTTAGTGTGTTTGCCGTTGGACGGTTTGGATGTGATTTTGGGTATGAATTGGTTGCAATATAATAAGGTTCATCTGGATTGCTATCACAAGTTGGTAAGATTTCCTTATTCGGAAGATGATGGAAGTGAGAGTTTTCTATCCACTAAAGAGTTGAAGAAACTTTTAGCGGACGAAGCTCAGTTGTTTGGCTTGTTTGCGACCTTGTCGGTAGAGAGTAAAGTGGAACTGGAGGTGTTTCCCGTAGTGCGAGAATTTCCAGAAGTGTTTTCGGGAGATATTAGGGATGTGCCGCCGGAGAGAGAGATTGAGTTTTCTATTGATCTAGTTCCGGGTACTAGACCGATTTCGATGGCACCGTATCGTATGTCGGCATCGGAATTGGTAGAGTTAAAGAGGCAGTTGAATGACTTGTTGGATAAGAGGTTTGTAAGACCAAGTGTTTCTCCTTGGGGTGCGCCGGTATTGTTAGTAAAGAAGAAAGATGGAAGCATGCGGTTGTGTATTGATTATCGGCAGTTGAATAAAGTGACAATTAAGAATAGGTATCCGCTTCCAAGAATAGACGATTTGATGGATCAATTGGTTGGAGCCCGTGTTTTTAGTAAGATTGACTTGTGATCGGGTTATCATCAGATTCGGGTGAAAGAAGAAGATGTTTCAAATACGGCCTTTAGGACACGATATGGTCACTATGAGTATACGATGGTGCCGTTCGGAGTTTCTAACGCGCCAGGTGTGTTCATGGAATATATGAATCATATTTTTCATGAGCAGTTAGATCGTTTTGTGGTGGTGTTCATCGACGACATCTTGATTTATTCTAAGTCTCAAGAAGAGCATGAGGGGCATTTGAGAATTGTGTTGCAGATTTTGAAAGAGAAGCAATTGTATGCCAAGTTGTCGAAGTGCGAGTTTTGGTTATCGGAGGTGAGTTTTCTTGGAAATATTATTTCTGGAGATGGTATTAGTGTTGACCCATCCAAGATTGATGCGGTAATGCAGTGGGAAGCTCCTAAGTCAGTTACGGAGATTCGAAGCTTTTTGGGATTAGCTGGTTATTATCGGAGGTTTATTGAAGGATTTTCGAAATTGGCACTTCCGTTGACTCGATTGACTTGTAAGGGAAAGGCTTTTGTTTGGGATATTGATTGTGAGGAGCGTTTTGTTGAGCTTAAGAGAAGGTTGACAACGGCGCCGGTTTTGATTTTACCGAATCCGACGGAGTCATTTGTGGTTTATTGTGATGCTTCTTTATCTGGTTTAGGTGGTGTTTTAATGCAAGATGGGAAAGTTGTGGCTTATGCCTCAAGACAATTGAGAGTGCATGAGAAGAACTACCCTACGCATGATTTGGAGTTAGCAGCCGTGTTGTTCGTTTTGAAAATTTGGAGGCATTATCTTTATGGTGCAAGATTTGAGGTTTTTAGCGACCACAAGAGTTTGAGATATTTATTTGACCAGAAAGAGTTGAACATGAGACAAAGGAGATGGCTAGAGTTTTTGAAAGACTACGATTTTGGTTTGAATTACCATCCGGGTAAGGCAAATGTAGTAGCCGATGCTTTAAGTCGAAAGTTGGTTCATATGTCAACGTTAATGATAAGAGAATGGGAATTGTTGGAGAGTTTTAGAGATTTGAGTTTGGTTTGTGAAGTGACGCCGAGGAGTGTGAGACTTGGTATGCTTCATATTACGAATGATTTTCTTGCGACCGTTTGTGAAAAACAAAAATTGGATTTAAAGTTTGTTGATTTGATGATGAATAGGAATGAAGATTTCAAGGTTGATGAATTTGGTGTTTTGAGATTCCGTGGTCGTATTTGCATTTCCGACGATGTGGAGTTGAAGAAGATGATATTGGAAGAAGGTCATCGGAGTAACTTGAGTATTCATCCGGGAGCGAATAAGATGTACCAAGATTTGAAGAAGGTCTTTTGGTGGTCCGGACTAAAGCGAGATGTTGCTCATTTTGTGTATTCGTGTTTGACGTGTCAAAAGTCGAAGGTGGAACATCAGAAACCTAGTGGATTGATGCAACCGTTGGATATTCCGGAATGGAAATGGGATAGCATATCGATGGATTTTGTTACGGGATTGCCGAATACGCAAAGAAGTCATAATGCTATTTGGGTGATCATTGATAGACTTACTAAATCTGCTCACTTCATTCCGATTGATATTAGTTATCCTTTGGAGAAATTGGCCGAGATTTATATTCGTGTGGTTGTAAAGTTGCACGGAGTTCCTAAGAGTATTGTGTCAGATAGAGATCCTAGATTCACTTCAAGATTTGGGGAAAGTTTGCAAGGTGCCTTGGGTTCTAAGTTGAGGTTGAGTTCGGCTTACCATCCGCAGACGAACGGTCAAACCGAGAGGACAATTCAGTCGTTAGAAGATTTATTGTACGCTTGTGTGCTGGAACAAGGTGGTGCTTGGGATGGTTATTTGGCGTTGATTGAATTCACTTATAATAACAGATTTCATTCGAGCATTGGTATGACACCATTGAGATGTCGAATACCTTTGTGTTGGCATGAGACGGGTGAGAGGTCGGTAGTTGGACCGGAGATGGTACAACAGACAACGGAAAAGGTGAAGTTTATTCTAGAAAAGATGAGAGCTTCCCAGAGTAGGCAGAAGAGTTACCATGATAAGAGGAGGAAGGACCTTGAGTTTCAAGAAGGCGACCATGTCTTTTTGAGAGTTACGCCGGTTACGAGAGTGGGTCGTGCCTTGAAGTCGAAAAAGTTGACTTCTCATTTTATTGGTCTGTATCAGATTATTGCACGTGTGGGTGTTGTGGCGTATCGTGTGGCGTTGCCTCCGAACCTTTCGAATTTGCATGATGTGTTCCATGTTTCGCAACTTCGGAAGTATGTTCCGGATCCGTCACATGTTATTCCTATGGACGAAGTTGAAGTAAGAGATAACCTTACGGTTGAGGTTTTACCGATTAGTATTTTGGATCGTGAAGTTAAGAAGCTAAGGGGCAAGGATATTGCACTTGTGAAAGTAGCCTGGGGAGGTGCTGTAGAGGGCAATATGACTTGGGAATTGGAGAACAAGATGCGAGAGTCGCATCTAGAGTTGTTTGCATCAGGTAATATTTTCGAGGACGAAAATTTCTAAAGTGAGGGAGAGTTGTAACGCCCCAAATTCTGAATTTCCCATTTTTGTTGAGTCCTTTTTTTTATCCATTTGGATAATTAGTATTTTAATTGTGAAATTTATGTGCTGATATGTTTAATTTCAATATTGTGCTATTTTACCGATTTAGAGAGTTTTCGGGGAAAATAGAGTAAAGGGTATTTTAGGCATTTAGTATTAAGTGTTAAGTGGATTAGTGCGTGAGAATTAATTGGTAAGTGTTTGGAAAGAAATGGAGAGGAAAGAAAATAGAACATGAGATAAGAGAGAAAAAGGAATAGATAGAAACATTAGTGGAAAAACAAGGGAAAGAAAGAAGAGAGAAGAGAAAGAGGAGAAAGAAGAGGAAAACCTAGGATTTCATCAAAGATCAACATCCAAGCTTTCGATCAATCGGGTAAGGGTGTGAAACTCTATTATACTGTTAATATGTATGATTATGTATGATGTTGATCGTTTGATGTTGGATTGAGAAGAGTTTCTACTCATTTCCATCTTAGGGCAACATTAGGATTTAATCGGTAGAACGTGGTTTTAACCGGTTAGAATCGAGAATGAATGGAGTAGGATAGTTGGGTGTTATTGGGTTGAACTTACTGGGGTTGTTGGGTTTTAGAATCGGTCGGTTTGTGAGGTTTGAGCCTTAGACAGCCATGGAAGTTCTGAGTTCGCAGGCTCGCCAGGCGAACGACAGCGAAGCTTCGCCGGGCAAAGCCCAGCGAACAGCAGCAAACTAAGTCAGAAGCATCCACCCTGTCTTCGTTGGCAAGTTCGCCAGGCGAAGGAGTGTGGCGAAGGTTCGCCAGGCGAGTGCTAGTGAGTAATTCCAGAATAAATCCCAGTGGTCTTCGCTGGCAAGTTCGCCCGGCGAACTAGGTAGCGCAGGTTCTCCAGAGGCTTCGCCAGGCGAAGGTTGGCGAATGTAACAACATTTTCCTATTTTCTGTGTTTTCCCTTTTCATGCGGATTTCTTTGTTCAGTTATGTGTAATCCTTATCGAATTGAATAGTTTTGTGTGTCGTGTGGTATGATATGTATGGGTAGCCGCAAGGCGTGAATCCTAGAATGTGGAACTTTGATTGTGAAAAATATTTGCCTTATATGGAATGGTATGTGTTGAAATGAAGAGTATGTGTGTTTTATGGAGTATAAGTATATTATGAATATGCATAGTGATGTACTTGCGAATATGTATGCATGTAGAGTAATGTTGTGAGTCATTTTGCATAAAGGCATCATGATGTACATCCTAGCGATGTTGATTCCTTGGAGAATCTGCTGAACATTGGATTCCTCGGAGAATCTGCAGAGTATTTGATTCCTTGGAGAATCTGCTGAATATTCGATTCCTTGGAGAATCTGATGAATATTTGATTCCTTGGAGAATCTGCTGAATACTTGATTCCTTGGAAAATCTGCTGAATTGAGTCGGTACCGCATTTGCATCTGCATAGAGTCGTGAGTCGGTCTCTATGAGTTGCATTAGTCATCTTTATATGATGCATGGAGTGAATTGAACATAATTCTAGATGTTTATGTGGAAATGATGAGTGTGTATAGATGTATGATTTGATGATTGTGCTTGATTGTGTGAATATGCATTGCGAGGTATATGATGAATTGTGGTGAGAATCTGAATAGTATTAATCTCATGTATGTATATAGATATATATATAAATATATGTATTGACTGTTATGCTATTGTTTCTCACCCTTCTGCTGTTTCCTAATGCTCTATGAGGCATTACAGAGTAGGATTGCTGGATGTCCTTTTGTGAAGCAGGTCTTCATTATTTTTGGTCGATGGCTCTGATATGTAACATCTGGGTAGTTAGGAAGCTTTTGGTTCTTTTTGAGAGATACTTTTGCTTTGATTTCTTTTGTGATACATCTGCGTATGTATCTGATAATGGATGTTTGTACATATGAATTAACTGAATGATGTATATATGTTTACATGAATGTATTGATTCAATGTTTAGATGTTTCCGCTTTATTCTAAATATTGAGATGTGAGTTTTAGAACTATGTTCTTCAGTTGTGAATTGCCCATTGTTGCATATCCATTTGAGCAGGTGTTGTAGATGTTTGACTTCATGATAATGTGACACACCTCTTTTATATCATGTATTAATTAAACTCTGATGAAACTTTTACCTAGTGCTTAAATGATCTAATTATTTTTTTTATTATTATTATTGAGGGTATAGAAAGGGGGTGTTACACCCACTCACTCCCCCTCAATCACCTATGTGATATCAATACACAATTACAAAAGAGATATGAAGACTCACTTCAAACACACCTTGATCTTGCTTCACAGCTTTGATCAAGGAACACACATTCTTGCTTAACAGCTTTGAGTGACTCAATGAACACACCTGTTCATACATAATAACCACAACAATTCTACAACATACAATTTCTTGGCACACAAGGAATCCTAAGACTCCTAGACTCACGTGAAGAACAAAGTTCTTCACTCACAAACATACTCTATGATCGCTTACTAGATGCTCTCTCCTCTGTGTGTCTGCCCATTAGGAATGATCCTTCTGCTATTTATAATAGCAGACCTGCGTTGGGCTTTGGTAGAGAATTTAAGTTTACCCAAGACAAACCTTTCTTCATGAAGCTGTGCACTTATCATTAGGTCAGGAGTCTTCTATGTTATCCTCAGCAATGCTTGTTATGTTGCCTAAAATAAATGTGCTTCCTGGTTTGTTTCCTGAAGTATAGTCTGAGCTAATAACAGAAAAACAAACTCTGCACGCCCTGATGTCATACGATTAACGTCATAACATTCAGTCATGACATTCAGCTTCACTTACTCATAGCTTTCCTTGCATAACACTCTTCATGTATGTCCTAACATCAATTATGACATTTACTCATTGTTGGTGCGGTAAAGCAGCAAGCAAAAAATATTAAGTACCCAGTTTTGTCGTCTCCACAGGGATCAGTGCGATATGAACGCCGTTCAACAGCCTCTACATATCTAAGCCTATTGTTCAAAAGTTTTGGTTTAAAAGGTTCAAGTAACCATAAATAAAAACAGAAAATATAAAATAAAGACTGAAATATAAACGGAGCCTTGTTGGGATTGGATTTCATCAATTGATAACATATGCATTCTTCTGGTCAAATTAAACACAATGCAATCATTCGTCTAATATCATCATGTATCACCCACGACAAAGCTTATCTCTAAAGCAGCGTTGAGAGAACAACCATGTTATCTCATTGGAGATCTCTCTTCCAACAAAAACACAACACAACACATTAAGATCTGATACTCAAGCAAATGCTAAGCCTAAACCTATCTCTAGAATTTAGGACCTAACAAGCAATCATCCTAGATCCAGATCTGAAGAGTATATCTCTATCACGGTTCAAATCAAAGATAAACAAGTAACCAAAGACGACAGCTATATCGGATAAACGATTGTTTTGCATAAAATACAATGATCAGAATACGTACACACGCTTAACCCTGTTTACATGTATTCATCTAATCCGTCAAATAGTTGTGAACATCATTCTTCATCACTATTATCACATACCCACACAATATCATGTTGATCCTACCCATGCTACTTAACCAACACAACACCATAGAAGATACAATGAATATCAACTTCAAAACCATGTCAAAAGTTTGTTCATTAATAGAAGAAAATCTAAGATCAAAGATGTGAAAAGGTTTTGTCAAGACCCACAAATAAGCAATCAAAGATAATCATTCAATAGAGAATCTAGACTAGTTCACAAACATAAATTAGATGAAATACATAAGGTATCAAAAGACTACAATCCAAACCCCAACAAGAGATCGAAGATCTTACCTCCTCCCTCTTAGGGTTTTGTGTTTCTCTCTCTAGAATAAATGAAGAGAGATAAGTTCTGATGTATCTAATGTTACAAAATGAAATTATTACCTAAAAAAGCAAGAAAACACTTAAATACACATTCAGGATCTGTTATGTTCGCCTAGCGAACAACTAGCGAACCTAGCGAACTTTTGGTTCTTTTGGTTCTGTCTAATTCTGGGACTGTTCGCTTGCCTGCTCACCTAGCGAGCAAGAATGGTTTTCTTCGCTGGCACGTTTGCTACCTGCTCGCCTAGCGAGCGTGGCAGCATTTTGTGGTTTGCATGTTGTCTTGGTTTCCTTGCCCATTTCTTGTGTCTTATTCTTCACTTGTTTTGTGTCTAATTCCTGCACAATAACACACAAATCAAAGGTACCAAGAGATTTTCTCATAATGTTGCAAACCAAACAAAACAAGAGTGGTTTTTAACACTTTCATGACAAAAATGAGTGAAAAATGCCAACACTTGATAGATCAAATAAGTGAAATTTGGCATCTAACAACTCGTCCCAACTAGCTTTTTGCTTGTCCACAAGCAAAGTATGCCTCTCATTTCGCAACAAGAGGATTTGTTCAAGTTTAAGAATCAGCCAAGAATGGATAAAATTGGCTCAAGCACAGATGATGCAACAAGCAATGGTTTCAAATGTTTAGAATCAAACAATGCACAAGAACTAAATTCCTAAAACAAATATTAAGACATGTATCAATCAACAATTATATTTTTCATGAATGAATCACTCTATCTCTCCTCTTCGAATAAGGACTGAAGAAATTACGCGTTTGCAACCGCGGGGACAATTTCACTCAACTAACAAACAATGCCAATATCAATTCAATTCATACAATATCTACAAATCAAAAGCAAAAATATGGAAGCAATAAGATCACTAAGGTCTTTAAGGTTGTAGCTTGGTCGGGTTTACAAACAAGGGACATTTCTAAGGCCATTGAAACGAAATTGCCGATGCAAAAGAGACAATCACCGAACACGTTATTTACACACCTCAACTTCATTCCATTTGTTTCTTAGTTGCAAATCTTCACAAACCTTATTTCACAACTTATTCTTTCACTATTTTTATTTTCCAAGCAAGCATTATTTTTCTTTTCTTTTTTTTTTTCTTTTTTCTTTCTTTTTTCATATTCACACAATTTTTTTGGTGCTTGCTTTAATTTTTCAAAAGTTGTAACAACCTACTATCTTCCTTTTTCATTCACCCTAACTTAACTTTTACTCAACCCTCAAGTGAATGCTCTTGGCTTTTTATGGCAAATAAGACAATTAAAACAAATTCACGGGTTCAAGAAAAATTTTAGAATCTCACAAAATTAAGAATGAGATTCACATTGTTTAGGCTCAAAGGGGTTAACGAATTCTCTCGACTCACGGGTAAGTTGCATTTGGACATGGTTGTGCTCAATACAAACAAGTGCCTTAATCATTTCTAATGCTTCAACAAATTCACATTGATAACAAGATAAAGCATGAATCATACGAATCAACAAAGTTTATCAGAAATCCAGCATTTAGTAAACAATGGAAGCTTTCTCACAAATTGTGGTTTTTGATCCTAAGTGAATCAATCATTCAAACGAGTTGCCAAAAGAACAAATTTCATTTGCAAAAAGACTTAAGTTCTTAAGCATTCTAAAATTCTAAACAAAGGAAACCATGTACCTTGATAACATTCACTTGTTTCATACTATCATCGCCATCCAAACTCGGTTGAAGCTTCATTGAATGCTTTTATACCGATAGCAACCACTCTAGAAGGAGTTTTCGCCATTCCTGAACACACTAGAAAAAACATAAAAAGAAACAAATATATACAAAATATACAAAGCTTAAAAACATAGAATCGTTGCAATGCACTTCAAAATCTCAACACCAATCCCCGGCAACGGCGCCATTTTATTGGTGCAGTAATGCAGCAAGCAAAAAATATTAAGTACCCAGTTTTGTCGTCTCCACAGGAATCAGTGCGATATGAACGTCGTTCAACAGCCTCTACATTTCTAAGCCTATTGTTCAAAAGTTTTGGTTTATTCAAGGAACCATAAATAAAAACAGAAAATATAAAATAAAGACTGAAATATAAACAGAGCCTTGTTGGGATTAGATTTCAGCAATTGATAACATATGCATTCTTCTGGTCAAATTAAACACAACGCAATCATTCGTCTAATATCATCACGTATCACCCACGACAAAGCTTATCTCTAAAGCATCTTCGAGAGAACAACCATGTTGTCTCATTGGAGATCTCTCTTCCAATAAAAACACAACACAACATATTAAGATCTGATACTCAAGCAAATGCTAAGCCTAAACCTACCTCTAGAATTTAGGACCTAACAGGCAATCATCCTAGATCCAGATCTGAAGAGTATATCTCCATCACGGTTTAAATCAAAGATAAACAAGTAACCAAAGACGACACCCATATCGCATAAACGATTGTTTTGCATAAAAACAATTATCAGAATACGTACACACGCTTAACCCTTTTTACATGTATTCATCTAATCCGCCAAATGGTTGTGAACATCATTCTTCATCACTATTATCACATACCCACACAATATCATGTTGATCTTACCCATGCTACTTAACCAACACAACACCATAGAAGATACAATGAATATCAACTTCAAAACCATGTCAAAAGTTTGTTCATTGATAGAAGAAAATTTGAGATCAATGATGTGAAAAGGTTTTGTCAAGACCCACAAATAAGCAATCAAAGATAATCATTCAATAGAGAATCTAGACTAGTTCACAAACATAAATTAGATGAAATACATAAGGTATCAAAAGATTACAATCCAAACCCCAACAAGAGATCGAAGATCTTACCTCCTCCCTCTTAGGGTTTTGTGTTTCTCTCTCTAGAAGAAATGAAAAGAGATAAGTTCTGAGGTATCTAATGTTACAAAATGAAATTATGACCTAAAAAAGCAAGAAAAACACTTAAATACACATTCAGGATTTGTTATGTTCGCCTAGCGAACCTAGCAAACTCTTGGTACTTTCGGTTCTGTCTAATTCTGGGACTGTTCGCTGGCCTGCTCGCCTAGCGAGCAAGAATGGTTTTCTTCACTGGCATGTTTGCTACCTGCTCGCCTAGCGAGCGTGACAACATTTTGGTGGTTTGCATGTTGTCTTGGTTTCCTTGTCCATTTCTTGTGTCTTACTCTTCACTTGTTTTGTGCCTAATTCCTGCACAATAACACACAAATCAAAAGTACCAAGAGATTTTCTCATAATGTTGTAAACCAAACAAAACAAGAGTGATTTCCAACACTTTCATGACAAAAATGAGTGAAAATGCCAACATTTGATAGATCAAATAAGTGAAATTTGGCATCTAACACTCATACCTTAATGTTTTGCCATAAAATGCAGCCAATCAAAAGCACTTACAAACTCCCCCTTTGGCTAATTTTTGGCTAAACCACCCTGTTAACATATCAGAGTTTACAAGCAGCAGAAGTCTTAATCTACCATGCAGGAAAGCTACTAGCTACATATTATCAGTGTTGTCTACACACAGTCACACTGTTAGCCCTCAAGATCAACCTGTTCACAATATCATCTGTTAGTCAGCACTACAGATGTCACAATTTGTTGAGTAACATATCATAATTTACTCCCCCTCAACTGATGTATATCACATCAGCTGTACAGAATTTGCAGACACCCTGCAGTCACACATATTCATCCAGCCTGCTCTGGATGTTACAACATTCAGGATGACATCCTGAAGCACACCTGCTGTGGAACAACCTATGTTACTCCCCCTGAAGAGATGCACAACATTCTGCAATCATCCTGCAGATACACACAACACTAGCAAATATAGAGCTACTAGGTTCCATCAAGGAACACACATAACTGCATACACACACTCCTTAATCATCAACTAGGAGCTCACACACTTCTAACATACATTCTTACAGAAATTAGGAACCCTCATCACTAATAGCATCAACTGTTATCACACATGCACATAAGCAAAATAGGTTCTTCAACCATGCACATTTGCAACAGCAACTATAACACACCTGCAACACACTTGTAGCAGCAACTCAGCCAAGTCTTCCACTTGCTTTCAAGAGTCTTCCACCTGCTGTTTCTAACAACACTCTCTCCCCCTTTTTAGCCACAAATTAAGATCAAAATAATAAAATATTATGGATCATAATGAGTAACATTACACATGTTTGGGGTCATTACAAACAAAGACTGCTCATGAAGAGCATCACAAATTAATGTTGTCAAATAAGGATTAAAATCTAAAGCAAGAAAAAGACATCACTAGCCACACCAGCTCCAGCAGCACACCCACATCAGCCCAGGCACCTACTTCCTGAGCCTCACAGCAGGCCATCAATACATTAATCCTCCTCTTCAGCAAAGTTGGAACTGACTTCCTCAGATCCTTCATCACTAGCCTCCTCAGAACTGGCAACAACTTCCTCTAATGCTGTATCCTGGCCATCATCCTCCCCTGAACCCTCATCATTGTCATTAAATTCAGAGGCCTCATCTAGCTCAAGAGATCTGATCAGTTTTTCCAGATTCTGCTTCCTTGTATCCAATTCCTTGCAGGTTTGTTTGAGCATTACAATCACCTCAGCTTTTCTGGTCTTGGGACTCCCTTTGGATGTCTCAACGAAAGTAATGACAATGTCTGGAACATGAGTTCCTTGAAACAACTTGTGATAGAATGACATATGATTCTCTCTCTTGCTGGCATAATCATTCTCTTTGAGGATGTTGGGATACTGATTCAATATAATGCCACAGATGAGTGAGGGAAATGCAATGAGGCCTTTGACACTATAACTTCCTGCATGTTTCATGGTCTGATTAAATATGTAGGCACCATAATTAATTTTGGTGTTGGTTCCAACAACATAGATAAACCTTCCCAGAATAGTTGCCACTGTTGATTTATGATTAGTGGGCACCCAATTTGCAGCACCAATCTTGTGTAGCACAACATATTTTACACTCAGTTCGCTGACAACTAGCTTTCCTTTTGAAGGCCAACCTTTGACTTGGTTGCTAGTAATTACTTGACACACTTTATTGTCAGAGGCAGTTATATCAGATTGAGCTCCATCTGATCTTTCAAGGTAGTTGTTAATGGTAGTGAAGGAGAAGGTGACACATTTTCCTCTAACATAAACTTTACCAAATTCAGCAGATTTTCTGTCAGCACATTCATTTGATAGATTTACTATGAATTCCTTGACAAGTGTTTCATAGCATTGTGAGAACTGAGTCACAGTCTTCACCAAACCAGCATCATGGATAAGAGCCATGATCTCCTTGCTTTCAAGAGCATTTTGAGCTAGCTTTCTCTCTAAGGCCAGCCTCTTCTGATAGGCATACTTCCATCTGTTGACACTTGATGGATAGTGGAATGAGACATTGTCAATAGGATCATCTGGGACACTAGCAGTAAGCTTGCTAGTTGTAGGTTTCTTCTTTGGTTGGATGTCAGTGGCATCACAGGCAACATCAAAATCTGATTTTATACTAGTTTCAGCTTTCCTCTTCTTTGGTACTACTTTTCTCCAAGATTTGGTAGGGCCAACCTGAGTTCTTTTGGTCACAGGCTTCTTCTTGGGGTTACTCTGGACAACTTCCTTCTTCCCTTTCCTAGTCATGAGCCTTTTGGCTATGCTAGGGTTGACTGTGGCTACCAACTCATTGTCTAAAGACTCATTAGCATCATTTTCTTCACTTAGCATGTGTTCATTATCTTCAGAGACTTGATCCTTGTCATTGTCCTTTGGAGAGGTTGCTTCCAAGGTTTCAACATTGTGAGTGATATCAGCTTTTTCCTCAGTGTTAGGGGGAATGGATATTTTTGGCACATCATTTGGCTCAATCAGAACCCTGGTAACCAAGTTGGCAATGATGGAGTGGATTTGCTTGACTTCTTCATTATTGATATCCTCATTTATGGAGGTTCAAACCTTGCTTTGTGGATCTTCAAATTGAGTATCCTTAAGACTTCTTGTCATTGTGCCAGCCCTTTGTTGGTCAGAATCACCATGTTTCACATAATCCTTTTCAAATTGATCCATGTCATCCCTGTGCATGGTTCTCTTGAGCTGAATGGAGTTCATATTGAAGTTACTGTGAGTGTCACAGAATAATGTCATGACATCTTGAGTGACATTGTTTCCTTTATGATGGTTACTAGTCATGGACTCCATCAGATTCTAGTATAACAAGTCCAGGTTTCTGTGATGTCCCCTTTTTGGATATGCTATCTTGGCTTGCCTGCCAACCTGACATTCACCACAAGCTCTTCTTCTATCTAGAGGAAATTTAGAAGTTCTTCTTACTGATTCCTTGGTTATGGTCTTCTTCATCCGGTGAGGAAGTCTACCTTTCTCCAACCATATTGGATCCTTCTTCTCTTCTTGAGTCATGGTACAATCATTGAGGTTACTTTTAGACTCCCATAAATAACAGTTATTCTGAGCTCTATTACCCCTCATGACTTCCTCATCTTCTTTATTGACAATCACACATGTCTCCTTAGTGAATTTGACACTAAGTCCTTGATCACAGAGCTGACTGATACTGATAAGATTTATAGTCAGTCCTTTAACCAATAAGACATTGTCTAGTTTTGGAGCACCAGGACAGTCTAGCGGTCCAATCCCTTTGATCTTTCCTCTAGCTCCATCACCAAAGGTCACATGACTTGAGGTAAAAGGTTTAATGTTTACCAACAAGTCCTTTGTTCCAGTCATATGTCTAGAACAGCCACTGTCAAATTACTAGTCTCCTTTGGTAGGCATTCTAAGAGAGTTATGAGTTACTAGAGCAACCTCCTTGGTAATCCATTATTTTTTCTTAGCAGGGACAACCTTCTTGAGCTTAGCATGATTTTGTTTCTTGACATGAACACCCTGTTTGGATTTGCCTTGATGAGGATGACTAAGAAATCCATGCAGCCCGAAACAGAAAGGTTTAATGTGTCCAAGTTTACCACAGTAGTAACACCTATACCCTTAGAAATTTTTCTTGCTCTGGTTCCAGCTTCTGTTTCTTGGATGTTGTGACATTGGTCGTGACATCCATTTTGACCTCTGAGTTCCAGGCTTTGGTCTTTTGAGCTCCAAGATGGGTTTCTGTTCACCAACAAATCCCAGTCCAGCCATGTTTCCAGCTCTCTGACCACTTTGTAGAATCTTTTCTAGAGTGTCAGTCTCAGGGTTTAGCATCCTTAGGGATTTTGACATCTGCTCTATTTTGGATTCCAACAAACTTGCCTCACTTTTGAGTGAGTCTATTGTTGCAAGATGCTCTATCTTCTCAGCCTCTAATTCCCTTATGAGCTTTTTCTGTTGCTCTCCTTGCTGAGACAATTTTGTACTTCTGATGTGAAGCTTTTGATATGAGGCTGCAAGCTCATCAAGGGTTAACTCATCTTTACTTGAGTCATCATCAGAAATACATACATTGTTCAGAACAGTGACATGTTTAGCACATTCTTCTTCTGACCCGCTTTCAGAATCTTCATCTGACCAAGTGTCTGCTAGGCCCTTCTTTTGCTTCTTAAGATAGGTGGGACACTCAGTTTTAATGTGACCATAACCCTCACATTCATAGCATTGAACTCATTTGCCTTGGTTAGATCCATCTTCAGATTTTTCCTTTTTACTATTGTCAGTAGAGATGCTCTTAGCATAAGGTTTAAACTTATGGTCTATTCTCTTTATTAACTTTTTGAATTGTCTTCCAAGCAAGGCTATTGCTTCTGACAAGTTCTCCTTGCTTTCACCATTGTCTTCATCAAAAACTTCTACAGCTTTTGACACAAAGGTTATGCTTTTGTTCTTTTTCTCCATAGTCTGATCACACATGCCCATCTCAAATGTTTGAAGAGAACCTATGAGTTCCTCCACCTTCATGTTGCATGTGTATTGGGCTTCTTCAATGGTTGTGACCTTCATGGAAAACCTACTAGGCAAAGACCTAAGAATCTTCCTCACAAATTTTTCTTCAGACATCTTTTCTCCTAAGGCTCCTGAAGTGTTTGCAATTTCAAGGATATTCGTGTAGAATTCATGAATAGTCCCATCCTCCTTCATTCTCAGGCTTTCAAACTTGGTGGTCAGCATTTGAAGTCTTGACATCTTAACTTTAGAGGTTCCCTCATGAGTTGTTTTGAGAGTATCCCAAACCTCTTTAGCTAGCTCACAATGATGCACCCGTATGAAGATGTTTTTGTCTATGCCATTGAATAATGCATTCAAAGCTTTAGAATTCCCAAGAGCCAAGGCTTCTTGCTCTTTGGTCCATTATTCTTCGGGTATAAGCACAAACAATCCATCTTTATCAGTCTTCACTGGATGTTCCCATCCTGAGTTTGCAGCTCTCCATGTCTTGTTGTCTAAAGACTTTAAGAAGGCAATCATCCTAGGTTTCCAATAGTCATAATTAGAGCCATCTAGAATTGATGGTCTATTTGTAAATCCTATGTCTTTATCCATAGTAACAAAATTTATCTTCCCTAGATCTCACCCAGATATAACAGGCAGGGTGCCTGCTCTGATGCCAATTGAAATTCTGGCAAGCTCACGATGGATGTTATTATGGATGTTGTGACATCCACTGTAACACTGACTGCTGCAATTAATAATAAGTTATAAATGGAAAGCAGTAAATCACACCAGTAATTGTTCACCCAGTTCAGTGTCAACCACACTTACATCTAGGGGCTACCAAGCCAGGGAGGAAATTCACTATCAGTAGAATTAATTCAGAGTCAAACAATCCCAGTTTGCACTCCTCACTTAAGACCTACCCAATGACACTTCAGCCTAGAGACCACTAGACCTGAGTATACCCACTCACTCCCCCTCAATCACCTCAGTGATATTAATACATAATTACAAAAGAGATATGAAGACTCACTTCAAACACACATTGATCTTGCTTCACAGCTTTGATCAAGGAACGCACATTCTTGCTTAACAGCTTTGAGTCACTCAATGAACACACCTGTTCATACACAATAATCATAACAATTCTACAACATACATTTGCTTGGCACACAATGAATCCTAAGACTCCTAGACTCACGTGAAGAACAAAGTTCTTCACTCACAAGCACACTCTATGATCTCTCACTAGATGCTCTCTCCTCTGTGTGTCTGCCCATTAGGAATGATCCTTCTGCTATTTATAATAGCAGACCTGCGTTGGGCCTTGGTAGAGAATTTAGGTTTACCCAAGACAAACCTTTCTTCATGAAGTTGCACACTTATCATTAGGTCAGGAGCCTTCTATATTATCCTCAGTAATGCCTGTTATGTTGCCTAAAATAAATGTGCTTCCTGGTTTGTTTCCTGAAGTATAGCCTGAGCTAATGACAGAAAACAAACTATGCGCGCCCTGATGTCATACGATCAATGTCATAACATTCAGTCATGACATTCAACTTCACTTACTCATATCTTTCCTTGCATAACACTCTTCATGTATGTCCTAACATCAGTTATGACATTTACTCATACCTTAATGTTTTGCCATAAAATGCAGCCAATCAAAAGCATTTACAACCACCATCTCCCTCAAGCGGAAAAGATCTACATCACACGATTGTGTTATGGGGCAGGAGATTTATTTCTCGACTATCAAGATGACTAACATCTTATTCTTTAATGGAAGAATAGTTTGATTGAGTTGAGTATGGGTTTATCTATGTTGTAAAAGATAAAACAGTCCTCCTTATGGGGTAGGATCTAAACTTAGAATGACTGACTTGAAAAGGATCAAGGATCAAAATGAGAAAAATGATGCAAGATGAGATGCATACACACAAGTATTAAGTCATGCGCAGATAAGCCACAAACAGATACGCACAAGTAAACAGTCCTCCTTTGGACATTTATGCAATGCGATAAAATAGACAGCGGTAAAATAAAGTACATACAAACAGATAAGCAAAGTGCAAGACGTGAAATTAAATCGGCGCTCGAGGGATGGAAACATGCGCGAGTTGATTAATTTATGATTGAGATGATTTTGAGAGAAGAGTTGTTTTTTCAAGATCAAGGATAATTAGAGTGAGTTCCTAGATAAATTATTTCAAATAAATAAATTAGGTTTTCCTATTAAATAAAAAACTCAGTTATTATTATTAATTAGACGAGATAATTGTTAAAGGAAAAAAGATTATATAAAAAAATGTGAAATGGGATTTCTTAAATGAAAAAAAGTTCTTTTTATTATAATTAAATGAGTATAAGTGATTTTTTTTAAATAATTTTTTTTAGTTTTTAACAAAATAAAAATACAAGTTATTTTAAATTATGAAAATAAGTCTTTTTGTTATTTAGAATATGAACAAATTAAATTTAAATAAAAAAGGGCTATTTGTTAGAATACAGATTGGTTCTTAGTTATATCTCTATGTTTTGATGATAACTCTTACGAAATTTTGTATTAAGAAATTATATACTCTAAAATTTGTTCAAGTATGTTTGCTGCAGATATTAATGTTTATATACTTCTGAAAGCAAATTGGATCTGAACATTAAACTATGCAAGGCTCTGAAGCGTTAGAAGTATCTCTTAGAAGAATCTGAACGCTGCCTACAAAAGACTCTGAGCACTGCCTACAGAAGGATCTGAAGCAGAAGCTACAGAAGCATCTGAAGCATGGTATGAAGACTTTGTATGAAGAGTTTCAAGCACAGTTTTTCAGAAAACTCTGATAGTACTGTACGCTGTAAGTACTGAGGATCTGATTCCTAAAACTCTGCTCTAATGAAATTACACGCTGAAGCACACTTGCTGCAACACTCTGATTCAGCAAACTCTGATGAACATCAAAGACTCTGATCATTCAAGGCTCTGATGTTATTTGATGAGTATTAGAAACTTGTTGAAGAAGAATTCAAAGTTATGTCCGTTGGTTAGGCCAAACGACTCTTTCCTCATTTATGCTAGACACAAGAACTCAGGAAAAAAGGATTTATCTGTACGTTCTTCTTCTAGGAAAGGTCAAGTGATGTGAAGACAAAAAGGTTAAAACTACTTTGCAGACACGGTCTTCAAAGCATGCAATGTCTTGGATTTCTAAGTCTATAAAAGCAAGTATCCAACACTCTTCTTCAGTTGACGAATTATTGAAAGAAATTCATTGAAAAGCTCTCATACAAATTATTCTCATGGCTGAATTTATTTCATTGTTCTTAAACTTAAGTATAAATCACTGTGGTGATATAGCTTACTTAGAAGCATTCAAACACTTGTTTAATTTTTACATTTGATTGTAAAAGTTCCTTGAGAAGACCCAGTTGTGGTCAGTAGTTCTTGAGAAGACTGAGAACAGTTGCTCTTAGTGCTTGCTATTGTAATCAGTTTGATCAATAGTGGATTAAGTCCTTGTGGAGAAAGGCAAATCACTCTTGATAGGGTGGACTGGAGTAGTTGAGTTCAACGAACCAGGATAAAAATCTTTGAGTTTTTAATGCCATAATTCTTTCTATATACTTACTCAACCCCCCTTCTAAGTATTTTCTCACCTTCAGTTGGCATCAGAGCTCCGGTTCTGTGTGTGCTACCACTTCACCGTGACAGAAAAGATCCAGTGAGAAAACTTTGATATATATTCTTGGTTGTTATTATGGCTGAAACTTCAACATCTAACAGCAACAACAGATATGAAGAAAGGGATAGAATCAACACAAAACCCCCTATGTTTGATGGGGAGAAATTTGACTATTGGAAGGACAGAATAGAAAGTTTCTTCCTTGGTTATGATGCTGATTTATGGGACTTGGTCATTAATGGGTATGTTCATCCCACTGATGGAGATGGAAAGAAAATTGATAGAAAATCTATGACTGAAGCCCAAAAGAAGGAGTTCAGAAATCATCACAAAGCTAGAACAATCTTGTTAAATGCAATATCTCATACTGAGTATGAGAAGATCACCAACAGAGAAACTGCATTTGACTTGTTTGAGTCTTTGAAGATGACACACGAAGGAAACTTACAAGTTAAAGAGACCAAGGCTCTGGCGCTAATACAGAAGTATGAAGCGTTCAAAATGGAAGAATCTGAGTCTATATAAACTATGTTCTCTAGATTCCAGATCCTCACGGCTGGTCTAAAAGTGTTGGACAAAGGCTACTCAACTGCTGATCATGTGAAGAAGATCATCAGAAGCTTGCCCATAAGATGGAGACCTATGGTCACTGCTCTAAAGCTAGCTAAGGATCTGAACAAGATCACATTGGAGGAACTAATCAGCTCACTGAGGAGCCATGAAATTGAACTTGAGGAAGACGAGCCTCAAAAGAAAGGTAAGTCAATTGCCTTAAAATCTAACAAATATGTTAAAGCGTTGCAGGTGTTAGAAGAGAGCTCTGAAGAGTCTTCTTCTGAAGAGGAAGATGAATTGTCCTTGCTGTCCAGAAGAATCAACAGACTCTGGAAGTACAAACAGAGGAAGTTCAAGAACTTCAAGAAGCCAAATCAATGCAAGGAGTCCTCTGGACCAAAAAGATCTGGAAAGAAGGAGGTTGTTTGCTTTGAATGCAAAGAACCTGGCCATTACAAGAACGAATGTCCAAAGCTTCTAAAGGAAAAGCCAAAGAGGAAGTTTGACAAAAAGAAGAAGGTTCTAATGGCAACATGGGATGATTCATATGAATCTGGATCTTCATCAGAATCTGAAGATGAATGCGCCAACATGGCTCTGATGGCAGGCGTGGAATATCGGGATGAAGGATCATCTGGATCTGAATCTGATTCTGAATATGACTCAGAAGAGGTACTTTCTGATCTCTCTAGGGAAGAGCTTATTAAAGTTTTAACATAAGTCCTGAAAAACTATAATCAGATTAAGCTCAAATGCAAGAAGCTTAAATGTAATCTTGAATCTGAGAATAATCTGTTAAAGTCAGAAGTTGCTGAGCTCAAAGAAAATAATTTGAAAATGAAAACCAATTTTGAAAAAGCTCAACAAGACTCTGAATCTGAAACTAAGTCTAAATGCAAAAATATTTGAGAAGAATATGACTTCAGCTTTCAGAAGTTTCTGGCTAAAAGCATAGATAGAAGCAAGATGGCTTCAATGATCTATGGAGTTAGCAGAAACAACAGGAAAGGAATTGGATATGAATCTTCCTCTAGAAAGGATTTAAATCCAAAGCCCGTTGATAAACTTATCATTAAGAAGACCCCATTATACTCTCATTTTAAGTTTGGTCATCTGAATGATATTAAACACACACGTTCTGATCAGAACGTTCCTGTGTTTAAACCTAAAGTGAGTCAAAACAAAACTGTTATAAAAAGACAGAAGTTCAGACAAACTTTTAAGGTAACTAACCCAAAAGGACCCAAAAAGATCTGGGTACCTAAGGATAAGATAATCCCTGCTGTAGATGTATTTAGCAGAAAAGTCAAGACGCCTGTCATGGTACCTGGACTCTGGTTGCTCATGTCACATGACGGGAGAAAGGTTTATGTTCCAAAGCCTGGAGCTTAAATCTGGAGGAGAAGTGAAGTTTGGAGGGAATCAGAAGGGCAAGATTATTGGCTCTGGTACTATTGGCAATGATAACCTTCCCTCTATATCTAATGTTTTACTTGTAGAAGGATTAAAGCATAATCTATTGTCCATAAGTCAATTAAGTGACAATGGTTATGACATAATCTTTAATCAACAATGTTGCAAAGCTGTTAGTCAGAAGGATGACTCAATCCTATTTAATGGAAAGAGGAAGAACAACATTTACAAAATCAATCTTTCAGAACTTAAGGTTCAAAATGTTAAATGCCTTATGTCTGTTAATGATGAGCAATGGGTCTAACACAGAAGATTGGGGCATATTAATATGAGACGTATATCTCAGATTAATAAACTCAATCTGGTCAGAGGACTTCCTAAGTTGAAGTTCAACTCAAATGCTCTTTGTGAAGCATGTCAAAAAGGAAAATTTTCAAAATCTTCTTTCAAATCAAAAAATGTTGTTTCAACTTCAAGACCATTAGAATTACTTCACATTGATCTGTTTGGACCAGTGAAAATGGCATCCATCAGAGGCAAGAAGTATGGATTAGTCATTGTTGATGACTATAGCAGATGGACATGGGTGAAATTCCTAAAACACAAGGATGAGTCACATTTTGTGTTCTTTGACTTCTGCAAACAAGTCCAATATGAAAAAGATTTTAAAATTGTTAAAGTCAGAAGTGATCATGGTGGCAAATTTGAAAACAAATATTTTGAAAAATATTTTAATGAAAATGGCATTGCTCATGATTTCTCCTGTCCTAGAACTCCACAACATAATGGAGTTGTAGAGAGGGAAAATAGAACTCTGCAAGAAATGGCCAGAACCATGATCAACGAGACTAATCTGACAAAGCACTTTTGGGCAGAAACAATAAACACAACATGTTATATTCAGAACAGAGTGTTTGTAAGACCTCTTCTGGAAAAGACTCCCTATGAATTGTGGAGGAACAGAAAGCCCAACGTTTCTTATTTTCATCCTTTTGGATGTATATGTTATATGTTGAACACTAAAGAGATCTTAACAAGTTTGATTCTAAAGCACAGAAGTGTTTCATGCTTAGGTATTCTGAACGCTCTAAAGGCTACAGAGTATACAATACTGAAACACAGATTGTGGAGGAATCTATACATGTTAGATTTGATGATAAGCTTGTGTCACACCCTAATTTTTGACCATAAGATCCCGCCTCCTTGTGCTTATCTCTTGCTTGTTTTATTCTACTTTTTCTATATGTATGTCCATTATCGCTAACCGGTTTGCGCAGGTTTACGCAGAGATGTTATTTTCCAAGTGGAAACAATACTCATTCTCACAGTTAGAACGCATCCTTCATTCTTAGGCCA
This sequence comes from Lathyrus sativus, assembly GCA_963859935.3. Lineage (NCBI taxonomy): Eukaryota > Viridiplantae > Streptophyta > Magnoliopsida > Fabales > Fabaceae > Lathyrus > Lathyrus sativus. The sequence goes on along the minus strand of OZ012740.1, from coordinate 31,278,743 downwards.
TTCTCGGATCAATATTTCGAAGATAGATTGGTTGAGCTTTTGGCTTTATCTCGTGAAATTCATAAGTAGATTCGTCTCTTATGAACCAAAGGAAACAATTTGTCATTCAAATCACAAAATCAAAGAGACTTGTCGTGTGGGTAGCGCTATGTTTTGTGAATTCAAGTCCAATAAGATAATATAATTTTGGGAGGTTTCTTTTACACCATTCAAGGATTTCACAAATAAGAATTCATATTAGGTCCAAGGTCCATTACAAATCCAACGATTCAAGGCCCACTACATTTTATCGCCACCATTCAAGGGCTAGATTTTTAACTAAGATTATCATTCACTTTCAAATGCTTAACTCACGAACTCAGGAGGATTTCACATTGTTTTTTTCATTCAAAGTCCATTGAAGAACCATTTGTGCAAGGTCATAACATCATATGGGATGAGTGCTATGGGCTCTCTTCCTTTCGTTTTGAACAATTAACGGTTTTGAAAAAGTTTATTACTTCTCATGCCATTCAAAACCCAGGTAATTGAAGGCTTGCAAGAGCTATTCAATTCAAGTATTAAGTTGAGCACAATTTGAAGAATGGCGACTAAGACTCATAGTTTGTGCAAGAATTAATTTACTTTAAGGGATTAATTATAAATCAGAATCTCAAACGTTACCTAAGATAACTACAATTCTTTGGTCAAAGGGCATATATAAAACACGAGTATGGTACAAAAGCGGCGCCCGAACCCGTATGGATAATCCCCAAACATTCACAAATATTACAATCCCCATTGAGCCGCAAAACATCCAAGTTGCGCCGTCAAACTAAGCTGCAACTTTGTCGCCAAACTGAAGTTTGTTAAGTCACGAGCCGTCAAAATCAATATCAACCGTTTCCAAAACAACTCCGAACCCCTCTACCGCAAGCTTGGCCTGTCAGGAGCTTCTAAAAGCCACGTGTGGGCCAAGGTTCCAACAAGCACAACTTGTCAAAACTAATAGCAAGGTTCAGAGAAAGGTAATTCAAGAAGAAATCCATTTAGAAAGTGATGAAGTTTTCCATAATTTACAGCATTACGTGATAATGCTGCCACCACAAGACCTCTGATATTGTCACATGCAAAATACCAAAGAAGATCGAGTCATCGCCATCTTTTAAGTTACAGCATCTCTAAAGAAACATAAAGCAACCAATAAACAGAAACAACGCTTATTACCCCGAAGATGTTGGGGAGCAGTCTTGCTGTTTTGAGACAAATATCGACACCGCCGTGGGAACTGGCAGACATCCGGTAACTCTTTTTTGAACTGGCTGACTCGTAGCTTCCAAGAAGATGAAGGCGTGGTTTCGAAGTAGCCAACCAATGTTAAATCCACAGACATAGTGGCTTGAACACTGTCCAAAGCAAGTCACTGACATCGTTCTACGACTCCTTAAAAAAACCTGTTGAAAACACAGAGCTTCGCAAATGAATCGTGAGCACACTAATCAAGAGTTAAATTCGAGCCCTTGTTAAGAGAAGGTTTTCACTAAATGAATACCTGAGCAGTAATTTACCATTTCAGTTTGGTTTGGCCCATTGCAAGTCCTGCTTATTTTCACAACAAAGTCTCAAAAAACCGCGAGATAAGCCAACATTCATGACAGTGATAATTTGAAGATAATCATTGAGATTGGAGTGCAGAAACCAAGTTGTATGTTTGAATCCCAACACAATTGGAGGTTGTGGCAGGTGAAACAAATGTGATACGAGGCACCGTGCATCTCCCTCCGATAAACTTCTCTTGAATCCCAAATCGCACTAGTACCCGCACCACCACTTGATAGTCAATTTGGGATGTATTGCCCCCTCCTTCTCTCGTTCAGACCAAGAAAAGCCTAACTGACCTGCATCAAACAAAGTCAAGCGAGAGTGTCAAACCATCAAGCCAATAATTAACCCGACACTCTAAAAGAAGAAAGCGACAAATAAAGAACCGCTTTCACATTCATTGATTCGGCCTGCTCCTTTTGGGTTCATGTCATATGTGTTCATCAGCCACTTTCTCAAATGATATAGAATAAGGAGAATAACATATAATAGGTTAAGTACCCACGACAACGTCGAGTACGTCAAGGTTACACACTTACCAGAAATGAAATCGAATGGTCGGGGTGATAAGCTCCAACTGCAATAAAGCATTCTGGGCAACAAAACGGGATATTAACTTTCGATTCAGAACACAGAACAACAGGAATTACCAACAAGCACGAACCAGAAACATCAACAACTCGATTCACATACTCCTAATACCAATTCGAAGCTCCCATTAACTGGTGCCAAAGTTTCTCACGTGAGGGATCCCTTCTGCGGTGGCTACACTCCAAAGTGACGTTTTTCCTGAAAATTAAAGTATCAGATCAAGGTTTCAGTCCATGATGAAACACGATAAAAACATGGTGATACTCATTAAAGTTGCAATATCAAATTCATGAACATATTTGTCTCAAAAGGAAAGCATTCATAGAAGTTCAATGTGAATCAAAGCAGACTAAAACGAAAATGGAATTAATTCAATCAATCACCTTCATTTCCTTCCAAAAACGGCCCAACACGATCCGTCCAGAATGGAAACTCCATAACTCACTCTTCAATTCACATTATTCCCTACAACCCTATATAAGACTTCCATCAGAAAGACAAAGGGAGAGATCAGAGAAGACACCCTATCCATAGCAACACAAAATTCCCAGCCATCCTAAAAAAAACACACAAAAAACTCGCAACCCTGTGCTTCAATCTCAGCGTCAAAAATCCAAGACCTGTAAATTGCAATAACGACAAACACGCAAAAAATCACACAAACAGAACCTCAGAAAATCCCAAATTCAAGTACCCTAAGAAAATAATTTGATAAAAGGATAAGGCATAAGGGTTTATCTCTTCCGCGGAACCCTCTGACAAACTTCAATGTAACCACCTCACAAACCGCAAGCCCGTCACCGAAAAACCCTACCGTAGACCACCTGCTTTGCGAACCAACATCGTCTTCCACGCTCATAGCCGAAAAATACCATTATCATCAACCGAAACCTGCAAAACCACGTGAACGTGAGTTTCCTTTTTTGTTTGATTGATAGTTTGTTTTGTTTTCAGATGCGTTCAAAAAGATTGAGAAGAAGATGACGAAAAGGGAAGTTGCAGAAGGCAAGAGAGAGTGAGAAGCAGAGAAGAATGGCGCAGATCGCAGATTGAGGGAGAGAGAAGCGCGATGAAAGGGGTCGAATTGGGGAAGGGGATTAGGGTTTATTTGTTCATTCTTGTTGTCTGTTGTAATCATGTGTGTGTATGTCTATCATAACTGTAATGCAACCTCACCTCATAGACAGTTATCACCGCCTGATCATTATCACACGATCCACAGTGTGATGCCCACGATAAACTCTCACCGTCCGAGCCACACCCAACCTGCCCACGTCTTAACCACCCTAATTAACCCCCTTAATCCAATCATTAACTGCCTAATCAGTTTTCTAATAAAACCTTAACTTTAATCAACTCTTTTATAAGATTAAATAAATCACCCTTTATTTTTCTTAAGATTAAACTAATCTTTTAAAATTAATTAGATCTTTCCTTTAATCATTTTTTTTAAATAACTAATAAATCATTTTCTTTATAAATAATAATATGTTTTTAAAATCATTTCACATCTAAAACAACCTTTTAAATAAATTATAACAAACCTTTATTATCTAAATTAATCTTTTATTAATAAATTAAATATTAATTTCCTTAAAATCAAATCACAACCAAACTTTTTATAAAATTATTATTAAAGTCAAACTTTTATTCAAATCAAATAAGTCAATACTTTTCTTAAATCAAATAATATAACTTTTTCTTAAAATCAACCTTTCTCAAAATTAATCAACTCCGCCTAAAATTAACATCGTGCACGTATTCACCTCACAATTCACCTCACTCTCACACACTTCAGCGCTTTCATGTGTCCGTGTATGTTTTAATTATCTGCCCTTTTACATTTTGTGCAATTTACCTTTACCGTATTTATCTTTATCGTATTGCATTCCGTCCAAAAGGAAAAACCTACACATGATTCAACAATTGTGTATAGTGCGCATCATTTGCATCATTCTCCCCTTGATCCTTGATCCCATTCAAGTCGATCTTTTAGGAAAAATCCTACCCCATAGGAGGACCTTTGTCTTTATCTTTACAACATAGAAAAACAAAAACAAACAACACTACAACATTCAAAGATTAGAGAAAGATGTCAATCATCTTAAGCGAGATAGAATCTCCACCCCACATCAATACAATCAATACCATAGGAACTTTGCCTTAAGAGAGATAGAGGTGTACTCGTCGATCAATATTCGAGTACTTGAGCCCTTCTCTTAAGACGATGCAAAGACTATTTTCCTACAACTTGTGGCGGTTAAATCTCTCTTAAAATGACAACTCGTCTTTTCTCCTAAAATCAATCAATCAACTACCCTAAACCCGTAGGAACTTTGACCACAGTCAAAGAACTCCTCAAACCCTTTAGGGGAACTACAGATACTCTGATTCCACTCCCGTAAGGATATGTAGGCATAAGATGCGATATCTTATCGAGTATACTTAGAAATAAACCCCTAGGTCTTCTACCCTTAAGCAGATAAACCTTAGCAATAAACAACATAAAACAAGAGGTTCCTGTAGAGTACTACAGAAACTTAGGATGCTAGTACCTTCCCTAAGTTTAACCAACCCCCGAACCTATAACTCTCTAGCTTGCATTTGCATTGCATTGTGGGAATTTCGATCTTTATCCCTTCCTTTGGACAAATCAAAGTTCGGTTGCAAATGAATAAGATTCAAACTAACCAATAGTTTGGTATCCAAATTTCACCGCGACAGCTTGGCATTGAAAAGCCAAAGCAGTTTGAAAGTTTTGCAGATAGAGAAGTAATTCTCACAGACTCTGAAGGCTCAGAGGCAGAAAAAGTTCAAGTGAAGGAACCAGAAGCAACGCCAGGTGCAATTCCTTTAGCTTCTCAAATGAACAACTTGAATATTTCTGAAGAATCAAATGTTAGAGGATCATCTTCCAGAATCAAGGCCTCTCACCCAGAGGATGTGATCATTGGAAAGAAGGATGACCCTATAAGAACAAGATCCTACCTCAGATCATCTGAAGCGTCATTATTTGGGTTGGTGTCAGTTATTGAACCAACTTCTGTGGATGAAGCTCTGCAAGACAATGACTGGATAATTGCCATGCAAGAAGACCTCAACCAGTTCACAAGAAATGACGTTTGGGATTTGGCTCCAAGACCAAAAGGATTCAACATAATTGGAACTAAATGGGTCTTCAGAAACAAGTTGAATGAAAAAGGAGAAGTTGAAAGAAATAAAGCAAGGTTTGTTGCTCAAGGTTATAGCCATCAAGAAGGAATTGATTATACAGAGACTTATGCTCCTGTAGCCAGGCTAGAGTCTATTCGTTTACTCATTTCTTTTGCTGCACAAAATAACATCACTCTATATCAGATGGATGTTAAGTGTGCCTTTCTAAATGGAATTATAGAAGAAGAAGTCTATGTTCACCAACCTCCTGGTTTTGAAAGTGAAAAATTTCCATAACATGTTTTTAAACTAAAGAAATCTCTTTATGGTTTAAAACAAGCTCCCAGAGCTTGGTATGAGAGATTAAGCAATTTTCTTCTGGAGAAAATTTTTATCAGAGGCAAAGTGGACACAACTCTCTTCTGTAAAACATTTAAGAAAGATCTTTTAATTTGTCAAATATATGTGGATGATATTATATTTGGATCTACAAATGTTATGCTGGGAAAGGAGTTTGCTCAATGTATGCAGGCTGAATTTGAAATGAGCATGATGGGAGAATTGAGATTCTTTCTGGGAATTCAAGCCAACCAGACTCCAGATTGCACTTACATTCATCAGACCAAATATGTTAAAGAGCTTATGAAGAAGTTCAACATGACTGATAGTAAGATAGCAACGACTCATATGCATTCAACAAGTACTCTTGGTAAGGAAGAGGTAAGTAAGAAAGTATATCAGAAACTATACAGAGGTATGATAAGATCTCTTCTCTACTTAACTGCTTCTAGACCTGACATTTTATTCAGTGTATGCTTGTGTGCAAGATTCCAATCATATCCTAGAGAATCACACTTAACAGCTGTTAAGAGGATTCTAAGGTATTTTAAAGGTACTTCTAATGTGGGTTTGTGTTACAAAAAATCTGATGATTTTAAATTAGTTGGATTCTGTGATGATGACTACGTTGGAGACAGAGTGGAAAGAAAAAATACTTCTGGAAGTTGTCAATTTCTAGGAAGAAATTTAATCTCCTGGTACAGCAAGAAACAACCTACAATTGTGCCATCAACTACAGAAGCAGAATATATTGCTGCTGCTGGATGTAGCACGCAGATGCTCTGGGTGAAAAGTCAACTAGAAGACTATCAGATCTTTGAGAGTAATATTTCTATATTCTGTGATAATACTTCTGCTATATGTTTGTCTAAAAACCCCATTTTACACTCTAAGGCAAAACATATAGAAATTAAACATCACTTCATCAGAGACTATGTTCAGAAGGGTATTATAAACTTAGCCTTTGTTGATACAGATCACCAGTGGGCTAATATTTTCACAAAAACCCTCGCTGAAGATAGGTTTAAGTTTATTCTGAATAATATTGGTATGGATTTTTGTCCAGAATGATATTTATCAGAAGCAAACTTCTCAGATGCAAAATGTTTAAAACTCTGAAGTATTTCATCTGTCATTAATTTGAATTCTTGAATTATTATTATTTGTGTGTATCTGAACTAACCAATCTCAGAGGATCTGAACGTTGGCTAACGTTTCATTTCTCAAGAGAATTCAGAAGCACATGCAAGCAAACACGTGTCACTCTGAATCTGAAAAGATGGCGTGCACAATACTGAAGAGACATTTGAGGTATTGTTTGAATAGTTAAAATCTTGGTTTTCCCCTAAATTGTCAGAATCAATTAATGTTTTGAAATGATTATTATTCTTTTCATTAAATGCCATTAAATGCTAAGTGAGAACGTGCTAAATGTGTCTGTTTGTGTGCCCTAATTTCTCTTTATAAATACCACAAATCACACCATTTCACACTTTTCACTTCACAAACACGTATATGCATTTCTGTTTGCTCTTTGGTCTTCATCAAAACCCTAAACCTTCATCCAAATTTTCTTCATTTTCAACAATGGCAACATCATCTTCAACCTCAGCTCAGTTTTAATCATCAATGGCTGCAGTTGCTTCATCAAACATGGGTGCTACTCCGTTTAAGGAACCTGAGAGAACCTTGTTAACCCATGTTGATAAGCTTGAAGTTCTTTGTGAATCCATGGTGGAATTTGATTCTTTGGCTGACAATGGATTTGATTTGCGTTCTATTATTGATGCATAAGGCTGGGTTAAGTATTTTGATAGATTATTTGGACCAGTGTATCCACACTTAGTGAAGGAATTTTGGATTCACGCATCTGTTTACCCAAAGTTCATCCTCTCTTCTGTTCTGGGAAAAGAGATCATAATCACTGAAGATCTCATCAGAAAACTCATTGGGTATGAGGAAACTGATGGAGTTTGTCATTTGCCAGCTGGGCATGTTGATATGGAAGAAGTGTATGCTGAAGTGATTTCTTCTGGACAAGCTTCAAATAAATTCAAGGATCTGAAACCTGATTACAAAATCTGGGCAAAGATTTTTCTGGGTTGCATCAACCACAGAAAATCCACAAATTCTCCAGATTATGTGAACAATGAACAAATTTATTTCATGTACTGCTTAAGTCAGAGTACCAAAGTGGATCTGCCACACATTCTCTTCATGCATCTGTGGAATCATATTAATGCATCCAGAGAATCCATTAAGACTAAGGGACACAAGATCAGGACGTGGATTCCTTTTGGAAGATTAATTTCAGACATTCTCACAGAGAATGGTCTGGTAGCTGTTCTTTATGAAGCTGGAGTTAAAGAAGAGCTTAAGTCAATAGTTGGAAAACCCTTGAAAGGAAAGAGTCTCCAGAGGTTAAAAGTTGTGGATGAACTCACAACTGCTCCTAAAAAGCTGAATGTTGCTGAAGTAAGTCAGAGAAGGATTCCAGTTCAAGACTTTCTAATCTTTGGTGCTGAAGAACCTAGGGATATTATTCTTAGGTACATTGAATTGTGCAAGGCAGATGGAACACCTGTTTCTGCTGATATTCTGATATGTGCCAGAGAACCTATTCCAGATGTTTATGAAGAGAACATGAGGAAAAAAAGACAGTTAGAGGCAGAAGAAGCTGCTGCTTAGAAGAAACAAAAAGTTGCTGAAAAACCACAGAAGCAGATTAAGAGAAAAGCTTCTGGAGAAGTTCCCTCTGTTCCTACCAAACACATCAAGATAAAAGGTACTAAAACATCTTTACCTTCTATTTCTGAAATTGCAGTAGATATATAAACTATTAGTTCTATTCCAAAACCCCCTCCATCTAAAACTCAAACAACTTCTTATCCATCCCAAACCTCTGAACTACCTATAACATCTGATCTTGTTCCCACAACACCATTAAAATCAGCTGACGTTCCTCAATCAGAACCACAAACAACAAAAACAACAGAACCAACTCCAACACAACAACCTGAAATTCAACAAAACTCTGTACCTGAACCAATACAATCTGAACCAGCTGCATCTGAACCACCAAAATCCAAATCTTCTAATCCTCAACCAGAACAATCCAAACCTACTGAATTAAATATACCTAATTCTTAGATTCTGGATGTCCAACCTCTTAAGACTGTGTTTGAAGTATCTTCTACATCTTGTACCTCAACCACCTCATCTGATTCATCTGAATCTGATGTTCATCCAGATATTAACTCACCTCCCTCTCTCAGAGAATATGAATCTAACCAACCAGATCCACCTATTTCATTTGAAGCTATCATTCCTGAACCCACTCCAACACCCAAACCCAGGACATCTGAGTTTGTTTCAGTTGCTTCCTTTAAACCACTTCCCTCTGATCCCATTCCTTCTGGTTTAAAGCTTAAACATTTTTATACCAGAATAGAACCAGCTGACCCAATCACTCTATTCAAACCCAGTCCTTCAACCACTCTTCCATCTGATCTTCAAACCCAATTTGAAAAACTACTAGATATCATTTCATCAGAACCTCTGTTGTCTGATAAATATGTTTTCATTCCCTACACATCCACTACATTTGATGTCATTCCCTCTACATCACATGTAAAATCATTTCTGATTCATACCATTTCCAGATCCAACATTGCTACTTCATCATCTGACCATCCATCTTTTCCTTCCTACCCTCGTCCTCTGTTCATCATCCCACATTTCACCATACCAACTCCACCAAAACCACCCAAACAATCAACTCTTGAAGCCCTTCTCAAACCAAAACCCAGGCTAAACGTTGATATTCTATTTGCTAATTTTCTGAAAGAAATAAAGATGAATTTAGGCTTTGTACAGAAGAGATGCTTGTCAACCATGAATGCAGAAGAATCTGATGCTATTTGGAATAACTTCATTTCCATATTCAATACAGTTGCTTAAAATCTGAAGAAAGTCTGTTCGGATGATGCAAAGATCAGATTTGTTGAGACTGCCAGAACCATGGTATGGAACATGAAAAGATCTGCACCTTTGCTTATTGAGGATGTACCTTCATCTTCTAGAGTATCTTCTACAGAAGCTATTGCAGAATCTGCTTCTGAAGAAAATCATTTGGCTCTGACAATCGTGGACAAACCCTCTGCATCTGTGGCTCCAGACTCTGCAACTCCAATGGTAATTGACTCTGCTCCTGCATCAGAATCTGCTCCATCTACTTCATCTGAGATCAAGAAAGAGAACCCAGACTTAGAAGATAAGATTGCAGTATTAGAAGCTGGGCAATCTGAGATCAAGTCCTGGATGACTAAACAAGATCAGAAGAATGAGAACATGGCGAAATGGATGACAAAGCAAGAATAATCCTCATCTGAGATCACTCAACTTCTGAAGATGATTCTTTCCAAGCAAACCTAGTTTTATGTTTTCTGTATCTGATGTTTGTGAACCTGTACTTGAATTTCTTATCTAATGATTTGTCTGTTTTTTTATCTGAATGAATGAATGACTCTGTTGTTTCTCTACATGAATGTATCTTTTCTCTATTTCCTTTTATTTTGTCTTTAAAGTTTTCTTTTTGATTATGACAAAAGGGGGAGAAAATGGATCTGACTGTTCAAATAAACTCTACCTAAATGAAATTCAGACATATCTATTTATAACTAACGTGAACTCTTAGTATTTCAGAACATATGAAAAATCTGACAAATTCTTTAAAGTAACTCTGAGATCCCCATATCAAGTTTAACCAATCAGGCTTTGATTATGAAACGTTCATCAAAGTCAAGCTCTAATTTTTGGAACAATCAGGCTCTGATTTTGAAAAGAATACTAATGCAAAAAGGGAAGTTTTTATTCTTTCTAAGTATTCAATTCAGGGGGAGATTCATAATCTCAGGGGGAGTTATAATTATTGCTTTATTGAACAAAATTTCTTATGTTTTTGTCATCATCAAAAAGGGGGAGATTGTTAGAACACATATTGGTTCTTAGTTATATCTCTATGTTTTGATGATAACTCTTACGAAATTTTGTATTAAGAAATTATATACTCTAAAATTTGTTCAAGTATGTTTCCTGCAGATATTAATGTTTATATACTTCTGAAAGTAAATTGGATCTGAACATTAAATTATGCAAGGCTCTGAAGCGTCAGAAGCATCTCTTAGAAGAATCTGAACGCTGCCTACAGAAGACTCTGAGCGTTGCCTACAGAAGGATCTGAAGCAGAAGCTACAGAAGCATCTGAAGCATGGTATGAAGACTTTGTATGAAGAGTTTCAAGCATAGTTTTTCAGAAGACTTTGATAGTACTGTACGCTGCAAGTACTGAGGATCTGATTCCTAAAACTCTGCTCTAATGAAATTACACGCTGAAGCACACTTGTTGCAACACTCTGATTAAGCAAACTCTGATGAACATCAAAGACTCTGATCATTCAAGGCTCTGATGTTATTTGCTGAGTATTAGAAACTTGTTGAAGAAGAATTCAAAGTTATGTCCGTTGGTTAGGCCAAACGACTCTTTCCTCATTTATGCTAGACACAAGAACTCAGGCAAAAATGATTTATTTGTACGTTCTTCTTCTAGGAAAGGTCAAGTGATGTGAAGACAAAAAGGTTACAGCTACTTTGCAAACACGGTCTTCAAAGCATGCAATGTCTTGGATTTCTAAGTCTATAAAAGCAAGTCTCCAACACTCTTCTTCAGTTGACGAATTATTGAAAGAAATTCATTGAAAAGCTCTCATACAAATTATTCTCATTGCTGAATTTATTTCATTGTTCTTAAACTTAAGTGTAAATCACTGTGGTGATATAGCTTACTTAGAAGCATTCAAACACTTGTTTAGTTTTTACATTTGATTGTAAAAGTTCCTTGAGAAGACCCAGTTGTGGTCAGTAGTTCTTGAGAAGACTAAGAACAATTGCTCTTAGTGCTTGCTATTGTAATCAATTTGATCAATAGTGGATTAAGTCCTTGTGGAGAAAGGCAAATCATTCTTGATAGGGTGGACTGGAGTAGTTGAGTTTAACGAACCAGGATAAAAATCTTTGAGTTTTTATTGTCATAATTCTTTCTATATACTTATTCAACCCTCCCCACTTCTAAGTATTTTCTCACCTTCACTATTTAATTGATGAAGTAAATTATTTTAAAAAAAGGGTGAATAAATTAATTAGTTAATTGATAAGATAAGAAAAATATTAGTTTGATTAATAAGAAAAGTTGACTTAAAAAAAGTTAATTTAAGGTTAAATAATTAATTAAGTTAATAAAAATATTAATTTGACATGTTAATGGGTTAATTAGGGATTATGGGAAATTAATGAGGATTAACGGTTAATGGGAAAGATTAGTGGGGCGAAAACGATTGCGTGTAGGGTGTGTGCAGCGGATCCACGGTGGGGTTCAAAGGTGGGTCGCACGATGAGATCTGCTGGTGATGGACGGTCATGATGTTGATTGTTCACGGTAGCTACCGTGGGGTGCACGTATATAATTACAATATAAAAAAAGACTATAAACCCTAACTTCCCCCCATTTCTTCTTCCGTCGTCTGGCCCTTTTCTCTCTCATTCCCACTCTGTTCGTCATTCTCATCGTCTCTCTTCTCTCCATCTTTGTTCGCCTCCCTCCACGATTCTTCTTCTTCGACTTTCTGTCTCCATTCTCCCATTTCTATTCTTCCATCTTTCGTTCTTTCATTCTCTTCCTCTTTTCTACACAAATCAAACAAAAACGTTAAATATTAGCAAAAAAAAGATCTCACTATTTAATGTTTTTGAAGATAAAAAAAATGGATCCACGACTAAGGTGACGAGTTGGACGGTGATGGCGATTCGCGGATGGAAACAGTTTCCGGCGCGATGGCAATGCGGCAACAACGAGGATGAGGGTTAGAAGATTTCGAAGATGGTGGATTTGCAGATGGAAATGGAGATTTCTAACAACGAAAATCTCAACAACGACGGATGGCGACTTCTGGCAAACCTCCCAAAAAGGTAAGTTCTTATTTTTTCTCTTTACCAATTTTAGGGTTTTGAAGGGATTTGTATGAATGTTATGTCTCTGTATTGTTGAATCCCCCTTTTATAAGTTTGAAAGGAACCAGCCATTGAATCTTCGTAAAAACTTTCCATTCTCAATACGGCATGTCTGGATCGTTTTAGAAACTAAATGAATTCGTATTGATTTCGTTTTCGGCTTGTTTTGGAAAGGAATGAAAGTTGCTACAATTTAATTATTGTTGGAAAATATTGAAGTTGACTTAATGAACCTTCCTTTTTTATTTTGATTTCCTTAACAATTTCCTTTTTTCTTCATGTCTTTTTCAGGTATGCTTTGTCGACAATGAAGCAGAAAATCATGGAGTCGATCTGCAGTGAGCTGCTGATATGGAGGCTGCTGTTACTGAAGTCCCGAAATGCCTGCTGCTGCCGCTAAAGATTGAAGTGCTGAAAACTTTGTCAAGATCACGATTACAAGTGGTAATGGTGCCTTCTTTTCCAGTTGAGCATGCTCGAAGAAGTACGTTTCAAATCTTATCTTTTCAAAACTCAACATATTCAGCCACAAATTCTTGCTTCCTTCTTTTTAGTGAACTTTCCATTTTGGCAACAGATTTGCAGCTCAATTTGACGGCGCGACTCAAATGGAAGTATTGGGGCTCAATGATCTAATGGTTCCGGTGGCAACGCCGAGCAAAAGGTTTCTTGCCTTGAAGTTTTAGGGCTTTGAGCTTGTTACTTAAGTTCAGACAGCTGCTGCTGTGGGAAGCTGGTCTAACAGGTTGAGACGACATACCGGATGGTGGCGCTATCAAGCTCCGTCCTGGGTTCTGCTTGGTTGCGGAGGGGATAAAACTAGGAATCCCAAGGTTCAAAGTATTTATTCTGCTGGGCTACCGAGTCTATCTGACGGCCAAAGTCGACGGACCTGCATGCTTATGATTAATGGACGCGAAACGAGCTTCACTTGAAATTTTCCTTGTTTTATTTTTGTGCAAGTTTCTATTGTATGAACAAGTCTCTATCGTAAGTGTACATGTTGAAGTAGTAGTTGTAAAAGGCTTTTGCAATAGCAAGCCAATTAATTTTAAAATTCACTGTATTGGTAATCTTGAAACCGAAATTTGGTATACTTGGATTTTCTGGGATAGAGTGATAAATCAATAACCATAACCCCCTTGAATGAATACCATAATTCACAGTAAGATCACCCTGGCATTCTCACCATGAATAACAAATAACAGGATGTAATTTCACCATGAGTAGTTGGCTCCAAATGACCTCCTTGAATAACATTGCAATGAGTAGGCCGTTAGATTTTATGGCAGGGTGAATGCCTAAAGGATGTTAAGATTCCTGTATTTACATTTGGAAACCGCTTTGAAATCGCAATGACATGAGTCTAAATCTCCTATTTTTAGACTTGATTACTTAGATGGTAGCTTCAAATCCATCTTGTAACTTTGGAGCTTTTGATAATTATTGGATTAGCTAAAAACTTGAATAGCTCTTCTTCAAATTGACTAGTTGTTCAAGATGCATGAAAGAAAAGTGCCAATTTCATCCCGTATAATGTCACGACCCTTGCAATGAGTATTCTCAAGATGATGAAATGAATTTGAAGGTGGAACGATGAGCTTGAGCATTGTTACCAAAGCTCTTTTGGATTATAAACTCTTATGTGTACCAAAACGAAAATGGAAGCATGAATCTTCAGATGAGGTCCTTAATTATGAGCTTACTTTGATGACACAAATACTTAAGCTAGTAATAAATCTTTCTATAGACTCGAGATTGATTTAAGAATGCTAACTTCCAAATCACATCTCCTTGAGTCCCCAACTTGGAGAAATCTTTGAATGTAACCCGAAATTCTAACCGGTCCTTCAAAACACATTTAACTATTGTCGACTAAAAGAACCGACACTCTTGTCTTCGAAACTTATGCACCTGCACAAACTTATTAGTCACACACAAAAGTAAAAGATAGCATGCAAGAAAGAAAAAACAGGGAGGTGAGATCTTGAGGTCAAAAATTAGGGTGCTACACCCGCAAGGACACCCCTCGCGGCCACAAGAGCGCGACACGGTACGATCGCGTCTCTTTGTAAAGCAACGAGATAGAAAGCATATTCTCTTTGTGTGTGTAGGCAAAACACTCTGCTCGACGGAGACCCCTCGATCGAGAGTCCCCGCCGCAGTACCAAGATCGGCAGAACACCCAGCTCACGATGGGATGTTCACGCTGCGGGGGTAGGTCCCCAATTGCGGTCCACCTCCGTAACCGACCAGGTAACCACACCGGTCAACCGACCTGTTCCCTACACTACTGAACTCAACAATTGTCGAGCTGACACTTCCAACAATCATACAAAACAAGCGTAATAAACATACATTACGAGCATACAAACATGCAGAAATAAAACAAGCATGCAAACATGCAAACATAAACGAGCACACACTTAGCAAAAATACTGTATTGTAAAGAGGGGCACCAACCCAATATTCAATTACATCACAAAAGGGCACACAGGCCCGACAAAAGTACTTAGCAAAAAACAACAAAATATTGGCGCGCATGCTTAGAAACTACGAGCACGCAGGCCGGGGAAACATCTACACATCCTCAGAACCATCCGCCTCGCGCTCGTTGGCAGGAGTGGCATCATTAACATCTTCAAGACCAAGGGCGACCACCCGTCCGTCGACGATCTGGTGGAAGGGCCCGATCCCGTCAACGACCAAGCTGACCTCGGGGTTTACCACCCTAAATTGGTCCATGGCACCGGAGAACCCGACCTCGACCGCCTCCAAACAATCATGCTGCAGCTCTCGAATCCTCCCTAATAGATCTGCACGGGTAACCAAAAGCCTCTCCTCGTCCGTCTCACCCTCGACGGGACAAAGCGGGTCTTCCAGCTCCCCCACACGGGTTTTCAGCTTCTGTAGCTCCTCCTCAGCGGTCTTTAGTTTCTCCTCGGCCTCGACCCCCCTCTTCGCTGCGCAGCCACTTCCCCGTGGCTCTGTTCCAGCTCCGCAGCCAGCTTCGTCAGCCTCGATTGAGCAAAGGCAAGGTCACCATGCAGCTTGGCCAGCTCGACAGAGGAGAAACCCTCATCACTTAGGATCAGAGTCGTGGAGAAGGCCCGCATCATGGCAGCCAGGTCCTCAGTCAGCACCTGCCTTCGTGTAGCCCGATTCGACCCTAGGATCATTTTCGCTTCCGCGACCGGCACTGCTGGCGATTTTGCGCCGTGAAAGAACCCAGGATTCTGGTGGCACGGGGGAATAAGAAATCCCTCCTCGGCTAGTCCCTCCATAAGATCGACGACGACCTCCGACGACTTGCCCGCTTTACAACCCCTTGAGAGGTCGGAGATCGACTGCTTTGTGGCGATGACGAAGATCCCCTTCCTCCCTGGTCTGATACAGCCTGCTGGGCCACCTGGGTGACCCTGCTCTTCCCAACTTTGGCTGCGGCTCTAGAGGCCGCCAGTTTCCTCACTCTCTCCTTGTAATGTCCAGACCGACAAAGTTCCCCCTTGCGCTCCTCGCCCCGACACATCGGACCCTCGAAGAGCCTCCCCACGCCTTCTCCTTCCTCGACGCGACACCATTAAGTCCTCGCTCCTTCACTTTGGAGCTACGACTTGGGGGCTCTTGTTCTGGGCTTGACCGGACAGGCCCAGTTCAAAGATATACGGGGAAGACTCAAATTGCCCTATGTCGAGCACAGGTGTTTCCGTCGACCAGGACGCTCCCTCCGTCGGGGAGGACGCTTCCTCTGTCGGGCAGAACAACATGTCCTTCACACGTTCTCCACGTGCCCCCCTCCGCGGGGACACGTCATCATCCAACTATCCACCTCCGAAAGAGCTGATCAACCCACCTTCCGGAGGTCATGAGACGGTTGAACTAGGGGGAAGACCATGTGCTGGTATTCACTACGCCACGTAAGCCCTAACAATCACTTGTGTTGGGCCGGACAATCCAGCCCAACACAAGTGACCGTTGGCCTTGCGCTGGGGTCTCTCTATAAATAACCTCTTTCACAAGAGGGTCAGATATTCACTTCTTAACCTCTCTCCTGGATTTGCTCCCACTCTGGTCCATTACTTACTTGCAGGTACACCCCGTCCATATTCCTTGTGAGCAACTATCAAATCAACGACGCGTGACAGATTATTATTCTCCGTCCATATTCCTTGTGAGCAACTATCAAATCAACGACGCGTGACAGATTATTATTCTCCTTCTGATCAGGTCAGAGCACTATCAATACTTTTTTTTTACGGTGACAACATACATTAATTAAATTAGTTGTTGCTTTGCTATTAAAGAAAATTTATTCAAAAAAATATCTCTAAAACCCCCCAAAACCCTAAAACACACTCCCAATTCAAAAATGTCTCCCAACTCCACCAGCAACGGAGCTCTGGTCCCGTTCTCCGACGAGTCCAACGACTCGCTCGCAGTGTATACTCTCCAACATGGTCTCTCCCGTCCAATTTCTCGCGTTTCCATCTCCTGGTCCCGCGGAAACTCCCTCCGTGTCTCCCTTTTCGCGGAACCTTCTGGAAGCCCCGATGCCGGAGATGGTGCCAAGGTCGTCGAAGTTAAGCTCGGAGGTGGAGATCCGGAAATTGATGATGCCGACTGGCGCCGAATTGCCTACGGCTCTGTTGCCCCCTTTGCACTGCTTCAAAGTCGCCGGAGCTCAATATCCGCATTGTCAAAGTCTCCTTCATCATATCATTCAGATTGGTAATTAACCTCTGTAAGATTTATATTGGTTTTTGAAAATCTTTTGGTGAAGGTTGATTTGTTTCTTGTAAGCATTTCAATTTTAATATGCTGTTGTTTTCGCTGGATTAACCTGCTAATTTGATTTTGGTTGTTACTTATTTCTAAGATTTGATAATTAAAGGTGTATGATAATACCGCTTTGAATTTTGTTATGTTTTTCCAGCTGACATTTTCATGCTTCCCTGTTAGGGAATCTCATACCAAAACTGAATGATGAAGTTCTGTCTTGAGCTTTGATTTTAATTTTTATAATTCATCTTAATTTTGCTTTAGCTTCACTTCATTTCATGAGGTACCTCTTGAAATAATTGCATTTACAAACTTACGGAATTTTTCTATGTTTTAAGTTAAGCGGTTTTTGTGGATTGACAGTCGTATGCGGTTTCATGTAAGTGCTTTTCTTGACAGTAGGTTTCTATTTATCTTACAAATCAGGTGGGAGCATGTCCTTCAGTATAGTAAGGATATAACATCACTTCTCACAGAACCAAAGTTGGCCCTTAATCCAATAATTGAAGATCCGAATGAAATTGTTCAGGTACTATTTCTAGACCCACTTGCTGACTGTGTGGAGTTGCATTGAGAGCTTCTTTGTGGGACATATAGAAGAAAGAAGTTAGTTACTTACTTTTTAAGACCTGCTGTAGAATAATGAGGAGCCAACATGTTTGAAAGCTGCCTGGGAGTTGATGGAGATATTTTATGTGGACAAGCAATCTCAAGCATGGCTGCCTGAAAGGCTTGTTGATTGGTTAGCTGTAATAATCTCTTTTTATTTGTTTTTACATAGGTTTTGTAGATGGTTGTATATTATTTTAACTGTTCACATTTGCTTATTTTAAGTTCATGGTGGCATTTTATGACAGGACTATGATAGTCTCTTTACCAGTACACAGGAAACAATTCATGGCAAGCTAGTGGATTTTCAGAATGATCTTGTCAACATACAGGTTTGACCACATGTGCATGTGATTGATGATTATGAATTCTGATGAATATGACAATGATCGATACCTATTATCAAACTTTTAGGAATTGTAGATGTTGGGTGTATTTGAGTTTACATTAAGGATTCTTACAGCATATGTAATGGATGGTGTTGTAGCATATGGTAGCCATTATATAAAAATAATATATAAAAAGAAATATGCCCCAAAAATGCAGAATTTAATAATGTAATGGAAAAAACGAACAACATATGTTAGAGAACATCATATTTTAGGCAATGGGATAGTACCGCGCATGCATCCGATTCGTGGCATTTCAGCATTAAACAGAACCGCCAATTTTCCAGGATCTATGAATGCCCATCTTGACCAAAACGAGAGAAAGGGTAAGAATAGGTACCTAGCCTCCCGCAACTGTTTTTAGATGAATTTTCCCCTCAAATGTTCAATGAAACACAGCCATGAAAATAAAAAGAGGAATGAGAAAAGGGGATGCGGGAAAATTTATGTATAAAACTTTCATAAAAATTGTGGAAACAACGTGAAAACAAGTAAAATCCTAAACTACTTGTATAATGAGAGTCCTCATAATTGTATGGTAGGGATAGGAAGCCTTGAGTCATGAACCCTAAACTTAAACAGAGGGTTCTTAGCTTTCTAAGGCCATATTTTCGGGCTGCACCAGCACGCTCCTCTCCCTTAATTTTTTATAGTTTCATTGTTTCTTATATAAATCTTTGAAAATTATGATGTTACAACTGCTCATTAACAAATATATTTGATGTTTTGTCAAGGTTTTTCCTTGTTTTTCTCTTTTCAGTTTTATAATTTTTGAGAAGTTATTCTATTATATTTTGCTTTGGTAACCAGCTGTTACATGTTATCTAGATACTGTGGTTTTCCTTGCATATATATTCAGTAAATATGAAGCTTACTTCAAAACTGAAATGGGCAATTCTGAATGTTAAATTTTATTTAGAAACTCATCAATATGATGGAGCTAAAATCTATAATTTTCTTAAAAAGCCTAGTCCCATTCGAACTTAAATGCAATTCTGGATATCATCCCAAATACTCTATGGTCTGCTTAAACCCCACATTACTACTGCTATTGCCACAAAACACTGGCCTCTTTATTCTAGCCATAAATTCCTATAAACGTATGATATTAGTGAACACTTTAAGGAGGATGCACACAATATATGCCCAATGTTCACCAGGAGTATTCTGTTCTACAGCCTACAAGTTATATGCAAACAATCAACTGTCTCAAAAGTAGTCTACAAATGTATATAGAGTATTGCTTATTACATCGTTCTCTTTGACGCATTACTAATGTGTATAGTAGTTATGCATGATTAATTTCTCACAGGTTGGGGACATAAACATAGGAAGTTTTTTCCATGCAGGTGATTGAAGATGATCCGAGATATTGGGAAGTGATGTCATCTGCATTGTCAGTTGGTTGGTTAGATATAGTGGTCAGTAAAGGATCCCACATTTTTAATTGCAGCATCTTATGTTCCATTGAAAATGAAGAATTTCATTCAAGTTGGCTTTCACTTGCAGGTGAAAATGCTGCGGTTACACGGGTCTTACCAATTAGATCAGCTCAGCTACCGTGAGGTTGGCATGAAAATTATGAAAGTTTTATTTCACGAACGCAATGAATTCACACATGACAGAGATGATGATGTTGTTGTTATAATCAGCATTCTTAATTGTTGTTGTTCATGCTGCTACTGCTACTGCTGCTATTATATTTATTTATTTATATTTTTCTCGTCTTATTTTCTGTCCTCGTTTTGTTTGCAGTTAGAAAATGGACTGGTGGAGGCAGTCGCTGTTCTTATTTCCAAAATGCCCCGATTACGTCATGAATCAGCTGTTGGAAATTTGGGAGATTGTTTTAAATCCAAACCAGACTTTATCAAAGTATATCCAAACTCCGCAATACTTTAACATGCATCATCACATCTGTTCAACACATTTACTCTATTGTTATAGAATGTTGTGTATTTCTATTTTATAGGCCTGGGAAAAATGGAGGTCACAAATTACTAAACTGGACTGCAGTCCATTCTGGATTCAGTGTGATAATCAACAAACTCGTGAGGGCTTAAGAAACATGCTACAAGTTATGCTGGGTAATACTGAGAGTCTCTGTACAGCTTCATGTTACTGGATTGAGTTGTATATTTCTCATTTTCTATACATCAGGCCGTTTACGACCGTAAGTTTTATCTACTATTTTGCAATTATAACTTAAAAAATGTTCTTTACTTTACATATATAACATATTGTTTGTTTAAATAATCTTCTTCATATATCTTTGTTAATTAATGGAATCTTTAAATAATTTCGGCCCCCCTTTTTCTAAACAGGGAATAGAAAGCATGTATAATTTGGCTCAGAAATGCATCCAATTGAAATCACCGATTGGCACCCATAGGTTGACTGGACTTATGATTGGAATTCTTGCAGAAAATACAGAGGTAATAATTAAAATTTAATTTTCATGCTCCACTGTTTTCTTTTCAAGTATTTTGGGCTTGCTTCTGCTTGTTTTATGATTTTGTTTTTTAATCAACCCTTACTTTCCCATTTTAAACTTGAATGACCATGTTGAAACGTCTTAGGTTGTTTTAGCAGAAATTTCCAGAGAATTTGGTCCTTGGTGAGTTGTTTCTCTTCTATTGTTAATTTATTTTTGATTGTTTTTATGTGCATATTTGGACTAGATTGTTCTGCTCTCAAGAAGCTCACAATCAAAATGTTCAAACTTCAAAATTTGGTTTTCGAATGAAAATCTTTTTTTTCGGAGTAAAATGATCAGTACTGATCATGCGTTGTATTACTCCCTTCTTTAATTGGGTTTGATAAAAATGTGACTTTTGTATATGTCATTTTGTGAAAACAAAATAGGATGGTCGCACATGCCGTGGAATTGTTAACTGCAGGGAGTGAGCAAGCAGAGATTCTTCTACATGATGAGCGTTATAATTTGGGAGGAATCAGTATGCTGGAACTACATCGGCTTGCATATGCGCAAGTTCTATCATCACATGCATTGACCTGGCAAGTAAGTGCAAGATAACTAAGCCAAAAACATCCTATTAATTGGATCTTGAATTAGTAAATTATCTTGAATGAACTATATTTACTATTGATATGAGCACCAAAATTTACTGTTGCACATACATGTCTTGGATTTTTACACGAGGTTGACAAATCTGAAAACTTGAAAGAGTAAGGATGAAACTGATGTTTCATACATATTAAGAAACTCCAGGAAACCTAAACAATCAAGGCCAAGTGAAACTCTTTTTATTTTTTTTACAATGAAGATTGCAATATTATCAACTCTTAACAAAAATATTTTATAGAAGTAATCTAATTTGGTGCTCCTGTTCACATATCTGCAGATAGCTCCAATATATTTAACATCATGCATGAAGCAAGGAATGGGCTTGCTAGAGAATTTATTGTACAGACAATCTGTTCAACATAACAACTTGTTGCTTAAGGTAACTGTTTGATATTAATTTCTTTTTCAATTCAAAACTCTGATCCTTATTAATTTTTTAATATGCTTGTGAGTGACAGAAAAATTATTCTGATTCATGCAGAACATTGAGATATGCCGTTTATACGGGCTTGATCATGTCAGTTCAAATATCATGAAGGTAACATGCATTCTTGATTTGGTTAACTGTTGCAAATAGTATAGGTGGAAAGTTTGGAGATTAAAAATCTTCATTTCATAATGTGGTTCAGCACAATTAAATATGCATGTTTAATTTATAGGTTGCTGGAATCTATCACTGGAAGCATGGTCGTAAAGGTGCTGGAGTATATTGGCTTCAACAATCCCAAGATACAAACTGTCTTAATAGGATTGCACAACAGTTATTTGATTCAGTTGGAAAGTCCATCTCTGATGAAAGCTTCAAAGTACTTCTTATACTGCTACAATAAAAGACCAGTGCATTTTTTTTATTATCTATTTGTTTATATGTGGATATGAGTTTCTTTTATAATTATTTCAATTTCTCATTCTGCAATCCAATTTTTTACAGCAATGGGAAGGCATAATTGAATTATTGGGTTCTGAATCTAAGCCTGCCGGGGGTCTTGATTTTTTACACAAGTATGATCATCCTATGCTGACATTTTTATCTTGTTTTCACGTCTATCTAATCACTTAGCTCTAACATTTGTTAAATATTACATTCAGGTATAGGGATTTCAAAAAATCCCTTCAGATGGTATATAGTGGAAAATCAGCTGATGCTGCTCGACAAGCTGTAGGCTCCCTCATACTGGTATTTGTTTATATGCACACTTCTACAGTTATGTTGTCCCCAATAGAATAGTGTGCTCTGATTGTACAAACCAGTCATGTTACTTGCTTGGATTCTTTATATACTGAATTCAATAAAACAATATATCATGAACAGAACAAGTACAGCCAAAGACACCATCAGTGCCAACAATCTGTTTTCTTTTGTCTGTTCAATTTTGGAGTGTATGTGGACAACTAAATTGGTGTATAATGGCTTGAATAGTCATGAACGAATTAAAACAATCCGAAAGATACTCTTTAGCGCTGTCATTGCAAAATGTATGCTATTTTTCCAAATTGAGTTGTGATTTCTGTGCAGAACTTTTGAAAGATATTAGATTGAAAATATCTAAACTACATTGGTAGAATCCTAGAAATTTTCTGTGAAGGTAGCATGATGCTTATAAGTTATAGCCTAAATTAGAAGAACATGATTGTGACCCCAAACATTAGAATGAATGGCTTCAAAAAGAGACAGCTTGGTTATTAATACAGCTAGAAAAAGAGACTCTAGCATGTTTCCAAAGCTGACCTGACTAACACTCTGAAGACTCCAACTTTGATAGATGATGTATCATTTTCTTCAATGTATGAAAGCTCAGATGATCTAGATTGTGATGTTGTAGAGCAGGAATTGGAAGCATTATAGAATATCTTTATAATGCACTAAGGAATGAGATTGACAAGACCGTGTGGAAGTAAATCACTGAATATATTAGAGGCTGTATGATTCAGATATGGCTCCAAGGTTAGGGCATACTTTAATGTGTGAGACAGACAGTTTGCTTACAGAATTTAGATTATAGGGGCAACAGTTACCAATTGAACTGAATTCAATAGTAGTAGGAAAGTGGTGAAACTTGGCCAATGCCAGTGGCTTGTAGCTTGGGTTCATATCATAGAGTGAAACATTGGAAATTTTGGACTGCGATAACATTATCTCTACAAGAGTAGAATGAGAATTTGAGAAAGGCAAACCAGATAGTTATCAGTATGGTCAACAATGACGGAAGAAAGGACAGTCGATGGTCTCTGAGAGACTGAGACAATTGGCGAGATCACCTCTTTAACAATCAATGATGAAAAAAACCGTGTCAACAACCTTGACCATGGCTGATCGAAAACTAGGGCTCCTCAACCTAAAGGCTCTCTTAGTCTAAGTTGAATACGGCAAGTGAATAATTTGTGTTTTGTTTCATGAATTGTTTGTACAATATTTATGTTCAAGGTTAACATAATCATTTGCTAAAATTTAGAGATTAAGTCAAGCTAACTAAGGAAACTATACATAATACATCAAATCAATTTCTTGTCAAATCTGAATAGAAACTCAACAGAGGCAAAGATGCCGTGTTAGCATCCACAGTAGCCTTGATTTTTGAAGTGACAATTGGGATCCACAGTAGCCTTGATTTTTGAAGTGACAATTGGGATCCAAAAAGATTGACAAGCATTTTAGTTTTTTTGGTGTTACTAGGTCTTCAATCATTTAATTATCCTGTTGATAGTCAGCATTCTGTTTTAAAATGTAATACATTTCTTTTCATTCTGCAGCTTATGAAAAATCCATCAACCCCTCAGCGCTTTTGGCTGACCCTTTTGTATGACTCGGTGAGTGTTCTATATTTGTCTATCTTTTCTTTTATAATGTTCAGTATAATCATATGGCCACATGTTAATATGATCATCTTAATATCCCTTAATTGTTTTTGTTTCTATGCTTTGATTGACACAACTAAAAACATTGTGTATAGAAAAGTGCCATAATAAGATCAGAATTTTTATGTAACTTAGGTAAATTGTTATGTATTTGCATTTTAGGATTGAGTGATAGTTTCTAATGCAGTGGTTTTTTGTGGGTTAATTTAATACTATGATTACATTCATCATTTCTGTATTAATTGTTTTGGACCTGGTAGTATTTTGGGGTTGAGTAGTAGTTTCTAATCCAGTATGTTATCTCTATATATGTATGCAATGTATAGAATCAAAGAATCCCTAAATCTTGGAGATTGAAAGAGACAACATTGTGATATCAATTCTAATTATGAAACTAATACATAATAAAATAAAAGGGGAGTAGGAGACAGTCATTGACGTATAAACTACAATCAAGACTCTCCTCAAACTAGAGCATTTATGTCATATGCATCCAACTTGCCGCATATATTTACTATTATAGTACTTCAAAGAATGAGTACGGTAAAGATTCTGTTGGTTGATATTTCAATGAGGATATAACAAAAATTCTGTTGGTTGATATTTCAATGAGGATCTAACAAAAATAACGTGGATGATGCCTAAAGCATCACAAAGATACTAGTCAGTTTGTTATTATGGTTGATGACTAAGTTGTACAGTTAGATGTAGGCATTGCTATATTAGAGGAATGTTAGAATCTGATTAGTACTCCTATACATCTCACTTTTGAGGATTTTACCTAACCCGAGGGAGCGTTATCTAAACCCAGTTAGGTGCAGGAGAACAGTAGAAAATCTAACTATCACCCCGTATTTCATTCAGAGGCTAGAGATGCTGGTGAACCAGGTTACTGAGGTGAGAATGGAAGTAAGGTTAGAGTGCTGGCAAGTCAGTACTCTGCCTTCACTGTCCAGCAGAAACTGCACACATCAGAGTGCATGGATAATTTGGTGACTTAGATATAGTCGGAATGGATCTTTTGAAGTGACGGAATTAATAATTTCAAACAAATAACTAAAAAATGGATTTTAGATTTGTCTTTTCTTGCTGGACCAAAACCCTGTGCTTTGATACCGACTTGAAATACCAGGAAATTTATATTTTTCACTGACTAAGGTGTTGATTAATGTATCTTTCCGTACACTAAATGAACAGACTCAAAAAATCCCTGAAACTCTGTTTGAAAGGGATTTCATTCGTGAAATCTATTCTTTCTATTCTTACTTTATAAAGTAACATACCTAACAATATATGGAAAGTGGAATAAAATTATGAACAAATCAATTACAATCACATCTTATCTTAATGCACGTGCATGTTTATTTGCCTCTCAAATCAGTAGTTCCTGTTATCATTTGATTTTTTTTTTCCGCATTATTTGTTATCACTCACCAATATGCGAGCTTTGTTTTCTCACATAAAATTACATGATTTCCTTGTTTGTTTCCTTTGGGAGGAGCAGTTGAAGTTGCTAAACTGGAAAGACAGTCCTCTTCTCAGCGTGTCCGAGACCCATCTTCTATTGAACAAACTTCAAGAGTTATCTTTAGCACGGCAGCGCCCACAATTCACGGAGCCTAGCTTACCCCCTCAAGCACTGAGTTCGATTAGGTTGGCTCTAGCTACAAATCTTGGCCGTGCCATACTCGATGAATAGGATTACTAAATATATATCTTAAGGGATGAATGAATAGCAATGCCATTCAACAGCATGTGTTGGCTTTCAGAACACAGGTGGGGGGCTGCTTGTAAAATTGCTAGCTCCGATGGTTATCACCTGTTGTAATTTTTTCATGGACATTGGCAGACAGTTTTCTCGGTTTGCCGATGTTGTGGTTTAATTGTAGTTTTATTTATCTTTTGAGGAGTGGCAATCATGTATCAGCTAGACTTGAACATACTCTAATGTTATATCTTCATTTTTAGACTTTAAAAGTTTAAACCAGTTTTACTCTGCCTTAATTGGGGTTCCTTGAAAATTTTGTGGCTTAGATCAATTGACAAATAACACATTTACTACAAATCAAGTACAAACAAACCTTAACTCAATATAAGAAATCACTTTTGAAAAGAAAGTCTTTCATATATTTTTAGTCCAACAATTAAAAAGTAATAAACAATTAATAGTAACTATACTGGTTAGTGTCAGCAAATAATATTTGATATTGTATATTGACAAACTGTTAATAACGTTTATATTATACTAATAACATTTATATATGGTTTGGTAGCCATCGTTATTTTTTGGACATCTTATACAATTGTGTTGGTATGATTTTGTTTAGAATGTGCTGAGTATTTTTTATTAGCATTTCCTTAAAATACTACTTTATGGAGTTATGATCCAGTGATCTCATAAAAAGTCCAAAAATCGCTGCTTACATTTACTTGAGGATGCGGTGCCATGTAGCCAACCATACCTCCCATTATCAGATAAACGCCCATACCCTGAAAATCTGTTTTACCCTCTGAAGTGCAGCCCTGAGAAGCACATTGCATTTCAATAGAATGATATCACACTTTGATGAAAATGTAAATTGGTTCTAACGGTTATACTTGCAAACAATTGTTAGGGTGCAAAAAAGTGTTGAATGTGATTAAAGATAACTGATTCTTAAAAATTGCGCTAAATTTTAACGTGATTATTGGTAATTAAACAAGAACATGAAAGTATTATAGTTCAGTTTTCAACAATTTCAGTTGCGAAGGAAATTTCTTTTCCCACTTTTATAGGTTTTTCTTAACTCCCAACGAAAAGTATATTGTTTTCTTTCGGTTTTTAAAGATCCATCTTCGGACGCATTATTTTTTTACAGAATAAGCGCAAATGGATGATCATAATTTATTTTATCAAAATTTAATTCGGAGATGCATCTTCGTATGTGTTTTAAGGTATGTCCGCAGATTCATCTGCAGTTTAACCCTTATTTTCAAATTCACGAGCGGTTTTTCAGAGATGCATCTGCCAATGCGTTTAATTTGAAATTACGTTTTTCAGGGGACTGATGTCGAACACGATGCTCTGACAATAGGTTCGACAAGATACACCAGAACTACTATAATGACAATTT
Source organism: Lathyrus sativus (assembly GCA_963859935.3). Lineage (NCBI taxonomy): Eukaryota > Viridiplantae > Streptophyta > Magnoliopsida > Fabales > Fabaceae > Lathyrus > Lathyrus sativus. The sequence continues at coordinate 31,251,180 of OZ012740.1, read as the reverse complement.
CTAGATGAAGGAGCAGAAAATCAATAAATAACACAATATTATTTACCCAGTTCGGTGAAATTACACCTATATCTTGGGAATGAGTCCACAGTCCATGAAAGAAAAATCACTTATTAGTAGTTTAGTACAATTAGTCTTACAAGCAACAACAAATCCTATGTTGTCCAATGCATTTTTATAACACTACCTGATGACTTTCTATTTAGAGTACCCTAAAATGAAAACCTGCTAACTTTCTTCTCTGCCACAAATTCAGTGACAGAGGCAAACAACAACTAAACCCTAGTGATAAACTTTAACCTTAACAAGACGAAATAATTTTGAATATTACAACTCAACTATACAAACCTTCTATGCCAAGTTATTGAAACATAGAAGTGTACATAAAGATTCTACACTAATTCTATTAGGGCATTAGCTTGGAATACACGACACAAAACCTAGCACTCTAAGATATTCAATGGAAATGCTTACACCTCAATGTAGGTTTTTATCTCCTTATATAACAAAAGACTTCTGGGCTTTTTCCTCGTGGATATGCAATTATCTTCATCCAGAATCTTTGCACAATCTGCTGGATATTTGATTTTCTCCTTGAATATCTCCAACAAAAAGATGTGATTTGGTTTGTTACAAATTCAAACTTAAATCTCTTTAAAATTCTGGCACTCTAACATAAGATAATACTGATGTCCTAACATCATAACATATGTCAAGACAAATATTACAACAGTTTATGTCTGACAGAACAAATATACCAGAGATAAAATCAATTGCAAAAATATAAATGCAGAATGATAAACAACACATCAAATTGTTAACCCAGTTCGGTGCAACATCACCTATATCTGGAGATTACCAAGCCAGGAAGGAAATTCACTATGATAGCATTAGTTCAAAGTTAAACTCCCCCGTTTACAACTTCTCGCCTAATCACTACCTTTTGCAACTTCTACCGAGAAACCTTCTAGATATGAGATTCCCCTCTCACTTCCGAATCAGTCATAGTCTCAGTGACAATTCAACAACTACACAAAATAGAAGTAGCACACTTCCAACACAATACTCGATTTTACTTAAATGCTTCAACCAAGAACAATACACTCTTGCCTAAAAGCTTTAGAGTAGACAAATAATAACATACAATCAGTCTACCTTAATGCATCAAAAGATACATGGATGACTTATAAAGTCACACAAATAAGGCTCTCAAAATCTAAGATTCTAAAACATCCCCTTATTCTACAAAAGTGAAAGTCGTTTCATACATTAGGTTTAAGTCTTTTTTAAATAGTCTTCAGATCTTGTGGGCTTGGACTCTTGACGCGCAATTAATCAGGAATCAGCTTGGAACTATAAGCATAATCTCCTGCACAAAAATAGGAGCAAAATACAAAGTTTCCTAAAAAGGCTCAAAGATCCTTTTTACGAAAACTAACACAATTGTCAAAACAGAAGTTACACAATATCCTCCCTGGGATAACATAAACATGTAGATTAAAACACACTCAAAAACCACACTAAAAATACCAAAATAGTCATGCCCTAACTTTTTGGTATAACATGTCCTGACACATGTCACAACATCATGCTGGATATGATGCTTGACTGTCATGGCAGAACATTTGGTGTAACATCTTGCTAACAGCATATTGTTTTACCAAAATGTAGCCAATCCAAAATAATCATAGAACTTACAATCTACTTCTTTGGCAAATGTTGGCTAAAACATCCTTTGCTGGAGATAGGAATAAAACCACAAGAATAAGACCCAAACTTCATGTAAATTTTGCACAACCTGCAAACATAAGGATGTCAGAACTAAGGTGAAGTTACAGATTATTAGAGATTACAACTCCAAAAATCTTCAGAGATCAGATGCCATGACATGTGGTGTGACATCACATCAATACAGCTTCAACACAATAACAACCTCCGACAAGTCCATTCCTCCTACTCACATATAACCTCCCATGAAGGGAAAAACCCAATGCATAAGAAATCCAACCTTTAGCTGTCTTGGGTCACACATCCCTTTCAAGGGGAAAACCCAAATCACCTGACAAGATAGTATGAATTATCCAAGTTCATACTTAGAAACACATACAACAGAAGTCCCTCATATTAGAAACACATATATCAGAAGCCACGCTTATTACTCAAAACATCAGAGTAATAGATTACCATAGAAAATCCAAAGTTTTACATAACCACAACATGTCAGAACATGTTGCATAACATTGCCCACATACATCCCATCAGTGACAGCAGCATGAGCAGCAATATGAGCAACTCCCCATAAATAGTTGTAGTATGAGCAGCTCCCTCTAAATAGTTGTATACATCAAGCAACCATAAATCACACTAAAGCATGACATGATGTAATGTCATCTGATCTAACATCAGAACCAAGAAACATACACTAACACTTTACTCCTAATTTTTAGCCAAAAATTAACAAAAAATAGAGTAAATGTAAACAAAACAAAAGACACAATGGCAAAGGCTACAATCAGTTCAAATGGAAGCACAAACAACTGGAAACACAAAGCAAAATATGGAAACAAATATTGGTAGGGAATTATTACAACACAATAGAAAAAACAAAGCAGCAACAAAAACTTCATGTAGGATACCATCTATCTACTCTAACCTCCCGAGTTAATAAAATTACCCCAATCTTCATCACCATCCTCGTCAGAATCATGCAATTGAGCACGACTTTTCTTCAAGGATTTCATTTTTGTCACTGATGTTTTCCCTTTCCTAGATGCTCTAGTGGATGACCCAATAGATGTCATGACTTCAGACTCTGCTTTTTTCGAATCCGCATTCTTGTCCTTCTTTACATCCAACACAAGAGCCTTTTTAGCATCAGTGTTTTTAGAATTCAGACTCATATTAAAATGCAGCGGGGTAGACGGCTATGTGAGGGTAAAGCCTCAGATACTTGATATATGTATTTCGACGATGTCAAAATCGAGCCGCATGGAAAAATAGTCATTTGGCGTTATCACCATGATGCATGAGCATACCATATTTCTCATGTTTGTTTGCTTGCACTAAAAATCTCGAGTACTGCATTTAGAGCTGTCAAAATATGCGTCATACGTGTCAAACTCAATTGGTCCATCATATATTTCACCTAAAAGAATCAAAAATATGAATTTAAGCATTTTTTTGTTGATATTTTAGGTCTTTGAGTCGACCTAAACTCTGCTCCGGTCGACTCATGGCAAGTGTCCTAGAAATGCATTTTTCTCGGGTTTGGTATGGTTGACCTACCGGTCGACGCACACTGTTGTCATTTGTATTTGTCAAAATATTCAAGCTTTGCGTCGACGCATAGCCTTATTCTGGTCGACGCATATCTGCTTGTTTTGCACCATAAGTTGCCTCAGGTTAGCTCAGGTCGACCCTGCACTCTGCATGGGTCGACCGCTCGCTGTTTGCTGCATAATTTTTGTGTTGTCTATTATTTTTAAAAGTTGGTTTTATCAGTTATAACTGTTTTGTCTGGTATAAATATTCAGTTGCTCTATTCATTTCATATTAAGTGAATCAATTACAAAAACAAGAAAAGTGAAAGAGGTGTCAATTCAAGTTCTCATCATCTTCATCTTCTACATTTCATATCACAACAATCACACACAATAATCTTTGCTGTGCATTATGGATTGTCTAAGGTGATAACGTTCGAAGCCGTGATTGGGTAATCCGGTTCGGTTGAGGTTTTGCAGGTTTTTCTTGAATAAAACCTCTAGGGTTTTATCCTCCGAGATTCTCTGCATTTGGGGGTTTTTGGACGAGTCTTCTCAACATATATTCGGCCGAGTGAAGGTGATCGAGGAGCGGTGGGTTCCGTCAATCTAGTAGCGGTAATTGGTAAATTGTGAAGGAGAAGTTCGGGTTCGACACACAAGTGTTTGAGATTAGTTGGGATGGGGTTTGAGGACGGAAGGTTGTTCAAACATAGAGCTGTAATTGGAGGTTCATACACAAGCTGTCGAAGGACTTGCTTCGACTCGAATCAAGGGACAAAAGGAGATAGCTTCTACAATAACAAAGGAGTTCGTTTGTTTGATTGCTATTTCATTCTTGTATATACGATTCTACAACAGGTTAAATTTATATTATAAGAGCTCAATTCTATTGTTAGAATTAAGGGCAGACGTACCTCGAAGCGAGGACGGCGGGGGAACTGCGTCAACAAATCCTTGTGCCTTTTACCTTACGCTTTTACATTTGCTTAATATTTGTGTGGTTTTAGTACAAGCAATTATATCAAATTTAGGATTGTGTTGAGTAAGTGTTGGACTGTTTTTGACTCTAGTACAATCGTTGGTTGTACAAGGAAATTACAGTAAATTACTCAAAGCTGAACTCACTTGTAGTGCTCCGCACGCCAAATGTTTGATAAATTGCCTAAACGAAAATCCTTGTGTGCTGTCCATTTATTGTGGTAATATTTTAAGGCATTGGAACTAGTCATACCACTTTGTGAGCTAAATCAAATTGAGAGTGTGACTAGCGTAGTGATTCACATTACTCGTTATCCGATTCCATCGGCTAAAACGCATATCCGGTTTTCTAGTAACCGTTCATTATAGACGGTAATTTTTCCACGGCCGCTTCCGAAAATTAAACAATTTTTTAAAACCATTTTATTGATAGCGCCAAATCATTTTTTAAATAAGGGATCTATTCAACCCCCTTCTAGATCCATGCCATCGTCTAACAGGCTGTAGCGGTAAGATTTTGGAGAAAAAAAACGAATAACAACATTGCTTATAACGCCAAATCAGTCAAGGATAGGATTGAAAAGACTAAAATTATCCTTGGTAATAGAGACATTCTGTTGTTCACCTTCCAAGCTTTGACTGCAACATTTGAACTTACTTTTTCCATGACAAAAAACGGCTTTTCTTGAGAAACATATGCAATAAAAAAACACCGCTGACTGGATGATGACCAGTCACAACCATGTTGTCCAATTGTACAAAGAGAGAATCCTTGAAACTTATGATTGTGACTAGCTTGTCACAACATAATGTCATAACATCCTGATTGACATTGTAAACTATTAGCATCCAAATCAATTTTGATCCATAAAGCCCTCAGCAAAATACTTAGACAAACACAAATTATATTCTTGCTGATCCAAAAGACAAGGTTATTCCTCAATGAGAAGACCCTAGACCAAATCAGAAGCACACACACAGCGGAATTAACTCAAAATCCAAATAAGAACACCACATAGAGATAAAAAAAACTTCCATAGCTTATGAACTCAACAAGGTGCAGCTGAACTGCTAAGCACAATGTCAAGATATTTAGTCCGACATCACAAAGCTACCAGAGCAACACAAGCTACATGAGAACATGTAAGCTTTATACAAACTACAACCTTGTAGCTGCAAAATAGACCAGACAAGTACAAAGCTCCCCCTGAAGACCACAACCTTTTGAAGAGAAAAATAAATTCTCCCAGACCACAAACATCATTGTTCTCAAGGACATAACCATGTAATTATGAACTACCCCAGTTCATATATCAGAGGCACAAGCATATCAGAAGAAGGATAAGCCTAAAAAATATATAAGAGAAACCAAAGTAAAAAAAGAACACTTCAGGAAGGCAAGATATCATGCACATCTTGTTTGGCATCATGCACACAAACCACAATAGAATATTTGCTATTTGCTGCATAGCGACCGCTCGCTATTTGCTGCATATTTTTTGTGTTGTCTATTATTTTTGAAAGTTGGTTTTATCAGTTATAACTGTTTTGTCTGGTATAAAGTGAATCAATTACAAAAACAAGAAAAGTGAAAGAGGTGTCAATTCAAGTTCTCATCATCTTCATCTTCTACATTTCATATCACAACAATCACACACAATAATCTTTGCTGTGCATTATGGATTGTCTAAGGTGATAACGTTCGAAGCCATGTTCGGGTTAAGGAATTGGCAGGTTTTTCTTGAATAAAACCTCTAGGGTTTTGTCCTCTAAGATTCTCTGCATTTGGGGGTTTTTGGACGAGTCTTCTCAACATATATTCGGCCGAGTAAAGGTGATCGAGGAGCGGTGGGTTCCGTCGATCTAGTAGCGGTAATCGACAAATTGTGAAGGAGAAGTTCGAGTTCGACACGCAAGTGTTTGAGATTAGTCGGGATGGGGTTTGAAGACGGAAGATTGTTCAAACATAGAGCTGTAATCGGAGGTTCATACACAAGTTGTCGAAGGACTTGATTCGACTCGAATCAAGGGACAAGAGGAGATAGCTTCTATAACAACAAAGGAGTTCGTTTGTTTGATTGCTATTTCATTCTGGTATATACGATTCTACAACAGGTTAAATTTATATTATAAGAGCTTAATTCTATTGTTAGAATTGAGGGCAGACGTACCCCGAAGCGAGGACGGTGGGGGAACTGCCTCAACAAATTCTTGTGCCTTTTACCTTACGCTTTTACATTTGCTTAATATTTGTGTGGTTTTAGTACAAGCAATTATATCAAATTTAGGAATGTTTTTGACTCTAGTACAATCGTTGATTCTACAAGGAAATTAGAGCAAATTACTCAAAGCTGAACTCACTTGTAGTGCTCCACACGTCAAGTGTTTGATAAATTGCCTGAACGAGAATCCTTGTGTGTTGTCCATTTATTGTGGTAATATTTTAAGGCATTGGAACTAGTCATACCACTTTGTGAGCTAAATCAAATTGAGAGTGTGACTAGCGTAGTGATTCTCATTACTCGTTATCTGATTCCATTGGCTAAAACACATATCCGATTTTCTAGTAACCGTTCGTTATAGACGGTAATTTTTCCACGGCCGCTTCCATAAATTAAACAAAATTTTAAAACCATTTTATTGGTAGCGTCTACTCATTTTTTAAGTAAGGGATCTATTCAACCCCCTTCTAGATTTGTGCCATCGTCTAACAAGTGGTATCAGGAGTACCGGTTCACTCCGTGCTTCAAGTATAACTTAGTAGAAAATGGATAACGAACCTAAAGGGGCCTATAATAGAGCTCCTATTTTTAATGGAGAAAATTACAGTTACAGGAAAGACTGTATGCGGGTGCACATTAATTCTATTGATCGAAAGGTGTGGAATGTTATTCTGAACGGTCCAATTGAAATAACTATGACCGACGAGAATAACATGATTGTGCCTAAGCCTGAAGCACAATGGACTGATGATGACGAGAAGAAATATAATTATGATTGGAAAGCCAAAAATATTTTGATCTCCTCATTAGGAGTTGATGAATATTATAGGGTTTCTCATTGTTTAACGGCAAAAGCTATGTGGGACTCATTGCAAGTTGCCCATGAGGGAACCAATGATGTTAAGCTAGCGAGAATCAATATGCTAACATAAGAGTTTGATCTCTTTCACATGGAGCAAGGGGAAACCATTGCGGACATGCAAAAGAGATTCACTCATCTTATCAATAGATTGCACTCACTAGGTAGGCCAGTTGCCAATGATGTTGCTACTAACAAAATTTTGAGATGTCTTAACAAGGAATGACAACCGAAGGTAACCGCCATCAAAGAAACTAACGACCTCACAATTTTGGATCTTACAACATTGTTTGGAAAGCTGCAAGAGCATGAACAAGTGCTTCTAAGCCTAGAGCAATATGAAAAGAAGGAAAAGAAGGAGAAAATAAAAAATACTGAAAAGAAGTCTATTGCTCTAAAGACTTCTTCCTCAAAGTCTCAAACTAAGGAGCATAGTGATTACACTTCGAGTGACAATGAAGATGATGAAAAGAGTGAGGATATGAGGCTGTTTGTAAAGCGTTACAACCGCTATGTCAAAAAGAATGACATCCAACACTCCGAGAAAAATCTTGTCAACTTCCGGAAACAATCAAGGTACTCTAGAAATGACGACACTAAAAGAAACAAGACAAGAGGGTCATGTTATACTTGCGGAAATACCTGACACTATAAACCGGACTGTCCCTTGAACAAAAAGGGAAAAGAAAAGGAAACAGGTAGATCACATAAGAAACAATCTAAGCCAAGTAGAGCGTATATAGCTTGGGAAAGCGATAGCGATTCCTCCGAGGATGAAAGCTCAAGCGATGAAGAAGAATCCGTAAATATTTGTCTTTTTGCCCATCAAAAGAACAAAAAGAAACAGGTACGACATGCCAAGTATGAAAATTCCTCTAAAATGTCTCATTTTAAATTACAAACTGCTTTTAATACTTTGCATTGTGAAGCAAAAGAAGCCTTTAAAAGACTTGCCTCAAATAACCAAAATTTTGCTCACCTTGAGCAAAAGATTAGTGAGTCCGAAAAGAAATTTGAGGCACTAAAAGCTTCCATATTGGAAAGTACAAAAGTAGGTTGTGAGGATCTAAGAAAAAGAGTTGTTAACTTTGGGTGTGATACTTGTTACATTTGGCAAAATGAAGTTAGAAACCTAAATGCCAAGCTTAACAAGGCTCTAGAGTCCAAAATTACTTTTGTCATTGATAAAGCTAATTTTAGAAAGAGTATGGTTAACCCATATAAAAAATACACATATGTTGTAAGAGATCATGATAGCAAAAGTAATTCAAAAGTTAACTGTTCTTGCTTGTATTGTTGCAAGAAAGACCACACCATTGCTAAATGTCGTTTTAGGAGATTTTTGGCTCCTAAAGGCATTTATCAATGGTTGCCTAAATGCGACCATTTTGTTACTCAAAACATAGGACCCAATAATCCATTGGGTACCTACTCTTGTTAATTGTTTTTCATAGGTACAACGTCTTGAGAACACCGAGAGAAGATGGGTTCTCGATAGTGGCTGCTCAAGACACATGACAGGAGACATATCTCTCTTCATCAACTTCGTGGCAAAGAAGAAGGGATATGTAACCTATAGAGACAACAACCATTGTGCAATACTTGGAAAAGGTAGTGTTGCACCCTAAAATTTGCTCAACCTTATTCACTTGGTTTATGTTTCAATATCATTAGCATTTGCATATAGTCATGTACATAGTCTAATCATCTGCATAGCATAAGCATAACAAGTCATCCAACAGGGGACCAATCATTATTCTCATCTCTAGAGGCCTATCAAGAGGTTATTATTCTAATCCAATCTCATTCAAGTCATCAGAAAGAATTTGAAAGTTGGAGAAGTCAGTGGATCAAGCATTGAGTCTATCTCCTAACTGAGGGTATCTGAGGATCAACAAAGTAAGTTGTGGGCTGTGAATTGAGCATGGAGAGTATGGGGGCATCTTGGAGGACTTAGAAAGTCATTTGGAGAAGGAGACAAGTTGGTGATGTGATCACAAGAATTGCAGTTGAAGACAGTCAACTAGGGTTTCATCTGGGGTCAACTCTGGGTCAACTCTAGGTCAATTGACTGATTGAAAGGCATTAAAGGCTATTGGAGAGATGTGGGGTTCATCATTTGACATGTATAAGAGGATATGGTGGTATGCCAAGAAGAATTCAAGACAAATCAAGGAGAAGAGGAGTTTCTAAATTAGGGTTTCTGTGTAAAATCCCCTAGTTTAGGTCAAATTTCCAAGCAAGATAAGTCAAAATGCAGGCTTCAAATGGATCCTTGGCCAACATGAAACTTGTAGAGGATCTCAAGACCTTTAGTTTGAGTGGTGGAAGACATCAATGAGATTTATAGAACTCAAGTTATGGTCCTTGCAAGTTACAGGTCATCTGAGGTATCTGAAACTTTGTCTGTGAAAGTGACTTGACTTCCAAGCTATTTTTACCCCTCAAGGAGATTTCAAATGAATTTCTGGTCAACATAAGAGTTGTTCCTCATTGTCTTAGCTTTCTATAATGGTATGTTATGCCTTCATATAATTTGTGGAACTACACTTATGGTCTTGGCAAGCAAAGGGTATTTTGGTCATCTAAGGATTACAGGTCATTCTTAGCATATGCCCAAAACTCATACAAGGAAGCTTCAAATGAAAAACTTCCCAACATCAAAGTTGCTCAAAATGCCATTTTAAGTCAAGAAAAGAAGTCATGGAAGTTTGGAAATGCATAGAATGAGACTTGACCAAAGTTGGTGAAAAATGACCTAAAAAAGGCATATAAGTTGAAAAAGTTGAGATAAAAAGTTGGTTTGAGAGATCTACAAATCCAATATGGGTCATACAATATACCAAATTGATTCCCAACATCATTTTAGAGACATTGGTTCATCCACATTTTTGAGTTTAGGCTTAAAAATTGGACTTCCTTTGTAAATGTGTTTCTTGCATCATAAGGCAACTTGGCAAAACTCAACACAAGGCAAAACCAAGCTTGTTTTTTCCACACTTTCACTCCCAATATCTCATGAAAGGAGATTTTAACACAAGTTTACAAAGGTGCAAGCATGAGATAAGAGAATTCAAAATACCATCAAATGAGAAGTTCATGAAATTTCCACAAGTTTCTAGATCCCTCTAGGATCAATCTAGAAACTTCTCAAGCTGTTAGTAATCATCTATATAATGAAATGAAGCCATGTGTGCAGGGGTTGGTGATTGAGAGTGCTTGCATTACATAGTTTGATTCCATAACTCCATATTGCATTTTGCTTTCAAACTCCATTGAAACTTCATCAATCATCATAATCCTTGTTATCATCATCATCCACCATAATCATAGAGCAATTGGCAAAGAAAATTGAGAGGGATTCGTGGCTGGTTTGTGTGATCCAAGTTTTCACTCCAAGTTGCATGAAGAGGGGGATAAGGTGATTCAAGAAGTTTGAGCAACAACCATTGCAAACAGAAACCCTAGCATCATCTAAAGATCATTGGTGAAAGCTTACAAGTGTTGAATCGAGCTCCTTCTCATCTGTTTCAGCAAGAATAGCAGGTTGGTGTTTTCTTTCATATCTCCATAACTAGATGTTGCTAGGTTAGATTATTGGTATAAGATTGTTAGGGTTAGGTAGAGGAGCATTTACCCCATCTGTTATGGCCATTAGAGACCATTGGATTAATGATGATGAAACTGTGATGATCAAGAACTCCTGAATTAGGGCAAGGGAATGTTAGATCTTTGGCTCAGAATACTCACCATAACCTATAGATCATTCTAGGGTAGTTTAAGCAAGAACTATCATCATGCACATCAGGTGCAAATCAGTGGTACCATGATCTTCTAGCTATCGAGCTCGAGTATGCAATGAGATTCAACAAAATCTAGGGTTAGGATCTTGTAGAGGGTGAAGAGTAGAGCAGTTTTGGTTTTAAGGTCGTGGCGTTTGGTTGAGTGAGGAGGGAGAACTGAGCAGTGGAAGTTTGTGCATGGGAGAAGGATTTCTGAAAACCCTAGCTCCTCGTTGGGGACGATGACTCAGGGACGTTGGATGGTTTTTAAAGTTTGACCCATTAGCCTCATCCAACGGTGCAGATTTGAAGATGAAAACGGAGGGAAATCTCCCAAGTGAAACGATGCGTTTCACTTACGCATCAGCGTGGGCCTTGGACTTACATTTCTATCCCCACCCCCATTTTGAGAAGCCCAATGAATTACACATGATATTGTTACTATTTGCACCGAAGGTTTATTCTTTTTCTGGTAATTTTCACTTGATTTTTTCTGAGCGTGCTGGGCCTAGTGAATTTGATATTCACACCCCTGCTCTGTGGCCCACCAAGATATTACAACTGGGCGCAAATGCTGTTCTCACCCCCCTCCCCTTTTATTCATATTTTGTGTTTCTTAATTTCTTTAATATTTTTACATCTTTTAGAAAATCATAAAAAAATGGAAAATGGCTTGTTTTAATTGGTTCTTTTTGCTATAGGTCCATTATTCTGTCTAGAAAAATATAAAAAAATAAAAATGGCATTTTATTTTGTTTTAATATTTTTTATGCATTTTTCTTGTAAATAGCATTTTGTTAAGTTCAGTTTGATACATGATTTTGTTAATTTTAGTTTGATCAAATGCTTTAATATTTTTTGTCCATTCTTTTTAGGTTGATTAATAGACATTGTTAGCTTGTACATAAAATTTAGTTCACATTTTTAAGACTCAATTTTAGGTGTTTAGTTTAGGTGTGAACAACATGAACAAAATTAGGGTTTTAAGTGATGACTTAGGAGAATTGAACCATTTCCCTTAGGACTTAGAGACTGAATATTTTAGCTATGGGACTATAGGGACTATGGGTAGTTATTAGATCCCTTAGAAATCACTAGGATTCCCCTACTGCTATTAGTATATTACTGTCTATACTTGATTGATTAGTGTGGTGTGCCCTCTGGGGATTATTGTTTGTCTGTATGGGTATTGGGATTGTCTGGGGATTGGGAAAGCTGAAGACTTGTGATGATGAAGCCATTGGAGATCAAGAGCTTGAAGACCAACTTCCAGAGTTGATGAGGAGATTCCTGCTAGCAGCTGTTGAGGAGATTAGGGTTTAGGAGCTAGGCAGAGCTCTAGATTAGAAAGCTTGATTCTCAAACATGGAAGGTTTTGACTGCCTCCATTCCTCTCTGTGATACAGAGTCTCTCTAAGACACTCACCCCCTTCCTTTGGAAGGCTTGGTGCTATTGTCTAAGGGATAGAACTCTTGATAGAAAATATCTTATGTGTTAGTAGCAGTTGGTTTGCCACCCTTGGTAGTCAACTAATTGCTTAACACCCAATTCACTCTTATGATTGATCCCTCATCCTGGAGTTTTGAGACTTGAAGAAAAGCCATTGTAGACTGAAGATTGATGACAAAGACCTTGCTTGAAGGCTGTGGAGGTGGAGATTGATGCTTGCTGAAGCTTGAAGTCAGATGTTGTTTCAGAGCTGCTGATGCTATTTATTTTTCTGCTGTATTTCATTTCTTGATGTATTGATTGGTTTTCTGGACTGTATTGTTTGTTGTTTACCCTGTTGGGTTGAAAGTGAATCCTGTTCACTTTTGCCTATTGTTTTCTAGGTTCGAGGTTGAGTGGGACTCCCTTGCCTCGCTTGTATTGTTGCATCCATGCATGTTACCGCTTTACTGTATATATCTGCTATTGTTTCTGTTTCCGTCTATTCCCTTAGGATCTCTGTTTCTCTCTGTGCAAGAGAGGAGCATGATAGACATTAGGTCTTAACCCATGCATGATAATATCAGGTTAGTTTGATTCCCTTCGCAACCGTAGGTTAGAGTTCTGCCTCTTCTTTCTCAAAACTAACAGAAAAACACAATAAAATTTCAAACACAATAAAAGACACTTCTTCCGTAAGAGAATGTGAACTCATCAAGACACTTCTTCCGTAACAGAAAAACCTTTTTCAGAAGAAATAAAATCAACCAAGACAGACTTGTGTCGTACGCGGCCCGAACTACGTTTGCTCTGATCTTTCATGCTGTATGAAAGTACGTAGGAATAGGACGCGATATCCTAGCGAGCAACCTTCCCCTCCTTTCCCGTAGGTCGGCGAACTACGTTGACTCTGATTTCTCGTTCCAGACGGGAATACGTAGGCATAAAGTGCGATACTTTGCCGAGTCATTTTATTTTCTTTTAACCCCTTGACCTGTAGAGTAGATAGAATAACAATCCATATCCGAAAACGAGCGTGGATCCCGTCGAGTACGACGGACGTGAGGGGTGCTAATACCTTCCCCTTGCGTAACCGACTCCCGAATCCAGGTTTTGGTTGCGACGACCATACCTTTCCCGTGTTGTGCGAGGTTTACTCTGAGCGTTTCCTTTCCCTTCCGTGGGATAAATAACGCACGGTGGCGACTCTTCTGTTCAGCCGGCGCCGATTTTCGCAGTAGCGACAGCTGGCGACTCTGCTGGGGATCCAACGCCCCCTGGCTGCTAAGGACTGCGATAGTTCTTATGCATTTGGGATCCAACGTCCCTTAAGAGAGTCAATCCTAACGCTTGTTTTCCCGTCGAGGATTTTGTATGGATTTATATTTCTGACCTTTATTTTCAGCATTATATATATTGATTATTATTGCTGTATTGGAGTGTGACGGGTGTTCTGATACTGAGTGAGAAGCCGGACCTGGGCTTGAGTGCACCTTAGACTTAGAGTAGAGATTAGTTGGCGCCCGCTTGCTTTGCTTGCCTTGGTGTCCCGCGAAATCTACACTCAGACGAGGTTCCTCTGGTTGGCCTCCTGCCCCTTCCTTTGGTTGGCGTGGGTTGCTGGTTAGTTGAATTGTCGACTCTGGGGACCGATCATTTGGAAGTTGGCTAAGTGAGGCCTCTTCAGGATTTGATGATGCCACTCCTTCTGGGAATCGTATCATCAACCCTGAAAGTCTGTGACGCCGACGACCGCATAGGATGCCATACCTTTGTCAGTTACTAGGACATCCACCTGTGAGAGGGTTTGGGGTTATGCAGGTTACTAGACCTTCAGATACCGGTTATTTGTTGATCAGAGATCCTGGGTATTTATGGAGGGTTATGAGGTCTGTCAGAGACCAGTTGGAGAGTTCTGAGGTCTGTCAGAGACCAGTTGGAGAGTTTTGAGGTCTACCAGAGACCAGTTGGAGTTATGGTTTGAGGTCTGTCAGAGACCATTGTTGGAGCTTTGTTTTAGGTCTATATGAGACCAGGGTTTGAGGACTTCTAAAGAGTCTGTTTGAGACCTCTTGATATGGTTCAGGCTATTCAGCTACGGCAGTTGGTCCCTGTTGCATGTTACTTGCATTGCATTGTTTGCATACTCATTATCATTGCATCCCACTAACGTGTGTCTGTGCTGCAGGTGCATTTGCATTTCCCTAGTTCTAGTGTCCGGATTTCTGAGTGATTGGTCATGGCCAGCTTGAGGAGGACCGTTGCTTACAAATTGCCTACTCCTGATGTTGTTCCCCTGCTTGGGTTGATCTCTCTGGCTGATGAGGATGTTCGTAGGAGCTTCAGAATGAGCTATGGAAGACTATTGAGGTTGGTGCGCAAACCCACGGAGATGGAGCTAGGTGGGCTGTACGCTTTGATGCAATTCTATGATCCCGCATTGAGATGTTTTACGTTTGCTGATTTTATTCTGGGGCCTACCCTTGAGGAGTATGTGGAATTTACTGAGCTACCAGTGCAGGACAAGGTTCCATTCATTCATTCTGGCGCTAAGCCCAAGCCAGAGGGCTTGGCAAAAGCTTTGCATGTGGATGTTTCTGAATTGCTGACTACTGTTTCCCGTGGAGTTCCAGGCTTCTCGCTCCAGTTCTTGATTGGTAAAGCCCAGGAGTACGCTAAGAGCGGGTGCTGGATTGCCTTCAATGCTGTGCTGGCTCTGTGCATTTACGGCATAGTATTGTTTCCCAATGTACCGGATTTTGTGGACTTCGACGCCTTCTACTTGTTCGCCGCTGGTAATCCTGTACCTACCTTACTCGGAGATTTCTACCACTCACTGCATTACAAGAATGAGAAGGGAAGAGGAAAGAATGTTCATTTCTGTGTACCATTGCTGGGTATGTGGTTTGAGAGCCACCTTCCTAAGAGAAGATCTGTCATAAAGACTACAGTCCCGGCTAGCTGGTCAGAGCGCCTGATGAGGCTATCTTCCGAAGATGTTGAATGGTTTGATAGAGATCTGCTGGGATCCGAGCTTATCTTCAGTTGTTCTGGTTACCCTAATGTCCCGCTGATAGGAAGGAAAGGGTGTATCAACTACAACCCATCTCTGTTGGTCCGTCAGTTCGGATATGCACTGAAGAACCCACCAAAGGAGGAAGAAGTACAGGAATCTCTGTATTTCACCAGAGACGTGAAGGGGGAGTTACTAGCCAAGCTGCAGCATGCCTGGACGCGTATTAACCGAAGAGGGAAGCCGTTGCTAGGGAAGAATGACTGTCAGGCCTATGCACCTTACAGAGGCTGGATCCAGAAGAGAGCGAGTCAGTTGCGGATGCCATTTCCAGATGCACCAGCCCTTGTTCCTGTTCCGGTAGCAGAGCCAACTACTGTTTCTAGGGAGGCCTATGAGCAAGTTGTGAAAGAAAAAGAAGCCTTGATGAAGATCAACGAAGGGTTAGAGCAGGAGCTAGCCCAGATACGCAGCGAGAAAAACAAGGCCGTGCATGCTTTCCAACAGCAGATTGAGCTAATGAACCGATTAGGGGCTGAGTTGACTGAGGAGAGGAAGAAGCGCGAACGTCTGGGGCAAGAGTTCAGGAGCTCCCATGACATGCTTGAATCCAAGAAGAAAGCACTTGACATCGCTCACCGAGAGATCTCTTCTTGCAATAAGACCTGGAATGCCACGCTCACCAACAATAAGAAGAGGGAAGATAAGTTGAAGCAGCAAATTTCCGACCTCGAAGAGCAGTTGAAGTCCAGCATCAAGAAGTGCGAAGAAGAAGTGATGACCCGGTATAGTCTCCAGAATGCACTAAACAAGGCCATCAAAGGCAGAGATGAAGCTGTGTCTCAGAAGCGTAAACTAGAAGATCGCTTCGGAGAAGGGGCATGGGAGGAAACTGCTGAAGACGTGCGACACGTTCTCAAGAGAAGAAACCAACTTGTTGAAGGGCTGCTTACCCAACCAAGTCATCCGGAGACCAAGAAGTTGCTGGAGGAGTACCATACTTATGGGAGTATTTGATCATTTCATGTATTAGCTTGTATGATTTATTTGCATAGCGCTGACCATCACCAGGATTGTTGGTTGAGGTCATGCCTTCTTATTGTACTCGCAGTGATATTGTACTCTGGGCTTATTGGTTTCTCTGCAATATACGAGGCTTTCTGTGATTCAACTCCGATCTTTGTATTGCTAGCACTGTCATTGCACCGGCACCTTCACACTAGAATCGGGGAATGAATTTCCCTAATGCACAGACACACATTGCATTGCATTCATATTCATATGGCATTACAGGTAATCATCGGATGATATCTTATTTCCTGCTCTGTACCAGGTATTTTCAGGATTGCATATCAGCACCCGCACCGCTATTCCACCCGCACCAACTGTCGAAGAATCATGGATCAAATGCAGAACGAGATGCAAGATGTGCGCGAGAAGCTAGCTCTCTTTATGCAGACCATGGAGGCTATTGCAAAAGGTCAGGAGAATTTGCAAGCCATGGTGCAGCCTCTGTTGGTCAGGAACGCCGGTCACGGTAACGAGGATCATCAGTCGGTGCGAGTCGATACTGTTCATGGAGATGGCACTCCCACGCTGGTGGCTCCACCTGTAGTCAACATACCTGCTGCTAATGTCAACAACGCTACCGCTGCGGGGAACGGTAACGTCGGAGTTGGGAACGAGACTGCTGTCCATAACGTTGGGCTTGGTGATATCAACGTGGGTGATAATATGGGAGGCAACAGCTTCGGCAATACTGGATTCGGGTTCAATGATCAGGGATTCGATAATGCTGGGAAATATGGTTTCAATGCTCAAGGCTTTGGGCAAGATGGTTATGGTGTGGCCAATCAGGGTTACGGGGGTTTCGGAAATGGAAACGACGCTGGGTTAATGGCTTTCGGGCCTGCTGGAGGTGTTCAGGGATACGGCAACAGAGGCCGAGGCCCGGTGATGAATCAAATTAGAGCTGGCCGCAATAATGAATATGATGCGTATGGAGCTGGGAATGGTATGTGGCAAGAAGATCAGCAGGAGGACGCTTTCTCCGACGGAGGCTTTGAAGGGCCGATGGATAACTCCCAGAAGATCAGAATGCTAGAAGAGCAGATGAGGGGGGTCCTGAACCAAAGTGCTGTGGGCTTGGACATGGCAACAATGGGTCTGGTACCTGGCTTGAGGGTGCCAATCAAATTCAAAGCTCCTACGTTTGATAAGTATAAAGGGGACACATGTCCGAAAGTGCACGTGCGGGCTTATTACAGAAAGATGTCTGCATACTCAACTGATGAGAGAATGCTAATGCATTTCTTTCAAGATAGTTTGTCAGGCCCTTCCCTAGAGTGCTATATGGTATTGGAGCCAACTAATATCAAGACATGGAAGCAATTAGCAGAGGCATTTGTAGCTCACTACAAGTATAACAGCGACTTGGCGCCCAATCGGGTCCAATTGACAGGGCTGTCGCAGAAGAAGGGTGAGAGCTTTAAAGAGTACGCGCAAAGGTGGCGCGATATGGCTGCCAGGGTCCGCCCTCCTTTAGAAGACAAGGAAATGAATGACATGTTCGTCGGCACATTCACAGGCTTGTTTCATGACATGTTGTTTCATACATCTCTGGCCAGTTTCTCAGACTCAATTCTGATGGGAGAAAAGATTGAACGTAACATTAAGCAAGGAAAATTCCAGGCTGAGGAATCAACTGTATCTGGCAGTAATAGGAAGGCTTTTGGTGGGCGCCGTCAGGGCGAGGCAAGCGCAGTATTTGGAGGCCGAGGCCGAGGCTGAGGCAGGGGACGAAACCAATATCATCAGCCGCAGTAGGTGGCGTGTGTTACTATTCCATATCAACAACAACCATTTCAGCAGCAACCAATGCAACAGCAACAGCAACAGCAGCAGCATCAGCCTCCTCAGCAGGGGGCACAGCAGGCTCAGCGAAGATTCCAGGGTGGTAAACCAAGAAAAGTGTTTGAGAAGCCTCCCTCAACCTATGCAGATTTATTGCAGACATTGTTGGGTTTGAACCTGGTAGAGAAGAGAACTCTGGCACCTATAACGGGAACTCCTCCGTATGGTTATGACGCAAGCAGGCACTGTGAGTTTCATTCTGGGGCTCCGGGCCACGATGTAGAGGGTTGCCATGCTTTTAAGCACGTTGTGCAGGATCTTTTGGACAATAAGACTATCAATTTCGGAACGGCAAGTCCGAATATAGTGCAGAAACCCATGCCTAATCATGGAGCAAACACCATTCTGACTGAGGAAGGGTTGAATCTGATTATGAATGTCGACGATTTAAAGACGCCGCTGAACGAGATAAAAAGCAGATTGTTGCAAGGGGTGTTTATCCAGGATGTGACGAGTATTGCTTAGAATGCTGGACCCTAGCTGGGGGGTGTGATAATTTGAAGAAAGGCATTCACGCTTTAATTGATGGAGGCACATTGCAGTTTGACCGAGCAACAGTCGAAGAGCCTGCAGGGGCAGTAGCAGATAATCAGAGTGATGTGGCCACCGTAACGATTCCTCGGAAGACAATCACTATAGCAGCACCGGCTCAGCGACCACCGATCACCATAACTAAGGCCGAACCAATCCCGTACGAGAACACAAAAGCAGTCCCATGGTCATATGGGTTGGAGGTGTATTGTGACGGGATAAAGATTGATGTTAACAAGCAGCCAGCCGAGACTGTGGACAGCATTGTTGGTTCAGGAGGTATGACAAGGAGTGGTAGGATCTTTATATCACCTGAAGTGGAGGCCTAAAGACTAGCGAAAGGAAAAGGGAAGATGGTTGAGAATGTCCCAGTGCAAGCAAGCGGCAAAGAAGCGACATCGAAAGACATAGAAGAGTTCATGTGCTTGATTCGGAAAAGTGATTATAAGATTGTGGAGCATCTGCAACAGACGCCCTCCAAGATATCTATCCTGTCGTTGCTCTTATGTTCTGAAGCTCACAGAAATGGTTTGTTGAAAGTCCTGGATACTTCTTTTGTACCCCAAGACGTCTCCATAAATCAGTTGGAAGGAGTATTGGCACATGTGAATGCAGGCCACAGCTTGGGCTTTACCGACTTCGATTTGACCCCGAAAGGGAGAGATCATAATATGGCGCTGCACATATCTGTCGAATGTAGAGGATCAGTAATGTCGCATGTATTGGTCGACACCGGATCGTCTTTGAATGTGCTGCCCAAGAAAGCGATGATGAAGCTAGATGTCAGAGGAATCCTGTGCACGCCCAGTGACTTGGTAGTCAGAGCATTTGATGGCGCGCTAAGAACAGTCTTTGGATCGATAACATTGCCTCTACAGGTGGGGCCGGAGGTATTTGCGACCGAATTTTATATCATGGATATACAGCCCGCATATAGCTGCCTGCTCGGAAGACCCTGGATTCATGGGGCTGGGGCAGTCACGTCTACCCTGCATCAGAAGTTGAAATATATGGTCGGAGACAGCGTAGTCACCGTATGCGGAGAAGAAGACATCCTGGTCAGCCATCTGTCGTCATTTAAGTATGTGGAGGTCGACGGAGAGATCTACGAAACACCCTGCCAGGCATTTGAAGGGGTGCGTATCAAGGACAAAGGTCCCGGGCCGAGCAAAGCGTCGGAGATAGCCGTCTCGTCGTATAAAGAAGCTCAAGCTCTTGTAGAGGCTGGCGAGACCAAGGGCTGGGGTAAAGTGCTGGATATTCCTGTAAAGATGGACCGGTTCGGGCTGGGATACCAACCGTCGTCGTCAACACCTGCTGTGGGGGCACCCCGTTTCAGAGGGCCAATAACCATCTCTGCCAGTGGAGTATGTCATGAAACCATCAATGCTGCTTCGGAGTCTGACGAAGGAGACAGTGACTGTGATATGGATGCCTGGATTCAGCCAAGCACGCCAGAACATGGACTGTGCAACTGGTCTATTCAGGAGCTTGTTCCTGTGACTCTTAAACAGTAATGCTTTGCTTTATTAAGTGTTGAATAATCTGATGTCTTGCCCGGGGCATCGTGATTTGCTTAGGGTTGTGTTGTTATGAACATTGCGTGTTAATCATTAAATAAATGGCGTTTTTTTCATGTGCAAATACTGTAATCTCTGTCTTTCTTGTTTTGTATTTTTCAATAAAATGGCAACGTGGTTATTCGCTTTATACGCATTTTTGAAGCACTTAACCATTCCTTTTGCAGGATAACGTTTTCAGATGACATCCTTGAACCACCTATGACTCGTCCCGACTTCGAGCACCCGGTATTTCAGGCCGAAGGAGAGGTTGTCGAAGATAGTGACGTTCCCGAAGAACTATCTTGGTTGGTGAGACAAGAGGAAAGAGTCATTCTGCCGCACGACGAGGTCATCAAAATTATCAACTTGGGGACGGAAGGGGCTGAGAAGAATATTCGTATCGGAGCCGCGCTGCAGAGCGATATCAAGCGAAGACTGGTTGAAATGCTCAGGGAGTATAGTGATGTATTCGCTTGGTCGTATGAAGATATGCCAGGGCTCGATACAGACATGGTTGTGCACCGTCTGCCATTGAAAGAAGAATGCCCGCCGGTCAAACAAAAGCTCCGCAGAACTCGACCAGATATGGCAGTGAAGATCAAAGAGGAAGTTCAAAAACAGTGGGACGCTGGTTTCCTAGCTGTGACAAAATATCCCTCATGGGTTGCTAACATCGTACCAGTGCCAAAGAAAGACGGCAAGGTTCGGATGTGCGTGGATTATAGGGACTTGAATAAGGCGAGCCCAAAAGACGATTTTCCACTTCCTCATATCGATGTGCTAGTTGATAATACTGCTCAATACTCCGTATTCTCCTTCATGGATGGCTTTTCAGGCTATAATCAGATTAAAATGGCGCCAGAGGATATGGAGAAGACTACTTTCATAACGCCTTGGGGAACATTTTGTTACAAAGTGATGCCCTTTGGTCTGAAAAATGCTGGGGCAACGTATCAGCGCGCGATGACGACTCTTTTTCATGATATGATGCATAAAGAGATCGAGGTTTATGTTGGCGATATGATTGCCAAATCCCAGACGGAGGAAGAGCATCTGGTGAATCTGCTGAAGTTATTTAAAAGGCTTAGGAAGTTCAGGCTGAGACTGAACCCTAACAAATGCACCTTCGGGGTGAGATCGGGTAAGCTGCTGGGGTTTATCGTAAGCGAAAGAGGAATAGAGGTCGATCCTGCTAAAATAAAAGCGATTCAAGAAATGCCGACGCCTAAAACAGAGAAAGAGGTGCGCGGGTTTTTAGGGAGGTTGAACTACATCGCCCGGTTCATATCTCACCTAACGGCCACGTGTGAACCGTTGTTCAAGCTATTGAAAAAAGATCAAGCTGTAACGTGGAATGAAAATTGTCAAAAGGCGTTCGATAAAATAAAGCAGTATTTGCAGGAGCCTCCTATTTTGATACCCCCAGTGGCAGGGAGACCCTTGATTATGTATTTGACAGTTCTTGAGGGAAGCATGGGTTGTGTTCTCGGTCAACACGACGAGGCAGGAAGGAAAGAGCATGCGATCTACTACTTGAGTAAGAAATTTACAGATTGTAAATCTCGATACTCAATGCTTGAGAAAACTTGTTGCGCGCTAGCCTGGGCCGCCAAGCGTTTGAGGCAATACATGCTGAATCATACAACCATGCTCATCTCGAAGATGGATCCTATCAAATATGTATTCGAAAAGCAGGCGTTGTCAGGGAGAATTGCCCGTTGGCAGATGGTCTTGACTGAATATGACATTCAATACGTCTCGCAAAAGGCTATAAAGGGGAGTGTGCTGTCTGAGTATCTGGCGGAGCAGCCTATTGAAGATTATCAATCGATGAGGTTTGATTTTCCTGACGAGGATATCATGTACCTAAAGATGAAAGATTGTGAAGAGCCGTTGCCAGACGAGGGATCAGAGTTGGGTTCCAAATGGAAGATGATATTTGACGGAGCTGTGAATGCTTACGGTAGCGGAATAGGGGCAGTCATCACTACGCCACACGGGTCGCACATCCCATTTACTGCCCGATTGACCTTTGCCGTTACCAACAATGAAGCCGAATACGAAGCTTGTATAATGGGGCTTGAAGAAGCCATTGATTTACGAATCAAGAATTTAGACGTATACGGAGACTCAGCTCTGGTAGTGAATCAAATAAAAGGGGAATGGGAGACGCGTCAGCCCAACTTGATACATTACATGAACTATGCAAGGAGATTGTTGCCTTTCTTCGACAAGGTTGAATTGCATCATGTACCGCGGGCAGAGAATCAAATGGCTGACGCCCTGGCCACTTTGTCTTCCATGTACAAAGTCAACTTCTGGAACGAGGCTCCCAGAATCATTATCTCTCGACTTGACAGACCTGCCTTCGTGTTTGCTATTGATGAAGCATCCGACGATAGACCGTGGTATTTTGATATCCTTAATTTCCTGAAGAACAAAGAGTATCCGGCTGGGGCATCCAGTCAAGATCAGAAGACTCTCAGGAGATTGGCGGGTAATTTCTACTTGAATCCGGATGGTGTCTTATACAGAAGGAACCACGACTTGGTGCTGTTGCATTGTGTAGACGAGAGAGAGGCAAAGCTGCTCATGGAGGAAATACACGAAGGTACCTTTGGTACGCATGCTGGCGGGCATGCTATGACGAGAAAGCTGCTGCGGGCAGGTTACTTTTGGTTGACTATGGAGACTGATTGCTTCAAGTTTGCGAGGAAGTGCCACAAGTGTCAAATCTATGCTGATAAGATCCATGTGCCTCCGAGTCCTCTGAATGTGATGTCATCGCCATGGCCATTCTCGATGTGGGGAATCGATATGATTGGAAAGATCGAGCCGACAACTTCTAATGGGCACCGGTTCATTCTAGTAGCAATCGATTATTTCACCAAGTGGGTAGAAGCGGCGTCTTACGCAAACGTAACTAAGCAGGTGGTGGCCAGATTCATCAAGAGAGATATCATTTGCCGATATGGGATTCCCGAGCGGATAATCACGGACAACGGTTCAAACCTGAACAACAAAATGATGAAGGAGCTCTGTCAGAATTTCAAGACCGAACATCACAACTCTTCCCCTTACCGACCCAAGATGAATGGCGCTGTCGAAGCGGCCAATAAGAATATCAAGAAGATCGTTCAAAAGATGGTGGTGACTTATAAGGATTGGCATGAGATGCTACCTTTTGCTTTGCACGGTTATCGTATGACGGTACGCACATCAACCGGGGCAACCCCGTTCTCGTTAGTATACGGAATGGAGGCGGTATTACCATTGGAAGTTGAGATCCCTTCTCTGAGGGTATTGCGAGACGTTCAGCTAGACGAGGCAGAATGGGTGAAAGACAGGTTGAACCAATTGAGTTTGATGGATGAGAAGAGGCTAGCTTCTCTAGCATACAGTCGGTTGTACCAGAGCCGAATGAAGAAAGCATATGATAAGAAGATACATCCGCGAAGCTTTCAGACGGGCGACCTTGTGCTGAAAAGGATTCTCCCGCCGCAGGCAGATCACAGGGGCAAGTGGACCCCCAACTACGAAGGGCCATACGTTGTCAGGAAAGTCTTTTTAGGAGGAGCGTTGTTGTTGTCCACCATGGACGGTGAAGACTTTACGTCGCCTGTGAATTCGGACGCAGTTAAAAAATACTTTGCTTGAAATTGACCCGCTGGACAGAAAAAAGAGAGTCCAGGCAAAAATGGGGCATCCTGGCGAACCAAAAACAGAATGAAAGGTTCGGGCAAAAGTTAGGGATAAAATTGAAAAAAGGTACACCCGCGAAGTTGAAAACCTACACTGGGCGGCTTCGGCAAAAAAGGGTATCCCGGTGAACTGAAAACCCGTAAAGGGCGGTTCACGCAAAAGTTAGGGATGTGAAAAGCAAATGACTGCGGTCCGAATTTGATATTACAGTGAGCATCAGCGCGGGAGAATACGCTTGAAGGGGCGATTATCGGATACAATCTCGTCGTAAGTGTGGATACAGGGAAAGCATTAGAGTCGGACGAGTCATAGGAGGATCAGTTCATGGTGTTCGTCTGCATCCCGTTGCCGACATGTGTACAAAATTTAATTTATCAAAATATTTATGCTTCTTGTGCATACTTGTGTATTTGCTTTACGTAGCTTCCTCTTTTCAGGAGTTACATCCCGTGTACAAAACTCCGCCCATTCAGGGGCCCAATCAATAAAATATGTTATTCAGTATTTGATGCTGATTCTTTACTGTTTTGTGCATGATAAACGCCTAGGTTTGATGAAACTAGCATGTATATAACATCACTGGCCCTTGCCAACAATTGCTAAAACTCTGAATTAACTGAAAATGATGTCACTAACACTAACCTGAATAGATTTGGTTGCATAGACTTGTCTTGTCTTGTTTGTGGTGTTGCAGGGTTCATAGCCGTACGAAGAGGATGATCAAAAGGTGCAGTGTGGACCAAGAGCTCGTAACGAAAGACTCGATCCCCACGCAGGTCGCGCTTCCGAGATAACGATGTTCCTTCCTGAAGAGAGATCGAATTCCCCAGGCGGTCGTAGCTTATCCGGAGAGTATGCTCCAGCAAAGTCATTTATTCTCAGCAAAATTGGCGATTCCAAGTTGGTGAGCTGTATTCAGGCAGTTTACCTTTCCCCAGCAGGGTGTTCCTTCAATAAGGTGATGGGTATTAAGTTCCCAGCTTCCCAGCTGAGTCGACTTCACTCTTCCAGCATTTATTTTGCTGGAATAATTCTGTAGCATCTGGCTATCCCCAGCGAAGTTGGCGTTGTCTTCAGCATTTATTTTGCTGAGGCAGTTTCTGTACCCAGCAGTTCGAGGCTGCATTGGCATCGGCATATAGTTTCATACTTGCATCCGCCAAATGAAAAAAGCGTAGCATTTCCATGTCAAATGGAACATTGCATCATTGACAAACGCATGCATTGTGAAACATAAACCAGGTTGGCTAACCTTTTTTTTCAAGTATTGTTTCTCTTGCAGGTAGAGAGAGCCCTTGGTCAGGTGAATCAATAAACATTCGAAGCCTCGGCAGGAGACGTTCAATGAAGTGTCAGCTCTGGCACTACTCCCCATAGAGTCAGCAGGATAAGTTTCTCTTTGTCCCCAAGCAGAGATACTTATTTCCCCGTCAGGGTTTCTTGTTGAAGTTTCTCTAGTCCGACCAGCGGATCATTTCCTTCAAAGTTGTTGTTACGTCAGCATTAAAAGGTTTCATAAACCAGAATTTCAGAGGCTACCGCCGGGTATCAGAGCAGGCATCCAGTGGTTTGGTTTCCAAATATCCCCAGTAGAGTCCGCCTCAAGGTTGCTGTTTGTGGACCAATGGAAGGATGAGTCCTGACGTGGACAATCCTATAGCCAGGTTTTCCTTATGCTAGAAAAGAGGTGGGTCCTGACGTGAACATTTCTTCCAGTTTGACGATATGTGTTAGTCCTAACGTGGACAGATTTGATTTCTTGGTATTGATCGAAGGTGAAGTCCTGACGTGGGCGAAGTTGGTTACTCTTCGTGTTGGTGTCCTGACGTGGACAATTTATTTCCAGCAAGTGTCTTTCTTCTTAATGGTGAACTGTGTGTCCTGACGTGGGCAGAGTTATAGTTTTTCGCGATGACAAGATGCGAGAGTCCTGACGTGGACAAATTTATCCTTCTTCATGTTGTTGGCAAAGTATGAGTCCTGACGTGGACAAGTCTCACTTCCCCAGTAGGTCGAAGGTGCACAAGTCCTGACGTGGACAAGGTTTTATTTCCTCAGCAAGTCAAGAGGGGAGTCCTTACATGGGCAAATCAAGACGAAAGGTGAGTCCTGACGTGGACAAGTTTATTCCTCACGTGGAAAGAGAAGTTGTTTCCTTACGTGGAAAAGTTTAGTCCTGACGTGGACAGATTAAAGTTTCATTCCTTACGTGGAAAGATTGGAGTCCTTACGTGGACAAAGTGAGGTGAAAGTTGGAGTCCTTACAGGGACGAATCAAAATGTGTTTCCTTACGTGGAAAGAGGTGATTCCTTACGTGGAAAGATTGAGTCCTTACGTGGACATATTAGATTTATTCCTTACGTGGAAAAATAGCATTCCTGACGTGGAAAGAGGTGATTCCTTACGTGGAAAGATTGAGTCCTTACGTGGACATATCAAGTTGGAGTCCTGACGTGGACAAACTAAGATAAGATTGTGTTTCCTTACGTGGAAAGAAAAGAAGTTCGTTTCCTTACGTGGAAAGATGGTTTCCTTACGTGGAAGAACGATGTATTCCTTACGTGGAAAGTTTAGTCCTGACATGGACAGATTCAGATCAAGTTGGTTTCCTAACGTGGAAGAGATGATGTATTCCTTACGTGGAAAAGAGATGTATTCCTGACGTGAAAAAAAGGAAAAGAGTGTATTCCTTTACGTGGAAAGATGAGTCCTAACGTGGACAATGGTTATTCCTGGCGTGGAAGAGTTTATTCCTAACGGGGACGATTTATTTCTGATGAAGTGCAGACTAATTATCCCCAGTGAAGCTGTCGAGATTTTTCCTAATGTGGACGAGTTTAGATTGAGATTTCTTTGTGTTGACAACACAGACGTCCTAACATGGACAAGCAAAGTTTTATTCTTGCAATGAGAGAAGCTTTTCAGGCTGATGAAAATAATCCCCAAGCAGTAGCGCGGTTTATTTCTGCGGTTGGCAAATTTCTGGGTTCTTAGTATTCAACCGTCTCGTACCGCGAGTGTCTGAAGGCTCCGGGCTCTTTACCCAATCGGGTCCAAGTCGCTTGAATAGGGGCAGCTGTTGCACCCTAAAATTTGCTCAACCTTATTCACTTGGTTTATGTTTCAATATCATTAGCATTTGCATATAGAGTCATGTACATAGTCTAATCATCTGCATAGCATAAGCATAGCAAGTCATCCAACAGGGGACCAATCATTATTCTCATCTCTAGAGGCCTATCAAGAGGTTATTATTCTAATCCAATCTCATTCAAGTCATCAAAAAGAATTTGAAAGTTGGAGAAGTCAGTGGATCAAGCATTGAGTCTATCTCCTAACTGAGGGTATCTGAGGATCAACAAAGTAAGTTGTGGGCTGTGAATTGAGCATGGAGAGTATGGGGGCATCTTGGAGGACTTAGAAAGTCATTTGGAGAAGGAGACAAGTTGGTGATGTGATCACAAGAATTGCAGTTGAAGACAGTCAACTAGGGTTTCATCTGGGGTCAACTCTGGGTCAACTCTAGGTCAATTGACTGATTGAAAGGCATTAAAGGCTATTGGAGAGATGTGGGGTTCATCATTTGACATGTAGAAGAGGATATGGTGGTATTACAAGAAGAATTCAAGACAAATCAAGGAGAAGAGGAGTTTCTAAATTAGGGTTTCTGTGTAAAATCCCCTAGTTTAGGTCAAATTTCCAAGCAAGATAAGTCAAAATGCAGGCTTCAAATGGATCCTTGGCCAACATGAAACTTGTAGAGGATCTCAAGACCTTTAATTTGAGTGGTGGAAGACATCAAGGAGATTTATATAACTCAAGTTATGGTCCTTGCAAGTTACAGGTCATCTGAGGTATCTGAAACTTTGTCTGTGAAAGTGACTTGACTTCCAAGCTATTTTTACCCCTCAAGGAGATTTCAAATGAATATCTGGTAAACATAAGAGTTGTTCCTCATTGTCTTAGCTTTATATAATGGTATGGTATGCCTTCATATAATTTGTGGAACTCCACTTATGGTCTTGGCAAGCAAAGGGTATTTTGGTCATCTAAGGATTACAGGTCATTCTTAGCATATGCCCAAAACTCATACAAGGAAGCTTCAATTGAAAAACTTCCCAACATCAAAGTTGCTCAAAATGCCATTTTAAGTCAATAAAAGAAGTCATGGAAGTTTGGAAATGCATAGAATGAGACTTGACCAAAGTTGGTGAAAAATGACCTAAAAAAGGCATATAAGTTGAAAAAGTTGAGATAAAAAGTTGGTTTGAGAGATATACAATTCCAATATGGGTCATCCAATATACCAAATTGATTCCCAACATCATTTTAGAGACATTGGTTCAGCCACATTTTTGAGTTTAGGCTTAAAAATTGGACTTCCTTTGTAAATGTGTTTCTTGCATCATAAGGCAACTTGGCAAAACTCAACACAAGGCAAAACCATGCTTGTTTTTTCCACACTTTCACTCCCAATATCTCATGAAAGGAGATTTTAACACAAGTTTACAAAGGTGCAAGCATGAGATAAGAGAATTCAAAATACCATCAAATGAGAAGTTCATGAAATTTCCACAAGTTTCTAGATCCCTCTAGGATCAATCTAGAAACTTCTCAAGCTATTAGTAATCATCTATATAATGAAATGAAGCCATGTGTGCAGGGGTTGGTGATTGAGAGTGCTTGCATTACATAGTTTGATTCCATAACTCCATATTGCATTTTGCTCTCAAACTCCATTGAAACTTCATCAATCATCATAATCCTTGTTATCATCATCATCCACCATCATCATAGAGCAATTGGCAAAGAAAATTGAGAGGGATTCGTGGCTGGTTTGTGTGATCCAATTTTTCACTCCAAGTTGCATGAAGAGGGGGATAAGGTGATTCAAGAAGTTTGAGCAACAACCATTGCAAACAGAAACCCTAGCATCATCTAAAGATCATTGGTGAAAGCTTACAAGTGTTGAATCGAGCTCCTTCTCATCTGTTTCAGCAAGAATAGCAGGTTGGTGTTTTCTTTCATATCTCCATAACTAGATGTTGCTAGGTTAGATTATTGGTATAAGATTGTTAGGGTTAGGTAGAGGAGCATTTACCCCATCTGTTATGGCCATTAGAGACAATTGGATTAATGATGATGAAACTGTGATGATCAAGAACTCCTGAATTAGGGCAAGGGAATGTTAGATCTTTGGCTCAGAATACTCACCATAACCTATAGATCATTCTAGGGTAGTTTAAGCAAGAACTATCATCATGCACATCAGGTGCAAATCAGTGGTACCATGATCTTCTAGCTATCGAGCTCGAGTATGCAATGAGATTCAGCAAAATCTAGGGTTAGGATCTTGTAGAGGGTGAAGAGTAGAGCAATTTTGGTTTTAAGGTCGTGGCGTTTGGTTGAGTGAGGAGGGAGAACTGAGCAGTGGAAGTTTGTGCATGGGAGAAGGATTTCTGAAAACCCTAGCTCCTCGTTGGGGACGATGACTCAGGGACGTTGGATGGTTTTTAAAGTTTGACCCATTAGCCTCATCCAACGGTGCAGATTTGAAGATGAAAATGGAGGGAAATCTCCCAAGTGAAACGATGCGTTTCACTTATGCATCAGCGTGGGCCTTGGACTTACATTTCTATCCCCACCCCCATTTTGAGAAGCCCAATGAATTACACATGATATTGTTACTATTTGCACCGAAGGTTTATTCTTTTTCTGGTAATTTTCACTTGATTTTTTCTGAGCGCGCTGGGCCTAGTGAATTTGATATTCACACCCCTGCTCTGTGGCCCACCTAGATATTACAACTGGGCGCAAATGCTGTTCTCACCCCCTCCCCTTTTATTCATATTTTGTGTTTCTTAATTTCTTTAATATTTTTACATCTTTTAGAAAATCATAAAAAAATGGAAAATGACTTGTTTTAATTGGTTCTTTTTGCTATAGGTCCATTATTCTGTCTAGAAAAATATAAAAAAATAAAAATGGCATTTTATTTTGTTTTAATATTTTTTATGCATTTTTCTTGTAAATAGCATTTTGTTAAGTTCAGTTTGATACATGATTTTGTTAATTTTAGTTTGATCAAATGCTTTAATATTTTTTGTCCATTCTTTTTAGGTTGATTAATAGACATTGTTAGCTTGTACATAAAATTTAGTTCACATTTTTAAGACTCAATTTTAGGTGTTTATTTTAGGTGTGAACAACATGAACAAAATTAGGGTTTTAAGTGATGACTTAGGAGAATTGAACCATTTCCCTTAGGACTTAGAGACTGAATATTTTAGCTATGGGACTATAGGGACTATGGGTAGTTATTAGATCCCTTATAAATCACTAGGATTCCCCTACTGCTATTAGTATATTACTGTCTATACTTGATTGATTAGTGTGGTGTGCCCTCTGGGGATTATTGTTTGTCTGTATGGGTATTGGGATTGTCTGGGGATTGGGAAAGCTGAAGATTTGTGATGATGAAGCCATTGGAGATCAAGAGCTTGAAGACCAACTTCCAGAGTTGATGAGGAGATTCCTGCTAGCAGCTGTTGAGGAGATTAGGGTTTAGGAGCTAGGCAGAGCTCTAGATTAGAAAGCTTGATTCTCAAACATGGAAGGTTTTGACTGCCTCCATTCCTCTCTGTGATACAGAGTCTCTCTAAGACACTCACCCCCTTCCTTTGGAAGGCTTGGTGCTATTGTCTAAGGGATAGAACTCTTGATAGAAAATATCTTATGTGTTAGTAGCAGTTGGTTTGCCACCCTTGGTAGTCAACTAATTGCTTAACACCCAATTCACTCTTATGATTGATCCCTCATCCTGGAGTTTTGAGACTTGAAGAAAAGCCATTGTAGACTGAAGATTGATGACAAAGACCTTGCTTGAAGGCTGTGGAGGTGGAGATTGATGCTTGCTGGAGCTTGAAGTCAGATGTTGTTTCAGAGCTGCTGATGCTATTTATTTTTCTGCTGTATTTCATTTCTTGATGTATTGATTGGTTTTCTGGACTGTATTGTTTGCTGTTTACCCTGTTGGGTTGAAAGTGAATCCTGTTCACTTTTGCCTATTGTTTTCTAGGTTCGAGGTTGAGTGGGACTCCCTTGCCTCGCTTGTATTGTTGCATCCATGCATGTTACCGCTTTACTGTATATATCTGCTATTGTTTCTGTTTCCGTCTATTCCCTTAGGATCTCTGTTTCTCTCTGTGCAAGAGAGGAGCATGATAGACATTAGGTCTTAACCCATGCATGATAACATCAGGTTAGTTTGATTCCCTTCGCAACCGTAGGTTAGAGTTCTGCCTCTTCTTTCTCAAAACTAACAGAAAAACACAATAAAATTTCAAACACAATAAAAGACACTTCTTCCGTAAAAGAATGTGAACTCATCAAGACGTCACTTTTGTCCGCTTGGACCGGTAATCAGAAAAACCTTTTTCAGAAGAAATAAAATCAACCAAGACAGACTTGTGTCGTACGCGGCCCGAACTACGTTTGCTCTGATCTTTCATGCTGTATGAAAGTACGTAGGCATAGGACGCGATATCCTAGCGAGCAACCTTCCCCTCCTTTCCCGTAGGTCGGCGAACTACGTTGACTCTGATTTCTCGTTCCAGACAGGAATACGTAGGCATAAAGTGCGATACTTTGCCGAGTCATTTTATTTTCTTTTAACCCCTTGACCTGTAGAGTAGATAGAATAACAATCCATATCCGAAAACGAGCGTGGATCCCGTCGAGTACGACAGACGTGAGGGGTGCTAATACCTTCCCCTTGCGTAACCGACTCCCGAATCCAGGTTTTGGTTGCGACGACCATACCTTTCCCGTGTTGTGCGAGGTTTACTCTGAGCGTTTCCTTTCCCTTCCGTGGGATAAATAACGCACGGTGGCGACTCTTCTGTTCAGCCGGCGCCGATTTTCGCAGTAGCGACAGGTAGTGTAGGTAATCCCTCTTCCACTACTATCTCTGATGTATTGCTTGTCGAGGGCCTTAAACATAATCTCATTAGCATTAGCCAATTATGCGACAAAGGATACAGTGTATTATTTTCAAAAGATTGTTTCCAAATTGTGCATAATGATAAAATGAAGGATATGTTTAATGGTCTAAGAGTAAACAATGTCTATATGCTGGATTTGGATGAAGTATCATTGATAAGTGATAAATGTCTCATGACAATGAGTGATGACTCATGGTTATGGTATAGACGTTTAGCACATGTCAACTTTGACTTGCTAAACAAAGAAGTTTCAAAAGATCTAGTCATAGGTCTGCCGAAAATTAAATTTACCAAGGATCTCCTATGTGATGCTTGCCAAATGGGAAAGCAAACAAGGATCTCTTTTAAATCTAAAAACATCGTTTCAATTACGAGACCTCTTGAGCTTCTCCATATGGATTTATTTGGGCCATCTAGAATTAAAAGTCTAGGTGGTAACTATTACGGTTTTGTAATAGTTGATGATTTTTCTAGATTCTGTTGGACTATCTTCTTGGCTAGCAAGAGCGATACATTCACAACCTTTGAAAGATTTGCTAAGCTTTCTCAAAACAAATTAAACACAAACATAATATCAATTAGGAGTGATCATGGAGCCGAGTTTGAAAACCATTTGTTTGAGGAATATTGCGGTAAACACAATATTAATCATAACTTCTCCGCTCCACGTACCCCTCAACAAAACGGGGTTGTGGAGCACAAAAATCGTATTTTGGAAGAGTTAGGGAGAACCATGATCAATGAAAGTGCATTACCTAAGTATTTTTGGGCTGACGCCATAAGTACGACATGTTATGTATTGAATAGGGTGCTTATCCGCCCAATTCTAAACAAAACACCGTATAAAATTTTAAAAGGGCGCAAGCCAAATGTTTCTCACCTTCATGTCTTCGGTTGTAAGTGTTTCGTGTTGAATAATGGAAAGGAAAGCTTAGGTAAATTTGACTCCAAGGCTGACGAAGGTATCTTCCTCGGATACTCTCAGTCAAGTAAACCCTATAGAATTTACAATAAGAGATTACTTACTATTGAAGAGTCTGTACACGTAACATTTGATGAATCTTATCCGAGAGATGTCGGAAAAGGTAGTGTTGTTCATGGTGCAGGTATATCTTCGGAAGACATACATAAAAGTGCTGAGCCGAGAATTGATCAACCCGACCTAGCCAAAATTGAGGAGGAAAAAGATGACCGTCATGAAGAAACTGAGGTAGTTCATCCGTATGCAAAAGATGATCTTCCTCTAGCTTGGAAGTCTTCCAAAGACCATCCCATCAACAATATCCTCGGTGATATATCAAAGGGGGTTACGACTCGGTCTAAGATAAGTAATTTCTGTTATCATTTCACTTTCGTTTGTCAGATAGAACCTAAGAACCCAAAAGAAGCCTTACTCGATGAAAATTGGTTCTTATCTATGCAAGAGGAACTTAACCAGTTCAAAAAAAAAAGAGGTTTAGGACCTTTTCCCTCCTTCGCGAGGTCATCGAGTAATTGGCACCCGATGGGTGTTTAGGAACAAACTGGACAAAAACATGGTAATAACTCGCAACAAGGCGCGTTTAGTTATGCAAGGGTATAACCAAGAGGAAGGCATTGACTATGAGGAGACTTATGCACCAGTTGCCCGACTCAAGGCTATATGCCTTTTACTTGCCTTCGCTTGTGCGAAAATTTTTAAGCTATTTCGAATGGATGTAAAAAGTGCATTCCTTAGTGGCTATATAAATGAAGAAGTTTATGTTGCCCAACCTCCGGGTTTTGAGTCTCATGAATATCCTGATCACGTATACAAGTTAAAACGTGCCTTGTATGGGCTCAAGCAAGCCCCTAGGGCTTGGTATGGGCGCCTAAGCAAGTTTCTACTTGATCAAGGGTATTCAAGAGGCAAGGTCGACACAACCCTCTTCATTAAGCGTCAAGGAAAACACTTAATTTTGGTGCAAATTTATGTTGATGACATCATATTCGGATCAACTAACATGAATCTCGTAAGAGAGTTTTCTAACTTAATGCAGGGTGAATTCAAGATGAGTATGATGGGGGAGCTCACATATTTTCTCGGGTTACAAATCAAGCAGCTTGAGGAAGGAACTTTTGTAAGTCAAACGAAATATTGTCTTGAGCTTCTCAAGAGGTTTGACATGACAAACTCCAAAGCCATTGACACACCAATGCCGACCTGTGCAAATCTAAATAGAGATGAAAGTGGTAAGGATGTAGAAGTAAAAAGATATCGAGGTATGATCTGCTCTCTTCTTTATCTTACCGTCTCTAGACCCGATATTATGTTTAGTGTTTGCACGTGCGCTATATATCAATCTTCTCCTAAGGAATCCCATTAAAAGTAGTTAAGCGCATACATCGATACCTTTCGGGTACTCAAAAGTATGAGCTATGGTATTCCAAAGGAAACCATTGTTCCTTGATTGGATTCTCCGATTCCGATTTTTCCGGGTGCAAATCAGATAGGAAATGTACCAGTGGTACTTGTCACTTATTTTCAAACTCTTTGGTTAGTTGGAATAGCAAGAAGCAGGTTTCTGTTGCTTTGTCAATCGCCGAAGCAGAATACGTTGCCGCTGATAGTTGTTGGCTCAAGTCCTATGGCTTAAGCAACAATTGCTAGATTTTAATCTCAAACTTGAGCGTATTCCGATCTTTTGTGATAATATGATTGCCATCAATCTTACCAAGAATCCCGTGCTGCATTCATGCACTAAGCATATTGAAATATGACACCACTTCCTTAGGGATCATGTGGAGAAAGGCGATGTGGTTTTTGAACACGTTGATACTAAAAATCAACTAGCTGATATTTTCACAAAACCTCTTGCTACCAAGCCTTTCTTTCATATCCGGCGGGAACTAGGTATTCTCGATATTTCGGATCATGTTTAGTGAAATTTCATGCACATCCTTTATATATCTATGTCTATATCTACTTTGATTATCAGATATCTAACAAATTGAAGATGTTGAAAGTATATGTGTGTGTTCATCTAGATATATTTGGAATGGAGGTAATATCTTTCCTCAACTATCTCTTTTTCGATTCTCATGTTCATAAAATGCATCAAATTATGTCTTACATTTGTTATATATGTTGTATTATATGTATGTTATATCTTTGAATGCTTAAAATGTGTTTTGGCTGGTTATCTATGTCTTTTTGTATGCCCACAAGATCAAAAAATTGACAAAATTTGCTAGTTTTACCTGCATGAGTCGACCTAAACAAGGTCCGGTCAACTCACAAATATGTCTCCAAAATTGAATTTTGTTCGGGTATGCTCAGGTCGACCTACCGGTCGATGCATACCTTTTTTTTTGAATGTGTAATTTTGAACACAGTATGCGTCGACGCATACACAGAACGGTCGACGCATCGCACGAATTCTTTCATTTTTTTTTGCAAACCATTCAAAATTCCCTCTTTAACTCTCTTTTATGACTCATATTAATGTGTGTCATTACATTTGCATTGAAACTTGACACCTACATCACATGCTACTCCACTATTCTACTCTTCCCAAAACCTAGAAGCTATTACAAAAGGGTCAAAGTCTTAAACTTCTCTCCATATTCAATAATTCTCTACAATATTTGCAATCATCATCAACCCATTTCCTTTTCTTCTCTTTGCAAGCAAAAACCATGGCTACTCGAAAAGTTACCGGTAAAAGATCCATAAGAGTTTCCTCCTCTGCATCTCTCCCGGTGACCACCGTATCACTGGTTCCTCCTGAGTTTGCCAAAAGCTTCACTAAAAACTTTGGCAAGTGGTCTGTGATGAAGCAAAATGCCTATTATCGCCTCTCTGCTGAGCGAATGCACATTCCTCAGGTAATCAATCTTCTTGATTTTCAAGGATTTAACAAATTTCTGGAGTGCAATATGAAGTACAACGAAGACCTTGTGAGGATCTTCTATACGTGTCTTCATGGTATGTTTCTGGGTTCTGAGTTTCACACTAAAATTGGAAATACAAAGGTGTGTGTAAATAATGCTGTTTGGTTGAAATTATTTGATGCACCTCCCGTTTCTAATGGGCCTCTCGTTAAGGTCACTGATACCCATACAGTTGATGGCTACGAGTTCAAAGAAGCTTTGAACTCCATGCTGAAGAAGCCGTATGCGACTGATATTGTGGCTAGTGAGTTATTTCCGAAAACTGTCACTACAGGTAAACTAAAACCTATGGATAGAATTTTGCAATGGATTGTGGCGTGCATTCTGCGGCCTAAGAAAGGAGGATTTTCTCGAGTTGATCAGACCGAAGTTCATTTGATCTATATCTTAAAGAAAAAGATTAAAATAACCTGGCCTTATTATATTGCTAGTAGGATGTATGCTCTCCGAGATTCGGGTCGAGGTACCGCTCTCTCCTATGGTTCATTCATTCAGGAAATTTTGAACAACGCTCAAGTTACACTTCCGGGGATCCCATATAGATCTCTCACTCCGGATCAAGAGTTTTGTCAAAAGAATCTTATTATGATGGGTTATTTATGGATGCCAGAAGAACATCATTGTCGGTTTTTTGTCAAAGCAACCGCCTCTCGGTTGGAAGACTCCGATGGGAGCGATGAGGAAGATGAAGAGGACGAAAAAGAACAAAATGACCAAGGTGATGGACAACCAAGGGAAGATGTCGATCACATAAATATGATTTGGGCTAACCAATCCCCTACTTCAGACCATGGAAATAGTCAAGGTTGGGGTGAATGGCAAAATACCGGTTGGACGTCGTTACGTGACAACTATCAGCCTCCACAATATTCGGAGTATCAGGAAACTCCGCAGTGGGGTCATAAGGAGTCTTCACATGGGGGCTATGAGGAGCCTCCACAGTGGGGATATAAAGAGCAAACACACTTCATGAATCCCCCGCAACAAAATTCTGCTGAACTCCTCGAGATGATGAGGAATATGCAATTAGAACAGCGTGCGTTCATGACTGATCAGGATGAATGTCTCTCACAACTTCAGACTCAATTTGAGACGCAGGCTGAAAACTTCAACACATTCTCCTCTAATATTAATCAAAGGTTTGATGCTCTGGTTGAATCATCTGAAAGTCAGCACCAAGTCATTACAAATAGCCTCAACACCTTGAACCATGTCATTTTGGAGTTTACTGACATGGCCGAGGCTCAAATGCTTCCGCCATATCCGTATCATGGGAGAGGCCAACATTTCAGGGGGATGAGACATTGAAGGCTATGCATTCTGCATAATTGCATTTCATCCTTTTATGTTGCTGTGAATTTTGCCTTGTATTAAGCATTTCTAATGTCATTAATGTCTTGCTTCATGAAATTACTTAATTGAGTTAATTTCTAATGTATTTATTGTATTTCTAGCAACAATTACTATTTTTGTCTATGTATGGTGCTAATTATATTTTTATTCCTTGATCATTAACTTTGTCATGTGTGGATGATTGTTAATGCTTATCCTGTTGTGCAAGTTTTGATATGAGCATCTGTTATTAGTTTATCATTTCTTAACATAAATTTCTTTCTTTTTGATGTTGTCAAAGGGGGAGAAAGTGTCAAGCTTTTTAGTAGTTGTTTAGTAGAACCAAAGATCAAACATGAAGACGTCTCACTTAACGCAAATGAGTAAGTGAGAATGAAGGCATCAAGCAAGGGGGAGGATAATGCCGGATATCATACAAACGGGTTATACATGTTTTTCCATCATCAAAAAGGGAGAATATGTGAGGGCAATGCCTCAGATACTTGATATATGTGTTTCGATGATGTCAAAATCGAGCCGCATGGAAGAATAGTCATTCGGCGTTATCACCATGATGCATGAGCATACCTTATTTCTCATGTTTGTTTGCTTGCACTAAAAATCTCGAGTACTGCATTTAGAGCTGTCAAAATATGCGTCATACGTGTCAAACTCAATTGGTCCATCATAGCTTTCATCTAAAAGAATAAAAAATATGAATTTAAGCATTTTTTGATGTTTTAGGTCTTTGAGTCGACCTAAACTCTGCTCCGGTCGATTCATGGCAAGTGTCCTAGAAATGCATTTTTCTCATGTCTGGTATGGTCGAACTACCGGTCGATGCATACTATTGTCATTTGTATTTGTCAAAACATTCAGGCTTTGTGTTGACGCATATCCTTGTTCCGGTCGACGCATAGCTGCTTGTTTTGCACAATATGTTGCCTCGGGTTAGCTCAGGTCGACCTTGCACTCTGCATGGGTCGACCGCTCGCTATTTGCTGCATATTTTTTGTGTTGTCTATTATTTTTGAAAGTTGGTTTTATCAGTTATAACTGTTTTGTCTGGTATAAATATTCAGTTGCTCTATTCATTTCATATTAAGTGAATCAATTACAAAAACAAGAAAAGTGAAAGAGGTGTCAATTCAAGCTCTCATCATCTTCATCTTCTACATTTCATATCACAACAATCACACACAATAATCTTTGTTGTGCATTATGGATTGTCTAAGGTGATAACGTTCGAAGCCGTGATTGGGTAATCCGGTTCGGTTAAGGTTTTGCAGGTTTTTCTTGAATAAAACCTCTAGGGTTTTATCCTCCGAGATTCTCTGCATTTGGGGGTTTTTGGGCGAGTCTTCTCAACATATATTCGGCCGAGTGAAGGTGATCGAGGAGCGGTGAGTTCCGTCAATCTAGTAGCGGTAATTGGTAAATTGTGAAGGAGAAGTTCGGGTTCGACACACAAGTGTTTGAGATTAGTCGGGATGGGGTTTAAAGACGGAAGGTTGTTCAAACATAGAGCTGTAATTGGAGGTTCATACACAAGCTGTCGAAGGACTTGCTTCGACTCGAATCAAGGGACAAGAGGAGATAGCTTCTACAATAACAAAGGAGTTCGTTTGTTTGATTGCTATTTCATTCTTGTATATACGATTCTACAACAAGTTAAATTTATATTATAAGAGCTCAATTCTATTGTTAGAATTAAGGGCAGACGTACCTCGAAGCGAGGACGGCGGGGGAACTGCGTCAACAAATCCTTGTGCCTTTTACCTTACGCTTTTACATTTGCTTAATATTTGTGTGGTTTTAGTACAAGCAATTATATCAAATTTAGGACTGTTTTGAGTAAGTGTTGGACTGTTTTTGACTCTAGTACAATCGTTGGTTGTACAAGGAAATTACAGTAAATTACTCAAAGCTGAACTCACTTGTAGTGCTCCGCACGCCAAATGTTTGATAAATTGCCTAAACGAAAATCCTTGTGTGCTGTCCATTTATTGTGGTAATATTTTAAGGCATTGGAACTAGTCATACCACTTTGTGAGCTAAATCAAATTGAGAGTGTGACTAGCGTAGTGATTCATATTACTCGTTATCCGATTCCATCGGCTAAAACGCATATCCGGTTTTCTAGTAACCGTTCATTATAGACGGTAATTTTTCCACGGCCGCTTCCGAAAATTAAACAAATTTTTAAAACCATTTTATTAATAGCACCAAATCATTTTTTAAATAAGGGATCTATTCAACCCCCTTCTAGATCCATGCTATCGTCTAACAGGCTGTAGCGGTAAGATTTTGGAGAAAAAAAACGAATAACAACATTGCTTATTACGCCAAATCAGTCAAGGATAGGATTGAAAAGACTAAAATTATCCTTGGTAATAGAGACATTCTGTTGTTCACCTTCCAAGCTTTGACTGCAACATTTGAACTTACTTTCTCCATGACAAAAAATGGCTTTTCTTGAGAAACATATGCAATAAAAAAACACCGCTGACTGGATGATGACCAGTCACAACCATGTTGTCCAATTGTACAAAGAGAGAATCCTTGAAACTTATGATTGTGACTAGCTTGTCACAACATAATGTCATAACATCCTGATTGACATTGTAAACTATTAGCATCCAAATCAATTTTGATCCATAAAGCCCTCAGCAAAATACTTAGACAAACACAAATTATATTCTTGCTGATCCAAAAGACAAGGTTATTCCTCAATGAGAAGACCCTAGACCAAATCAGAAGCACACACACAGCGGAATTAACTCAGAATCCAAATAAGAACACCACATAGAGATAAAAAAAACTTCCATAGCTTATGAACTCAACAAGGTGCAGCTGAACTGCTAAGCACAATGTCAAGATATTTAGTCCGACATTACAAAGCTACCAGAGCAACACAAGCTACATGTGAACATGTAAGCTTTATACAAACTACAACCTTGTAGCTGCAAAATAGACCAGACAAGTACAAAGCTCCCCCTGAAGACCACAACCTTTTGAAGAGAAAAATAAATTCTCCCAGACCACAAACATCATTGTTCTCAAGGACATAACCATGTAATTATGAACTACCCCAGTTCATATATCAGAGGCACAAGCATATCAGAAGAAGGATAAGCCTAAAAAATATATAAGAGAAACCAAAGTAAAAAAAAGAACACTTCAGGAAGGCAAGATATCATGCACATCTTGTTTGGCATCATGCACACAAACCACAATAGAATAAGTACTTCTCTTCTAAAGTACCAACAACTAGAAAGGTGTCAAAACATGTCATCCCAACACTACCAAAGATCACATAGAAATGTAAAGATCATTTTCATGCTATAACAACACAATAGAAAACCCAGAGACACCATGGTTCTCCACAACATCAGGTATGTCATCCCGCACTACACTGCAGTTCCTTCCTTTCAGAACTGTCAAAGCCAATATCAAACCTAGACTTGGCCAATATCCTTACACCAAAATACACCAAGATTAGATCTTTGAATCTTGGAGAACACAAACTCCACAAGATTAGCTCCCGTGTAATTTATTCCATTTTTAGAGAGTTAATTTGCTGCGATGATGTTCCAACATCTGCTTAGACATCAGTTCCTTTCACAATGATTTAACTTTGGTTATGAAGTTAACATTCCATGGGTTTTGCTATCATTATATTAACCCATAAATATTCCTTTTCATGAAATACTAGGGAACCACAATTTTAATCACAACGGTAACAAAACAAATTGTAAGAGTAGATCAGAGATGCTTACACAATGAAACTTCTCAGAGAGAAATAAACTCTCACACACAACAAGAACCTAAGGAAGCTCTTACATAGAGGCACAATGTTCAGATATTTTGTCTTTCATTACATAACCACAAACCTTCTAACAAGCACTAATTGAGCTAACCAAAATACCAGGATGCTGACTGAGCAAAACACCATCATCAGTCTTTTCAACCTCAGTCTGCTCCTCCTCTCCCCTTTGATCCTCTATCAACTGACCTCCACCTGGCCTCACAGGAACTAAGAGAGTAAGTTATAACATTTGGTGACTATATCTTCCTTGGACCTTAAGCTTGAGCAACAGTTCCTTAGGATAAACACAAATATCAACTGTCTCTAGACTCAAATTCCTCATCATCACTTCATATAACTAATTAAAGACCAAATGTTACCCCTTAGAGAAAATTTTCTTAAGACCTTGATCATTCAGCTGAGTTATGTTGATCTCACTACTCAACAACCCTATACTATGGGAAACAACATCAAAGCTAGAAAATCTAGTTCACAACCCCTTTTGAATTCACCCTTTTGGCACATCATTTTAGGAACAAAGTTGGAGAGAGATACTTAGAGTCTACCAGAACCACCTTTACTCCAGTCATGAGTCTGAACACCCACAACCAAAATACCAATCTTGCTCAGTTACACTCCATACAGGTATGAGAGATAAGACAATTTGCACTTTCCTGGAGCTCTAACCACTGCTTGGTTAGCTATAGGCTAAGTTGATCCTTTGAAACAACCCTTTAAGTTGAAACAAAAGTACCTGATAAAACTAACTTAACCCTAGAAGAGAGACATATTCAGAGCAAGTTCCAGCCTTTAGCATGAATATTCTGATGTTCAGCACGATGTCGAGACATGACGAAGACATAATTCACTCAACTTGCCTCTTGATAGAAACAAATTACTCTATCCTTGAGATCTAAATTTCTTGATATAGTCTTGAGCACCTTATCCCTTTAATACTTTCAGTCATAAACCCAACTTAAAGTAGACCTTCAACACATCAAAAGCAAAAATTTTGAACTACCCATATGTATCCAGAACCATCAGAGTTGATACTTCAAAATAGGAATTTATATCATAAATCCATCATCCAAATAGACAGATTCATCTTCAAGCTCACTTCACTTGTCAGATATGAACCAACAAGCTCTTTAAGTTGCTTCTTGAGATAGATAGAACAATCTGCTCTAATAAATTGATAGAACCATTCTAGTTCATGACATTGAGAAGCTCTACCTTTACACCAGGTCTAGCTTATCCGTGAGCAAATGAGTCTTGAAGATGTCAGGAAGAATGTTCTTGACATTTGACATTGTCCATCTATCCACTTTCCTCAGAACAAGTTAGAATTGTGTCTTCGTCATATTCTGAGTCACACACTCCTACAGAGTAGGAGATAAAAACCATGCTCTTGTTCTTTAAATAAAAACTTTCATTCTCAAAGACAAATCAACAATATAGAGATCTAAGAGGTCTGCTTATGCTGATGGTGACT
Organism: Lathyrus sativus; assembly: GCA_963859935.3. Lineage (NCBI taxonomy): Eukaryota > Viridiplantae > Streptophyta > Magnoliopsida > Fabales > Fabaceae > Lathyrus > Lathyrus sativus. The sequence continues at coordinate 31,208,378 of OZ012740.1, read as the reverse complement.
TGATATTCATCTTCAACAACATTCACATTCTTGACAAGTCTCTTTGGGTAGAGACCTCCGAAACCCGCTGACTTGACCAGATGTACCTTCATGAACGGTCTTGAGAGACTTCCAAGCATCTTTAGCCACCACACATGTCTTCATCAATCTGAACACATGATAATCAACTTCATTGGATATGGACTTTGAATCTTCACTATGAACAATCCAAAGACATTCTTTGATGATAGCTTTTCAATAGTTGTTGTCCTTTCAATGATCATACATTACCAGAAAAAATATCCCTGAAGCTCACCCAAAAACTGACTAGGGTGCCAGCTCTGATGCCAATTGAAATTCTGAGACTCTAACACAAGATAATATTGTTGTCCTCACATCAGAACATAATGTCAAGACATATGTTACAACATCTTATGTCTGGCAGAACAAATATACCAGAGTTAAAATCAATTGCAGAAATATAAATTTAGAATGATAAACAACACATCAAATTATTAACCCAGTTCAGTGCAACATCACCTACATCTGGGGGCTACCAAGCCAGGAAGGAAATTCACTATGATAACATTAGTTCAAAGCTAAACTCTCTCGTTTACAACTTCTCACCTAATCACTACCTTGTGCAACTTCTACCTAGAAAATTTCTAGATATGAGATCCCCCTCTCACTTCCTAAGAAGTCACAGTCCTATTGACAATTAAACAACAACACAAAATAGAAGTAGAACACTTCCAAGACATTACTCAGTTTTGTTTAAAAGCTTCAACCAAGAATAATAGACTCTTGCTTAAAAGATTTAGAGTGGACAAATAACAATATACAATCAGCCTACCTTAATGTATCAAAAGTTACATGGGTGACTTACAAAGTCACACAAATAAGACTCTCAAAACCTAAGATTCTAAAACCTCCCCTTGTTTTACAAAAGTGAAAGACGTTTCATACATTAGCTTTAGGTTTTCTTTAAATAATCTTCAGACCTTGTGGGCTTGGACTCTTAACACACAATTCATCAGGAATCAACCTGGAATATTAAGCATAATCTCCTGCACAAAAATATGAACAAAATACAAAGCTTTTTACAAAAACTAACATAATTTGTCAAAACAGAAGCTCGCACAATATCCTCCCTAGGATAACACAAATATGTGAATTAAAACACACTAAAAAACCACACTAAAAATACCAAAGCAGTCATGCTTTAAATTTCTGGTATAACATGTCTTGGTACATGTCACAATATCATGCTGGACATAATGTCAGACTGTCATGGAAGAACATATGGTGTAATATCTTGCTAACATCATGTTGTTTTACCAAAATGTAGCCAATCCAAAATAATCACATAACTTACACTCTTTTAAATCTGATTTGGTTTTCCAACTGTCCACAAATCATATAATCATATTGCTAAAATAAATAGCAATAAAACATAACTGAATCTTCTCAGAAGATTATGTTAAAACACAACAATTAAGTGTCTGTTGCACAAGGCCAAAATGTTGAACCCACACGCGGGAGCACTGCACCTAGCATGTGCTCTTCATACAACTTTAGCAAGCTAGACCAATCTTGAATACTTGGACACTTCTCCAAGTTGTTATTTTGCTAAATGTATTTAATTCAAAGGGTTAATCCAATAGGAACTAAAATCTCCCTCTTTGGCAATTTGTGAAAAAAAAACTCTTCAAGATACAAAGCATTTCTACTAAGAGAACAAGTGACAAACGATATAACTACTGGATCTTCAAACTATAGCAACTTGTCTTCCATGTATCAAAGTTAAGTACTAGTAACACTAAAAGTCAAAATCATTAATACAGATCCTTACACAAAATCCATTTAATTGCTCCAAACCAAACAGACAATCATGCAATCGTTCATATACTTAGTCATGCATGAATCTAATATCACATAGTTAGTAAAATAAAATCCTACTGACTAATATCTATCATTATGAAATCATTCACATACTTAGTCATGCATATAAAATCAGTTAGTTGTTGATATCAGAATATGCAACAAATATTATTACGAAAGATAGATCTATTTTCATAGATACAAGGACCAGGGCCTGATGTCCTACCCGATGCTCCAACACGGAGCTCAACATAGGCACTTACCAGAGATAGTTAATACCAAACAAAATCATGTGTTACTTCAGCACATACTTCAACACTTAGCCTTAGCATAACATCCTTCTCCCCTTTTTTGCCATAACTTGGCAGAGGCAAAGGTCTTCAACATGACATCTAGAAGTTAGTCATGCATAGGCTAGTATGTTAGGACATACATAGCCAAAAATATGAGAAAACATCCAGAATAACATGAAAAGATGCTCAACATAATATATGTCTTACAAGTACAAATATTAAGAGGCTAATAAGCCATTACAAATCAATATAAGAATAAACCCTTCAGTCTTCAGGCCTGATTGAAGCCGTGTAGTCACCTAATCTTTATCAGCCTCTTAGTCACTTTCCTTCACTGGTTTTTTCTTTACAGTTTTCATCCTTGTAATTGAAGTCTTCCCGAAAATAGTTGCTCTAGTAGATATCCATACTAACTTAAGCAGAGGAACAACTACTTTGTTTTTGTTCCTATTAGTCTCAAGAAACTTCACAATAGCTTTGTCAAAGTTAGCACACTTGATTGGAAGAAGAAATAGAAAACTACTTTCATGAAACCAGATTGGTTGAAGAGAACTTTTGTCTGACATGTAACACCTATCCAAAAAGAAGAGGTGATTGAAAGTGAGTAAAACACTCTGAGTTTACGTGCACCATATATAATATGTGTGACAATCTGACTTGGTCTTCCTGTACATTTCCTAGCATTGACTGCTATAGGACTTCAAAAACACACACACACACACACACACACCAAATGCACATCTCAATTATTCAAAGTAGACAACATCTAATGACTTAGTAAATATGTCAACAAGCTGTTGGTCAGTTGTAATGTGCTATAAATTGACCACTTTATCCTCTACAATATCCCTAATTAAATGATGGTGTATGCCAATATGCTTGGTTCTATTGTGTTTGACAAGATTCTTTGAGATATTGATGGCGCTCATGTTGTCAGAGTAAAATGTCATGACATCTTGTGAAATACTATATTCTTTTAACATCTGATTCATCCAGAGAAATCGAGTGCATCTACTTCTAGCAATAATGTATTCAACTTTTGCAGTGGATAAAAATACACAATTGTGCTTCTTGCTGAACCAAGAAATCATATTGTTGCCAAGAAAAAAACATCTACCTGAAGTAATTTTTATGTCATCTGAACTTCCAACCTAATCAACATCACAATATCCTACCAGAATTGGATTTGTATCATGAGAGTACAATATGCCATAATCATAACTCATGTTGATACACTTCAAGATCCTCTTTACTTGAGTGAGATGGCTAGAGTAACGCCTCTGACTACTTTCAGGATTACCGACTAACCCCACAAACTAACATGAGTCTTTTCAGTTTTGGCAAATGAAATAAATTATTTGATTCACCAACTTTGTAATAAATTATTTATTTAGTTTTGGCATAGAGCCCATTAAATGTCAGAAACATGGCTAGAATATCTCATAAAGGTAAAAGAGTTATCTACTCGTTTCAAATATTTAGAAGTAATAAATGTACCCAGCGAACATAACTTTCGATAAAATCTCCTCTCAAAGATCGCTAATAATAAGAAACTCAACCATAATTGATCAATCATACAAAAAACTCTAGTCACTTCCAATATTGAAATAGAAGAGACTAACACTATTAAAGTCATCCAATCCATAGGTTGGATGACACATGTAATACATTACTTTACTATAAAGAAGGTTGAGGCGAAGAAGATCCAAAAGCTAGTAGAAAAATATACCCTGATGTATGAAAAAGTTTATAAAATGTGAAGGTCCTCTCCTATGCTAATATGTCTCGAGGAGGACGAAACTACCTTGGTCCTAACAAAAATTCATTAAGGAACATGTGAGAACTGCATCGGAAGACTATCTGTCGCCCACAATTTTTTGAGGAAGGACTATTATTGGCCCACCCTGATGTAATATAAAACAGATTTTGTCAAAAAGAGTGACAAATGTCAGAGACATTCCAATCTACATCATGCACCAACTGAGACTATTTTCTCCATCACATCGCCATGACCATTTTGTTGAGTTGTAATTTCTAGTGTCAAAGCATTGTAGCTCGACAGAGACAAGATCTAGTCGAATTAGCCTAATGTGTGTGTGTCAAAGTGACAAAGCAGGTTGCTTCAAACAGGATTTTGACTTAGGCCTATTTTAGTAATGTTAGCTATTTTGGGCTTTTATAGTTTTGCGCTTTGCCTTGAGGAGCAAGTTAACCTAAATCTATAAATAGGAAGAAACTATTATTTTGTAAAAAAAACTTATCATATCTTGTATTCACAGTTTTGCAGTTGCAAAGTGAATAAGAAATATTCCACAGTTTGTGGACAGAGAGTTCTATGCAGAAATTCATCTTCTTCTCCAACGTTTTCTTTCTATTCTTTCTTTCTCATTTTTTCATTGTCATTGCATGATTGATAATCTTGAGATCAATGTTGAATATGAATTCTCCATAGGTTGTGGTTGAATTCCAACATCTGGTATCTAGAGCTCTAGTTATGATTCAAGGAAGCAAAACCGTGATGGAGATGAATCATCCAAACAGACATTTTTCGGCGAATCTTCCAATTCTCAAGAAAGATAATTATGAGAATTGGTGCAAGCAGATTAAGGTGATTTTTTGTTATCAAGATCTTTGGAATCTTATGAAGGGAGGAGTAACGCCGCTTGCAGAAAACGCGACGGATCAAGAAAAGGATGAACACAGAGAATTGAAGAAGAAAGATTATAAAGCTCTCTTTATAATCCATCAATATGTTGATCCATATAACTTTGAAAAGGTTAGTGATGTAGAATCAACGAAGGAAGCGTGGAAGATTCTTGAAAAATCGTTTGGAAGAGAAGAGAAGGTGAAAGAGGTGAGGTTACAGACTCAAAGAGAACCTATGAATTGCTCCAGATGGAAGAAAGTGAAAGTATAACTGATTTCTTCACTAGAGTTACAAAGTTGGTGAATCAAATAAAGGTATATGGAAAAGTGTTGACATCAAGATAAGTTGTTGCAAAAATATTGAGATCATTGACTCCAAAGTTTAACCACGTGGTAGTAGCCATAGAAGAGTCGAAAGAATTATCAGTATTGACAAAGGAAGAGCTTTAAGGGATGCTTGAGTTTCATGAGCAAAGGATGACTGAAAGAGCTGCAGGAAAGTCGAAGAGTGATATGGCTTTGCAGGCACAGTCAGAAAAAGAAAAGAAAGGCAAAGGAAGCTGGAATGACAACAAAGGTAGAGGAGGCTACAACAGTTCGACTGGTTGAAATCAGCAAGAAGGAAACTAGTCGAATCTGAGAAAAACCTGGAAACAAGGCAACCCAAGAGGTTGTGCTGCAAGTAGAGGAAGAGGTGGTGGTCGAAAGTCTGGAAAAAGTCACATTCAGTGTTTCAATTGTCAGAAGTATGGTCACTACTTTAGTGAGTGTCGAGAAAAGAAGAAGAATCAAGAAACTAATGTAAAGCTAGTGAAACATGAAGAAGAATAAATATTGCTAATGGTCACAACAAGAGATGAAGAAATATTCTAGGACCAATGATACTTGGACTCAGGATGCTCATCATACATGACTGGTAGGAAAGATTAGTTTGTCAACATGAAGCCCTCAATGAAGAATATGGTGAAATTTGCAAATAACAATACTCTAGCAGCTGAAGGTATTTGTGATGTTTTAATGATGAGGAAAGATGGCAAGAGGTCAGCAATTTCCAATGTCTTGTACATACCAGGCATGAAGAGCAACTTGCTCAGTATATGGCAGTTGGTCAAAAAGAACTACGTCGATTAAAGACAAGATGATGAGAGTTCTCGACGCAGGTGGTAGGTTACTCTTGAAGGCTCTAATGTATCAGAATAGGACCTTCAAGATTGAACTTAATATGATGGAGCATAAGTGCCTTGCAACTGCAGTCGACAGAGATGAATGGATATGGTATTGTCGACTTATCCATCTCAACTTCAAAGACATCAGAGATTTGGAGAGTACTAGAAATTGACATTCCAAGTGAAGTGTGTGAAGAATGTGTTCAGGCGAAACCACACAAGAATAGCTTCAACAAGGAAGTCGAAGGTAATTCTAGAAGTCATATACCCGGATGTATGTAGTCCTGTCCAGGTGGATTCGATTGGAGGTAACAAATACTTTGTCACGTTCATAGATGATTTCGGTCGAAAGTTGTGGACTTACCTGATCAAGAAGAAAAGTGAAGTGATCAAGGTATTTGCTAAATTCAAATCTATCATCGAAAGAAAAATTGGTCAAAAGATAAAGATTCTGAGGACTGATGGTGGTAGAGAGTATGTATTAAAATATTTTGATACAATATGCGAGAAAGAAGGGATTGTGCATGAGGTGGTACCACCCTACACTCTACAGTAGAATGGAACTGCAAAGAGGAAGAATAAAACCATCATGAACACGGTGAGAAGTATGCTGAAAGGCAAGTATCTACCCAAAGAATTATGGGGAGAAGCTGTGTCCACAACAACATACATCTTAAATAGATGTCCGATGAAGAAGCTATAAGGAATCACACCAGAAGAATGTTGGTCTGGTGTCAAGCCTAGCCTCAGTTATTTGAAGGTGTTTGGATCTATAACACATAGACATGTGCCAAATCAGTTGAGAAGAAATCTTGATGACAAGTCGAGTCAGATGATCCTGATTGGATATCATTCGACTGGAGGATACAAGTTGTTCGACCTAGTGAACAAGCAAGTTGTGATCAATAGGAACATGATCATAAATGAGCTTAAGGAATGAGGTTGGACTGAGAATGTCAAGAAGGATTCAGTGGGAACCTTATGTGAAGAACCATCTAGTGAAATCAAAAAAGAAGTTTGATAATAAGAAGTCAGAGATGAAGCAGGCTCAAGCAGACTTTGACGAACAAGACACATGTCTGCAAGTTTGAAAGAATGTGTAATTATATTAGATGATGTGGTTGATGAAGAATGTGAGTTGGTACATTATGCTTTCTATGCAGATGTCAAACTATTCAATGCAGTTGAGGCATTGAAAGATTCAAAATGGATGAAAGCAATGAATGGGGAGTTAGAATCCATTGAAGTTAACAACACTTGGTCACTTGTCGAATTGCCACAAGGAAAGAAGGCAATTGATTTGAAATGGGTTTACAAGGTGAAGGTGAATCCTAAAAGAGAAGTAACTTGACACAAGGAGAGACTTGTAGTGAAAGGATTTCTACAGAAGGAAGGAATCGACTTCACAAAGTTTTTGCACCTGTTGCTAGGATCGAAACAATCAGGTTGGTTGTTGGTATAACAAACATGAAAAATTGTCGTGCATATCAGATGGATGTGAAATGTGCATTCTTAAATGGCCCCTTAGATGCAGAAGTTTATGTTGCACAACCAGCCGGGTTTGTGAAACAAGGCGAAGAGAGAAAGGTGTACAGGATGTATAAAGCCCTGTGTGGAATTAAGCAAGCTCCAATAACTTGGATTAAGAAGATCGACAACTTTATAAGGGAGAAAAAATTTGTGAAATGCACAACTGAGCATGGAGTATATGTAAGGAAAAACAATAGTGAATTGCTTATACTATGTGTCTATGTCGATGACCTGTTGATAACAGGAAGTTGCAAGAAAGAGATCGGAGATTTCAAACATGACATAAGTGAGGAGTTTGAAATGGCAGACTTGGAAAATCTTTCATATTTCCTTGGCATCGAATTCTACAAGAGTAGTAGAGGTTTGATGATGCAACAAAGAAGATATGCAAGCAAAATACACAAGAGATTTGAGATGCAAGATTGCAACCCAACTTTGACTCCAACTGAGACCATATTTCAATTGTCGAAAGATTCATATGAAGATGATGTCGATCCAACTCAATATAGAAGACTTATTGGGTCACTTCGATACCTTTGTCACACAAAACCTGACTTAGCATACAATATGGGTATGGTATGTAGATTCATGCAGAAGCCAAAGGTATCACACCTAGCAGCGACAAAGAGGATATTGAGATATCTGAAAGGAACTCTCGACTACGACATCTTGTTTCCTGCAACTGATGAAGGAAAAGAATGCAAGATAGTGAGATACACTGATTCAAGTTGGTGTAGTGATGTTGAGGATATAAAATCTACAACTGGCTATGTGTTTATGCTAGGTGGTGCACCAGTTGCTTGAAGTTCGAGAAAGGATCCAGTAGTGACATTTCCATCATGCGGAGCAGAATATATAGCTGCTTCTCTTTATGCATGTCAAGCAACATGGATGGTGAACCTGGTCGAAGAGATTGCAGGGAAGAGTCATGAAGCAATTACCATGAAGATTGACAACATGTCAGCTATCAATATGGCAAAGAATCCTATAGCACATGGTCGAAGCAAGCACATCGAAATGAGGTTCCATTATCTTTGTGAGCAGATAGCAGAAGGGAATATGAACTTGGAACACTGAAAATCAGATTGTAGACATCATGATGAAGGGAGTGTAGGTCGACGTGTTCAGAAGACTAAGAGCTATGATGAATGTATATAGCTTAGACACAATAAATTAGGTGGTGTGTTGAGTTGTAATTCCTTGTGTCGAAGCAATGTAGCTCGACAGAGACAAGGTCTAGTCGAATTAGCCTAATGTGTGTGTGTCGAGTTGTAATAGTGCGTCGAAGTGTCGAAGCAAGTTGCTTCACATAGGATTTCGACTTATGCCTATTTTAGTAATGTTAGCTATTTTGGGCTTTTATAGTTTTGTGCTTTGTCTTGTGGTGCAAGCTAACATAAATATATAAATAGGGAGAAACCCTTATTTTGTAAAAAACAATTTATCATATCTGGTATTCACAATTTTGCAGTTGCAAAGTGAATAAGAAATATTCCACAGTTTGTAGACAGAGAGGTCTCTAAAGAAATTCATCTTCTTCTTCAATGTTTTTATTTTCTTTCTTTCTTTTTTTCTCATTTGTTCATTGTCATTGCGTGATTGATAACAATTTTGAGATCAAAATTAAATAGGAATTCTCCATAGGTTGTAGTTGAATTTTAACACATTTTACATTGGGACACGAAGATCCCGGATCCTTTTTCCTTGGTGCTAAAGCAATTGAAGTTCCTAATTGTTAGAGTAGACTACTTCACGAAGTCGATAGAGAAGGATAACGTCTCCAAAATCACAACAGAGAGGATTCTACATTTCTACCGATAACAAATTATATGCAGGTTTATGCAAGTTTGACCTACCCAAAATTATTGTACATAATTTGCTAGTTTAAATGTGGTAGATTTTTGTCTACAGAAGATAAAAACAAAATTTATCTCAATTGTTCACCTGATGACTACATGCATAGTCCACGGATAAGTTATATACTAAGAGTAGGGCTGGCAATGAACCAAACCAACTCGAAGATAGTTCGGAATTCGACTCGACAATTAAATCGTTGAACTAGGTTCATGAACCAAATGAGTTGAGTATGAGCGAAAAATTAAGTTCGTTAACTAAATGAGCTGAACTTGAACTATACATAGTTCGACTCGTTAGGTTCATGAGTCAACTCGATTACATATGAAAAGAATTATACTGTCTTTAAGATTAGGTTTAAATATTTACTTCAAATCTTAGACAAATTTAATCTTCAATTTAGTAGTTTTTGAATTAGACTCTCAAATGTATCTCTTGAAAGTTGTGTAGGTTTTGAATTAGTAGATTTCGAAGATAAAGTTAAATTTCAATATGATAACTTTTATTTTATTTTAATATTTTATTTAAAATATATATATATTTATTTAAAATGTCAAATATACTAAATATATATATATATATATATATATATATATATATATATATATATATATATATATATATATATATATATATATATATATATATATATATATATATATATATATATATATATATATATATATATATATATATTTAAAAAAATAGTTTTTAAGTTCGTGAACCATGCGAGCTGAACCTAATGAGATGAACCTAACGAGTCGAACCGAACTGTTCGTGAACTTATAACGAGTCGAGTTTGAGCTTAAAAAAAAGTTCGTGTCAAACTCGAACTCGAACTCGAATTCGAACAATTCTTAACGAGTCGAGCCGAGCTGAGGTGAGTTCGACTCGACTCGACTCATTTCCAGCCCTAACTAAGAGCATTTTTAATGCAGGTTTTTAATAGTTAAATTTTTTTATAGTGAACAATGATTATAAAGAATTTGCATTGAAATGGCTATGACATGACATTTAATTCACTAACTTTTAGTTTCTGACAATTATATAGCTAACGAATACTATTTATTTTGAAACATATAATATTATTATTTATATTATTAAAGTCTTGTAATTTTTTGAAAACAACGATCATATAAAGTCAAGTTTTAATTTTTTATAAGCAACTATCATTAAAGTAAAAATAACTCAAATCAACTATAAATTTTTTAAATCCTACAAATCACTTTAGGCCCACAATAAATATCTTATTTTACCGACTTAAGATATTCCCACGCTCTAAATAGGATAAAGAAAAAATAATTACCATCACCAAATAATCACTTTAATAAAACAATTAATGATAAAGTACATACATTACATTTGCTGAAATCTAGAAATACTTTGAAACTTTTAAAGATTTATTGACTTGACTAAGATATTTGTCTTTCTATCCGACAATGAGGCAAACAAAACTTTTATGGCTGATACTCAAATGAAAACACCAACCATGTCCTATGCAGATAATTTACCACAAACTGACAAACATTAAAAGACAAAGATTTCGATAGCAGAATTCAAGGTTACCATTTTTTTTGAGGTTTGTAGATTCACTATTCAAGATTTGGACGGTCAATTTACCAGCAATTCCATGTTTGCCACTTTACAACCATTTTCACCCAAACATTTTCTATAGTAGCTAGAAACTAGGTAGCTATAAGCTGATAGTTTAGTTTCAACCATACTTGATAAGAAGTTCAAAATCTATTCTTTTTCCTAACTTCATATGATATGAGTTGTTATAGAATTATTATATGTAGACATAGCTAGCATTTACTTTTTGTCTGGTTGATGTTAGCATAGCTATATACTTTTAAATATTTATAGGATAGTGATTACTATAGGCATATCTAGCATTACTATATTGGTATATTGGTATGATGTGAATATTAGTCACTATGTCTGTTTGATATGATCGTTAAAATTGCGACATCCAAACCTCTCCAACTTTAAAATATAATGTAGGGAAAAAAAATTAAAATCGATGGAGTTATTAATTTTTATACTTTTTAAATTTTTTTACAAATATAATATTTTTAAATATAATGTTTATACATGCATGCACGCATGCACATGTGCAGATTATTTGGAAGACACGTCTAGATAACAATTATGCTTTTTGGAAAATACTATTAGAGGGAGTCTTTGGAAAACACATGAACACACATTAACTCAGAGTGTTATTCAGAGAATGTGTACATTATATGCATTATTTTGACTGATAATTCATATGATATGAATGTTTATCAACAGTTATTTGTGTGCATATCAATGAAAAACTGACATAACGTTTATAAGTACACTATCAAATGTTAAGGGTTTGTTTGTCTCTTCTTGATATAAGGAGACTAAGACTATTGTAAGACATTGGATCAAACTCTAGTGTGGTCGAAGTCTGTTCGCAAGTAATGCGTGTTGTAGTCGAAGTTTGTTCTAACATGCATGAGTAAATATTGCTAAGGTTGTTAGCATGAGTAAATATTGCTAAGGTTGTTAGCATGAGTAAATATTGCTAGGGTTGTTAGCATGTGCTATTTTATTATAAATAGGATGCTAGTTTCTCAATCTTAGAATAAGGAAAAATAGGAAGATAAAATCCTAATTTCAAGGGAGAGAGGTTATTTTGTTATTCTTGTATACTTGTAATCTTGTTCTAAGAGAAAGGAAAGAATAGCAGTTTAATAACCAATCCTTGTTGTTCCTTGTTGTTTTACCTTGCCTTCTTTGTTAACCCTAACCCTTGTGAGTTTCTTGATCATTAAGAAACTGTTTATACTTTGTTTAAAGGTATCTGATTCACAACAAATTGGTGCGGTGAGCGTGGAGAAGATGCCTTCAACAAAGTATGAGATTGAAAAGTTCACCGGAGTGAACGAATTCGGTCTGTGGCGCTTGAAGATGAAAGCTCTATTGGTTCAGCAGGGTTGTTTGGAAGCGTTGAAGGGTGAGGCAGCCATGGACGCTGCATTAACGGCAAAAGAAAAGACGGGCATGATCGAGAAAGCCCACAGCGCAATATTATTGAGCCTTGGTGATAAGGTTCTTCGACAGGTATCAAAGGAGACTACAACATCGGGATTATGGGTGAAACTTGAAAGTTTGTACATGACCAAATCTCTGGTGAATCGACTATACCTGAAGCAAGCTTTATATTCATTCAAGATGAGTGAAGACAAAGTGTTGGCTGAGCAGTTGAATATGTTCAACAAGCTGATTCTTGATCTTGAAAATGTTGATGTGAAGATCGATGATGAAGATCAAGCACTATTGCTGCTGTGTGCTTTGCCCAGAACACATGCTCACTTCAAAGAAACTCTCTTGTATGGAAGGGAGTCCCTGACCTTTGAAGAAGTTCAATAAGCCTTGTATTCTAAGGACTTGAACGAACGAAAGGAGCATAAACCTTCGACGGTGGGCAAAGGTTTGGCCGTTAAGGGAAAATTCTTGCGAAAGAATGGTAAGTTTGACAAGAAAAAAGGTAAAAGTCAACAGAAGTCTTATAGTGGCGAAACATCTAGTATTCGATATTACCACTGTAAGAAGGAGGGTCACATAAGAAAACTGTGCCCTGAACGCCTGAAAGATCATGGAGGTAATGGAAATGCAGCCATTGTTCAAGATGACTTCGACTCATCTGATGTTCTTGTGGTTTCAAGTGGCGACTCGAGGAAAGAGTGGATTATGGATTCAGGTTGCACTTGGCACATGACTCCAAACAGAGAATTGTTCGAGGAGCTATGTGATCAAGATGGTGGATCTGTGCTGTTAGAAAACAACAAATCTTGCAAAATTGCAGGTATTGGATCTGTGAGATTCAAGCTCCATGATGAGTCAATAAGGTTATTGACTGAAGTCAGGTACGTACCTGACTTGAAGAGAAATTTGATTTCTCTTGGTGAATTCGACAGAAAAGGATATGTTTTTCAAGGAGAGAAAAGTATCCTAAGAGTCATGAAGGGGTCGAAGGAAGTCTTGAGAGGCGTGAAGAAACAAGGCTTGTATACCCTTGAGGCTGAGGTTGTAAGTGGTTCGACAAATGTTGCATCCACGAAATCTATGTCGAAGACAGAATTATGGCACATGAGATTGGACCATGTCAGCGAAAGAGGCCTGGTCGAATTGGGGAAGCAGAACCTTCTAGGAGGTGACAAAGTCGAAAAGTTGGAATTTTGTGAATCTTGTGTATTTGGTAAATCCTGTAGGGCGAAGTTTAGCAAAGGCAAGCAAAGAACACATGGATCTCTGGATTACATTCATGCTGATCTTTGGGGGCCTGCAAGGAATCCTTCACACTCAGGTGCAAGGTATTTTCTATCCATCGTCGATGACTATTCCAGAAAAATGTGGGTATTCATTCAGAAGACGAAGGATGAAACTTTTGAGAATTTCAAAAGTTGGAAGATTCTAGTCGAAACTCAGACTGGCAGAAAGGTTAAGAGGTTGAGAACCGACAATGGCCTTGAATTCTTCAACGAAGCTTTCGACAGTTACTGTGTTGGGTCTGGGATTGCAAGGCATAAGACTGTAGCAGGTACTCCTCAACAAAATAGCTTAGCTGAGAGATTCAATCGAACAATCCTTGAAAGGGTTAGATGCATGTTGGTTAGTGCTGGATTGAAGAAGGTGTTTTGGGCGGAAGCTGTTTCGACCACAGCTTACCTGATAAATAGATGTCCCTCGACTGCCTTGGGAATGAAGACACCTGAAGAAGTTTGGTCGGGACATCCACCTAGTCTCGACAGACTGAGAGTATTTGGCTGTGTGGCCTATGCTCATATTAGGCAAGACAAGGTCGAACCTAGAGCTCTGAAGTGCATGTTCATGGGATACCCTGAAGGAGTCAAAGCTTATAGGCTATGGTGCCTAGAGCCAGGTCACAGGAGGTGTATCACCAGTCGAGATGTAGTTTTCAACGAAGCAGAGATGGCTTTCAAGAAAACTGATGATGCTGACGAAGAGCTGGAACAAGGAGAGATTCCTGTTGAGGTGGAGCATGTTGATGCTGAATTACTTACCCCAGATGAAGTCGAAGAAGACACAGAAGATGTTGTCGAAGATAAGGAGACTGATAATGACTACCTGCTAGCAAGAGACAGGTCGAGGAGAGTCATCAAGCCACCTCAGAGACTTGGGTATGCAGATCTTATAGCTTATGCCTTAATCTCTGCTAGTGAGGTTCTAGATGAAGAACCTAGAGACTATAAGGAAGTTATGAGGAGTCGAAAGAAGAATGAATGGCTGAAGGCCATGGATGATGAGATGAAATCTCTTCATGATAACAACACCTGGGAACTGGTCAAGAAACCTGCTGGAGCCAGGTTAGTCAGCTGTAAATGGATTTTCAAAGTTAAGGAAGGAATCGAAGGAGTGACGTCGAAGAGATACAAGGCAAGATTGGTTGCTAGGGGATTCACTCAGAAAGAAGGTATCGACTTTAATGATGTGTTCTCTCTTGTTGTGAAGCACAGATCCATTCGAATGTTGCTTGCCATGGTGGCCCAGTTCGACCTTGAACTGGAACAGATGGATGTGAAGACTGCATTCTTGTATGGTAATCTAGATGAAACAATCCTGATGAGGCAACCTGAAGGATATGTCGAAAGGGGGAAGGAAGATTATGTGTGCAAACTGAATAGATCTTTATATGGACTGAAACAATCTCCTCGACAATGGAATAGGAGATTCGACAAGTTCATGGCACACATAAGTTTCATCAGAAGCCAGTTTGACCACTGTGTTTACTTCAGATTTCGACCGGGTAATTCATTTGTTATTTTGTTGCTCTATGTGGATGATATTCTAATAGCAAGCAACAATGTCGAAGAGGTAATAAGGGTGAAGGCTGAACTCAATAAAGAGTTCGAAATGAAGGATCTGGGAGCTGCGTCCAGGATTCTTGGGATTGACATCCGGAGAGATAGAAAGCATTCAAAATTATGCTTATCTCAAGAGGCATATCTACAGAAGGTTCTCGAAAAGTTTGGTATGTCGAATTCAAATCCTGTTGTGACTCCGACAAACCCTCAATTCAAGCTGAGTATAAATCAGTGTCCCAGCACTGATGTTGAAAGAATTTATATGAATAGCATTCCATATGCTAACATAGTAGGTTCTTTGATGTATGCTATGGTCTGTACTAGACCCGACATAGCATATGCAGTAAGTCTTGTAAGCAGGTACATGGCGAATCCTGGAAAGGCTCACTGGCAAGCATTGAAGTGGATTTTAAGGTACATAAATGGGTCTCTGAATAGAGTCCTAATTTATGGTGGAGCCTTGGGTGAAGATAGTAAAGCAGTAATCGAAGGATATGTCGACTCTGATTATGCAGGTTGTATGGATTCTAGAAAATCTATCTCCGGATATGTGTTCACTATGTTTGGGACAACAATCAGTTGGAAAGCAACACTTCAGAAGGTCGTTGCCTTATCAACCACTGAAGCAGAGTATATTTCTCTAACTGAAGCTGTGAAGGAAGCAGTGTGGCTTGAAGGTTTTGCAAAGGAGCTAAAACTTCAAGGTCGAGTTATCACTGTTAAATGTGATAGTCAAAGTGCAATACATCTGTCGAAGAATTCAGCCTATCATGAGCGAACCAAGCACATTGATGTGAGGCTGCATTTCATCAGAGGGGTAATCGAGCGTGGAGAAGTCCAAGTGCTGAAAGTTTCGACAGATCATAATGCTGCTGATATGATCACCAAGACATTGCCCAGTTGCAAGTTTTTCCACTGTATGCAGTTAATAAATCTGCATGAAGAAAGCTAGTTTCTTGATGTTATAGAGTTAGATCCAAGGTGGAGATTTGTGAGACATTGGATCGAACTCTAGTGTGGTCGAAGTCTGTTCGCAAGTAATGCGTGTTGTAGTCGAAGTTTGTTCTAACATGCATGAGTAAATATTGCTAAGGTTGTTAGCATGAGTAAATATTGCTAAGGTTGTTAGCATGAGTAAATATTGCTAAGGTTGTTAGCATGAGTAAATATTGCTAGGGTTGTTAGCATGTGCTATTTTATTATAAATAGGATGCTAGTTTCTCAATCTTAGAATAAGGAAAAATAGGAAGATAAAATCCTAATTTCAAGGGAGAGAGGTTATTTTGTTATTCTTGTATACTTGTAATCTTGTTCTAAGAGAAAGGAAAGAATAGCAGTTTAATAACCAATCCTTGTTGTTCCTTGTTGTTTTACCTTGCCTTCTTTGTTAAGCCTAACCCTTGTGAGTTTCTTGATCATTAAGAAACTGTTTATACTTTGTTTAAAGGTATCTGATTCACAACAACTATAAATATATGTCTGCACACACTTCACTTCAATGCTTTATTTATTACTCCTTCTATTTCAAAAAGAATGTTATTTAAATTTTTTCACAAGGATTAAAAACTATAATAATATTGATATAATATATTCTATATTTTAAAGTTGATTTTATTAATGTGTTAGAAACAGTAAATAAAGGGAGTCGTAAGTTTCAGTGCGAAAAGTAATTACATGAGTAAACAATATTACGAAAGCGGTTAGGTTATGTTCTAGAATCTCGTTTTTCTTTATTGTTGATGTTTGATGCCCTGTATGAATGATCTAATCACTATAAGCCCACTGCGAATTAACAAAACCGTTATAACCGACCCCTCATGAAATAATTCACTAATCACTAATCAGAGCTTTCTATCCCTAATCCGCCAACGTAAGCAGAGTTAGGCGATGTATAGAAGAACGTTAATTCTCTATGTCATTACTCGGGGTCTTCTATCGCTATTCGAATAGCGTAAGTAGAACAATTGCTCTAGGTTCAACATATAGGCTAAGGGTCAGTAATTTCTACATGTCAAATATCAGATTAATAGAGTATCTCAAATAAAAAAAAATTAATATTAAGAAACAACTGAATAGAATTATGGATCATTAGGTTCATATAACAGTAAAATCAACATAGATTCACTATTACAAAAAAGACATACAATAACGGTTAAAAAAAATATTCTCACGCAGGACTGACTTTTGTTACGTAGCATGTGGTTGTATATGTGTTACTTACAATCAAGATCGTATGACCATTGTAGAAAATTGAAAAGCGCGTTACTTATAATCACGGTTGTTTTAAATACCCGTTGTTAAAGGTCTGTCAGCATTTTTTTAAATATTTTTTCCACATGTTTTGCCTGACTAGATTTATAACTTTTATCACAATATACAATATTAAATATTTTAACACAACAACATCAAGAACAACAAGATTAACAAGAATGATAAGAACAATAACAAGAACTATAAGAACAACAAGAACAATAACAATAACAAAAACAAAAATAAGAATTACAACAAGAACAACAAGAGTAACAACAAGAACAATAACAAGAACAACAAGAACAATAACAACAATAATAACAACAACAACAACAAAAATAAGAATAACAACAAGAACAATAAGAGCAACAGTAATAACAACAAGAACAACAACACAAACAACAATAAATAAATAAATAAAATCGTTAAACAATAATATTTTACCCAATATTTTAAAAACCGGACCAGAGATCGAACCGTCGAAACTTCCGATTTAAGACTCAATTAGTTCAATCGATTAAACACATGGTCGAACAGTTTATTAAATAAAATAATAATATGAAACTAAATTTCATAGATATGTCACACATAATCCTATGTTCACAACTTACTAAAATAAATATTTCAAAAATTCATTACAAACTTAATACAACAAAATCGATAATACATATATTAACATAACAGAATTGTACACTTCATTTCAACCTTCATTTAAGAATAATTTGAAATTTAAAGAGTTACAATAAAATAAGTTAAATTAATTCAAACCAAAATTAAAATAATAGAATATAACAACTAAAATAATGTTCAAATAATTAAGAATACCTAAATAAAATAAAATAAAATACCAAAAAAATAATGCAATATACTTAATTAAACAACAAAAAGCGAATTGAGTTGAACTATGACAAACAAGTCATAATTGACAACAACAAGCAATATTAACATGAACGAAAATCAATATTGAGTTGGACCGTGACTATGTTTGAACAACAATAATACGAAAAAATTTAAAAATTTGTGTGGTTGTAAAAAAAATATGGAATTCTTTTTTGAAATTGGGGAATGTATGTTAAGTTTTGATATTGACATATTAAACTTTTAAAAAAATATATAAAATGGTCAATTTGATGCATTTTCTTGAATCAGACAGTTTTACAAAACCGGCTCTGGTTCTTTGGTTCAAATGGTTTTGGACGGTTCAATGCATTTTCTTGACCCAATGACGGTTTTGAAAGGTTAACCCAACCGGATTTATCTCTGGTTCTCGGTCCAACTAGTTGAACCGGCCGGTTCGGTCTGATTTTTAAAACATTGATTTTACCTGTAGAATCGTTAAACAGGAACAAACTGTAATACGTTAATGGAAGCAATGTTTCTGAGTTTCGTTTGTGGAAGAAATAACGTTTTCAAGTTTGGTTTTGTGGATGAATAATATTTCGTAAATGGAAGAAGTTTGGAGGCAAAAGATGGAGTTTGTCTAAGTACGTCTAAAGTAAAGAATGAACTAAGAGCGTTATATATATCTTTAAAAAAAGAAGGAGCCACCTATAACCACGGTTGATTTAAACACCCGTGTTGAAAGATCTGTCACCTATAACCACGGTTGATTTAAATACCCGTGGTGAAAGGTCTGTCAGCATTTAAAAAAAATAAGTAAATAACCAAAAATTTGGTGTTGGGATTTGAACCCATGACCATACGCCACTTTTCACAACGGTTCAACTATGCAACCGTGATTGTATCACATTTATTTAAAAATTAAAATAAATAAAAATAAAAAGGTGCAACTAAATGTTAAAAAATAAAATATTTGACACGTCAGTATATTACAATTTAAAATATTTAAAACAAGTCATAACAGTTGAGTTACTCAACCGTGGTGGTATCAAATGTTAAAAATACAAAGGCACGACTAAATGTTAAAGAAATAAAACATTTAAAACATTTGATGATTATATAACCATGGTCGTATGTTTCGTCTGTGATTATATCATATTAAAATTTTCATAAGTAAATAAAAGAAAATTATCGCACGTTAAGTAAGACATATATCATCACGGTGGAAGCCTAACCGTAGTAGAATTAGTGTTACCAAATATGTATTTTGTAGTAATGAATCCAACAATATAGAAATAGGTTCATCCTAACACAACCTAACCTAGGAGAATTTAGTTACTCGTAGTGCAATTGAAAATACCACAATTGATAGATGAAAATAACATGAGAAGTATCTTGAAGAGATGACCTCCAATGGCTTCAAATGCTCTAAAAATTACCACTTGTTTTCTCAAACTCGTACTTTAGTCTCCAAAGTTCATAACCTTTGTCAAATTACTGAAAATCCTCTTGAAAACACTCAAAGCGGGTTAGAACACGTCAGAAAAAGCCCAAAAAATGCCCATCGCGCACATCACATATACATAGCGCGTGATGTAACCTTTTCATCCTTATCATGCAAGAGATGGCGCGTGATGTCGTGCGTGATTATTTCAGTAGCTGCACAAAAATTCACCCTTTTGCACCGTAATTTCCACTAAGTCTCATTCTTCCATACTTGGCTATTTTTCACTCATTCTTGGATATTTCTTCTTCATTTTGGCTTATCGTTCGCTTGTTTTCCACTGATTCTTCGCCTAATTATATGCAATAAAGGACTGCCATCAATTGACCATTGTGAGGGTCACCCAACGCATAGAGATAATGACACCATTAAAAACGTGCATCTGCGAGAAGCAACCCCTCGTCACCTATGACTGTTACATTTACGAGAAGCATTCCATCAACCTGTGTAAGATTACCTTTGTGGCATGTCACATCACCGCTTCCCAACTGTCCACTTTAAAGTGACTTAAATGATGTATGCATTTTGCTAGGGGCTACTCCAAGCAAAATGTGACTGTTCACCATGTATTCATCACTACTACGAAAAGTGCTTTTAACGTCAGACGCGAAATGAATTTTACCTCGGCTGCTGTAGCCAGGTAACGAAGGACATCATGAAAAGTAACGACTTATCACCTCCATTTTTTAAATACTGAGGGGTAAATTAATTTGCACTTGGGTTCGAACTCCAACATCTGCATTTTTATTATTTACAAAACTAGCGCCTCATACATCTCAGTTTTCAATGAAACTGAAAGGTAAGATATATTGTTTTTTAATTGAAATTTGTTACATTATTTACAAAGAAAATAAATAAAAATAATTTCTTTACAAACTACAATGTTTCCCCAGAATATTACATTGTTTACCAGAATATTTAAATAAAAATTAATTTATCCTTGAAGATCATATGTTGGATCTTTGACTCCTTGATATTTGGGCAAGCTCAAATGCTTCACCTTGCAGTTATTTGTTTATGATATAAAACAAAAAAGGGTTAGAAAAATATATGATTTTATGCTCAAATGCATATTTAAAATCACAAACCTTGAATCCTGATAATTTTCTGCACTTGCAATAGATCATAGAGAACTCTTAATGATAAAAGTTAAAGTGGAGGATGTAGATAGTTTCAAGCATTTCATGACATTTGTTTATCAATTATGGATATCAGAAGGCTTTTATAATGGAAATTTTTTTAAGTTTCATACGGATCACTAATGGCAGTGTCTTGAGTGTTGATAATCATGAAATTGACCGCCAAGTAAGAATGTTGGTGTAAGAAGTTATTTGTTCCAAATATTGCACACATCCAATTTGTAAGAGTTATATGTTCCAAAGATTGAATGCATCCAACTTCTAAATGAATTATCTGTTCCAACCATTGAAAAATATTTTTCTGCATTTGCAATCCATCTTAGAGAACTTTTTCAAGTCTCTAAATATAACAATAACAACATCAACATCTTTTTGTGAGATGGATCCCAAAAGAATGACGCGTTCGAGTTTGAAGCGGCTACATATAAGTTAGGATTAGGATAAAATCAGTTTAACAAGTGATTTTATAGTAAAATATGATTATCTTATCTCTCGGTTATTAAGGAAACCGACGAGATATATAATTTACTTTACAAAAAATTATAATAATAAAAAAAGGTTTCGAAATTGTTTTCTCCTCGGATTTTTTGAATAACTGAGATAATAAGTTGAGTTTCCCCTCAATTTTGTTAAAAATTGAAGTAAGATGCAGTTTCTATTTCTAACAAAAAATAAATCACAATGCACATTGGAATCATATCACTAGAATAATAAGGATTATCCATATTCAAAAATGTAACGTATCTTTTGAATTTTCAAGGAGGCGTTTAAGCTTCTATGATTGTTTCACTTCCTATTCTCTACTTTATTTAAACACTATTCCTATCTTCAATGTCTCATTTCTAACTCTTTTTATCTTCAAACCTAGTTTAAAAGTCTTTTCTTTTCTTCCAAAATGCCTTCAACAATCTAAGATGAAAATCTTTTATTCATTATCAATGAAAAGTTTGTTAATTTCGATGATTTAAAAGAAAAATATTTTGATCTAAGGAAAACTATTCACAAATAAAAGTTGAATAATTACTTGGACATTCTTCATGGACCCATCTACATTAATCTCGTTAAAGAGTTTTGGTTAAATGCCTTCGTTGGGCTATCTTGTCATGATGCTGAGTCAATCCAATCCTATGTCAATGGCTCTCATATCACAATTACTCAAACACTTATTGCTTAGACAATAAACCGTGAAGAGGAAGGTTGTTTATGTTGAACATTATAGATTGAACAAAGTCTACTAAGATCATCTTTGCCTAATTTATGCTAACTACAATAATCTTAGCATCCCTGCTACTCTACTGGCAATTGAAAAAGTTTTGTATAAACTTCTAGTGTCAAATCTCTGTCCAAGAGAGAAACAACTGAAAACACTTACTTGAGATGACAAACATCTCTTTTAATTCCTTACCAAGAACATCAGAGTTAATCTTTCTCTTACCATTTTTAATTCTTACAAGAAATGATAATCATCTCTTGGGAGGAAATGAATTTCCTTATATCATATGGAAGAGTTCTTTCTAAACTTTTGTCTCAGTTAGAAATAGTTAATAGTGATACTATTGCAGTTAAGTGGAGTCAGAATTTTGAATATGTGGAATAGTTATTTGTTGTCCTATTTTTAATTAATGAAATATTTCCTTTCATATTATTTCTTATTCATTTTTATTGATAACAAAAATTTTGAGAATTACTAATTAACAAGAAAAAAATAAAAAAAATTATCTATGAAAAAAAGAAGGAAGATTGGAAGGCACAAAGTGAGAAATCATTGAAAAAAAACCTTAAATGTAGTTACAGGGATCCAAAGCGTGTTCCCTTATAGGTATATTCTCTCAGTTTTCAAAAACATTGAGATAATAGGTTTATTTTTTTATGAAAAAAATTTGACACTCACTTATAGCTATATTACCTCGTTTTTTTTTATAAAACCGAAGGAAAAGGTTGTTTAAAAAAACAAAATCAAACATGTCACTCCCAAGAACTATACGTTCGGTTTTTGGCATGTTTGAGGTGAAAACTTTGTCATAAAAAGTGTTATTTATTGTAGTGCATGCAAAGTTAAATTAACATATTACCCAACAACATTGAAACATGTTCATCACACACAACCTAACCGAGAGGAGTTTAGCTACTCATAATTCAGATTACAATACCAAATGCATAAAGAAGAATAACATATGATATCCCTTAAAGGATTGACCTCAAATGACTTCAAATGCTCTTCAAATCACCCTTGATGCTGTAAAAATCATACTTGCAGTGCTAATTTTTGTCACCCTTGCAAAAGTATAGGAATTCCCCTTAAAAAGAGCTTAGAATGGACCAGAAAGCATCATAATAAGCACAACAAAAGGGGTCATCACGCACATGATGACATGAGTCGTGCGTGCGATGCATCTAGTATATATCTATCGCGTAACTGCACGCTTTTGCTCCCCTTTTCATCTGATTTTTCACCTAGTCCAATTTCTTCACACTTAGCTATTTTTCCTTATTCTTTGGTATTTCTTCTTTATTTTAGCTCCTCCTTAACTTGTTTTGATCCGATTCTTTGACTAAATTCATGCAATGAAGGACTGTCATCACAATCCCAAACTTGAATCATTGTTTGTCATTAAGTAACACGCCTACAACTGCATATTTCAACAGAAAAAATTCGCACAATAACAATTGAACATCACCATATAATTTTTTCTTTACCTAACCATTATTCTAGTTTCCAACTTCCATCCGGCATATTCGGAAAATGTCCTCAAACTTTGACGAGTACTCAACATGTCTCTCATCTCACTTTGACTCACTCAATGGACAAGGTCATCTCTCAATCAACATGCAAAATAAGTTATGCTTAGCTTTATCATGTTCTAATATAATTCATTACAAAAATCTCAACAGACACATTTGAGGTCTTTTTAGGTTGTATCATGGTTTATATCCAAGTAGGATATTTTTAGGAAAGTAGGTTTAAATCTTTGGAGTTAGGTTCCTAGTTCTCCTTCTATTTTGATAACCATTTGTTCCTTCTTGACGGTACTAGAGATTTGGCCCTTACTATGCACTTTTATATTCCTTTACTCTTTCTTTTAAGAAGTGAGTTTTTCCATTTCTTTTTTTTTCCTCAAAATTTTAAGATTTTGACCAATTTTCTCTAGTATCCCAATCCCAAACTTAGAACTTTCCTTACTTCCAAAAGCAACCACAAACTTAATCTTTTTCATACAAATTAAAAACTATACTTCTACCTAACTCCAAAGGGAGGGTGGAAATATAAGAATTTTAGGCTACATCATCGAAAGAAAGGCTAAGCTCAAAGTGGTTAGAAAATGGATATTCCTATTACTTCAGGGTGGTTACAAAAGCTTAAAGTTATAAACAAACAACTGCCTCAGTGTGTTTCAATCAAACCAGATAAACTTAATCAAAAATAGATCAAACCAGATAAAATAATAATTCATGGATACACTTAAAAAGAAAGAAAAGTGAACACTAGATATTATTTGGCTCAAACCTTATTAGATGAGGTATCTGTAGGTTGAGTACAAGTCCTTTGATTATTTTTGTAAGAGTGAAATTCACGTAAGAGGGGGGTGAATTAGGTACTTTAAAAGTTTCTCCGGTTTTGGGTAGAATTCTGATTTTACTTTCCTAAAAGTTTCTACATGTGGAATGTGGTAAAATGCGGAAAGTAAAAGTGACACAGCGAGATATCCGGGTTCCCCTCACAGTCTGAGAGTACTTCAGTCCCCTTTCAACATGAAAGAGATTTTTAATAATAGTTTGGTCCTAGACAAGACTTTCTACCTAGTCTTTCTTTACAGACGCAAAACAATCAAACTACCAAGAACACACTCTTGGATTTTCAACTAAGTGCAATAAGAACAATCCTCTCAATGTGGACTGTTGCACCCTAAAATTTGACCAACCGGTTCTCCTATCTGACTCGTGGTTTAAATTCATATTCGCAGCTCAGACATGTGATATTTGTGCACAAGCAGGGGATATCAGAGTTTACAGCTTGATTTTCATCTATCAGATATGGCAGACCCAGTCCAGGTCACCAGGGTTTTATTTTCGGGAAATTGTGCGCTCCTCGGTGATTTTTAGCTTGAACAGTGATTTTGAGGATATTCTGATGCCTGGGGTTCTCTGTTCAATTCGATCTAGTCTCGTGCGCTCTTTTATGGGGGTCATGTGCATTCATCTGCATTTTTAGGGTTTAATAGACTTTTGTGAATTTTTAACAAGCTTTACAGATTTTTCTGGAGTTTAAATAGGGTTTTTGTATTTTTTAATAGTTTAATTCTCTTTTTAGGATTTTATAGAATTTTTAAATAGATTTTTAGAATAAATAAGATTTTAAATAGTTTTTAGAATAATAAAGAAAAAGGGGAATATAGTTTTTCTTTTATTACTAATAGATGTTAATAGTTTAGAATTTTTCTATAGATTTTAAAATAGGTTTAATTGTTTTTAAATCATTTTTTAGAATTTTGTATAGATTTTAAAATAGGTTTAATTGTTTTTTAGATAATATAGAAAATAATATAGTTTTTTCTTTTATTAATGATAGATCTTAATTGATTTTTAGATTTAATTAGGATAATATAGAATTAATTAGACTTTTAATCATTTTTTAGAGTTTAATTAGGTTAATTGAATTTTTAGAGTTAATTAGATCTTAATTGATTTTTAGATTTTATTAGGATTAATCATTAGATTAATTAGGTAATTAGACATTAATCAGGTTTAGTTTAATCCAGTTTTTTTACAGTTTTGTTGTCATTTTCGTGGGCCAGTGTGCAGTTTTTGGAAGGCCCAACATGTGATATTCAGTCCAAGTCAATTTTTTGTGCAGTTTTTGGCCAAGGAGCGCCACTTGTCAGCGTATAAAAAGCCCCACGTGTTAACTGCAGAAGGCCCCACGTTCCATTATTGCATGCGTGCCAGAAGAGCCCACGCGTAATCAGTGTGCTTCTGCCACGCCACCCTCTGACTCTCTCCCCTAGGACACGCGTATCCCATGCAACCACCTCCCTGAGACACTTGTCCTCGCCTCATTTCCTCACCGGAGACTCCTCGCCGGGCATGCAAAACCGGCGACAACGGCCTCCGACCACTGCTAACGGACTCCGACCGCCGCTCACTCTGCCGGAGAACGCCAGAATCATCAGAAATTCATCCTTTGCACGTTAATCTTCTTCCAGTTCCCTCCGATCGTCATCAATCTTCGATTTTCAGTCAAGAACACAAAGCTTCCAGATTCCTCCGATCAACATCAATCTTCACATTCATCAAGAACGACCGGAAAATCATCCTTCTTCAGAAATTGATTCTCACCGTCAATCATTCTTCGTTCATCGCTTCTTGAGTTTCTCCTCCAGAAAACATTGTACGCTTAATCAACAATCATCGGAGCGAATCCAGTTCGTGAAGATTCATCTATTTTCCTCTACGCAAGATTCAGCAAGCGTCGGATCCACCATCAGAAATCGTCTCCGTTCGAAGATCTTCAGCAAACGATCCACCTCTTCAAAGAGCATCAACTATCGTTCGTCGTTCCAGGTTTCTATAGCCTTCTTCCTTAAACTCCTTCATTTGCATGCGCGTGTTAGATTCTGTAGACTTAGGATCTTGAGGACATTTAGCGTAAGAACTTCAATTTGACCATACTTATGAAGCTAGGCCATGTTTAGTTGAAGTTAGTTTCTTGAGAGGATGCTGAGGTTGAGGTTATGGGGTTTGATTTGCGTGAG
Source organism: Lathyrus sativus (assembly GCA_963859935.3). Lineage (NCBI taxonomy): Eukaryota > Viridiplantae > Streptophyta > Magnoliopsida > Fabales > Fabaceae > Lathyrus > Lathyrus sativus. The sequence continues at coordinate 31,181,691 of OZ012740.1, read as the reverse complement.
TGTGGTGAGTTTGGTTTCTTTTTTCTTGGAACCGAGTTGCAGAGAGAGCGTGAGGGAGAGGAGGAAGACGAGGGAGCGGCGAAGCAGTTTGGAGTGAACAGTAGTTAGGGTTTGGGGGATGAATTAGGTTTTGTTCCCTGAATAATAGGGTTAGGATATTGGGCTTAGGCCCAAGCGCATCTTGCTGCCACTACACCCCGTTTGCTCGTACACCCCCCCCCCCCGGGTGAAGGCAGAGTGATTCAGTTGGGCCTTAGGCCCCAATTGCTAATAGCACCCCCCTGGGCGTAAGCCCAATGAATTAACAACTGCAAAACCTGCTAACAGCACCTCCCTGCGTTTTGTTTTCTATTTTGTTTGGAGGTGAGTTTCTGGTAAGTCTGGGCCTGCGCCTCATGCTATCTGCACCACCCCTGGGCATAGGCCCAATGAATAATAACTAGAACTCTTTGCTGTTTAAACCCCCCTCCAGTTTTATTTCAATTTTATTTTTTTCAATTTCTTTTATTTTCTTTACATATTAAATAATCCATAATAAAATGAAAATAATTGCTTTTTTTAATTCTTCTTCTTTCTACCATTTCATCATAATTCCTAGAAAATTAAATAAAAATAAAAATGTCATTTTATTTTTGTTTGTTATTTTTTGTATATTTTCCATTTTAATTGATGTTTTTAATATTTTCAATGCATGCATATCATTAGAAAATTCATGAAAAATAGTAGATTTAGTCAAATAATTCCGTTCTTTTTTCTGTAGACTCGTGGTTCAGTGTAGAATTTTATAATGCAGAAACCTTAGCTTAATCATGCATTTTCATTTTAATTGCATTTTTTCATTGTTATTGATGTTGAATAAATTGGTTTGTGGATATGTCTGTGTTGCTGATTTTAATTCTTTCATCTGGTGTTGAATTTTGTTCTGATTTCTTAGTATGTTATCCTAGAGCCATGTAGGTCTCCCATTAGATTTTTGATAGATTTTCATAGGATGTTCTGATATGATTTGTCTGAGCCTGAAGTTAGGAAAAGTCTTGATGACTTCTTACTTTGAAGTTCAACTATGGTTGAACCTCAGAGATAGTCTCTTGTGGTTTTTTGGCCTGTGGGTTCTTCTTGAAGGTGGGAGCTGATGGAAGTCCTGTTGGAGCTTCCAAAGATGCAGTGGATTGAGGCTTAGTCTAGGAGCTTGTTGTTTGTTTGTGAGGTTCGAGATCCTGAAGTTTGAAGGGAGTTTATGGTACTTTCCTGAGGAAGGCACTATGAATGACTTTCATTCTTTCTTCTCACCTCTTTCGTAAGTATCCAATGATGTCGGAGCCGACTTGTGAGTTTAATTTCTCCTGAGGAGGAATGTAAACTGATCACATGTTGTTGAGCCACATGGGATACGATTCCTAAGTGGAAGCCTCCTAGTACTTTCCTGAGGAAGGTCCTATGGGTCTATTAACTTAGTTCCAGTAGTTTGTCTAGGATTTCTCAAGTATCCAGTGATGTTGGAGCCAACTTGTGAGTCTAATTTCTCCTGAGGAGGAATGTAAACTGATCACAGTTGTTGAGCCACGTAGGATACGATTCCTAAGTGTCAGCCTCCTAGTACTTTCCTGAGGAAGGTCCTATGAGTCTGTTCACTTAGTTCCCTTAGTGCATATAGGTTTTCTCAAATATCCAGTGACGCCGGAGCCTTCATGTGAGTTTAATTTCTCCTGAGGAGGAATGTAAACTGATCACAGTTGTCGAGCCGCATAGTGTAACACCCCCCTTATTCCTACCCCAAAATAATTCAATTAATCATTTAGGCATAAGTCAAAATTTTATCAGAGTACATGTAAGTCATAGCACAAAAGGGGGTATGTCACATTATCATAAAAATTCCAATGCAATACAACACCTGCTCTACAGATATGCAACAACGGGTCAACACCCACAAGAAAATATTTAGAACAAGGCGGAAACATCTAAATATTCCATATTTCCAAGACATGTATTCACATATACAATTGTCATCCAACATGTTAACAAAACATAACATCGGCAGATACATGCACAGATGTATCGCAAAAGAATCGAAATAACTCCTATCTACCCGGTGCTACATATCAGAGCCGACCGACCAAAAGGGAAATGAAGTCACGCTTCACAAAAATGTCTCCAGCCATCTAATCTGCAATGCCTCATAGAGCATTATAAAACAGCAGAAGGGTGAGAAACAATATCATAATAAATAATGCATAAAGACATATATAAATATCTCATATCAACCATTATGCATTCTACGCATTCTCACCATAACTCACCTTGTACAATATACTATATCTATATACAACTATAACACCAAGCATACTCAATATGCATCATCAATGTTTATATCTTTTCATAAACATGCAACCACATATATATATATATATATATATCTATATATATATATATATCCTCCAGTATCTACATTATGCCAAAACATACATTTCACGTTAATTCAATAAACATACACAACATGTTTATTTCACTATACATCATATACAGATGACAAATGCCAATCATAGAGGACAACTCGCTACTCTATGTAAATGCAACACAACATCGATCTAGTCGATCGTCAGATCCTCCTAAGGATCAATCTACTCTCACCCTTCATGGGTATTCTATCACTTGTCAGATTCTCCTAGGAATCACAACACTCATCAGACTCTCCTAGGAATCACACCATTCATCAGATTCTCCAAGGAATCACGCCACTCGTCAGATTCTCCGAGGAATCACACTGTTCATCAGATTCTCCAAGGAATCAGGTTAATCAGCAGACTCTCCAAGGAATCACATATCTCGTCAGATTCTCCGAGGAATCAATTCATTCAGCAGATTCTCCGAGGAATCACACCATCCATCAGATTCTCCGAGGAATCAGGTCATACAGCAGACTCTCCAAAGAATCACACCTCTCATCAGACTCTCCTAAGAGTCATGTCTCTCCTCAGGCTCTCCTAAGAGTCCTATCACTCATCAGATTCTCCTAGGAATCAACAACACAAGAATGTATTCTATACAATTCTTGAAATGCACACACATACACATAATATGTTCATGCATCTTCACCTCATTCAATTTCATACAATCATCATACATCGCAATGTATATTACACGACACATTAGTCATTCACCTCATTATCATGCATTTTAAATCAATTTAAACAATGCACATATTTGCCCAAACGGCCACAATTCACAATCGAGGATTTACGCACGAAGGCTACCCACAGCACATGTTATCACAATAGATCACATACTTATTCATATCATAGAGGTATTAACCTATGTGAATCAACCAAACAATCACCACATGAGCAACACAGCACAAGAAAAATGCTGTCACGTTCGCCTTTATTCGCCTGGCGGACCCCCGCAGCGAACCTTCGCTAGGCTTCGCCTGGCGAACTCGCCAGCGAACCCAAGTCAGTAGCTACTGACTTCATTCGCCACCATTCGCCAGCACCTTCGCTGGGCGAACCTTCGCTATCCACCTTCGCCTGGCGAACTCACCAGCGAAGTCCACTGGGACTTAAACATAATTACTCGCCAGCATTCGCTGGGCTTCGCCTGGCGAAGCTTCGCCTTCGCTCGCCTGGCGAGAGCCAGCGAACCTGCGCAGAACAGCATTCTGTTCTGTCTCACCTTCACCAATCCATCATCAACCATCTCTTAAACATCTAAATCAGTACAAATAGCATCAATACATGTTACCCGACTATTCTACGGCGTTATTACTCAGTTTCAACCGATTAAATCCTCAATCTACCGATTATTCCAACTTTTGCCCTAGAAATGGATAGTGTAGAAAAACTACCAACAAGCCCCAAACTAATACATATATGATGCTATACATTATTAAGATGATAAAACTTCTCACCCTTACCTGATTAATCGCAAGCTTTGATCGATTCTTGATGATTCTAGGTTTTCCTCTTTCTCTTCTCTTTCTCTTCCTCTTCTTTCTTTCTCCTTTCTTTCTCTTCTTTCTTACTATCCTTTCTTTCCCTTCTATTTCCTCTTTAATATCCTTTCCATTATTTTTCCAAAACATCTATTAATTCAATATCTCACAAATATCTCACTTAATATTAAATAGGAAATGTCCAAAATACCCTTCCAAACTATTTCCTCCGAAACCTCCCAATACCGGTTAAAAATATGATAATATGTAAATATAACATATTTCCACACAAATTCTACATCCAAATATTATTCACCCAATTTAATTAAATTGGGGCCCAATAAAAGTGAAAGTCGAAATCGGGGCGTTACAACTCTCCCCCACTTTAGAAATTTTCGTCCTCGAAAATATCACTTGATTCAAAACACACCGGACACGATTTCTGCGTCCTTTCCTGAATTCCCAAGTTACACACAATCGTCCACATGCATACTTCCTTATCACAATCACAGCCATGCCACGTGGCTCATAAAAGACTGTCACCCTCATCAACTCCCATTGGAGATTACGGGTACATCACTCGTACTTCACCAGGAACAATATCTAGGTTATTCTACCCCGGTGATTCTTTCCACTAGGAACGACACATAGCCATTCTACCCTAGCGAATACAACCATGATACTTATACCTCATCAGGAATAACATACTAGTCATTCTACCCCAATGAGCTCAAATCTCAAACACGTACGTTGTCCAACGTCACCATCTTAAAGTCTTCACTCTCAATTACCATCGCATCAACGGAAAATCAAAACCAAACACTAAGCGTACTCAAAAGAAACGAACAGATGAGTCGCTCCGATATCAAACATAACAACTAAAGGTGCAACATAATTAAAGCACATACCTCAAATCAAACGATCCGCATTGGCAGTGTCTGACCCTGCCAATGCAAACACTTTCCCACTTACTGAAGCTTGCTTCGGTTTAGGACACTTCGCACTGATGTGACCCACTTCTCCACAATTGTAGCACTTCACTGCACCCATTCTACAATCCTTAACATCATGTCCAAGAACTCCACAATTAGAGCATTTGATCTTGGGCTTTCCACACATAAAAGACTTATGACCCATCTCGCCACACTTGTAGCATTTAATGGATCCAGAACTCCCTCCTCCAGATCCCTTAACAAAGTTTCCCTTATGCTTGCCCTTATCAGCTGGCGTCTCATAAGGTTCACTCCTTACTTGTCGCTTTTCTTTCTCCTCCTTCAAACTCTTGTAGTGAGTAGAACGAGCTTTGCGATCTTCTTCAAAAATTCGACAACATTCGGTCAAGTCCGAAAATCTCCTTATCCTCTGATAGCCCACCGCTTGTTTGATCTCGGGACGCAAGCCGTTCTCATACTTAACACACTTAGAGAATTCTGCCGTCACCGCATCATAGTGAGGATGAAATTTTACTAACTCCATAAACTTAGCCGTGTAATCCACCACAGACATATTGCCTTGTTTCAACTCAAGAAATTCCATTTCCTTCCTTCCTTTCACACTCTCAGGATAATACTTCCTCAAGAATTCAGCACGAAATAAATCCCAAGTTATTTCCTCGTCATCTACTTCAAGCACTTGCCTCATGCCGATCCACCAGTCATCGGCTTCTTCCCGCAACATGTGAGATCCAAGCCTCACCTTATTGCCCTCAGCACAGTTCATAACTCTGAAGATCCTCTCGATCTCTTTCAACCAATTCTGGGCACCGTCCGGATTAAACCTTCCTTTGAACACCGGTGGCTTATTCTTTCTAAACTCATCATTTGCGTTCACATTCGGCGCACCCTGCACCGCTCTAGCCATCGCCTCCAATGCCGCAGCCATAGCACTGTCATTACGACCTGCCATAATCTTCTTAATCGCAAAAACAGCAACAAGGTTAAACAACCGCTCAACCAACAAAACAATAAGACAAACACAACTGACTCAACACTGGCTCTGATACCACTTGTAACACCCCCCTTATTCCTACCCCAAAATAATTCAATTAATCATTTAGGCATAAGTCAAAATTTTATCAGAGTACATGTAAGTCATAGCACAAAAGGGGGTATGTCACATTATCATAAAAATTCCAATGCAATACAACACCTGCTCTACAGATATGCAACAACGGGTCAACACCCACAAGAAAATATTTAGAACAAGGCGGAAACATCTAAATATTCCATATTTCCAAGACATGTATTCACATATACAATTGTCATCCAACATGTTAACAAAACATAACATCGGCAGATACATGCACAGATGTATCGCAAAAGAATCGAAATAACTCCTATCTACCCGGTGCTACATATCAGAGCCGACCGACCAAAAGGGAAATGAAGTCACGCTTCACAAAAATGTCTCCAGCCATCTAATCTGCAATGCCTCATAGAGCATTATAAAACAGCAGAAGGGTGAGAAACAATATCATAATAAATAATGCATAAAGACATATATAAATATCTCATATCAACCATTATGCATTCTACGCATTCTCACCATAACTCACCTTGTACAATATACTATATCTATATACAACTATAACACCAAGCATACTCAATATGCATCATCAATGTTTATATCTTTTCATAAACATGCAACCACATATATATATATATCTATATATATATATCCTCCAGTATCTACATTATGCCAAAACATACATTTCACGTTAATTCAATAAACATACACAACATGTTTATTTCACTATACATCATATACAGATGACAAATGCCAATCATAGAGGACAACTCGCTACTCTATGTAAATGCAACACAACATCGATCTAGTCGATCGTCAGATCCTCCTAAGGATCAATCTACTCTCACCCTTCATGGGTATTCTATCACTTGTCAGATTCTCCTAGGAATCACAACACTCATCAGACTCTCCTAGGAATCACACCATTCATCAGATTCTCCAAGGAATCACGCCACTCGTCAGATTCTCCGAGGAATCACACTGTTCATCAGATTCTCCAAGGAATCAGGTTAATCAGCAGACTCTCCAAGGAATCACATATCTCGTCAGATTCTCCGAGGAATCAATTCATTCAGCAGATTCTCCGAGGAATCACACCATCCATCAGATTCTCCGAGGAATCAGGTCATACAGCAGACTCTCCAAAGAATCACACCTCTCATCAGACTCTCCTAAGAGTCATGTCTCTCCTCAGGCTCTCCTAAGAGTCCTATCACTCATCAGATTCTCCTAGGAATCAACAACACAAGAATGTATTCTATACAATTCTTGAAATGCACACACATACACATAATATGTTCATGCATCTTCACCTCATTCAATTTCATACAATCATCATACATCGCAATGTATATTACACGACACATTAGTCATTCACCTCATTATCATGCATTTTAAATCAATTTAAACAATGCACATATTTGCCCAAACGGCCACAATTCACAATCGAGGATTTACGCACGAAGGCTACCCACAGCACATGTTATCACAATAGATCACATACTTATTCATATCATAGAGGTATTAACCTATGTGAATCAACCAAACAATCACCACATGAGCAACACAGCACAAGAAAAATGCTGTCACGTTCGCCTTTATTCGCCTGGCGGACCCCCGCAGCGAACCTTCGCTAGGCTTCGCCTGGCGAACTCGCCAGCGAACCCAAGTCAGTAGCTACTGACTTCATTCGCCACCATTCGCCAGCACCTTCGCTGGGCGAACCTTCGCTATCCACCTTCGCCTGGCGAACTCACCAGCGAAGTCCACTGGGACTTAAACATAATTACTCGCCAGCATTCGCTGGGCTTCGCCTGGCGAGAGCCAGCGAACCTGCGCAGAACAGCATTCTGTTCTGTCTCACCTTCACCAATCCATCATCAACCATCTCTTAAACATCTAAATCAGTACAAATAGCATCAATACATGTTACCCGACTATTCTATGGCGTTATTACTCAGTTTCAACCGATTAAATCCTCAATCTACCGATTATTCCAACTTTTGCCCTAGAAATGGATAGTGTAGAAAAACTACCAACAAGCCCCAAACTAATACATATATGATGCTATACATTATTAAGATGATAAAACTTCTCACCCTTACCTGATTAATCGCAAGCTTTGATCGATTCTTGATGATTCTAGGTTTTCCTCTTTCTCTTCTCTTTCTCTTCCTCTTCTTTCTTTCTCCTTTCTTTCTCTTCTTTCTTACTATCCTTTCTTTCCCTTCTATTTCCTCTTTAATATCCTTTCCATTATTTTTCCAAAACATCTATTAATTCAATATCTCACAAATATCTCACTTAATATTAAATAGGAAATGTCCAAAATACCCTTCCAAACTATTTCCTCCGAAACCTCCCAATACCGGTTAAAAATATGATAATATGTAAATATAACATATTTCCACACAAATTCTACATCCAAATATTATTCACCCAATTTAATTAAATTGGGGCCCAATAAAAGTGAAAGTCGAAATCGGGGCGTTACACATAGGATATGACTCCTGAGTAGTAATCTCCTGGTACTTTCCTGAGGAAAGCACTATGGGCTTGTCTGCTTAGCTTCCTTTCTCTGGTAAGCTTGTTCTGAAGCTTGGAGAATGGGATTGATTCCTCTTGCCTAGGAGTTTGTTTAGATCTTTGCTTAGGGTGTTGTATAGAGTTTTTTAGAGATAGATTAGGAGCTTGTTTCAGGTTTGTTAGAGGCCCTGCTCAGGGTTAGTCTCTTTGTATTGTTTGACTTGTGTGATGTTATGTTGCATTAGACTTAGGTATTCATCTAGATGGTTCTGAGTAGGTGCATCTTAGAAGTAGACTTTGTGTGCATGAGAAGTTGAGGTGGTCCTCCTTCTGCTTGTTTGTTATTGAGTGGCTTTGCTTGTTGGTATTTGGTAGAGCTGGGCTCCCTTGCCTTTGTGGTTTGCGGTCTCTGTGCTTTGTTTGTCTAGTTGTTGCATTCATGCATATTTTCAGTATTCCTTTACGTTGCAGTTTCTTGTTTGTAGTTTAGTCCTGTTGCCATGATCCCTTAGGAGCTCTGACTTCTCCGCTGCGGAGTTGTTATGATAGACATTAGGATGGTCAACCAGGTGATAGCAGTAGGTAGATTCCCCTGTTTCTCAGCTATAGTTCTAGGGTTTCCCTTTCCTTTCTGTAGGAGCGTTTGAGTAGCTTGATCCGTAGTTAGCTGAACTACAGCTGCTCTGATTCTTCGTACCAGACGAAGATATGTAGGCATAGGATGCGATATCCTAGCGAGCACACTAACGACTAACCTTTGTTCTCTCGCGGCTGTGCGATCGAGACTTTCCCGCTAACGACTAATTGTTATCCTTTCTCTTGCCTGAGCGTATTTGAGACCAGATCGTATTTGTAGGTTCCCGAGCCTTAGAGACCAGTTTGTTTCTCACTGCTGTGTGAGAGCCCCTGTTTACCCGTAGTTAGTCGAACTACGTTTGCTCTGATCTTTCATACCAGATGAAAGTACGTAGGCACAGGACGCGATGTCCTGGCGAGCAACCTTTCCCCTGTTTAGACGTAGGAAGTCGAACTACGTTGACTCTGACTTTCCCATTGCACGAGGGAATACGTAGGCCCAGAACACCGTATGTTCTGTCGAGTCCTGTCCTTTTATTTTCTTTTCAGACCAGCCATTAGCGTAGATAGATAATACACCCTTTTACCTATAAACACTAAGCGTGGATCCCATCGAGTACGATGGACGTGAGGGGTGCTAATACCTTCCCCTTGCGTAACCGACTCCCGAATCCAGGTTTTGGTTGCGATGACCATACCTTTTTCCCGTCTTTGCGAGGTTTACTTCGAGCGTTTCCTTTCCCGTTCTGAGGGGTAAATAACGCACGGTGGCGACTCTCCTGTCAAGCCGGCGCCGATTTTCGCAGTAGCGACAGCTGGCGACTCTGCTGGGGAAATTGCATCTAGGGACTTTTCCCATCCCTTATGCTGGGACCGTTTCCCATCCCCTACGCGAGTCAATCCTAGCGCTTAGGTGTTTATTTGTTGGGTGTTATGCATACTGTGTTTTACTTTTCTGCACTTTACTTTTCTGTACCTTTACCTTTCCGCATTTATTTTCCAGCATTATATTATTATGATTATTGCTGTGGGCAAGGGAGGTTACTGTGAGTGAAAAGCCGGACCTGGGCTTGAGTACACACCTAGATATAGTTGCGGAGAAGTAGTAGACGAACCTGTCTGCTGAGCAGGCACAGTTCCCTACGAAAATCTGCGCTCAGACGAGATTCTTGCAGAGGTGCTCCTTTCCGGTCCTGAGGATCTGAGGGGAGTCCAGACGTGAGGGTTGTCGACTCTGGGGACCGATCATTTGGAAGTCAGCTAAGTGAGGCCTCTTCATGACTTGATGATGCCACTCCTTCTGGGAATCGTATCGTCACTCATGAAAGTCTGTGACGCTGATAACCGCATAGGATGCCGTACCTTTGTCCGTGGATTAGGTCTATCCTACCTGTGAGAGGGACTGGGCTATTGCAGGAAAACTGGCCTTCAGAAACCATGATTCAGTAGTTATCAGATGGTGTTCTTGATTCATCTCCAGGTGTGTTGTCTGGGTCAGATGGGTTTCTTATCTGAGGTTGAGGCTATTATCAGATGGTATTCTCGTCAGATACAGGGGTTCAGATGGTTTTCTTACCAGGGGATTGATATTTTGAGTATCAGATGATAGTTAGTGGCATGAGATTCTGGTGACCGTGATGGTTTTCTGTTCTTGATCACAGAGATATTCCTCTTCAGGCTACAGCACAGCCCCTGTGTTCACAGATTGCATTATTTATCATATTGCATCGTTGCATTACCATCTGCATTCAACTAACGTGTGTGTATTGCAGGTACATATTTTCCCTTCCAGTTCTGGTGTTCGTTCCTAGCAAGACATGGAAAACCTGAAGAGAGTATTGCCCTACAAGTTTCCGTCGCCGAATATCAGTCTATTGTTAGAATTGATTGCTATTGCTAAGAAGAGGGGAATGGGTGACTTCAGAAAGAGATATGGGAGGATTCTGACCTACGTTTATCAGCCATCTGCTTACGAGACCAGTGGCATCTATACTCTGTTACAGTTCTACGACGCGGAGCTCAGGTGTTTTGTATTTCCCGACTTTGTTTTGGCTCCTACCCTGGAGGAGTACTCTGCACTTCTGGATATACCGATCCGTGAGCAGATGCCTTTTTATCGTACGGACGCTGAGCCTAAGCTGGCTGAGCTTTCTACCATCCTGTGCTTGAAAGAGTCTGAGCTGTCTGGGAAGATGATCAGAAGAGGAGACGTATGGGGATTTCCATTGGATGTCTTAGTGGAGAAGGCTCGAGAGTATGCCCAGAAGGGTAACTGGGGTGTTTTTGACGTCATTCTTGCTGTATGTGTGTATGGCATCGTGTTGTTCCCGAACATTCCTGATTTTGTTGATTCTGATGCCTTCTATATTTTGGCTGCGGAAAACCCAGTTCCTACTTTGCTGGGAGATATCCACCATTCAACTCATTATCAGAATGAAAAGCGACGAGGAAGGAATGTGTCTTGCTGTGTACCTCTCCTATGCAGGTGGTTCACCAGTCATATGCCTAGGTCAGGCCCGTTTGTCACATCTATCAATTCTCTAGGATGGCCCGAGCGCTTAATGGGATTGAATGCTGAGAACGTGGTATGGGTCAATAAAGAGGTATTTGGAGCTGAAGTCATACTCAAAGGCGAAGGATTCCCGAATGTTCCGTTAATAGGAAGGAAAGGTTGTGTCAACTACAATCCTTCCTTATTGATCAAGCAATTTGGGTACATACCTCAAGGAGCGCCAAAGCCCGAGGAGATACAGGAATCTCTGTATCTCACCGGGGAAATTGGGAAAGAGATGCTGACCAAACTTGAGAAAGCCTGGAAAAACTTGCACAAGAGAGGGAAGCTTTCAGGTAGCAGAGGGGATACTCGAGTTCCTAGCCCATATGTAGAATGGATTCGTGAGCGAGCTGTGAAGTTCCTTATGCCGTATCCAGCAGTTCAGCCATTGCATCCTCCTCAGGTAGAGGAGCCAACCACTGTGGACATTCAGGTCTACAAGCAGCTGATGGCGGAGAAAGAAGAGCTAGCAAGGGCTAAAGAGGCTTTAGAGCAGGAGAATGCCCAGCTTCGGCATGAAAAGATTGAAACAGGATACTTTTCTAAGCAACAGGCTGAAACTCTGAAACATCTGAAGACTATGCTATTGGAATTGACTGAAACCAAGAAGCGTCTGGAGTTAGATGTAGACTCAGTTAGTAGTGTGTTGGCCACCAAGAAGCAAGAGCTGGAAAGGGCCTACACAAAACTAGCCAAGTTCAGAGAACACTGGGATCTCACTATGACCAAGCGCAAGGAGCGAGAAGAAGAGCTGAAGACACAGATTGCTCAGTTAGAAGAGCAGGTCAAAGTGAAGAACGAAGAGCTTGAAGAAGAAGCCTGTCGCCGATACGAGGCCGAGCGCAAGTTGACAGATGCCATGAAGAATTTGGAAGATTTCCAGCATAGAGCAGATGCCAAGAGACCCAAACCTGGGGGCGGTGCCAATGATAAGGCTTGGGAAGACTTTGTCAGAGACATCCAGGGGACAGTCAGGAAGAGGGATCGGCTGATAGAAGGTTTGATTTATCAACCAGATCATGCAGAGACAAAGAAGATGGTCGAGGACTTCCGCAACCGTACCCATATTTGATTTCTCTCTTGTATTCCGTATGTTGAGATCACCACCAGGCATGTTGGCTGGGATCCTCCTTATCATATCAGCTGTATGGAGCATAGTTATGTAATCTCTTGACAAGACAGTTATTCTAATCAATATATGAGGGTTTTTTCCAAATATTGTCTCTATGGTTTATCTCGTCTTGCTACCACTGACACTGGAATTGGAGGGAAAATATCTCCAATACACATGCACGTTAGCATTTTTGTATTTCTGTTTGCATAAATCATACTGCATAGCATTTCTCTAGCAGGTCAGAGCACTTATCCAGCCTTTGTTTTCACCAGAAGGTAATTCTCGGGGAATTGTTTGAGGCAAGAGTGGAGACGACCAAGGGGCTGAAGCAGAGTTAAGCAGAATCAAGCAGCACAGTCGGTTACAGGTAATCGGTAGCTATGTCTAAAGGCAATTTCCAGGCCCCTAACACTTTGGCAGGGTTCGCCACGGCGTCCAACCATCAGTATGATTCTATGGAAGGCTTCCCGCAAGCAAACAATCTTACTGCAGCCCAAGTTGTGCAGCCTGCTGTTGAGAACAGAGATCGGCATGAGCAGTTTCTTGCCTGAAATGAACGCTATCCTCCTGTTAACAATCAATGTGTTGCTTTCCCTGTGATGAATTACCGGAGAAATATTCCAGTGACCGGGTTAGTAGATCCAAGAGCTCTTGACGATGGTAGAAGAGTCCGAGTGTTGGAAGAGCAAATGAAAGCCTTGGAAGCGAAAGATGCCGTTAACCTGGATGCTGTAGCCATGTGTTTAGTTCCTGACCTGGTGTTGCCGTACAAGTTCAAAGTACCGGAATTTGAAAAATACACGGGAGATAGCTGTCCAAAGCTGCATGTGATGATGTTCTGTCGAAGGATGACTTCGTTTGTGCGAAATGACAAATTGATGATCCATTGCTTCCAGTATAGCCTGACTGGGGCATCGTTGAGATGGTATGTGCAATTAGAGAGTAATCAGATTCGATCATGGGTGGATTTAGCCAGAGCTTTCATGAAGCAGTACGATTACAACTTGGATTTGACTCCTAGTCTTGTAGATCTGCAAGAATTGTCTCAAGCGGAGAATGAATCGTTCAGAGCGTATTTGCGAAGATGGAAAGAATTGGCTGCTAGTGTTCAACTACCGCTTCCAGAAAGGGAACTGGTTGACATCTTCTTGGGTACTCTGAAAGGCCATTATTTTGACAAATTGTTCAGTTGCACAAGCTTTGTGGGCCTGATGAGGCTGGGAGCGATTGTTGAGAGAGGACTCAGGAATGGAAAGTTTCGAGATGTTCCTTACGTCCCAGTTAATAAGATTGAGTCAGTTGTCAGTTCTCAAGAAGAGTGGGAAGTAGGAGATGATGCCACCTCAGAATCTCTAGCATCTCAGGATCAGTTTTCAGATACTTCAAGTCAACGATCATCCTATCGCCGATCGCGTCAGCATGCTCCACGAAGACCAAGGAAGCCTGAAAGGCAGTTTACTCAGCTACCGGTGTCGTACAGTCAGTTGTTGCCAGATCTGGTCAGAAGTGGATTGATAGTGCCGAAAGAGACTAAGCCGGTGATTCCACCGTATCCTCCAGGTTTTGATGCCAGCGCCCGCTGTGAGTACCATGATGGGGCACAGAGGCATTCAACAAATGATTGTAAGGTGCTTAGAAGTCAGATTCAGGATCTGTTAGACTCTAGCCGGATTTGCATCACGCCTCAGGGTTTTGTTCAGATTAATGATTTTCCATCTTCCAGTTGTGGGGGTTCATCAGTTAATGTCATGGAAGACTCCACAGGAAGTGTGTGCTCTGAAGATTGTCAATCGGAGAGTTCAGTTGAATATGGGGGAAGTTTCTAGAGGTTTCTGTGCCGGGTGTCGCATCTGTTTTCTTTGCTTAACCCGTTTAGCTTTTGTGCATTTGTGTCTGCCGACCACCACCAGGATTGTTGGCTGGGGTCGTTATATTCATACTCGTTTGTGCTCACCTGCTGATTTTGTTGGTTGTACATGTATGGGCGATGTTCGTCTGTGTGCTTATAGCTTGAGTTTCTCTTTATCTCGTTGTGAATATGTGTTTGCTTTCTGCGCTGCATTATTATTTAGTAGGTATATCAGAACCGTGGGCCCTATTTCCTCATCGTCTCAGTTTATTGCAGGAACTCCTTCAGAGAAATGGAACAGAATCAGTTTGAATTGATTAAAGTCCGAAGCCAGCTGGGGCAGATGATGAGAGACATGCAAGAGATGCGTCTGGAGCAGAAGATTCTCAAAGACGAGAACAGTCAGTTGAAGACCCAAATGAGCTTGATCATGGAGGTAGTCAAGAATGTGCTTAGGAAAGAAGACGATCAGCTATTTGAAGCCGCAATGAAGAAGCTCGCGCCACCTGTGCATGTGGAACCTGAGCAGCAGCAACAGAAGATGCATCTGGCCCAACGGAGGATCCAGGAAGGGAAACCAAAGAGAATGTTTGAGGCGCCGCCTATGACCTATGCTGAGCTCTTGCAGACTTTATTGAGGTTTAATCTGGTTGAAAAGAGAACGTTGGCACCACCAACGAGAGTGTTTCCTCAAGGGTACGAGGCCAATAAGCAATGTGAATTTCATTCCGGGGCATTTGGACACGACATCGAGGGTTGTCATGCTTTTAAGCACAATGTTCAAGACTTGATTGACTCGTACAATATTGAATTCACGCCGGGCGGCGTATCGGTGCATATTGCTCCTGTCTCAGTCGATGCTAAAATGACAGATGTTTCTAAAGCTGCAGTGGGTCAGAAGCGTATCCTGGACTCCATGGTGTCAGAATCTCCAGGCCCACAATTGTTGCCTATTCTTGGGGCAGATCTAAGAAAGAAAATGGTTAAGCATAAGGAGAGCGCTAATCAGTACATTGAAGGTCCAGAAACCAATGTTGCATTTGATACAAAGGGTGTTCAAGGATCAACCCGATACCAGCAGCAGCAGCCTCAGCAGGGGGCACAGCAGGCTCAACGAAGATTCCAGGGTAGTAAACCGAGAAGAGCGTTCGAGAAGCCTCCCTCAACATATGCCGAGTTGTTGCAGACATTGTTGGGATTGAATCTGGTAGAGAAAAGAACTCTGGCGCCAATAACGGGAGCTCCCCCGTTTGGTTATGATGCAAGCAAGCACTGTGAGTTTCATTCTGGAGCCCCGGGTCACGATATAGAAGGTTGCCATGCTTTTAAGCACAAAGTGCAGGATCTGCTTGATAGTGCAGCAATCAGCTTCGGGCCAAGAGGTCCCCAAATCATCTGAATGAAGGAGGAAGGGCTCTATAATTTGGTTGAGTCGTTGAAAGCAGATCAGGGCAGCATCGAATTGCCTCTAATAAAGATAGCTGGTTCAGCAGCAGGGCAGATGCAAAAGCCCGGTTCTCAGAAGCTAGCATATTTTCTTTGTTTTAGCTTGTCATTTCTTTACATTTGTAGTTGCTTTCCTGTTTGAATTTGTAATCTTGTTTGTAAAACTTGTTGTTTTCATTTCAATTGATGATAATGAAATAAATATGCATGGTTTTGATTAAATCCATTCGTGTTCACTAACTGTTTTGCAAATGTCCAACACTTGGTTAAGAAGAATTTGGGGAGGATGACGAAAATGACCGACACGCAACTACCGATTGTATGCTTTTGAAATAAAACCTGCTGATGATGTACAGGCATTGTTTCAAGTCCCTAAACACCGGAGATATAAGGAAGATAATCCCTTGTTAACCCCTTTGAGCCTTGTAGTAGGAGTTTCTTTCTGTGAACGAAAAAACCCTCAATCTTAACCTGGGGCAGGGTAGGTGTTAGCTAATTTGACCAAGCGTCCAAATTGCAAAAGGAGTGTCCGTTCGAGGATCAATCACACCCCTAGAGGTCGTGCCTAAAAGACCACAGTGGTTCAATCAAGAGTGTGATGGTCACATTGTTTCCCAAAGAGTCAGACAACCAGTGTCACACGACTTGTTCAAAAGAAAAAACGAAACAAGAAGAGTCAAAAGCCCGCTAAGTCAAGAAAACTTCAAAACAAATGACTTAGGCAAAAATGAGGGCATCCCGCTGGACTTAAAAAAATCAAAAGAAACTCAAAAGTAGTCAGTCCAGGCAAAAGTTAGGGATATGAAAAGAAAAAGATGAAAAGGATCAAAAGAAAAATCCTCGATGGAAATACGAGTCGTGTGACCACAAATGTCAAAGACAAAAGAGTGAGCGGCTGTCACCCCAAAATCCAAAAGTTTCTCGAACTATCATTCCTATTTTTTTCAGCCTCCGAGAGGTGAGCGCTAAGGTCGAATTAGCTGAACATAGGATCGGAGAACATCAAGGAGAATGGGTGGGTTGAAATAAACTTTGAGCCTTTATCCTTTCTTTCGAAACCATGAACCTGACCACGTTACAACCTTCAAAAGTCCTAATTGAAGCAGGTCGTTTCGAAAGCATACTCCGGTAAAGGTCACGTCGATTCTGACTCCTAAAAAGGTTCCTCTTACCATGTTGATACTGATGTTGACGAATGTTTTGTGCATTATATGCTATAAACTGTTTTTCCTTTTCCCAGTGAACAGATTGGATGTCAAAGCTGTCATATGTGTTGCATTAATACATCTTTTATGCAGAACAACTTGTTTTACTTGCGAGTAAGCGCTAGACAGCAGAAAAGTTTCCTACAATGGAAAAGTATGGTCAAGATAGAATGCAGAACGCCCGAATGTTCCGAGGGCAGGGGCAAGCTTTTACTGTGATCCCCCAGTCAGGTCAGCCTTTCGAAGACAGTTATTCTGGGGCAATCAGGTTGAGGTTCGGTGAATACGTCGTAGTCAGGAGGTACTACTCTGAATCAGATAATCGGGGCAAGGTCATCCCAGTCAGGAGCAGACCATCTTAAGCGCGCAAAGGTTGTGCGAGAAGCATGTGAGGTGAAGTGTCTCTCAGAAGTTCAGAACGTTGAGGCATGTTATATCAGACCATCAAGGAATAGATCTGCAGATTTCCTTTCAAGGACTATCCCCACAGATGTCATGTAGGCTGGGGCATATCAGAAGCGAAAGGATTGTTGTTCTCCGTACCTACAGGGTCATTCAGAGTTATTCGAGCAGATGCAGTCGATTTTCGAGAGCGAGATGAATGCGGGAAGTCGTGTCACTATCCCTTGACTCTTCACTAAAAGGCTGTGTATTCAGGAAGAATGTTTTCCAGCGGCAGTTGTATCTGACCCAATAAGATAAGCTTAAGAGCTCAAATCCATGTTTGCGATTACTGTGAAGCCCATCCGTGTTGGCGCATCAATTTCCAGATCCGAGCTTCGTCAGTACGCAGGAGGGCTCCCTCCATTTTTTCCAGCAAAGACCAATTTGTCATTGGCATGGATAAGCTATCCCTAGAGGAGTCTAATCATATTCAGCACGTCTGCTATTCCACAGCGGAGTTATATACCCCAGCAGGGTATTACTTCGTCGAGGTGTTCGGTTAAGTTCCCAACATCCCCAGCAGAGTTGATTTCACTCTCCCAGCATTTATTTTGCTAGGACGATTCAGTGATATCCGGGTTATCCCCAACAGAGTTGGCCTCGCCTTCAGCATTTATGTCGATGAAGTGGTTCTGTGCCCAGCTCTCTCCGGCAGCTCGAGCCTGCACTAGCATATTGCATGCATCATCATACTTGCATCATACTTGCATATCATTGCCAAAATGCGTAGCATTTCCATCCAGAATGGAGCATTACGCTATAGAAAGATTAAAGCATACGCATGCGCATACGAAGCATAAGTCAGGTTTTCTATCAGCCTCATATGGCGCGTGAATTACTCTGTGATCAGTTCAGGGGCATTTATCCAGCAACAGTATTCAGACAGTTCAGCAGATTATTTGTATCAGATCTTATGATAGTTGTGCTTTGATCAAGCAGTCATCTGATATCGACAGACTTTTCTTCCCGTCAATTCATATTGACGATGTGTTCCTCCAATAAGTGGATTTCTCCGTCTAGCATTAGACGTCTTGAGTACGAGTGTGGTTTTCTTTCCGTCTATCCATAGACGATGTGAAGTTGCGAGTGATCACGGTGGGGCTTCAAGAAGGGGTTTCCCCAGGGTGTGCTTTTCTTCCCGTCTATCAGTAGACGATGTGAAGTTTTGGGTTGATTTTCAATGGGGTTCAAAATAGAGTTTCTATAGCAAGTGGCTTTTCTTTCCGTCTGTCAGCAGACGATGTGAAGTTTCGAGTTACGGTCCAGCGGTTTTCTTATTGTCAGATCATACATATGATGAGGTGTTTCCCCAGCGAGTCTTCTCCGGCTATCCTTGGTTGTTGAGGGGTTTCAAAATGATTTTGGATATTGGTTCTCTTTCTGGTTATTGGATATGATGACGTTTAAGAGGGACTTTTCTGACCATCAATCCTTATTGATGTCGAGGCTCTTCGAAGAATGTTCAGTTTTCGTGATTGTCGATTCTTATTGACGACATGGTTCCTTAAAAGGTGGTTTTCTTCCCGTCAGTCCATACTGACGATGTGGCCCCTTCAAGGATATTGATCTTTCCATCAATTTCCGTAGACAGAAGAATTCTGAAATTCAAAGGAGGGTGTTGAATTGCGTTATGGTGTCTTTCCGTCTATCTTTAGACGATGTGAGTATGCGATCAGGATGATCCCGTCTATCATTAGACGATGTGAATTTGGAGATTATTTCTTCCCGTCTATCAGTAGACGATGTGAGTATGGAGATTATGAATTTCTTCCCGTCTATCCTTAGACGATGTGAATTGATTCGTTCATCAATCAGGATGATCCCGTCTATCCTTAGACGATGTGAATACGGAGAATTACTTCTTCCCGTCTATCTTTAGACGATGTGAGTATGCGATCAGGCTTTGTTCCCGTCTATCCTTAGACGATGAGAATATTGATTTTTTTCATCAATCAGGATGATGCCGTCTACCCTTAGACGATGAGAATATTGATTTGTTTTATCAATCAGGATGATGCCGTCTATCCTTAGACGATGTGAATATTGATTTGTTCATTGATCAGGATGAAGCCGTCTACCCTTAGACGATGTGAATATGGAGATTATGGTGTCTTTCCGTCTATCCTTAGACGATGTGAATGGGGAGATTAATGTTGTCTTTCTGTCTATCTTTAGACGAGGTGAGTATTCAATCAGGGTGTCTTCCCGTCCATCTTTGGGCGATGTGAGTATGTTTCTCTTCCCGTCCATCAGTAGGCAATGTGAAAGGATCAGGTATTTTGGTGCAGCCCTCAGGGTTTATTATATGGGGTATCACAAGTAGTGGGTATTCAAATCAGGAGTTCTTTATCAGATGATTAATCAGTTTGGTGCCGTAATGACTGGACTCGGTTTTCTGGACTTCATTCCCCAAGCAGTTGACAGTATATGCTCGCGGTTGGCAAATTTTCGGGTTTTATTTGTATTCAACCGTCTCGTACCTCTGAATGTTTGAAGGCTGAGCGCTCTTCAAACCCTTCAGGTCCAAGTCGCTTGAATAGGGGCAGCTGTTGCACCCTAAAATTTGACCAACCGGTTCTCCTATCTGACTCGTGGTTTAAATTCATATTCGCAGCTCAGACATGTGATATTTGTGCACAAGCAGGGGATATCAGAGTTTACAGCTTGATTTTCATCTATCAGATATGGCAGACCCAGTCCAGGTCACCAGGGTTTTATTTTCGGGAAATTGTGCGCTCCTCGGTGATTTTTAGCTTGAACAGTGATTTTGAGGGTATTCTGATGCCTGGGGTTCTCTGTTCAATTCGATCTAGTCTCGTGCGCTCTTTTATGGGGGTCATGTGCATTCATCTGCATTTTTAGGGTTTAATAGACTTTTGTGAATTTTTAACAAGCTTTACAGATTTTTCTGGAGTTTAAATAGGGTTTTTGTATTTTTTAATAGTTTAATTCTCTTTTTAGGATTTTATAGAATTTTTAAATAGATTTTTAGAATAAATAAGATTTTAAATAGTTTTTAGAATAATAAAGAAAAAGGGGAATATAGTTTTTCTTTTATTACTAATAGATGTTAATAGTTTAGAATTTTTCTATAGATTTTAAAATAGGTTTAATTGTTTTTAAATCATTTTTTAGAATTTTGTATAGATTTTAAAATAGGTTTAATTGTTTTTTAGATAATATAGAAAATAATATAGTTTTTTCTTTTATTAATGATAGATCTTAATTGATTTTTAGATTTAATTAGGATAATATAGAATTAATTAGACTTTTAATCATTTTTTAGAGTTTAATTAGGTTAATTGAATTTTTAGAGTTAATTAGATCTTAATTGATTTTTAGATTTTATTAGGATTAATCATTAGATTAATTAGGTAATTAGACATTAATCAGGTTTAGTTTAATCCAGTTTTTTTACAGTTTTGTTGTCATTTTCGTGGGCCAGTGTGCAGTTTTTGGAAGGCCCAACATGTGATATTCAGTCCAAGTCAATTTTTTGTGCAGTTTTTGGCCAAGGAGCGCCACTTGTCAGCGTATAAAAAGCCCCACGTGTTAACTGCAGAAGGCCCCACGTTCCATTATTGCATGCGTGCCAGAAGAGCCCACGCGTAATCAGTGTGCTTCTGCCACGCCACCCTCTGACTCTCTCCCCTAGGACACGCGTATCCCATGCAACCACCTCCCTGAGACACTTGTCCTCGCCTCATTTCCTCACCGGAGACTCCTCGCCGGGCATGCAAAACCGGCGACAACGGCCTCCGACCACTGCTAACGGACTCCGACCGCCGCTCACTCTGCCGGAGAACGCCAGAATCATCAGAAATTCATCCTTTGCACGTTAATCTTCTTCCAGTTCCCTCCGATCGTCATCAATCTTCGATTTTCAGTCAAGAACACAAAGCTTCCAGATTCCTCCGATCAACATCAATCTTCACATTCATCAAGAACGACCGGAAAATCATCCTTCTTCAGAAATTGATTCTCACCGTCAATCATTCTTCGTTCATCGCTTCTTGAGTTTCTCCTCCAGAAAACATTGTACGCTTAATCAACAATCATCGGAGCGAATCCAGTTCGTGAAGATTCATCTATTTTCCTCTACGCAAGATTCAGCAAGCGTCGGATCCACCATCAGAAATCGTCTCCGTTCGAAGATCTTCAGCAAACGATCCACCTCTTCAAAGAGCATCAACTATCGTTCGTCGTTCCAGGTTTCTATAGCCTTCTTCCTTAAACTCCTTCATTTGCATGCGCGTGTTAGATTCTGTAGACTTAGGATCTTGAGGACATTTAGCGTAAGAACTTCAATTTGACCATACTTATGAAGCTAGGCCATGTTTAGTTGAAGTTAGTTTCTTGAGAGGATGCTGAGGTTGAGGTTATGGGGTTTGATTTGCGTGAGTGTGGTGAGTTTGGTTTCTTTTTTCTTGGAACCGAGTTGCAGAGAGAGCGTGAGGGAGAGGAGGAAGACGAGGGAGCGGCGAAGCAGTTTGGAGTGAACAGTAGTTAGGGTTTGGGGGATGAATTAGGTTTTGTTCCCTGAATAATAGGGTTAGGATATTGGGCTTAGGCCCAAGCGCATCTTGCTGCCACTACACCCCGTTTGCTCGTACACCCCCCCCCCGGGTGAAGGCAGAGTGATTCAGTTGGGCCTTAGGCCCCAATTGCTAATAGCACCCCCCTGGGCGTAAGCCCAATGAATTAACAACTGCAAAACCTGCTAACAGCACCTCCCTGCGTTTTGTTTTCTATTTTGTTTGGAGGTGAGTTTCTGGTAAGTCTGGGCCTGCGCCTCATGCTATCTGCACCACCCCTGGGCATAGGCCCAATGAATAATAACTAGAACTCTTTGCTGTTTAAACCCCCCTCCAGTTTTATTTCAATTTTATTTTTTTCAATTTCTTTTATTTTCTTTACATATTAAATAATCCATAATAAAATGAAAATAATTGCTTTTTTTAATTCTTCTTCTTTCTACCATTTCATCATAATTCCTAGAAAATTAAATAAAAATAAAAATGTCATTTTATTTTTGTTTGTTATTTTTTGTATATTTTCCATTTTAATTGATGTTTTTAATATTTTCAATGCATGCATATCATTAGAAAATTCATGAAAAATAGTAGATTTAGTCAAATAATTCCGTTCTTTTTTCTGTAGACTCGTGGTTCAGTGTAGAATTTTATAATGCAGAAACCTTAGCTTAATCATGCATTTTCATTTTAATTGCATTTTTTCATTGTTATTGATGTTGAATAAATTGGTTTGTGGATATGTCTGTGTTGCTGATTTTAATTCTTTCATCTGGTGTTGAATTTTGTTCTGATTTCTTAGTATGTTATCCTAGAGCCATGTAGGTCTCCCATTAGATTTTTGATAGATTTTCATAGGATGTTCTGATATGATTTGTCTGAGCCTGAAGTTAGGAAAAGTCTTGATGACTTCTTACTTTGAAGTTCAACTATGGTTGAACCTCAGAGATAGTCTCTTGTGGTTTTTTGGCCTGTGGGTTCTTCTTGAAGGTGGGAGCTGATGGAAGTCCTGTTGGAGCTTGCAAAGATGCAGTGGATTGAGGCTTAGTCTAGGAGCTTGTTGTTTGTTTGTGAGGTTCGAGATCCTGAAGTTTGAAGGGAGTTTATGGTACTTTCCTGAGGAAGGCACTATGAATGACTTTCATTCTTTCTTCTCACCTCTTTCGTAAGTATCCAATGATGTCGGAGCCGACTTGTGAGTTTAATTTCTCCTGAGGAGGAATGTAAACTGATCACATGTTGTTGAGCCACATGGGATACGATTCCTAAGTGGAAGCCTCCTAGTACTTTCCTGAGGAAGGTCCTATGGGTCTATTAACTTAGTTCCAGTAGTTTGTCTAGGATTTCTCAAGTATCCAGTGATGTTGGAGCCAACTTGTGAGTCTAATTTCTCCTGAGGAGGAATGTAAACTGATCACAGTTGTTGAGCCACGTAGGATACGATTCCTAAGTGTCAGCCTCCTAGTACTTTCCTGAGGAAGGTCCTATGAGTCTGTTCACTTAGTTCCCTTAGTGCATATAGGTTTTCTCAAATATCCAGTGACGCCGGAGCCTTCATGTGAGTTTAATTTCTCCTGAGGAGGAATGTAAACTGATCACAGTTGTCGAGCCGCATAGGATATGACTCCTGAGTAGTAATCTCCTGGTACTTTCCTGAGGAAAGCACTATGGGCTTGTCTGCTTAGCTTCCTTTCTCTGGTAAGCTTGTTCTGAAGCTTGGAGAATGGGATTGATTCCTCTTGCCTAGGAGTTTGTTTAGATCTTTGCTTAGGGTGTTGTATAGAGTTTTTTAGAGATAGATTAGGAGCTTGTTTCAGGTTTGTTAGAGGCCCTGCTCAGGGTTAGTCTCTTTGTATTGTTTGACTTGTGTGATGTTATGTTGCATTAGACTTAGGTATTCATCTAGATGGTTCTGAGTAGGTGCATCTTAGAAGTAGACTTTGTGTGCATGAGAAGTTGAGGTGGTCCTCCTTCTGCTTGTTTGTTATTGAGTGGCTTTGCTTGTTGGTATTTGGTAGAGCTGGGCTCCCTTGCCTTTGTGGTTTGCGGTCTCTGTGCTTTGTTTGTCTAGTTGTTGCATTCATGCATATTTTCAGTATTCCTTTACGTTGCAGTTTCTTGTTTGTAGTTTAGTCCTGTTGCCATGATCCCTTAGGAGCTCTGACTTCTCCGCTGCGGAGTTGTTATGATAGACATTAGGATGGTCAACCAGGTGATAGCAGTAGGTAGATTCCCCTGTTTCTCAGCTATAGTTCTAGGGTTTCCCTTTCCTTTCTGTAGGAGCGTTTGAGTAGCTTGATCCGTAGTTAGCTGAACTACAGCTGCTCTGATTCTTCGTACCAGACGAAGATATGTAGGCATAGGATGCGATATCCTAGCGAGCACACTAACGACTAACCTTTGTTCTCTCGCGGCTGTGCGATCGAGACTTTCCCGCTAACGACTAATTGTTATCCTTTCTCTTGCCTGAGCGTATTTGAGACCAGATCGTATTTGTAGGTTCCCGAGCCTTAGAGACCAGTTTGTTTCTCACTGCTGTGTGAGAGCCCCTGTTTACCCGTAGTTAGTCGAACTACGTTTGCTCTGATCTTTCATACCAGATGAAAGTACGTAGGCACAGGACGCGATGTCCTGGCGAGCAACCTTTCCCCTGTTTAGACGTAGGAAGTCGAACTACGTTGACTCTGACTTTCCCATTGCACGAGGGAATACGTAGGCCCAGAACACCGTATGTTCTGTCGAGTCCTGTCCTTTTATTTTCTTTTCAGACCAGCCATTAGCGTAGATAGATAATACACCCTTTTACCTATAAACACTAAGCGTGGATCCCATCGAGTACGATGGACGTGAGGGGTGCTAATACCTTCCCCTTGCGTAACCGACTCCCGAATCCAGGTTTTGGTTGCGATGACCATACCTTTTTCCCGTCTTTGCGAGGTTTACTTCGAGCGTTTCCTTTCCCGTTCTGAGGGGTAAATAACGCACGGTGGCGACTCTCCTGTCAAGCCGGCGCCGATTTTCGCAGTAGCGACATGGACCTCTTGCTTCCAACAATCCTGGATAGCTATGTAACAATCCTTACAATCTTAATTCCAACAATCTTGGAATACTTAAGTATGTAATCACAAGATATTTGAATAACTTATTTGAATGGTATTGAAAGTATCTTCAAATTTATCAATCTTTTGATTGATCTTCCTCTTGGTTTTCCACCTCTATATAGCTTATCAAGTGTTAAAAATATAAGAGAATGAAACTTAGATGATTTTTGAAAATTTGAGAAAGCAAGTTTCACTCCTATGAAAATCTCAGAATTTTTGACACTTGAAAAATATGAAAGGAAAGAGATGAAAATATTTGAAAACATTATGCAAGAAGGCGATTTTTAAAATATGAGTTTAGAGGTTTATATATGCCTCTTAACACCTTTTCAGAATGGCTATAAAGATCAAAAGATGCCATGGTTCAAGAAGAAGAGGAAAACATTTTTCAAACCAAAAGATGCAGCTTTCTGGCCTACACGCCAGTGGTAATCGGTTAGTATAAGTGAGTAACCAGTTACCTACCTTTAACGAAACCAAAATTTGAAAAATTTCAGCAAGTAATCGGTTACTAGGATTGGGTAACCGGTTACTCAGTAACAATTTTCAGAAACCAGTTTTTCCCAAAAATAAGGCAAAGTGCATAGATTTATATAAAAAGGTTCTTTTATGAAATACAAGAAGGAGATGAAGTTTGAACACTTGAGCAAGGTATATAAATGCTTAAAATGTTGTACCTCCATTGTGTCGACATTTTTCTTCTTTCTTGATCAAACTTTGATATATTGAATTGAAAGAGAATTGCCTGAGCTTGATATAATCTTGAAGTCTTGAAAACCATCCTTGCATGTTGTAGATTATGTCGTCATCAAAATCAGTTGAGAAGCTTGTTTTCATAATTTTCTCATCCTTTTCCTTTAAGTTTTAAATTTCTTTCTTGATGATCAAGTTCTTTTTTCCTTGTTTGGATAATTTGTTCAAATGCTAAAGTGATAAACTTGTAAATCTGAAAAGAAAAGAAAAACAACTACAAACTTGTTTATTAAAGACAATATAAATAGTGACTTAAAAGGCATGCACAAGTGGATAATTCCACTGATTGAATCTTGCTCCAACATAAAATAATTCCTAGATAAAACAAAGAACTGGCTATAACACCTGAGTTGTCTCCCATGAAATGCTTATTTTTCGTCACTAGCATGACGATCCATGCCTAAAGCACGTCAGACGCAAAGGATACCATCACGCCGGTCAATTCACTTGTTTTCATTCCTTTGTCAACCTTGATACCTTTTTCTTCTAAATGGTAGCATGTATCCAAGTCCTCAACATACGGTGTACAATCATACACCTTGAAAAGCACTTTTTCTTTGTTGAATTTCATGACAAGTTCACCCGTTTCCACATCTATATTTGCTGTCCCAATTGCCAAGAATAGGCGTTCGAGAATAACCGACCCTCCAGAATCTCCTTTCACATCAATTAACACAAAATCTTAAGGAAACACTAAACCATCGACATGCGTTAACACGTCTTGTAAGATACTAAGTGGATGAGTAACAACTGAATCAGCTAAAGTGAGAGTCACATTACTTGGCATGATCTCTCCCAAGTTAAATTTTTTAACCTTATCTAGTGGCATAATATTTATACTAGGCCCTAAATCACATAAAGCGTGTGGGATCTCTTCTCCATCAATAGTACAAGAGATAGAAAACTTACATGGATCCTTTAGCTTCGATGGTAATGTTTTAGGAACTGTCATCTCATCCTTTTCAACCATGTTTAGGTGTTTGTTGACCAGTTTCTGCTTTGTACCCTTTAGTAACGCCTCCATAAATTTAGCAAACTTAGGCATTAGTTCTAGAACCTCATGGAACTAAATAGTTACTTGAAGTGTATTCTGCATCTCCTTAAACTTTGCAAACATTCCTGCCTGATCGCGACTTTCTATGTCTAATACAACCTAACTGCAAGTGCACAGTCTATTGCGTAGTAATAATAGATATCGATCCCACAGGGACTCGTAATCAAACTAGTGTTCTCGGGAGTTACTATGTTTAGCTAGGTAGAATATGTTTAAGGGAATAAGATTGTCACTAAAAGGGAACTAAGAATACTACTTGGATTATAATTGATTGAATCGATATGCAGTAATTGTGTCCTTCAGGGATTTGACAAGTTACCGGTGTATGAAATAACTTTCAGAGTTTATTTAAGCAGAAAATGGTGATTTGAAGACTCTCGCCTCACGATGGTTATTGACGCTAATCATAATTCTAAGGGCCAAACGTACACTTTCGTATCCCATTCGGGGTTAAAATTATTTTTTGGAAATCTCTAAGTTCTAATTCATTTTAAAGTGCTTTCGCTGTTATTAAAATGAATGACTAGTGTTTACTATCTGATCTTACCACAACTTTCGCTTGTTGGTTCGTATCTTAATTAATTTCCCACTTTCGTGGCAAAACTACTTTTAAATAAGTTCTCGCTTTCGCGACGAAGTTTATTCAGTAAATTAATTTTAAACACTCAGACCATAAATTACTTTTGAAAAGACAATTTTCCACCAGTTGTTATCAAATCCCTTTCGAATTATTACTACATATCGATTACTTAAATTTAGCTAGACCTGGATTTGGGAAAGATAAAACATAAATAAAAACAATAAATAATAATATGCATTATAATAAAACTGGAATTACGATTGAAATGAGAAACCTGTAAATATTCCAATTGGCCTTTGGGCAGATCCTCCATAGATGTTGGCAGGATTCTGGTCTTTGTGCCAATTTAATCGTACAACGGAAATAAGAATTACAGAAAGAATAAAAGGAGTGCAGAAAATGAAAGGAGAAACAAATAAGAATATTAAAACTGAAAGGTATGCTCTGGAAATAAATTTGGCAGCACTTCGTTGTATGAATGCGGCTCCCTTTCTGAGGTCCCCTTCTTCCCCTTTTATAGAAATGGAATTCTAACGGTTATAACTTGAAGAGGGTGGACTTTGAGGCAGAATAATCAGAGAGTAGTGGTCCACTATTTGGGACTTGGAACTGCTTCTTTAACGTGCAATTGAAGTGGGGCATTTTTGCCTGCATGACGGTCGTCACAAGGTGTGACGGTCGTCACCCGTGTGACGGTCGTCATGGAGCTGTGACGGTCGTCACATCAGCAAAAACAACCTTTTGCGCTTTTCATGATGTTTTCACTGTTTTTTCGTCCATATTTCATCTGAGATTGCTTCTTTTCTTCATGTTGCCTTGTTTAGACGTGATCGTTAAATACCTGCAAAACATCAGACAAGTAACACGGAAATAACCCGAAATCGGATCGAAAACAATTAAACTTTAGTTGAATTATGCATCAAAATATATATACGATTTCGTGTTATCAAACTCCCCTAAGCTTGAATCTTTGCTTGTCCTCAAGTAAAACATGAAGAGGTCGGCAAGCACGAGGCAGCTTCTTCGTTTGCAAAGTTGGGAAAAACCGGGGTTCTTGGTAAGAACAAAACGAGTACCATGACGACATTGGACTACAAGTCTTCAGAGGTCTTCTTTTTATGCAAATCGGTCCCAGTCATGCTACTGTAGCTTGGTGTCAAGGTTCTCGCGGCAAGTTCACCCTGTTTGTTCTAGCGCAATCACATTAAGCCCGTTGTCCGTACACTTTCATGGCAAGTCGACCTGTTAGTGAATATGATCTCATTTCTGTTTTTGATCTTCTTCATTGATCATAAGCTTATATCATTGATTTTTCAATGAGTTTTCGTGCCGTTGGGCTAAATGCTCGGGTGAGGAGCACCTAACTTAGAAGGAAACGTGTCTTATGTTTTTGGTCTATCTAGCTTTCTTTTCATGATTTTTCATCTTTTTGGAGATCATACACTTATTTTCATCGGTCGCTCGCTTAGAAGTGCTTTAGGATGGTGCTGACTGCTAGTATAAACTACTTGGGGTTGAGTTTGCGTAGACACTTGAGACTTTGGTACGCGTAGGTAGTGAAACCGACTCGCATAAACCAGAGATCTAAGGTGTCAGGATGGTACTGGTTTTGTTAGAACTGTCGTCTCCTCGGAGTTTCAAAACTTGGTTTGAACTCGGGCGCATTCTCGTGATGCTTTTGCTTTTGAGGAACGAACGAAAATTTTTTTGTTTACGTTGTTGAATAACGTGGGAATGTTTGCGTAACGGAAAAAGGATATATAAACGAGCTTTATTTGCTAAAAATAGAAAATGTTTAAATAGAAATTACGAAATTCAAAGTACAATGGAATGGAAATAAACGCTCCGCTCCCACACTATCTCAATCAGTGTCCCCACTGATTTGGAAGAATGCGAGAGGGAGATACACGGAAATAAAAGTACAAATGAACTGGAAATATAGTAAACAAGTAAGGAAAATGATAATTAATCACGTCCGCTGCCTCTGTCACGTCCGCGCTGGCGTCCTCTGGCTCTGGCCAGGGCGACTCGGTCCTCATAACTCATAGCTCCGGTGTGGTAGACAGTGCCCCGGAGTCCTTCGACCTGCAAAGTCAGATTCGCCAAGTTCTCAGTAATGGTGGCTTGGCCAGTTTAAAGTTGTTGCATTTGAGTCCGATGCCAAGCTTCGAACTGGTCTGCTCGCTGATTCTGCTGCTGCAGCATAGCGAGTATCTGGGCCTACTGGTCGAGAGAGCGGCGGAGGTCCTCTTCTGTGTAGTCGGGCACTGGATGATGGCGGCGGCGGCGAGAGGGTGTACCTTCGGAAGGAGGTGGCTGCGATGCTTCCGGTTGCTCCGGCCTGTCCAACTCAGCTTGGATTTCATCGTCAGAACCTTGGGTGTGGCCCTGAGTAGGAACAGCAGCAGCAGGAGGGGCAGTGAGGTCAAATAACCAGTTGGTACGATCCTCTAGGTGTGTCCGGGTGCGTGATGGAAGGATGATGCTTTGGACGGTTTTGCCACGCACTACCGGGTGATACTTCCCATCGGCTCTGGAGCGGATGAGGTGAGAGGCTCTGCAGTGGTCGGTGTCAAGGAACACCGAGGGGATGGAATGGAGGTGCTGGAGGCGGTCACCTAGGTTCAGCCCAAGTGCAATGGTCGTGACAATCCCGCCAAAGTAAAATGGCTTCGAGCCACGGTTGCAGTTGGCCTGAATGTGAGCCAGCAAGAACGGAGCGGCGTTGATAGGTTCGTTGTTGAAGACGCAATGGAGGAAGAAGAGCTCTTTCGAGTTCACCTTATGGTTGCTGTCCCTGGCGAAGATTGTGTTGCTCAATGCTCTATGAAAGTACCTGATGGTTGGGTTATGGATATGCGTGGCGTGCAGATAGTCCCAACCATCAGCATTGATGCCGGTCAACTGGTACCATAGCGCGAAAGCTTCGTGTTGGAACTGATCGGTGAGGCAGCGGTGAGCGTTGTCGCCTCGAGGAAGTTGTAAGAGGGCGGCGATCTGGTTCTGGTTCACCTGGTAGTTGGTGCCGAACATCCGGAAACATGCGGCACCGGATTGTTGGCTGAGGTCGCCGCTGGATGTGACGTAGGTATACGAACTCAAGAACTCGAGAGTGAGTTATTCATATGTTGGCAGTGGATTGGTGCAGAGGTTCCAGATGCCTGCTCTTTGAAGCATCCAAGTTACGCCTTCAAGGAGTCCGAGCTCCGTAAGCGATGGAATGTGTGGATAATGAGTCGGCTGGAGCGACCTTTGATGGAATGCGATGTAGTTTGCCCGCTGTCTTTCGCCTAAGTCACCTTCGCTGAAGAAAATGTTACTGATGTCCGGGGTTTCGATATTTCTCGCCATTGTTGGAAGATTGAGAGGGTTTTGAGGATTGGGGTTGTTCTGCGAAGTGGGAAAAATTGACAGAAGTGTGGTTGGAAGTTGAGATTGGAGTTGAAATATATGGTGCAATGTGGGGGAAACGAAAGATTGGAGTGGGGAGGAAGTTCTGATGATTGGAAGTTGAAATGAGGGTAGTGGGAGAGAAAACGCAACCCCTGTTATATCAGATAGCAGTTTTGGGTTCGTGACGGTCGTCACGTATGTGTGACGGTCGTCACCCGCGTGACGCTCGTCAGGATCCTGTGACGGTCGTCACAGCAGCAAAATCTGCAAAACGCAGAATTTTGCTCTGAGAGTGTTCTTGCAGTGACTTTTAGGCCTAGTATTGATATGTCAATGTGTTATAGCAGCCAACAAACAAAGAATAATGTGAAAACAGAATAATTGAATAAAGACTATAATTGAAATAACATGAAATTGAAATGATTGTATGTAGTACATAAAGAAATTACCAATGCGAAAAATACAAATGATTAAACGAAACTAAACTAAATCTGATTCTAAAACTAGTATCTAGTCTTTTCGTGCCTTCAACTCATCGAACTTTCGTGCGTAGTAGTCGAGTTGGTCGCAGACTAAATCCATGAAGACTACCAGTTCGCTGTGTATGCCTGCGATGTCATCTTTTACAGTAGTCAGAGCTGCATCAACGTTGTCCAATCGGAGTAGAATGGTATCCATTTTGTCGGTGGTCTCCTCAGGGATGGGCTCAGGATAGGCGTTGTAGTGCGGAGGAGTCGTAGGGTCTACTTCAGCTTCTGATACAGCATCCTCATAGTACATATAGTCGTGTGCCTCGGAGATGTGGTCACTGTCGTACATATAGTTTTGTGGTGTTGATTAAGGTGAAATAGGTCCCATAGGCTCATCCAATTAATAAAGCCAGTTGTCCTTGTTGTGGATACTTGTCATCAGATGATCAGGCAGTGTGAATAGCTGGACAGGTTTTTCGTTGATGAGGTACTCATAAGGTCCAGGTCCCATAGTTCCTAAAATGCGCCTGTTAAAGCAGAATTGTATGTCCATGGGTCGGATGGTGCCAAAACGAGTGCTGGCATTTAAGTGGAATCTAAGGCCAAGCTCGTGGGCAATCATTGTCACGAGGCCTCCTATAAGAATAGGTGTCTGTGGTTCCTGAGTGAGGCGTCTGAAAGATCTCATCATGAAAGGCACTGCATTTACTGTACGTCCCTGAGAAGCACAGAACATGATGAATAACTCCTCTTTAGATACTGTAGTAAAATTTTCTTCTTTCCCAAACAAGGTGTGAGCTAGTATCTTATGGAAGTATGAATATCATCATTATACATTCTGTCTGGTTCAGGGTGATAGTCGCCTGTGATTCTACCCCAGAATTGGTCGAGTTCAAAATCAATATCGTCATCTTCTGCACTGATGAACACATGCGGTCCGTTAGGAAATCCTAGGAGGTTAGCTAGTGACATCCGACTATGGGTTTGGTCCATTCCAAACATTCGGAAGGTACTCAGCTCTGTGTTGGATCCAAAACCATAGTTGGGTAGGTATCGGAAAGAACTAAGGAATTCATAGGTAAGATCCTTATAGGTAGCAAAACGTGTTTTCAAAGCAGTGGTCTCCCAACCCAGTTGATTGAACAGGTATTGAATGTTGTCCGTGATTCCTAGTTTATCCATGGTAGACTTATCATAATACAGTGTTAAGGCGAATTCTCTTTCAGTTAGTGCTGTAAATCTTTCCTTTTGAGCTAGTCCTCGAAAATGAACCTTTGTGAAGTCGTACTCGGCCATACTCGCAAGTAATTCGGAGAAAACAGGAGGAATTTTTTGAAGACTTTAAAAATCCTGAAAAGTTTAAAACAGAAGTTTGAAGTCAGGATTTTTAAAAACAAAAAACGGTAGAAACAAAAGACAAAAGAGAAAAATAAAATAAAAATAAAAATATGAAAACAAACGAAAGTAGTAGTAATTATAAGTTTAGAATTTTTGTTAAATTTTTCAAAGTAAAATTTTAAAGAAAAATGAAATACAGTAACGAGGAAAATTGGGTTGCCTCCCAGTAAGCGCTGTTTTTAACGTCTAAAGCCTGACGATAGCTTGGTGAGAAGCTATTCGGGTGTTTGAGCTGGAAGCTCAAGCAATGCTATAATGCCGACTTGAGGGCTGGTTTCGTTCTTATTATAATGTTTTAGACGTTGCCCGTTTACGATAAAAGATGCATTCGTCTTATCGGTAATTTCTACAGCTCCACTCTGAAGTACTCTAGTCACTTCATAAGGTCCAGACCACCTAGATTTTAGTTTACCTGGGAAGAGTTTTAATCTTGAATTAAATAGCAATACGACGTCTCCCACACTGAATTGTTTCCTGACTGAACGTTTATCATGCCACTTTTTAGTTCGTTCTTTGTAGATACGGGCATTTTCGTAAGCGTCTAATCGAATTTCTTCCAATTCGTGTAAGTTCAAGATTCGCTTTTCTCCTGCCTCGGTGTAGTTGAAATTGAGTGTCTTAATGGCCCAGAAGGCCTTATGCTCTAATTCTACAGGGAGATGGCAGGATTTACCGTAAACTAATTTGTAGGGTGTAGTACCTATTGGTGTCTTAAAAGCGGTCCTATAAGCCCATAAAGCTTCTTGTAGCTTTGATGACCAATCTTTCCTTGAGGTAGCGACAATCTTTTCCAATATCTGTTTTATTTCCCTGTTCGAGACCTCTACTTGCCCGCTAGTTTGCGGATGATAAGGTGTAGCTACTCGGTGTCGGACTCCATATTTAGAAAGAAGTTTATCAAATGTTTGCGATATGAAGTGAGATCCGCCGTCACTAATGACGAGTCTGGGCACACCGAATCTAGGAAAGATTGTGTTTTTGAAGAGTTTGATTACTACTCGTGCGTCGTTTGTTGGAGCAGCTATGGCTTCTATCCATTTAGACACATAATCGACAGCGACGAGTATGTAGTTGTTACCGAAAGAAGGTGGGAATGGTCCCATGAAATCTATTCCCCATACGTCGAAGATTTCTACCTCTAAGATTCCTTTCTGAGGCATTTCATCGCGTCGTGAGATGTTGCCAGTTCGTTGGCATCTATCGCATTTTTGCACAGTGATGTGAACGTCTTTCCAAAGGTTAGGCCAGAATAAGCCGGCTTGGAGAATCTTAGCGCACATCTTGGATGTACTAGCATGACCACCATATGGTGCTGAATGGCATTGGGAAATAATATTTTCTATTTCTTCCTCTGGGACACAGCGACGATATATGTTGTCGGTCCCTCTCTTGAAGAGTAGAGGTTCGTCCCAATAATAGTGTTTCTGATCATGGAAGAATTTCTTCTTTTGCTGATAAGTGAGATCCGGTGGAAGTACGCCTGCAGCAAGGTAATTAACGATGTCAGCATACCAAGGTAATGTGACTTGGGCATAGACGGCTTCTACGGCTTTTTCGAATTCTGGATCTTCCGAGATTGAGTTGGGTATGTCACTTTCTAATTTGGCTATCAGACGTTCGTACGGGAAATCGTCATTTATCGGTACTGGTTCATGTTTGATGCCTTCTATTCGGGATAAGTGATCTGCAACAACGTTCTCGGTTCCTTTCTTATCTTTGATTTCTAAGTCAAACTCTTGTAATAACAGGATCCATCTCAACAGTCTTGGTTTGGCATCCTTTTTGCTTATTAGGTACCTTATGGCAGCGTGGTCTGTGTATATGATAATTTTTGCTCCTACTAAGTAAGAACGGAATTTGTCAAGCGCAAATATAACTGCTAGAAGTTCCTTTTCTGTGGTAGCGTAGTTCATTTGGGCAGGATCTAAGGTTCTACTGGCATAGTAGATGGCATGCAGTTTCTTGTCCTTCCTTTGTCCTAGAACTGCGCCTACGGCATAATCACTCGCATCGCACATGATTTCGAACAGTAGTCGCCAATCGGGTGGTTGCATAATCGGTGCGGTGATAAAGGTTGATTTTAATGTTTCGAATGCTTTTAAACAGTCGTCGTCAAAGACGAATTCAACATCTTTCATCAACAGGCCGGTCAAAGGTTTTGTGATTTTTGAAAAATCTTTTATAAATCTTCTGTAGAAACCGGCATGTCCTAGAAAACTCCGTATTTCTCGTACAGATTTTGGAGGTTGGAGATCTTTTATAATCTCTATTTTAGCTTTGTCGACCTCAATTCCTTTATCTGATATGACATGTCCTAGAACTATTCCTTGTCGGACCATAAAATGGCATTTTTCCCAATTTAGGACGAGGTTTACTTTTACACAACGTTCTAATACCATTTCTAAGTTTTGTAGGCATCGTTCGAAACTTTGTCCACATACCGAGAAATCGTCCATAAATACTTCCATGATGTTGTCTATGAAATCTGCGAAGATTGTCATCATGCATCTTTGGAAGGTTGCTGGAGCATTAGAGAGTCCGAATGACATTCGGCGTTAAGCAAAAGTACCATAAGGACAGGTGAATGTAGTCTTTTCTTGGTCATCAGGATGGATGGGGATTTGGAAAAATCCTGAGTAACCATCTAGATAGCAAAAATATGAATGTTTGGCTAATCTTTCCAACATTTGGTCTATGAAGGGTAACGGGAAGTGATCTTTTCGTGTGGCTTTGTTAAGCTTTCTATAATCAATGCACTTCCTGCTTCCAGTCACGACTCTTTTTGTTATTGATTCACCTTTTTCGTTTTTAACTACTGTGACTCCTCCTTTCTTTGGTACGACATGAACTGGACTGACCCATTCACTATCGGAGTGTTTTAAGTTCTAAAGATGGGTTCTTCAGACCTGGCATATGGTTTGGAGTCAGTGCTAAGCTTTCGCTTAGGCTGTCGTCTTTATACGGTTTACGCCAATCATCGTCTTCAGAAATATCGGGTATTTGAATCTTTATTATTTCTGAATACGTGGTCTCTTCATTTTCAAGTTCTCTTATGCATTCGTCAATTTCGTCTACTAAATAGCAGGTATCGTCTATGGCTGGTGCTTGTAAGAACTTG
This sequence comes from Lathyrus sativus, assembly GCA_963859935.3. NCBI lineage: Eukaryota > Viridiplantae > Streptophyta > Magnoliopsida > Fabales > Fabaceae > Lathyrus > Lathyrus sativus. The sequence continues at coordinate 31,145,625 of OZ012740.1, read as the reverse complement.
GTGAGAATGAACTCTATCTTTTCTTCTCCTACTTCGAATGTTAGCCTTCCTTTCTTCACGTTTATAATAGCTCCGACTGTAGCTAGGAATGGTCTTCCTAGGATAATTGGGGTAATATTTTCCTCCTTGATGTCCATGATTATGAAGTCGGTTGTGATGTAGAATTGTCCTATGCGTACTGGAACATTTTCTAGTATTCCGACGGGGTATTTTACTGATCGGTCAGCTAATTGTACGGACATTTTGGTTGGTCTGAGGTCTCCCATATTCAGCTTTTTGCATATAGATAAAGGCATTACACTGATACTGGCTCCTAAATCGCATAGAGCTTTGTCTATTACGAACTTTCCAATGACGCAGGGTATGGAGAAACTACCTGGGTCTTTTAATTTAGGAGGCATGCGGTTTTGAATAATAGCGCTACACTCTGCAGTAAATGTAACTGTTTCGTTATCCTCGATCTTTCTCTTATTCGACAGGATTTCTTTGAGAAATTTAGCGTATAACGACATTTGAGTTATCGCTTCTGTAAAAGGAATAGTAATATTCAGCTGTTTAAGGAGCTCTACAAATTTCTTAAACTGTCCTGAAGTTTTGGAGTTTATTAATCTTTGCGGATAAGGGATAGGTGGTTTATATGGCGCTGGAGGTGCTTGAGTTTTTTCACTTGCGGTATCCTCCTTCTCGTTGTCTTCCTTCTTCTCTAACTCGGATTCCTTTTCTGCTTGTTCAATTGGTTTTTGTTGCATGGCTGAGTTTTCGGTCCTCGGATCGATCGGTTCGTCCAATTCTTTTCCACTTCTTAGTATTACAACATTTGCTTGGCCTTTTGGATTCTGTTCGGGTTGTCCAGGAAATGTGCCAGCAGGTGCGGCAACAGAGGCTTGTTGTTGAGCCACTTGTGATATCTGTGTTTCTAACATTTTGTTGTGGGTGGCTAAAGCGTCTACTTTTCCGGCCAACTGTTTAATTTGCTCGCTAGTGTGTATGTTTTGATTCAGGAATTCTTTGTTTGTTTGAGCTTGAGTAGCTATGAATTTTTCCATCATCAACTCGAGGTTTGATTTCCTAGGTGCAGTCTGAGCAGCAGCTGGTTTCTGATATCCTGGCGGAGCAGTAGGCATTTGCAATGCATTTTCGCTTTTGTAAGAAAAGTTTGGATGATTTCGCCAACCTGGGTTATAGGTATTTGCGTAAGGATTTCCTTGAGCATAATTTACTTGGTCTGGTGGGATTCCGGCTAGCAATGGGCATTCGGGTGCGTTATGAGTGGTGCTTCCGCATAACTCGCAATTTGGAGTTACGGCAGCAACGGTTGCAGTGAGGTTGACGGTCAGACTGTCAATCTTCTGTGCTAGAGCATCTACTTTAGCGTTGAACTTTTCAAGACTGCTGATCTCGTACATCCCACCTTTCGCTGAGGTTTTCTCTATTGGAGTGCGTTCACCTCCCCATTGGCAATGGTTTTGAGACATGTTTTCGATTAATTGATAGGCTTCGTCATATGGCTTATCCATAAGTGCACCGCCCGCGGCAGTGTCTATTGTCATTCTAGTATTGTATAAAAGCCTGTTATAAAAAGTATGGATTGTCACCCAGTCTTCTAGACCGTGGTGAGGACATGTTCTCATCATATCTTTGAATCGTTCCCATGCTTCGTAAAGAGATTCAGTATCTTTCTGTCGAAATCCGTTGATTTGAGCTCTAAGCATAGCAGTTTTGCTTGGCGGAAAATATCTCGCTAAGAAGACGTTTTTCAATTGTTCCCACGTCGTAACGGAGTTGGATGGTAAAGATTGTAACCATGTCCACGCTCTGTCTCTAAGAGAGAATGGGAAAAGACGAAGTCTTATCGCGTCTGGAGTTACTCCATTTGCTTTCACTGTGTCTGCGTATTGTACAAACTTCATTAGATGTTCGTTCTGATCCTCAGTTGCGTTTCCTGAGAATTGGTTTTGTTGTACAGCTGACAGCAATGATGGTTTCAGCTCAAAATCATTTCGGGTAATAGCTGGGGCAGCAATGCTACTTCTAGGCTCCATCTGAGAGGATGTAGCGTATGCCTTCAGCGGTTTGTTTGGAGGTCCTTCAGCCATCGTTGGTTCTTCTTCGGATTTGGGAATGGGAGTGAGAGGATCGGGAATGTTATGTTTGAGTTGGTACTCAATGATTCGGCTTCTTAGATGTAAGAAGCGTTCTAGTTCTGCGACTGAAGGTTTCAAGATATCGCCTTGTGGGCGATTACTTGGCATACAATCGACATCACTAGTAAAGGAAAAATGAAAATAATTAACCTAGTCTATACGGCGTAACAGAAGGTTACACTATTGACTAAACGGGTCCCCGGCAACGGCGCCAAAAACTTGATCGCGACTTTCTATGTCTAATACAACCTAACTGCAAGTGCACAGTCTATCGCGTAGTAATAATAGATATCGATCCCACAGGGACTCGTAATCAAACTAGTGTTCTCAGGAGTTACTATATTTAGCTAGGTAGAATATGTTTAAGGGAATAAGATTGTCACTAAATGGGAACTAAGAATACTTCTTGGATTATAATTGATTGAATCGATATGCAGTAATTGTGTCCTTCAGGGATTTGACAAGTTACCGGTGTATGAAATAACTTTCAGAGTTTATTTAAGCAGAAAATGGTGATTTGAAGACTCTCTCCTCACGATGGTTATTGACGCTAATCATAATTCTAAGGGTCAAACGTACACTTTCGTATCCCATTCGGGGTTAAAATTATTTTTTGGAAATCTCTAAGTTCTAATTCATTTTAAAGTGCTTTCGCTGTTATTAAAATGAATGACTAGTGTTTACTATCTGATCTTACCGCAACTTTCGCTTGTTGGTTCGTATCTTAATTAATTTCCCACTTTCGTGGCAAAACTACTTTTAAATAAGTTCTCGCTTTCGCGACGAAGTTTATTCAGTAAATTAATTTTAAACACTCAGACCATAAATTACTTTTGAAAAGACAATTTTCCACCAGTTGTTATCAAATCCCTTTCGAATTATTACTACATATCGATTACTTAAATTTAGCTAGACATGGATTTGGGAAAGATAAAACATAAATAAAAACAATAAATAATAATATGCATTATAATAAAACTGGAATTACGATTGAAATGAGAAACCTGTAAATATTCCAATTGGCCTTTGGGCAGATCCTCCACAGATGTTGGCAGGATTCTGGTCTTTGTGCCAATTTAATCGTACAGCGGAAATAAGAATTACAGAAAGAATAAAAGGAGTGCAGAAAATGAAAGGAGAAACAAATAAGAATATTAAAACTGAAAGGTATGCTCTGGAAATAAATTTGGCAGCACTTCGTTGTATGAATGCGGCTCCCTTTCTGAGGTCTCCTTCTTCCCCTTTTATAGAAATGGAATTCTAACGGTTATAACTTGAAGAGGGTGGACTTTGAGGCAGAATAATCAGGGAGTAGTGGTCCACTATTTGGGACTTGGAACTGCTTCTTTAACGTGCAATTGAAGTGGGGCGTTTTTGCCTGCATGACGGTCGTCACAAGGTGTGACGGTCGTCACCCGTGTGACGGTCGTCATGGAGCTGTGACGGTCGTCACATCAGCAAAAACAACCTTCTGCGCTTTTCATGATGTTTTCACTCTTTTTTCGTCCATATTTCATCTGAGATTGCTTCTTTTCTTCATGTTGCCTTGTTTAGACGTGATCATTAAATACCTGTAAAACATCAGACAAGTAACACGGAAATAACCCGAAATCGGATCGAAAACAGTTAAACTTTAGTTGAATTATGCATCAAAATATATATACGATTTCGTGTTATCACTGCCCCATCTTCATGAATTGATTTCTTCTTTATTATTGGATACAGTGGCTTGATGTAATTAGTTAGTTCTGGATTGAGATCATTAAGGATCTGCTTCTTGGTCCTTCTCCAAGGGAATTTTTGGTCTATTAATTATTCAATGGTGACTCCTCTCTCTCTTCATAGTCACCCTGAATTTCACTCTCCTCCTTTTTAGTCCTTAATTCTCTTTTTTCTATCAACACCTCTTCAACTATTTCATCTTTACCCTTGTTGGTGATCACCTCAAAACTTGTTTCCACAACCTTGCAAGAATCATTCTTAGGGTTAACTACCGTATCAAATGTGAATCCTTCACTCGAGCTCGGTAAAACAACTATTTGTCTAGACAACTGATCAATTTACATCTCCAAATTTTTGATCGATACATCATGGTTTCTACTCATAGTATCGTGATTTTTATTTACATGATCAAAGCTACTCTAAGTGACCTTGATGAAGTTTTGTAGGGTCTCTTCCAGTTGTGAAGGTTTTCTTTGGATGGGGGCTTGTTGGTTTTGTTGCATACCTTGGTTACCACTTGAATTCTAGTTGTTGCTCCATCAGAAATTTCGGTGATCCTTCCATCTTGGATTGTAGGTGTTAGAGTAAGGATTATTCTTCTAGAAGTTGGAAAATTTAGCTTCTTCACTCGACTCTTCCAAATAACATCTTTCATTAGCATGTCTTCCTCCATAGAAATCACACCTAAGTTCTTGTACCTAGCTCATGTTAGCTTTATTTAAGCTTCTTTTAGCTAGCTGCATATTTAATAATTCCATTTGAGCTAAATGTTCAGTTTGAGTATCAACATCTAACATACCTTTAGGGGTGCCTATTGTTTCAATTTTTTATGACCTTTCACTCTTGGAATGATATTTGTTCAAGCACGTCTTTACTGAGACAAATTTGGTTCATACCATATATCCTCTAAAGTTTTAATGATAACAAAGTATTTGAAAAACAGTTAGGATTTCTAATTAGCTGGTTCTTATGTGCAGGATTGTATTTACTTGGTAAAACTGGTTATGACACGAAAGAAGCTATGATCCGGTTCTGATCAGAAAGATATCTCTAGTACAGTTCAGAATCAGGAGCGTGCTTTACCCGCCTATGAAATTGAGTAATGTCACCTCAAGAATGGTTGACATTATCTTCAAAAGATTGTGTTGTACTTGTTTCATAGAAGAGTTCTCTAGAAAAATGTCTTGTTCAATGGGCAATTCTTTATCTATGAGTTCTAACATCTGATTTATTGGAAAAGAAGATGTACTAAAAGATTTGATCTGATTATAGCCGCTGGGCTTCAATGATTCTATTTCTTCAACTATAAAAGGAGCAGAGGAATTGAAGAACAACTAAGAGAATAACACTGCAACTACAACTGAAATATACATACATTGCATTCAAATCATCTCAAGAGAAGCTAATTTGTTAAGAGTTCTTATTTTTGTAATAGCTTAAGAATCCTTAGTCTCAAAGGTGTTGTATTATATTTAAACACCTCTGATTATTAATCAAGTGTTGTTGTAAGTTATCCCTTCTTTAAACAGTCAGTTTAGATAAAAGTCTCTTGTCGTGGGTTTGAGCATTAAAGTCTTAGATTTGAGAAATCTGAGCAGGAAGTCTTGGATTGAAGGTCTAATCAAGGAAGTCTTAGGCCTAGGGGGCTTAAGCAGGAAGTATTGAACCTGAGGGGTTTAAGTAAGAAAGTCTTAGAATTTGAGGATCTAAGAAAGAAGTCTTGATCCGGTGCTGATTAAGCAAGGAAGTCTCAGGCTGAGTGTATGAGCAAAAAAGTCTTATACTTGAGTGTATAAGTAGTTGTAATCTGTTTGATAATAGTGAGAATCTCTTGTGCTGCAAGGGGACCAGACTAATTTCAACTGGAGAGGAACCAGTATAACTGTTGTGTGTTCTTTGCTGTTTTTATTTACTTTTCTATAAATTTCCATTGCACTTGTTATTAGTAACTGAACTTCTATTTAGAATCTAAACTCTGGTTTAGAAGTAGGAACAATTTGGAATACACAATTCAACCCCCTTGTGTTTTTCTCACCTTCAGTTGGCATCAGAGCAAGGTCTGTACATAACACTTAACAGTGGTATAGTTAAAGATCCAATGAGAAAAATATGACTACAGAGGGTCCCACTACCCTAGAAAGAGGATTTTCCTATTATTACAATGGTTCTGAAAGAAATCATTACTCTACTAAACCTTCTGTATTTAGTGGTGATTCCACTGAGTTTGAATGATGGAAAAATAAGATGTACACGTATATCATTAGACTCGATGATGAGTTGTGAGATATACTTGAAGATGACATTGAGATCACTGTTGACAGTGTGTGTATGATATCTGATAGATAAACTTTGACTCCAACTCAAGAGAAATATATAGAAAACATCGTAGAGTCAGAATGTTCTGATCGATGCCCTACCACATGCTAAGTATTTGAAAATCATTGATAAGTCTTCTGCTAAGACCATCTTTGAGTCTTTGTGCTCTATTTATGAAGGGAATCAATAAGTTAGAGAAGTAAAAGATAACTTATTGGTATAGAAATATGAGTTGTTCAAAATGAATGATGATGAGGATATTGAAACCATGTTCTCAAAGTTTCAGATTCTTATATCAGGCCTCAAGGGCTGAACAAGAGTTACTCTACATCAGATCATGTCAAAAAGATTCTGAGAAGTCTCCCTTTAAAGTTTAGACCTAAAGTAACATATATTCAGGAAGCTAAAGACCTGAATACGCTATCTCTTGCAAGTTTAATCAACAATATTTATATCCATGAGATAGAACTGAATGGAAATGAGTCTTCTAAGAAACTCAAATCTCTTGCCCTAAAATCTGCTTCTGAAAATTCTGGTGAAAAGTCCTAAATACTTTATAAGATCACTAAACCTGATGAAACGTCTGAAGAAGATTCTAATGATGATGATATGGCCTAATTCATCAAAGGATTCTAACAAATGTTCAAATGAAACAGAAGATTTTCTGAAAGCAATAAGAGATCTAACTTCAAAGAGAAAGATGATGACAAGATCTGCTACAACTGCAATTAACCTGGCCACTTCAGATTTGACTGTCCTGATATTCAAAAAGACAATCAAAAGAAAGGAAGTTATCAGAAGGATAACTTTAGGAACAAATTTAAGAAGAACGTCATGGAAACACGGGAAGAACCAGATGATGAAGATTCAGAAAAGGAAGATGAAGCTAATCTGACGTTGATGGCTCATACATATGAAGAAAGACTTCCAACTATAATAGAGTTTGAAGATGAAGATGAGGTATATTCTTATTCTGAATTTATTTTATGCATGAATGATCTCATGAGTCGATGCAAAGATCAAGCCAGTCGCATTAAAATTTTAAAAAGAGTTAACTTTATTTTGAAAGAAGAATTAAAAGAAATCAGTACATCTCAAAATGAATGTTCCACCTTAGGTAAGCATGATTTGGAATTTCATAAGTTCATTACATCTGGCATTGATAGAACTAAACTTGCATATATGATTTATGGAGTTGGAAAGAATAATAGAGAAGGCTTGGAGTATGATGAATAATGTTCTAGTTCTAATGTGTCATTGCATAAAATACTCCCAAACTCTTGCTCCTCTAGCTTTTCTCAGATAGTGTTAAGTAACTATTTTATTCATGTTGCTAATAATGGAAAAGTTATGAATCTAATTGAATCTATTAATCAGAAGTTGAAGGGTATTGTAATATCAGAACCTGATAATTTAGGAGTTCTGATTACATCAGTTTCTAAAGCATCTGAATCACAAGTTAGGAAAGATTCAAAAACTAAGGTTGAAAATAACTCCATTAAAAGGTTATGGAAACATAAAACATGGAGTGAAGCTAAACATTCTACATGGAAAAAGAACATGATATGAAAGAACCTGTCAAAACTAACATGAAAGGACCCATATATGTATGGTTACCTAAATCTCAAATTGACTTTACAACAGATATGCCTAAAGGAAAAGATTGGAAACTAATCATGGTACCTAAACAGTGGCTACTCATGGCACATGATATGAGAATGGCATATGTTCCAAATCCTGAATCTGAAAGAGGAAGAAAGTGTGGGTTTTGGAGGAGGCCAAAAGGGAAAGAGCATTGGTACAGGTACCATTGGTAACTCTCAAACTCTAATTAATAAAGTTTGGTTTGCAGATGGCTTAAAACATAATCTACTAAGCATAAGTTAGTTGTGTGATAGTGGTTGTGAAGTAATGTTTAATAAAAATTTATGTTCTGTTGTTAACGCTGACAAAACCATTATATTCAAAGGGAAAAGAAAGGGAAATGTTTATAACATCAATCTTTCTAAGTTGGCAGATCAGAAGGTCATTTTCCAAATGATAATGAGTGATGAGAAATGGATTTTGCACAAAAGGTTAGGTTACGCTAACTAGAGATTAATCTCTAAACTTAACAAGCAAAAACTTGTTAAAGGGCTGCCAAACCTTGACTATCATTCAGATGCTCTCTGTGGAGCATGTCAAGTTAGAAAGATTGTGAAAACCTCTTTTAAAACTAAAAACATTGTCTCTACCTCTAGACTCTTAGAATTGCTTCATATTGATTTGTTTAGTCCTATTGTAACTGCTTTAATCAGTGAGAAGAAATATGTTTTGGTCATTGTTGATGACTTCAGCATATGGACTTGGGTAAAATTTCTTCGATCTAAAGATGAAACATACGAAGTGTTTAGCATCTTCTGCATTCAAGTACAATCTGAAATAGAAGTGAAAATATTAAAAGTGAGAAGTGATCATGGTGAAGAATTTGAGAATGAGCCATTTGAATCTTTTTGTGAAAGATATGGAATTATCCATGAATTCTCTTCTCCTAGAACTCAATAATAAAATGGAATTGTAGAGAGAAAGAATAAATCTTTAAAAGAAATAGATAGAACCATGATTCATTAAAACAAACTTCTAAAGTACTTGTGGGCAGAAGCTATTAACACTGTTTGTTATATTCAGAACATAATCTATATCAGACCAATTCTGAATAAAACATCGTGTAAATTATTTAAAGGTAGAAGACCAAGTATATCTTATTTCCATAAATTTGGATGTACTTGTTACATTTTGAATAATAAGGTCTACCTAAAGAAATTTGATGCTAAAGCTCAAAAAAGTATCTTTTTGGGATACTCTGAACGCTCCAAAGCATACAGTGTGTACAAATATGAAACCAAAATGGTTGAAGAGTCTATGCACGTTAAATTTGATGACAAAATACCTGACTATGATAAGTCATACTCTTTGGTTCAAGATTATAATCCTGCAGGTACTCAGAATTATGAAGTTCAGCTTGTGATATGTATTCCTAAAGAAAAGAGTATAGATAATGATATATCAGAATCTATTACTATAACTAAAGTGATACCAGAAGTTGTAGAAATTGAAGTCACTCCTACTGGTCCTATTTCTACTGATTCAGATATTACCCAAAATAGTGCTAAAGCCTTTTTTCTTCATAAGAGGTCATTTAAATAAAAAGCATTTCATCTAGAAGGGAAAATCATTGGGAATAAAGACGAGCCATTGAGAACCAGATATGCCTTCATAAATGATCAATCAACGCTTGTACTTATTTCATTGACAGAGCCTACTTCTATTGATGATGCCTTATTAGATGATGGGTGGATCATGGCTATATAAGATGAACTAAATCAGTTTCAAAGAAATTATGTGTGGGATCTTGTTCCAAGACCACAGATAAAAAAAACCATTGGAGCCAAGTGGGTCTTTCGTAACAAGTTTAACGAACAAGGAGAATTCGTAAGAAATAAAGCCAGGTTTGTAGCTCAAGGTTATAGTCAGCAAGAAGGAATGAATTCTTTGAAAACTTTGCTCCTGTGATAAGGTTAGAAGCAATTGAACTACTTTTCTTTTATGCTATTAATCACAATGTTATGCTTTATCAGATGGACATGAAAAATGCTTTTCTAAATGGAGTTATTAATGAATAAGTGTATGTCAAGCAACCACCTAGATTTGAAGATCCAAACCATCTAGACTTAGTTTAAAAGCTTAAGAAATCTCTCTATGGACTCAAACAAGCTCCAAGAGCTTGGTATGAGAGACTGAGTAATTTTCTACTTGAGAATGGTTTCTCTAAAGGAAAGGTTGATACTACACTATTCAGGAAAACTCTAGAAGAAGAAATCTTGATAGTTAAAATTTATGTTGATGACATAATTTTAGTTCCACTAATGCATCTCTTTATCAAGAATTCTCAAAGTCTATGTAGGCTAAATTTGAGATGAGCATGATGGGTGAATTAAAATACTTTCTTGGAATTCAAATTAATCATAAAAAGGAAGGTATATACATTCATCAGTCAAAGTACACTAGATAACTTCTAAAGAAGTTCAATCTTGATGAATGCAAAGTCACGTCAACCCCTATTAACCCAACTTGCAACCTGAATGGTGAAGAATGCAGTACCAAAGTGGACCCAACTAAATATCAAGGTATGATATGTTCCTTACTCTACCTCACTACTTCCATACAAGATATTTTATTCAATGTACGTCTGTGTGCAAGGTTCTAATTAAATCCTAGAGAGACTCATTTAACAGTTATCAAGAGAATCTTTAGATATCTGAAAGGAACTATAAATCTTGGACTTCTATATAAGAAATCCTCAGATTACTAGTTAGTTGGATTTTGTGATGCTGACTACGCCAGAGATAGAATTGAGAGGAAATCCAATAGTGGGAACTGTCAATTCTTAGGTGAAAACCTTATATCTTGGGCTAGTAAAAGACAAGCAACCATTCCTCTATCTACAGCAGAAGCAGAATACATTTCAGCTGCTAACTGTTACAATTTACTACTTTGGATTAAGTATCAGCTTGAAGATTATCAGATTTTTGGGAATAATATTCCTATCCTTTGTGATAACACTGCTGCCATATGTCTAACGAAAAATCAAGTTTAACATTCTAGATCTAATTATATTGATATCAAACATCATTTTATTAGGGACTATATTCAGAAGGGTGTAACAGATATTCCTTTTATTGATACCGATCATCAATGGACTAATATATTTACAAAACCCTTAGCCATTACAAGATTCAATTTTAATTAAAAAAATCTGAACATGGTCTTTGTTGATGAATAATGCTTACTGTTTTAATAGAATATCAGAAGAAAACGAGATTATGATGGCACTCAGTTGATTTTTAAAAAAAATCTGAAATCTCTCTAAGTATGGTCTATAAGCTTTGTATAGAGTTTATCGAATCTTTTTCATCCTTGACTGCTTTATTATTTAAGCAAATAGTAAAAAGTTTAATTCTATGCTTTGTGATTTGAATTAATAATTGGAATAATCGTGGGTTTTAATAAAATAAGGATTTTTTTTCTTATACTCTGATATTTGAAGTTTTTGAAATATTGATTTGGTAGACAGCTGGTTATGAATCTCCTTTTCTTGTGAAATTGTTGCAACACTTAAACCTAGGCTAAATCCTACATTTGCTTGCTTTTCAAGAAAAAGTATTGTATGTATTCAATCTTGGTTATTGTGTTTTCTCAGAAGTAATTGTCCTTAAGACCGAAGGGACATGTCTATCACGTCTAAAAATTCAAAATATGCTCTAAAATTTGGTTCTAAAAAGGAGTGTACTGACAAAAATTCTGATTCATTTTTATTCAGACTCATAACTGTCCAAACATTTAATGCATGTTTGCTTATAAATCAGAATTCTCTCTGTTATATTGCTACCGGTATGTTTCTCTGATTTTATGTATTATCTTCTATATAAGATGATATTATGAAATCATTGTTCCAAACACTAAAATTTCCTTTCTTCTCAATATGTCTTCAAAAACTATTAAAGGAGAGATCTTTGATCTAAATATTCTGAAGGAATATATGGTTAACATCAATGAATTGGCGGTGGTTATTTTTTCACGGATAGTCTTAGATATTCACTTTTAGAAATGGGATGAATATTTTGTAATGCTTAACGGACCAATTTATTCAGATATTGTGAAAGATATTTGAGCAAATGCTCATGTTCATCAGAATGAGCTAGATGGTTGTCAGATTCTTTCTGTTGTCTATGGTTATCCTGTTGTGATCAACTCTAAAATCATATCTCAAGCAAAAAATTATGAAGAAGATGGAGTTAATGTTGAAAACTACAGTCATAACAATACGTTTATGAATCTTATGCACAACATCTATGATAAAGAAGGCCCTTCTACAAGCCTTTCTACTCTTACACCTATGGAAAAAGTATGATACCAGATTATGGGATCCAATCTAAGGCCTAGAGTAAAGGGATCAGGATGGATTTCTTCTGACGATAAACATTTTATTTTGTTTCTGGTCTCTAGAACTAAAATCAATTTGCCTCAAACGATATTCAATTATCTGAAAGAAGAGATACCTGCATCTTGTAAGGAATTATCCTTTTTCATTCCTTTTGGTAGGGTTCTTTCAAAGATTCTTGATCAACAGGGTGCTGTTGCTCATATGCAATGAGATGGATTTGTTGACAAACTTGTTCCTAACTGGTGTTCAACTATGAATTGTTCAGAAACCATTATTAATCACTGAAGTATATTTTTTATTTTCTTTCTATATTTTTGTTGATGGCAAAGGGGGAGAATGAATTAAGTATTCTTCTTGGTTAATCCTGGAGTGAATTTGGTTATCATATTTAAGGGGGAGCTTGCAAACCTCACCTCTTGAAATAGATTTAATTATTCTATATAGGGAGAGCTTATAAACCTCATCTCTTATACTTCACAAATAGGACCCAGGGGGAGCTTACGAACCTCACCTCTAAGACTTTTTGACACAGGGGGAGCTTAAAAACCTCAGACCCTAAAAGTTGTTGAATAATTAATCTAGAGCTATCTGTTTTAAAATACTTACAATTATCATCATAAAAAAGGGGGAGATTGTTGAGAAAAATTTGGTTCATACCAAATATCCTATAAAGTTTTGACGATAACAAAGTATTTGAAAAAAAAAAGGATTTCTAACTAGCTGGTTCTTATGTGCAAAATTATATTTACTTGGTAAAACTAGTTCTGACACAGAAGAAGCTATGATTCGGTTTTGATCAGAAAGATATCTGTAGTACAATTTAGAATAAAAAACGTACTTTATCCGCCTCTAAAACTGATTAATGTCACCTCAAGCTCTGTAATAACGAGATTCGATAATGGTTAACATTATTATGTTATACTTGTTTCATAGAAGAGTTCTCCAGATAAAGGCCCTGTTCAATGTATAATACTTTCTCTATGAGTTCCAACACCTGATTTATTGGAAAAGAAGATGTACTAAAAGATTTGATATGATTATAGACGTTAGGGATGCTTCAACAACTCTATTTCTTCAGCTATAAAAGGAGCAGGAAAATTGAAGATCAACTAAGAGAATAATGTTGCAACTACAACTGAAATATACACACACTGCATTCAAATAAGCTCAAGAGAAGATAAATTGTTAAGAGTTCTTATTCTTGTAATAGCTTAAGAATCCTTAGTGTCAAAGTGTGTTGTATTATATTTGAATACCTCTGATTACTAATCAAAGTGTGCTAGATAAAAGTCTCTTGTTGTAGGCTTGAACATTGAAGTCTTAGATTCGAGGAATCTGAGCAGGAAGTCTTGGATTAAAGGTTAAGAAAAGAAGTCTTAGGCCTGAGGGGCTTAAGCAGGAAGTTTTGAACCTGAGTGTTTTAAGCAAGAAAGACATAGGATCTAAGGATCTAAGCAGGAAGTCTTGATCAGGTGCTGATTAAGCAAGGAAGTCTTGGGCTGAGGGTATGAGTAGAAAAATCTTATACTTGAGTGTGTAAGCAGTTGTAATCTGTTTAATTATAGTGAAAATCACTCGTGCTGCAAGGGGACTGAACTACTCTCAGTTGGAGAGGAACAAATATAATTGTTGTGTGTTCTTTGCTGTTTTTATTTACTTATGTATATTTATTCGCTGCACTTGTTATCAGGTTCTGAACTTTTGTGTAGAATCTTAACTCTGGTTTAGAAATAGAAAAAATTTGGAATACATAATTCAACCCCTTCTTGTATTTTTCTCACCTTCAATTTTCTCAATTAGATATTTGACTTGTGGTTCAGTCATTGATCTGATCGTGCCTCCTGCGGAAGCATCTAACAACATGTGTATCTGACTCTTAAGGCCTTTAATGAAATTCTGCATTTGCTCCATATTCTTTTAGACTAATCCCCATGGTTTGAGGTGTTGTTTCTGCCATGGTATCTTCCTCTTCAGTGTCCGAAGAAAGCAGTGGAGGATCTTCTATTGGGATCCCGTTGGCCAAAGTTGCTTCTCTAACTTCTTTTCTGATTGCACACACTGTTCTTTCAATTTCTGGATCAAATGGCATTAATGTTGACCGTGACCTGCGCATACACAAAAAAGGAAAATACCTCAGTAACACTATGATAAATAAGAAAATAAAACAAAAAGTGAAAAACATAAAATAAAACATTGCACAAGCGTTGCCTTGTTGAAATCAACAACCCCCGACAACGATACCAAAAATTTGATGACTTCTCAGCAAGTGTATTGATAATGTCGTAGTAATAATTAAGATCGAATCCACAAGGATTCCTTTTTAATAAGAAAATTTTGTGCAATGTGTAGAAAAATAGTAAATAAGGGGTGGGGTTCGGTTTTGCAATGCGAAAAGTAAATAAGTGTTTAGACATGATTTTGAAAGCGGTCAGGTAGTGTATTAAATCCTCTATTCTTTACTGTTGATGTTTGATGCCTTACATGTATAATCTTATCACTATAACTCCATGACGAATTAATAAAACCGCTATAACCAATCCCTTGCGAAATAGCTCACTAATCACTACTCAGAGTTTTCTATCCCTAGTCCACCAACGTAAGCAGGATTAGGCGATGCGCAGAACGCCAATTTCCTATGTCATTACTCGGGGTCTCCTATTCTTATTCAACCAGGGTAAGTACAATAATTGTCCTAGGTCCAAAACATAGACTAATGGTCAGTATTTCCTATGTGCTCAAAATCAGATTAAAATAGTATCTTACATAAAAACATTATGAACAACATCAATTGAATAGAATTATAAATCAAAGTATTCATGTAAAGTCAAATCAACATATTACCCAACAATATTGAAACAGATTCATCGCACACAACCTAACCTAGAGGAGTTTCGCTACTCATAAATCATATTACAGTACCAAATGAACAAAGAAGAATAACATAGGATTTCCCTCAAAGGATTGGCCTCCAATGGCTTTAAATGCTCTCCAAATCCTCTTGATGATGTAAAAGTTGTACTTGCAGTGCCAATTTTCGTCACCCTTGCAAAAGTGCAGAAATTCCCCTTAAAAAGAGCTAAGAATGGATCAGAGTGCGTCAGAAAAGCCCTGAAACGAGGTCATCGCGAGCGTGATGACCACTATCGTATACGCGATGCAGTTAATATAGATCTATCATGCACGTGATGCTGTGTGTGATTATTTCAATAGTTGTGCGCCTTTGCTCCCATTTTCATCTGATTTTTCACAAAGTCCAATTTCTTCACACTTAGCTATTTTTTCCTCATTCTTTAGTCTTTCTTCTTTATTTTAGCTCCTCTTTAACATGTGTTGATCCGATTTTTTGACTAAATTCATGCAATGACGGACTGTCATTAGCTACATTAAGCAAAATGTGACCGTTTAGCATGCATGGGGGAGCCCACTCGTAGATTCCACACGTAAATCCATATTTTTTTTTCTAGAATAGTTTTATTTTTTCTCTCACACTTCCTCAATTTTCTTTCATTCTTCTCCTCCTTTATCTCTCAAAATCAAACCTTAATCCATTAAAATCAAACATTCATCCTTAAATGTTCACTATTTTGAAGGTAATTTATTTTTTATTTCTCAACTTTAATTCTGTTTAATTGAAATTTTTCAGCTTATATTTTATCCTTACTGATATTTTAAACTTTTCATTTTCTGTTATATTTTTCATATTCATCATCTAAAGATTCAGAGTTCACAAAGAGATATAAATCTAAGGTCTGTAGTAACTTTTGTTCATCTAAGGTATAGTTTCTTTTCTATTTTTTAAAATAATTTTGTATTGAAATTTATTGATGTTAAATGTCTCTATGTGTGTGTGTGCGTGGGCGCGCGCGTGTGTGTGTGAATATTTATATATGTTTTATTATAATAAATATTTATAAGTGTATATATATCTAGAATAAATGAACAATATAATATATATTCTATTTTAGAAAAACAACAATTAATTTTTAAAAGCCTATATATTTAATTAGAAACAACATATATGTTTAATTAGAATAAGTGAATGATATATAAATATATTATTAATTCTATAGCTAGTTATATGAAGTTATTGATAAAAATTTAAAAATTTGTCGATAGCTATCACTCCCCCTTTAATTTAATAAATTTAAACATGAAAAATATTGTATATGTGCAATATGGAATATTATAAATTCTATCATAGTTGGATGTATTATAGAATATTTTCAGAAAAATATGAGCTTAAACCACATTTTAAGTAGAGAATTGTCGGATTTTTCACATATGTGTTTGCTCAAGAATGTTGTTGAAGTGAAAGATTAGTAAAATGTGTTTGCTCAAGATTTATGTATAATATTGGTGTCACAAACTAGGATGCTTCCCCCCACAGATCATATATTATCTTTAGTCTTGATAGTTTGTTGTATTAGGTAGGCACTAGAGCAACTTTTAGTTTTGGTGATCATGTCTTTGAGCAAATAGTTAAACAAATTGAATCTTGTTGTTAAAATTCTAATTAGGTTTCCTTATTTGTATATCATTTGGACAAAAGAGATATTATTATTACTTGCCGAAGATGAAGTTAGGGTTGCTCATGGATTATTAAATTTTAATTATAAATTGTTTGTTGAAAAACATTGTTTGTTGAAAAACATGTCTCTGAAATTATGCTTCTCAATGTTTGTGGTATTTATGCATTCGGTTTAGTGGTTAATGAAGATATGCTTCATGTGGAACTTATGTCTAGGTCTGGGAAAAGCCATATTCTCAAGGAACTTATCCATGAACCCAATGTTTTGCAGGAAATCGTTGCTTCATTCACTGCTACAAAAGGTGTCTGTGAATGTTTTATTAAAATGTTAAGTCCTCAAGCGGCTGGTGCTTCTTCGTCTTAGCCTATTATTCTAGATGTTGAGAAAGATGTCCCGATAATGAATTAAAATGAAGATAGGTCAAGCGCTGAAGAGGAAGATGGTACTGAGGATGAGTATGAAACTACTTCAGATAATGATTCTTCTACACTCCCTAGTGATTTGTTTGTTGTTTTGTAGGTTGTTTTGGATATTGTTTTTGTTTTGCTTGAATTTTGATTTTCTTTTTGCTGAAGTTATATGCAATGATGTTGGTGATTTTGTTTCTTTTGAGGCAAATAGGAGGGGATATAACACATTTTGTTACATTATGCTTAGACTGCGTTTTTGGTTATCCGTTCTGATCTCTATAATCAATAAAATTGTGTGTGTGGTGATCTGATATGTAAAATGTGCATATTATCTTTGTATTGTTGCTTTGCATAAAACATAGTTAAATTGAGAGTTTATTAATATAGTTGATTGACTAACTCTTGTACACAATTTATTAAGCAAGGTGTCTTAACTTAGTGTGAGACATCTTATATATGTTAACCTCTGGCGTGTGATGCTTTGTCTATTTGAACATCACTTCAGCATATATTTCTAAATTTGTTTCTTTTTTTGTTCAATAAGAGGTTTGAATAAAAATGCATTTTTTAAAAATATATTTTTAATTTGAATCAATTTGATAAATATTTTGTTAAATCATAAATATGTTTGGAAAAGATTTAATTGGATTTGATTCAATAAAATATTTAAATTTGGTTTTTGTTCCAGTCTGGGCCCAACCTCGGTCCAGCCCAATACCACGCACGACCCAATAAGTGAACTGGCCACACCGGGCACGCGCGTCCCACAGGACGGGCAGGGCACAACCATAAGCGACGCATCCGACGGCATCTCGACGTCCTCTCTTATCGGTCGAACAGGACACACCCCGGTGCGTCGAAGCGAGACCTTTGATTCCTCTACATCCTCGCGTTCCCCTCCGCGGGGAGAACAACACCCTCCGGGGAACCTCGCGAGCGCCCCTCCGCGGGGAGGACAACGTGCCCGGCGCACGTTCTCCACGTGCTCCCCTCCGCAGGGACACGTCACCAACCAACTGCCCACCTCCGAAAGAGCAGGTCAAACCCACTTTCCGGGGATCAAGGAGCAGTTGGTCTAGGGAGAAGACCACGTCCTGGTCTTCACTACGCCACGTAAGCCCTAGCAGTCATTAAGGTTGGGCCTGGTCATCCAGCCCATCTCAAATGACCGTTGGCCCAGCGCTGGGGTCTCTCTATAAATACCCTCTTCTTCAAGAGGGTCAGGTAACACACTGCTTACCCCTTTTTCTGTACTTCGCCATCGCTCTGCCCAACTTCTCACTTTGGCATCGGAGTGTTTTGCAGGTACACCCCCCTTTTCTTCCTTATCACCGGCGAGCAAGCAGCAGTTCAACAGAGTGTGGCCAGCCCGTGATCTCCTTCTGATCAGGTTAGATCAGTGGCGCCGTCTGTGGGAACTGAAACTTCCCCGTTACTCCGAGTAGAAAACCAAAGTTTCACCAACACTCCACGATCATGGCTAGCCCACACCGCGACGGCACTCCGCACGACCTCGCGCTCAACGTCGCCACCAACGGAAACAAGCAGCCGGAAACGACGCGTCCGGCGGAAACTGACGAGAGGGACAGCCAAACTGCCTCGCCGTCCTCCGCAGAGCGGCCCCTTCAGGCCGACCACCGCCCCCCAGGCCCGCCAGCATTCCAACCCGTTCCCATCCCGGCGGGAGCGGACCCGACGGTGGCCGCCCTCTTCGCGGCCATCAACCAGACGAACCAGCTGCTGGCCCAGCAAAACGCGAGAATTGGAGCATTGGAACACGTCGACCCTCCGAGGTACCCCCCGCGGGAAGACCAGAACGGAGGTTCGAGGAGTCCCTCACCTCGACCCAGAAATCGCCGGCCACGGCTGAAGAGGCACCGCGCACAGGTAGCGCGAGAACGCACCAGGTCCCCAGCAAGACAAGTTCGCGAGAGGAATCAAAGCACCGCGGCGATCCTGACCGGGGATCCCCGAGGCGAAAACTCAGGTAGGGGGCCGAGAACCCGAAACCAGGGCCCTATTTTGAATGGCTCGTCTCCCCATCGATCCCCGACACCCAGCGACGAGGACGATTACCGCACCCCGCTGTCTCGAGAAATCATGGCTGCCCCCATACCCCAAGGGATGGAGAAGCCACCGACGCTGTCGACGTACGACGACACCTCCGACCCGGACGATCACCTAGAGGACATTGAGGCCATGATCGACTACCGAAACGTCCGGGGAGCTATCAAGTGCAGGACCTTCCCGACGACCCTGAGGAAAGGCGCCATGACCTGGTATAAAAGTCTGGAGCCCGAATCAGTTACGTCATGGAGAGTCTTAAAGGACCTGTTCTCCAAACACTTCACGGCGTCCCGTCGCCACCCGAAGACGGAAGCAGTCCTCGGGGCGATCATCCAGGGCCCCGACGAACCTCTCCGAAAGTACATCGAAAGATTCACTCGGGAAGCAGTGCAGGTGACGACGTCGGACGAGATGAAGCGCTACTTAATGGAACAGGGTCTACGCCACGACTCCAAGTTCTACGAGGCCGTAGGCATACACCGGCCAACGTCCCTCCAAGATTTCCTCGATAGAGCCGCGTATTATATCCGATTCGAAGAAACACAAGCGGCCAACTCCGCTCGAGACACCCGGGACAGGGAGGCCCCCCCGCGGGCATCGAGACGACGGAGCCTCGAGCCATCGACGGGGAAGAGACCGCCGTCGTGAAGACCGCACCCGCGAGCCCCGCGAACAATGCGAACCGCGCGGCCCTGCCGGCCGATTCACAGAGTACACGGCCTTAGTTGCTTCCCGTGAGCGCATACTGGCCGAATGCGCCAAAACCGAATTCGTACAGGGAGGTGTCCGTTTTCCGCGACCAACACCCCCCAAACCCAACTTGGACAAATCGAAATACTGCCGATTCCACAGGAGCCACGGGCATGTGACAGAAGACTGCATCCATCTCAAGGACGCGATCGAAATTCTGATCAAAGACGGTCACCTGAAGAGATACACCCGAGGAGGCGAACCACCGAGGCAAGAGGCCCCAGAGGCCAAGAAGGTCGAAGAACTTCCCTCTCCAGAGGACAACAGCAGGCTCCAGGTCGCACTGTGTGTCAGCCGCCCCGAGGATTGGTTCGCAGACAGAGAATTCGGTCTTCCCGAAGAACCCGACCTAATCGACGAGCCAATCCGACCAACCAGCCGATGGGAGTACTTCGCCAGAGCCATGGTCATCTCTGACGGAGCCACGAGGATCCTGTCCATAGGATCCGTAAAGAGAAAATTCGACGAACTCATCGCGAACAACTCCGGCAAAATGAGCACGCTCGAAAAATTCCAAGGCCGATCCAATCCGATCAAATTTTACCTCGAGGAACTCCCCGGGAGATCCCCCAACTCCAACATTCCCCTGCTCATCCGTGCAAGGATGGCAAACTTCGACGTCAGACGCCTCCTCATCGACGGCGGAAGCTCGGTTGACATCATGTACGCACACCTGTTCACAACTCTCCAGCTCGACGAATCCAACCTTTCCCCCTACGTAGGATCCGACCTTCAGGGGTTCAACGGGACGACGACGAGACCTTGGGGGTACGTGGAACTGAAAGTCACCTTCGGAGAAGAGGAAACAGCTAGAGAAATCAGCGTCCGCTTCTTAGTCATCGAGTGCCCATCCCTCTATAACTGCATCCTGGGCAGGACAACGATAGCAGAACTCACCGCGGTACCCTCCACCGTCCACCTGAAGATGAAATACTACACAAGACGGGGGGCCGTGGTGACCCTTAATAGAGACATCGAGGCCGCCCGAAGGTGTTTTGAGGCCGCGCTGAAAGGCCTAGACTCCATCGCCCCAGCGACCAAGAGGACAACTTCAAACACAACACCAAAAGGCGAACCAACGGAGTTAGTCGGATCCGTGGAACTCGACAGTCGCGCCCCTTCACCTGCTTTCACCCCGCTTCGCCGGCAACGGGAGACCCCCGTGCGAACGCCCGTTCCACCGTGCACAAAACCCCGACGAACCTCCCGTTTCGCTACCTCTCTCCCCGACACAGCGACCTCAAGTCCTCGCTCTTTCCCAGAGCTTCGACTTGGGGGGCTCCTGTTCCGGTCTGGGCCCAACCTCGGTCCAGCCCAATACCACGCACGGCCCAATAAGTGAACTGGCCACACCGGGCACGCGCGTCCCACAGGACGGGCAGGGCACAGCCATAGGCGACGCATCCGACGACATCTCGACGTCCTCTCTTATCGGCCGAACAGGACACACCCCGGTGCGTCGAAGCGAGACCTTTGATTCCTCCACATCCTCGCGTTCCCCTCCGCGGGGAGAACAACGCCCTCCGGGGAACCTCGCGAGCGCCCCTCCGCGGGGAGGACAACGTGCCCGGCGCACGTTCTCCACGTACTCCCCTCCGCGGGGACACGTCACCAACCAACTGCCCACCTCCGAAAGAGCAGGTCAAACCCACTTTCCGGGGATCAAGGAGCAGTTGGTCTAGGGCGAAGACCACGTCCTGGTCTTCACTACGCCACGTAAGCCCTAGCAGTCATTAGGGTTGGGCCTGGTCATCCAACCCATCTCAAATGACCGTTGGCCCAACGCCGAGGTCTCTCTATAAATACCCTCTTCCTCAAGAGGGTCAGGTAACACACTTCTTACCCCTTTTTTTGTACTTCGCCATCGCTCTGCCCAACTTCTCACTTTGGCATCGGAGTGTTTTGCAGGTACACCCCCCTTTTCTTCCTCATCACCGGCGAGCAAGCAGCAGTTCAACAAAGTGTGGCCAGCCCGTGATCTCCTTCTGATCAGTTCAGATCAGTTTTAATGAAGAAGATTGAACTTGCGATTTTTGAATTCAGTTGACTTTTGAGTCCTTCTGAAATTTCGGCTAGATTGTGTTTGCTATTTAAGGAGATAATTCTCATTGTTTGAAGATTTACCTCTTGAAGTTTTAAGTACGCTGTATTTTATTTTAGTGTGTGTTTGTATTTTTGTTGTAGTATTTTATTCTTGAGGGTCTTTTTTATTTTAGAATAATATAATATTTGGTATGTGATTGTGATTTGAATCATATCACATATAACTGATTTCTGACAAATATTAAGAGTGTTTGAGTGAAAGTGAGGGATTTTAGATTTAAGAAGAGTCTGAATAGAAATGTAGGAAAATGACATTGACGTAGAAGAGTTTAAAGGAAGAATTTACATGAGACCATTGTATACTATTGACTATTAATTTAATAAAATTTTTTTTGAACTAATGTTCTCTCGTAACCGCTGCACTTATTTAAATTAAGAATTATCTGTGTTATTTAATTTATATATCTTATTTTTCCAACATCTCTTTGAACCGAATTACAAAAACAACATATTGATGCCCTAAAATATAATAATACTCACAGAAATGGGACTAGTAGTACACCTTTTTTTGCTCTAGTGTATGACTAGTACCCTCTAACCATACTATACATAGATCCTTAATTTGATTGCACAATTTTCATGCCTACTTTAGTATTTTTATTAATTTATAATGTTTATAAACAACATAGCATTGTTCCATATCTCTACGTCATATAAACGATTGATTGACATCATTTCAACATTATAGAAAAAAATAGCAGTGACAGTCAATCATTTGAGAATGCATACCATATACATTGTTTTTTGTCGGTTAAGCTAGTAACAGTATGTTAGCATGCAATAGTCTCTTCTTTTTCCCATGAAAACGCCCCTTGTGTAGTGTATCAAAGTGCCATTCAAAAAGCCAAAACTAAATGAAATAATGAAACTGCTTTTGAAACCAAACAAGTTTCACTTTTCAATTATTGTGATAAGATTGATTCATGTGTTTGTCCTCACATGCATAAATACACGGAAAACCACATTGAATTATTGAGGTTGAGGCTAATTATATTACTCATGCAATGCAAACTTTACCATTCTTTAGCATTTTCTCTAATCTTTTTGCCTTACTCTTTTACGACTTTATATATATACCGTTACACTTTGCTATGATAATGAAAGCAATGGTCGAGCATAAAATCGTATAAAGTAAATAATACAAGATTTTCACCCAATAAAATGAGTGGAGACATTGATTTTTTATATTTGAGGAGTGGGGTAGTGGAAGATTAAGTCGTTTAACTTTAGTTAATCATAATGTTATGGGACCAGACAAGAGCTTAGATTTCAAACAATCAAATTGAATCGACAATTTGTATGCAATGATGGAGAGGTGTACTAGTTTTGAAGTTTATCCCATCAATTTTTCAAACTAATTAATTTTGACTAATGGTGTTTACGAAAGTAATTATATTTAATTATAAATACTTTTATAACATAATATCATATTCGATAGGAGTATTGATATTTTCTTGTGTTTTCATATTATGATCTAATAAATGTGGACTATTGAATATATAATAATACAATATTATTGCATGCTAAAAAATTATTGTGTCTTTTCAATATCGACCTAAACATTAAATTATGATTTTTTATGAGATTAAAAGAATAATATATATATCTCAGTATAATAGAATAAGACTTCTTAGAATTATTATATATTTTGAAGTCTTCTTAGAATATGTCATATTTTATAACGCGCGCAAGAATATATGACAATATGAGAGTTATAGAATGAAAATTTTCAGATTATATTATTGTGTACACATGCACACATGAACTTTCACTGATCCAATAGGATAAAGATTTATTAGAGTCCACCAATGTTAAATACTCTGATATACAATGAGATACTAATTTTATTTTTAGTGCAAAACTATATAGAGAAGTTGTTCTTTAATATATTAGCATTAGAGTTTTTCAAACTCAACCACATATTTTGCACGTAAATAGAATATGTCATTATTTAAATAATTTCACATAAAAGAGTATGATGATCATATAAAAGATTTATCATCATTTGAGTGAGATCAAATCCATATATATAATATATGATTATATACAACATTTTAATAACTCACTCAAACCTCAAACGCTATAACTATAATCACAAACATTTGAGAAACATATTATGTTATATGCAGCGGTAAAAATGAGACTTTAATTTATTTAATATTAAGGATATAACAAAAGTGGTAAAAGATTTTCATCAATAACATAAAACTACAACATCCTCACTGTAAGTCTCTATAAAATAATATTGTTTTAAACAAATAATATTTATTTCTTATTTTTATATAATAGACATGTTAAATTCTCCCACTTGATAAAGAATAGTAGTTGAACTAAGTGTTACAACAAGGTTTGTTCATGACATATTCTCTTTTGGTTTTGATGATAACAAAGTATTAAAAGAACAATAATTTATTTGATGTGTGTTTTATTTATGCAAGTTCTCATAATTGTACATAAATAATCAGAATTCGTATTACATGAACACACTTGAAAGTTGCTTTATTGCTAGCTTCTGGTGGCAGAGTCTGAAGAACAATTGCTAGTGTGGTTTAACGCAGACTCCGAACTAAAGGCCTCAGCATTCAGACGAGTTACTACACTTGGTAATTGTATATCAGCATCTGATAGCATTTAGGGTTGGTGATAAAGTTGTGGATTGTCCGTACTGCAGAAAGTAGGTTGTATTGTCTTATCAGCCGGTCAACTAGAGTCTACAAGATTGCAAGGCTCAAGAAAGGTTGGCAGACTATACAAATATCTTCTCTCAACGGCTATATCAGTACAAAACCTCTTGAAGACACAAAGGTTAAACATGTTACACATTATATTCATAATCTGTTGTGCATCCATCTTCAACGTCTCTTATACTATGGGGCAAAGGCAAAGTCACTTGATCAAGTTACCTCTTCAACGACTAGTTTTTGCAAAGGCTATAAATATGATTGAAGATTCAAGTTTGAATCTTAACAAGGATTCTTCAGATGAAAGAGTAGCAAGATCAAGCAATTATCAACTCAATTGTAATATACATGTCTTCTGTTGTAGGTTGTAACTGTAAGAGCCTTAAGATTTCTTATCATTGAACATCTTAGAAACCTTAAGTGTTTTAGATCTTTGTTATGGTGATTTCCTGTACCTATGATACTTGTATCATGTACACCTTGTTCTCAATTCTGCTGACCCTTCAATAGTTTAGATCAAAGTCTCTTGCTATGTGCTTGAGCAGAAGTCTTGTCTCATTGGGTTCTAAGCAACAAGTCTTGAGCCAAGATGCTTAAGCAACATAAGTATCATTTCTTAAGTGTTTGAGCTATGAAAGTCTTATTCTGCTAGTGTGATTGATCAAGGGGAAATCTCCTTTTGAAGGGCATGAGCAAGAGAAGTCTCAGTCTAGATGGCCAGAAGAGCAGGTGGCTCGGTCAAAGGATGCGAGGAAGAAGTCTTAGACATGTGCTCTAAACAAGGGGAAGTCTCAACCTGAAGACCTTTGGAGCAGGCGGCTCGGTCAGAAGGTGTGAGTAAGGTAAGTCTTAGACATGTTCTCTAAGCAAGGGAAGTCTCAGACATTTGGTCTGAGTAGTTATAAAAGATTAATGTAGAAGCATAAGCGATTGTAATCATGAAGTGGTTATAATGAAAATCTCTTTTGAGGCAAGGGGACTGAACTACTCTCAGTTAAGGGAGGAACCAAGATAAATATTTTTTTATCTTCTGCTGTTATTTTGTTTACTTCTATTATATCAGCTGCCAATGAATTAAACCAGAATCTGAACATCAGTTATGATTCTGAAACTCCGATCAGAAGTTAAATTTAAAGAAAACGCGAAACACAATTCAATCACCCCTTTATTGTGCACTTTTCACACCTTTAATTGGTATCAGAGCATGGTTTGTACTTAACACTTAACAGTGGTGCAGATAATGATCCAATAAGAAAAGTATATTTCTTCTTCAAGAAGGAATCAGTTGCCACATAAAAAATATCATACAGTTTTTCCTACCATGTTCAACGGATGATTTCATTGAATTTAAATGATGGAAAAGCTAAACATATTTTTAACTCATTGGTCTTGATAAAGGGTTGGTGAAGGTCTATAAAATATCATTGAAAGAGGTATTACTATAAAAGTTGATGGTGTAAATATGATCTTCTTGGAAATCTCTTTCACTAGCTCAGAGGATGCGTATTGGATATCTTTAGAGGTAGTTGCATTATGGTAGATGCTCTATCTCACTTTTGAGTATATCAACATCATTGATGCGTCTGATGCTTGGAAAATCTTTGAATTCTTGTTCTTGAATTTGTGGGGATCAGTTTTTGAAGCTTGAACAGTTACACTTCATCTAATCTTTTCAAGCAAATTATAAGAAGATTATTCTGAGACTTAAATCTAAGATCACAATTATTCAGGATGTTTACATCTTAAATCTGCTATGTTATGAAGGTTTGTCTTGTAGTCTTTAAAGGAAAAAAATGAAGTTAGATGATGAAAGACTATTCAATAGATCACATTCTCTTTTTAGCTCAAATTCTTTGGAATGACTAATGATAAGAAACTTAGGTTTCTAGTCAAAAGGACTTCCATACTGGCTGAATGGATTGTGATATCTGTTGATAGAAGAGTAAATTTTGAAGCTTCTGAAATATTTATATTTCAACTGATTTCCAATATCTAAAAGCGAGAAGAAACACTACCAGAACCTAATATCTGATTCTTTTCTTTTGAAGATGATATTAATGTAGGATGTAGATGAAAAGAAGCATCTGCACTCTGAAATAAAAATCAAGTATTGAAAAGTAAGAGATGGTGTTAAATCATTCTTGCTTCAAAATATTTGATTATATGGAGTCTGTTCCTTAAGATGATATCTTAGGAAACTCCATTTTCTTCTTGATTAAGGATCATCATGGAACTTGTTTTAAAAGACATTTCTATGAGAAGTCTTCAATTTTTCTTTGAGTTCTGTCAAATGAACTAAGACAATACTTTAATTTGCTTTGTGTCAAATTCTGATAGCTAACACCATTTGGCTCTGAGTTTGTCAATAATTTAATAGTCAAAAGATTTAATCCTAGACAATGATATTAGTGGCTCTGCTTAGACAAGAGTGATTTATGATTTTTCTATTAGGAAGAGACATAAGGTAAAGAAGAGTCTGTTTGTAGTTACATGTGTGATCTTATTGAAATATGAGTATCATAATGTATCTGCTACAGATATCAAGGAAATGAGAAGAGGCATATTCCATAAGGTTGTTTACTATTTTTATTGGAGGAAGAGCCAACAGCCCAAATTCAAGTACTGGTGGTATTGAGTTTGGTGAGAGTAGTGGAGCCAATGGTTAGACAACCATTGAATCATAATCCACTCAAATCGGTGTTCAGACTCTACTGGTCAAGTTTGAATACTGAATTGAGTCTGACCGGGAAAAAAAAGGGCATGCTTGTTCTTTTCTAGTTTATCTTTTGATTCAATGAAACATTTGTATAGATATAAATACAAAGTTTCTATTATACTTCTAGAGAAGTTCTTTTGAAAAAGAGAACTTCAGAAATCTTTAAGAGGAAACTTTGTTGTATTTTTCTGTGATGAATGTCTTACTAAGCCAGATGGTGATCATATTTATGGAAATAACTTTTCTCATTTTGAGTTGATATTGTTGCTTGTTAGATTTCTAAAGAAGATAATTTAATATTCAATTTGTCACTCGTGACTCTTGTTTCAAGATAAAGTGCGAGTTCTGAAGAATCTTAGAGACTTATGACTGACATATGATATATCTGTCTAAGTATAGATCTACTAGATTATGATGGATAATAGCTTCTGAAAGTTGTCAGGTCTAAGATTCTGATGAAGATTCTTTACTTTTGATGTATTAGTTTAAGTAAAAAAATTCCAAAAACGTTTATAATACTTAAATTTTCATAAAGGTGAAACTCGTCTAGTGGAATTGAAATATTTTCTTGATAAGAACCTTTGAGTAATGATTTTTTCTCTTTTAGTACTTTTTGTTACTATTCCCTGTCTTGTGAAACATCATTATGTCTTTTTTTGACAAGATTCTTATTCTTGTGAGATTCTTGTTCAGTTCTTTTTTTCCCTTCTTCTTCTTCTTCTTCTTCTTCTTCTTCTTCTTCTTCTTCTTCTTCTTCTTCTTCTTCTTCTTCTTCTTCTTCTTCTTCTTCTTCTTCTTCTTCTTCTTCTTCTTCTTCTTCTTTTTCTTCTTATTTATGTGTTAATCAAACCAAACCTGAGATGAGTTCTTCAGTTAATTCTCCTTTGAATCAACTGATTGTCATCAATGAAAAATTTGTGGATTTTGAAGAGTTGCTTAAGATTGATTTCAACTTTAGGAAGATTGTGTCTGAACAAGGTTGGAGTGGCTACTTTGAGATGCTCTATGGTTTCACTTATCCAAGTCTTGTCAAGGAGTTTTGGATTAATGCTTCCATTGTTGAGCTGAATTCTGAGTATGCCATTCTATCTAGGGTAACTGGTGTTTCTATTATAGTAACCTCTAAAGCGATTGCAAATGTGATCAATTGTGAGGAAATTGGAGAAATCCCAGGAACTCTTGTTTGGGAACACTATCTTTCAACTTGGCGTATCTATGTAGATCCGTCTAATACATCACTGGTCTCAAATCTTCTTCCTGATGCTGTTGTTTGGAGTCAGATTATGAATTCAAACTTACTACCTAAGGATAAGAATTTATACCAAGTGGACCCTATTAAAAAAGACCTGCTTCTGCTTCTCAATTCAGATTTAAAGATTGATCTCCCTCAAGTTATGTTTGACCATTTGAAGAGGTCTCTTTCTTCTTTTCAAGAGGGAAAGACCTTCTCCATTCCTCTTGGGTGAGTTATTTCTGAGATACTTGTTCAGCAAGGGGTTAACATAAGTTCTGAGGCTGGTTCTTCCAAGATTTAGAGAGACAAGTTTGAAGCTATCTATGAAAGATTCTGATGTTAGATTTCTGCATAGTTATGCTTTATATTTTTATTGAAATCTTTGTGTTAAGCTACTTATTAATAAATTCAGTGTTTGTTCATGCTTGTGTTCAGTTTTAAACTATTGAATATTAATTATGTGTTGTTCAATGGAATTCTCTAAGTAATAGGAGAAAGAACTAAATGTATGCAACTTATTTCTTTAATATAAAAGAAGCTATTACAAGACAATTGGATTTCCTAGTATGTTGGGTTAGCCCTAAGGAATTCCCTAGGATCATCTGACATGTCCATATTATCTAAGAAATCTTGCCATTCTTCCTTACCAAACTCCAAAGCCTCCTTTTTTAGGTTGTTTATGATTCTGGATCCAGAAGATCTTTTTTTCTGTGTGTCTTCATAAAGGATGCTGGAGAAGAGAACACTTTTTAAGCTGTCCACTTGCTTGCAGATCCTTCAGCTGCTGCTTTGCCTTAGTTTGCTTGAGTTGCTACATTCAATAGTGTTGCCTTCCTGAAATCTTTCTTTGGAACCTAGATTATTTCTGCTTATACATCTTGGTGTTTTAGAGATTAAGTGACGATGGAAGAAATCTTAGTAGAGTCCTTTTATTAGACGTGTTACTTACATTGTCTTGAGTTTAATATTATTTATGTACTGATTAAATCTTATCTATACTCTAATAATGACTCTTGGAAATGTGATCTAGCAGTCTAACCTATTAAGATTCTATTAATAACTATGAGTTTATGTTTGATCTATTTTAACTGTCGTTTGTATGTCAATTTCACTTTGTTAATGTACTTTTAGAAAATCTAAAGAAAAATTACTGGAATGTACTTGCATGTTTAAAAGAATTCTTGGTCAAATAAACTATTTCATTAATATTGAATTGGTGGATTACAAAAATATTTTAAATAAAAAAGGGAACAAAATGATTCTAGTAGAAATCCCTAGCTAGAGTATCTCGTGCCCAACAACATCCACTATTGCCATAGTCCACCTCTTCATCTTCAAAATCAATCACCCCTTCCTCTTTTATGACTGGGAGGAAGCGGTATAACTTTTTGTTGACCCTTATTTTCTTCTTTGACCTCTTCATGGTTTTTCTCTTTGGCTTCAAAGCAGATACTGATGAACCTCCTTCTAAAGGACGTTCAGGTACTGCTGAAGTTGCCTCTTCAGAAGTAAGTATTACTGAGGGCAAAGGCTTAGTTGTAGAGGACTCAGAAGCAGCTCACCTATGAGGGGATTGGATTTGTAAACCCGCAGACCTCTCTGTAGCATATGTTATAATGGATGTGTTATGAACTTAACTGTGGACTATCAGACTCAAAGGGAGCTTACAAACGTCATACCTTGTTGTTATAGATAAAATTAAATGCCCAACATTATCCTTTAAATACTTGTGTTTGTCATCATAAAAAGGGGGAGATTGTTAGAACAAGATTTGTTCATGACATATTCTCTTTTGGTTTTGATGATAACAAAGTATTAAAAGAACATTGGTTTATTTGATGTGTGTTTTATCTATGCAGGTTCTCATCATTGTACATAAATAATTAGAATTTGTATTACATGATCACACTTGAGAGTTGCTTCATTGCTAGCTTCTGGTGGCAGATTCTGAAGAAAAATTGCTAGTGTGGCTTAGCACAGATAATCCACCCCTTGTTGTTGTTGTGGTCTGTGCTTCTTCGAAAGTACAGATAATCCAGGTGCGTAGCTAGCTTGGATAGTGGCGAGTCGAGTCGTAGGGATGCTCTGATACGTAACACGGGGCTTTTGGGAGTTATTTGTTTATCTGATGATTTTGTTTTGACTCCGTGTCGTATCATGTTTTGATGGATCCATTGATGATGTTTTGTATATTTTAGGCGGATGGCCGAATCTGATGTATATGATGTATATATATATATATATATATATATATATATATATATATATATATATATATATATATATATATATATATATATATATATATATATATATATATATATATATATATATATATATATATATATATATATATATATATATATATATATATATATATATATGACATTTTCCGTTGTTAATTGTTGAATTCATTTAATGAAGCGTTCCGTTGGAGTTTTCTTTTGTGATATCCCGTTTTGGTGTGGCAACTCTGATATTTGTTTTGATTTAAATTGCATATATTTTATTTTTGGGAAACGAGGTGTTACAACATGGCGTATGATGATGAGCTATAACGTTTAATGATGATGAATATGATGAATGATGATGCACCTATGATGTTGTTATGAGGATGATTTGTCACGTGTGCATCATACATTTATGTGGATCCAAACTTCGGTTCAGGACCTCGATTACTTTGGCTTCAATCCCATTGTGTGGATGTGAAGTGTTTTGATGTGCTCCGGTTCTCTAGTAGAATCGATCCTATTGATGGGGATCTATGGAGGGTTGATGGCCCAGTGTCCATCGCGCTGTGATGATTGGTACCACATGCATTGATTCCATGTTGCATTTGAATTTATGAATCTTTTTGTATGAATTATGATGTTGTGGCCTTCGAGACCTATTGAAGGATATGAATGTGTTGAATATGGAATGACGTCGTTTATATGTTGATTTTTATACATTTATTATTATGAATTGTTTTACTCACCCTGCCTGTTTGAATGTTACTTCCACGTGGGTAACGTGCGGATACCAGGTTTAGCCGGGGATGCCGTTGAAGACTTTTGAAGTTTTGAGTTGTTGGCCTTTGGTCAACTTAGAGGGTCTTGCTCTAATAGTGTAACATCGGGTTGGGGGTCTTTAAGTTGAGTTATGTTTATTGAGTTTATTTTGATTATCTTCTCGTAGGAGGAAAACCTTGATTATGCCTTTTGAGTTTCGTTGTTTTGTGTAGTTTGATGTATTTTGAGAAAACCCGTTGTATGCGGAGCATTGACTTGTTTTGAGTAACATGAGAAATGTACACCTTTGGAGGTGATTTTTATTGAGTTAAATATTTTACTCTGATGATTTTGAGTAAATGTGCCTTTTAATTGTGGGGTAGAAAAGGGTGTTACATTAGTGGTATCAGAGCAGGTCGGTCCGTCCGGCCAAGTTGTCTAATGTTATTTGTTCCCTAGTATGCGACATGTGTGTAAAAAACACTGTCGGTACATGTTCGTTTTCTAACCTTGCCTGCATAAGTGGGAATGAAACAAGTGGGGGAGAAGCTGTGCTTCTCCAAGATGCTGCAAGTGTGGAGTGGTGGCTCAGTGTATCAATGAACGCTCTTATATTTTGGTAAAGATGGTTTGTACCCTATCATGATTTTCGACTGTCTATTGACAACTTGAGGGGCTGATCACCCTTAATATCTTGTTGATAATGGACAGAGTCATGTTGGATGGGATAGACGTATCTTGCAAGCTTAGATGGCGTGAGCAGTGAATTGCTTTGGGTTAAGCTAAGTGCTTACAGATGGTTTTGATAATTCGGTGCAGGATGATGTCAAGACGTTTATTTTGATGCAAACTTTGAGTGCTAATGAAAGTGGGGAAGTTGGTGGTGTGTCAATTAATTGTGATGTTCTGGAAGTTTTTCCTAATGAGATAAGTGATGTACCGCCGGAACGTGAAGTGGAGTTTGTGATCGACTTAGTTCTTGGAACTAGCCTGATATCGGTGGCTCCATATCGTATGTCTACATTGGGATTGAAAGAGTTGAAGAGGTAACTTGAAGATTTGCTTGAGAAGGTTCTGTGAGGCTTTGTGTGGATTATAGATAAGTGTTCACTTCCAAGGATTGATGATGTGATGGATTAGTTGGTTGTTGCAAGTGTGTCCAGTAAGATAGATTTGAGAACTGGGTATCATCAGATTCGTGTGGGGGCTGAAGATATTTAGGAGATTGCTTTTGGAATGGGGTATGGACATGATGAGTATTTAGGATTCCATTTGGGTGTGACTAATGCACCATGTGGGTTTGTAGAGTATGAACAGGATTTTCCATACTTATTTGGGAAGGTTTGTGGTTGATATGACGAAGGTTGAAGTTGTATAGCAATGAGAAGCTCCAAAAACTTGTATTTGAGATTAGGAGTTTTCTTGGGTTGGTAGATTGTTATTGGAATTCATTGAAGGATTTTTCCAAGTTATCTTTGCCATTGATGCAGTGAACTAGGAAGGTTCAAGCTTTTGTTTTGGGATGCAAAGTATGAAGAAAAGTTGCAAGTGCTTTTGAGAAGACTGACAATAGCTCAGGTTTGATTTTGCCGAATCTGACAGAACCATTATGGTACATTGTGATGCTTCGTTGATGGGATTGGGAGGTTTGTTAATGCAACATCAGCAAGTTTAGCTTATGCTTTAAGGAAACTTAAGGTACATAAGAGGAATTATCTGACGCATGATTTAGGGTTGGGTGTTGTTGTGGTTGAGTCGAAGCTTTGGAAGCTTCATTTGTTTGGTTTGATATTTGAGATGTTTAGTGATCAAAAGAGCTTAAAGTATTTGGTTGAGTAGAAAGAGTTGAATATGAGGCAGAGGAGATGATTGGGACTTCTGAAGGATTATGGTTTTGGTTTGAATTACCATTCGGGTAAAGTAAACATGGTAGCTGATGCATTGATTTGGAAATCTTTGCATATACCGATGATGATGGTAAAAGAGTTAGAACCGATTGAGCAATTTTGTGATATGAGTTTGGTTTGTGAAGAGACTTCTTGTGGATTTAAGCTTAGTATGTTGGACCTTACTAGTGGTTTTCTTGATGAGATTCGAGAAGGGCAAAAATCTGATTTGAGTTGGTAGATCGGTTGAATTTGATGGATCAAAGTCAAAGAGCTGATTTTTGGATTAATAGAAATGGTATCATGGGATGTCGTGATAGAGTTTGTGTTACAGATATTGTTGAGTTGAAAAATAGTATTCTTGAGGAGGACATTTAAGTGGACTGAGTATCCATACCGGTGCTATGAAGAGGTACCAGAATTTGAGGAAATTGTTTTGGTGGCCAAGGATAAAGAAAGAAGTGGTTGAGTTTGTGTATGATGGTTAAACATGTCGAAAGTCGAAGATTGAACATCAGAGACCGTTGGGTCTGATGCAACCGTTAAATATTCCAGAGTGGAAATGAGATAGTATTTCCATGGATTTTGTGTCGGGTTTGCCGAAGACTGTGAGATGGATATGATTCAATTTGGGTGATTTTGTAAGATATATGTATGCCTAAGAGGGGGGGGGGGGGGGTGAATTAGGTTCTTAGACACTTTTTCTGGTTTTTCGGTGATTCTTGAATTTTACTTTCCTTAAAAGTTTCTAGGTGATGAAAGGCGGTAAATGCGGAAAGTAAAGAACACAACGATATATAGTGGTTCCCCTCACAATCCGAGAGTACTACATTCCCCTTTCAACATGAAAGAGTATTTTACTATCAATGTTAGATTTCCTAAGACAATTCTAACAACCAAGAACACCCTTCTTGGATTTACAAACTTTAAAGTCCTACCGAGAATAAATATCTCACACAAGGACCTCTTGTATCCACAATCCGGATAACAAGGACAACCCTACACACTTATCTTTAACAATCCTAAAAATAAGTTGTAGTCAATTCTGAATTTTGTATAAGTAACAATTTGAATGTATTTATCAATACGAATACTGATCTTCTTCTTGAAACAAATAATACTCAGAGATAATATACAAGTGTTCCTTTTTGTGAAAGAAAGCTGTGAAGATGTGAAAGTTAATTTCAATGACTTCTTTCAAAAATCTGGTTTAAACACTTTTATGAAAATTCAAAAGGTTGAAGATAAAGAGTAATTTTTGAAATTTGTTTCTTGAAGGTTTTTTTGATTTTGAAAAAGAAATCAATTCATAGGAGTGAAAAACCTTTTCAAAAAGGTATGATTATGGGTCAGAAAAACTAGCCAGTAACAATAATAGAGAACAATGCAATCCTCCATGAAAAGTTACTATTGTTGGCTGTTGTTTCAGTGTTAATCGGTTAACCAAATAGGTTAATCGGTTAACACCTTTCCAACGTACAAAATATTTGAATTTTACATGTGTTAATCGGTTAACCCATATGATTAATCGGTTAACACTGTAAAAAAATTCCCAAAATCATAATTTTAACTTGTGTTAATCGGTTAACCCCATAGGTTAATCAGTTAACACTGAAAGTTTTTGCAAAAATACTTAATTTAAAATAGAGAAAGTATTTTAAAAACATTTTAAAAAGGTTTAGTGATAGTGGTGCAGTGAAGTGTGATTGAAAGAACACTTGTATAAATATTTCCAAGTAAAATATGTTATATCGATTCTTGTATCATCAACACCACTTGAAGTTTGTAGATGAAGCTTGATCCATAGCATCATGTGAGACTTTAACTTGATCTTTAATAATGGATTCTTGTCGATTGCTTGCATCTCTTTCTTTTTGCGAATGTGTACCAATCTTATATGAGTTGTCTTCATCAAAACACACGGGCCTTGAAGCTTGATTCTACAATCTCCCCCTTTTTGATGATGACAACCTCTTCTTTGAAAGTCTTGCTTTGATACGTGATTCACAACATTTCTCCCCCTAAGTTGGATCTCCCCCTAAATACAAGAGAGATAGAAATTTTTCTGCACATGGAAATGTTAGAAACACAATCCTTCTCCCCCTTTGTCATTAGCAAAAAGGAATAGGAGCAAAGAAATTGAAAGTAAAACAATCATACACAAAGTAAGCATTTAAAACACATTTAACCAAAATTTGACCAATTTTTCGTTTCTGATTTTTTTGAAAAATTAATAGTGTTAATCGGTTAACCATATAGGTTAATCGGTTAACACATTAAAAAATTTAATTTTTAGAATAAAAAGTAACAGTGTTAATCGGTTAACCCTGAGGGTTAATCGGTTAACACATTAAAAAATTAACTCATAATTGAAAAATTAATAGTGTTAATCGGTTAACGCTATAGGTTAATCGGTTAACACACGCAAAATTTTGGAAAAATGTTTAAAAACAGAATGCAAACAAGTTTGAAAACATACAATATGCACATATTAACTTAAGAAGAGGTTAGATGTCACCTTCATCGAGAATTCCGAGTTCTCGTCGAATCTTGAAGAAAGGTTCTTTTGCTAGTGGCTTTGTGAAAATGTCGGCGAGTTGGTTATTCATATCCACAAAGGTAAGTTCGACGTCTCCATTAAGCACATGATTGTGTAAGAAGTGGTGTCGAATATCTATATGTTTGGTTCTTGAATGCATGACAGGATTTTTTGTTATGCTGATTGCACTAGTGTTGTCGCACCAAAGTGGAATGCATCCGAGATTCAATCCGTAATCATCAAGTTATTGCTTAAGCCCAAGAATTTGTGCACAGCAACTTCCCGCCGCTATGTACTCTACCTCAGCCGTACTTAGAGTAACACATGCTTGTTTCTTGCAAGCCCATGAAACCAATGCATTTCCTAGGATGTGACACGTTCCACTTGTGCTTTTCCGATCTATTTTACAACCTGCATAGTCCGCGTCAGAATAACCAACTAAATTGCATATACTACCTTTTGGATACCATAGGCCGACGTTTCATGTTCCCTTGAGATACTTCATAATTCTCTTCACTGCGGTGAGATGTGACTCTTTTGAATTTGCTTTAAATCGTGCACACAAACAAACACTGAACATAATGTCAGGACGACTTGCCGTCAAGTACAGTAAGGAACCAATCATTCCTTAATACGTTGTTATATCGATAGAAACACCGGATTCATCTTGATATACATAGATTCCGGATCCCATAGGTGTAGCCATTGCCTTACAAGAATCCATTTCAAACCTTTTCAATAATTCTTTACAATACTTGCTTTGGTTGATGAAGATACCATCTTTCAATTGCTTGATTTGAAGTCCAAGAAAGTAGTTCATCTTTCCCATCATGGACATCTCAAATTATCCTTGCATCATGGATGAGAATTCCTCACATAAGTCTTTGTTAGTTGAACCAAAAATGATATCATCAACATAGACTTGAACTAATAAAGTATTACCTTTATCTTTCTTGATAAACAGAGTCTTGTCAACCTTGCCTTTAACAAATCCCTTTTCGCAAAGGAAATTGCTAAGCCGATCATACCATGCCCTTGGTGCTTGTTTTAAGCCGTAAAGAGCTTTCTTCAACTTGAAGATATGTGAAGGATTCTTGAAGTATTCAAAACCCGGGGGTTGTTTGACATAGACTTCTTCATTGATGTAGCCATTCAAGAATGCGCTTTTGACGTCCACTTGAAAAAGCTGAAAATTTAATGAACAAGCATAAGCAAGAAATAGACGAATCGCTTCTAACCTTGCAACCGGAGCGAATGTTTCCTCGAAATCAATCCCTTCCTCTTGATTGTAGCCTTGGGCCACCAATCTTGCTTTGTTCCGAATGATAATTCCATTTTCATCTAGTTTGTTCTTGAATACCCATCTTGTACCAATGATGTGCTTATCACTAGGTCTAGGAACAAGTTCCCAAACTTGATTCCTTTCAAATTGGTTTAACTCTTCTTGCATAGCGATAATCCATTGATCGCCATTTAGTGCTTCACCAACTTTGGAGAGTTCGATTTGAGAAATAAAAGCCATGTTTAAGCAAGCATCTTGGAGATTGAGTCTTGTTGTAATGCCTTGACTAATGTCACCAATAATTTTGTCAATTGGATGATCTCTATGAGTTCTCCATTCTTTTGGTAGATCGTTCACATTGGAATCTTGTTGAATCGGTATATCTTGTTCTTTCATGATATCTTTAGAAGTATCTTCATCGGGAATTCCTACAGAATCATCATCATTATCACAAAACACAATATCCTCCTTGGAGGGGTTAGATTCATCAAATTTGACATGCATAGATTCTTCTATAGTTAATGTTCTTTTATTATAAACTCTAAATGCTTTACTAGTAAGGAATAACCGAGAAATATACCTTCATCCGATTTTTCATCGAACTTACCAAGATTGTCTTTGTCATTGTTGAGGACAAAGCACTTGCATCCAAAGATATGAAAGAAAGAAATGTTTGGTTTCCTTCCTTTGAAGAGTTCATAGAGGGTCTTCTTAAGAATCGGTCTAATGTTAACACGGTTACTTACAAAACATGTCGTGCTTACCGCATCCGCCCAAAAATACTTAGGTAGATTTGAGTTGCTAAACATTGTTCTTGCAAGTTCCACCAATGAACGATTTTTCCTCTCTACGACACCATTTTGTTGAGGAGTTCTTGGTGCCGAGAAGTTGTGTGAGATTCCATGTTCTTCACAAAATTCTTCGAATAAAGTATATTGGAATTCTCCACCGTGATTGCTTCTTATGGAGGCAATTGTGAGAGACTTCTCATTTTGGATTTGTTTGCCAAACTTCTTAAATGCTTTAAAAGCGTCACTTTTCTGCCCTAAAAAGTAAGTCCAACAAAATCTAGAATAATCATTTACAATTACTAATTCATAGAAATTACCTCCGAAGCTTTTTGTTCTCGATGAACC
Organism: Lathyrus sativus; assembly: GCA_963859935.3. Classification (NCBI taxonomy): domain Eukaryota; kingdom Viridiplantae; phylum Streptophyta; class Magnoliopsida; order Fabales; family Fabaceae; genus Lathyrus; species Lathyrus sativus. The sequence continues at coordinate 31,107,137 of OZ012740.1, read as the reverse complement.
AAAAAGATCCATATCCAACAGTTGTAGTGGCCTTGTTGTGGACACCACATTTTTGGATATGAAAGTTGATTTAGTTTGTTTCCCCTTTTGACATGCGTCACACAATCTATCTTTGACGAATTTCATCTTCGGTAATCCAATCACCAAATCATGTTTAATTAATGTGTTCAAGTGCTCCATGTGAATGTGAGCGATTCTTTTATGCCATAGCCATGACTCGTTGTTGTTCACCATAAGACATTTAACCTTCAAAGATACATTGTCAAGAGAAATCATAAAAATATTATTGATTCTATTACCTTTTAACATAACCTCATGAGTGACTTCGTCTTCTATCAAACATTCATCTTTGTTGAACTTGATTTTGAATCCTTTGTCACAAAGTTGGCTAATACTAAGAAGATTGTGCTTGAGTCCTTCGACATAAAGTACATCTTCTATTGTTGTACAAGGTAGTGAACCAATAGTGCCTATGCCAAGAATCTTGCCTTTATTATTATCACCATAAGTAACATAACCCTTGGCTTTAAGCGTTAGTTGTGAAAATTTGTTTATATCTCCCGTCATATGCCTTGAACACCCACTATCAAGATACCAATGATTTCCGGAGGTCTTCAAGCATACCTATAAAACAGGATTAAGTTTTGTTATGTACCCAAATTGCTTTGGGTCCTTGATAGTTAGTTCCCTTTTTCACCCACACATAATGCCCTTCTAGAACACTAAAGTTACGAACATAACAAGCATTAGGTGTGTGACCTTTAATTCCACAATAAAAACAAGTTGGTTCAAAATTGCTTTTATATCTAGGAACATAAGATTTCTTCTTAGCAAACACTTTCTTTTTAGGATGTTGATGCACAATTTTAGGATTGTTTTCTTTTTCCTTTGGAATTTGGTTCTTAGGCCTAACAAAGATTGTTTCATTTGAACTTGATTTAGAGAACTTGGAATATCCGAGTCCACTTTTATCATTAGAAAATGTTTGATGCCTAAGAACTTCTTTCAAACCAATTTGACCTTTCTCATATCTTTCAATAACTCTTTTAAGTTGAACAATTTGAAATGAGAGAGATTCACAATATTTACATACAAAATTCTGTTTTTCACTTAAAACGTTTTGTTTCTCATCTTCAACATATTTTGCTAATTCAAAGTTCTTTTCTTCTAAAGAATTCAAAGTTCTTTTCTTCTAAAGAAGCCATTTGTTTCTTTTGAGATGAGATAGTCTTATACTGATTTTTGCATTCAAGTAACAATTCATCAATAGCGTCTTGTGCATCATTATCATAAACAGAAAAGTTACTACTAACCTCATCTTTTTTGTCATCGGAGTGGTGTGAAGCCATTAGAGCCACATTAGCACATTCATCGCTTTCCGATTCCGATGAAGAACGTATTTCATTATCTTCCCAAGCAATATACGCCTTCTTGTTCTTGAAGTCCTACTTGCCTTTGAATCCTTCTTTCTTTGGAAGCTTTGGACAATCTGGTTTTAGTGACCTTGCTTTCCACATTCGTAGCATGTAACATGTTGCGTTGATGTGGATGCTTCCCTTTTTCTGAAATGTCTATTATTTTTATCATAAAGGGGTTTATTATTTTTATAGAAAAATTTACCAAGTCTTTTTACAAGGAGCATGAACTGTTCATCTTCCTCCAATGCGTCATCATTTTTCTTTTCTTTTGACTCCACTTTCAAAGCAATTTCTTTGGACTTCTTTTCTAGATTTTCATGTTTCTCAAGCCTTCCAAGTTCTAACTCATGTTCTTGAAGTTTTCTAAAAAGTGATGCGGACGTCATTGTTGAGAGACTTTTCTTCTCCGAAATTACCGTCACTTTTGGTTGCCATTCCCTGGTTAAGGATCTAAGAATTTTAAGATTCAAATTATCGTTAGTAAAGGTCTTACCAAGAGAAATTAAGTGATTTGTCAAGTGGACGAATCTTTTCTGTAATGCCACAATGGATTTTTTGGGCAGTATTCTAAACATTTCGTATTCTTGACTTAGTGTGTTTAATCTGGATCTCTTTACTTCGGTGGTTCCTTCATATGTTTCCACTAAGGTGTCCCATATTTCTTTTGCCGACTTGCATTGAGAGATTCGGAAGATCTCATCCATACTCAAAGCACTTTGTAATATGTTGATAGCCTTTTTCTCATTAAGAATCCTTTTCTTGTCATCTTCATCGTATGATGATTTAACCTTTGGAGTTCCTACACCATTGACGACACTTGTCGGTTTATGAGGACCATTTTCAACAGTTTCCCATATTCCTTCTCCTTGGGCTTCTAGATGTGCCTTCATGCGAATTTTCCAAAAATCAAAATATTCTCCAGAGAACAGTGGGGGTTTGTTACTACTTCCACCGTCTTTGAATACCGGGTTGGTGCTAGCGGAAGCCATTCTGGATCGATAGGAACAGGTTACCTTAACCTGCTCTGATGCCAATTGTAAGATATATGTATGCCTAAGAGGGGGGTGAATTAGGTTCTTAAACATTTTTTCCGGTTTTTCGGTGATTCTTGGATTTTACTTTCCTTAAAAGTTTCTAGGTGATGAAAGGCGGTAAATGCGGAAAGTAAAAAACACAACGATGTATAGTGGTTCCCCTCACAATCCGAGAGTACTCCACTCCCCTTTCAACATGAAAGAGTATTTTACTATCAATGTTAGATTTCCTAAGACAATTCTAACAACCAAGAACACCCTTCTTGGATTTACAAACTTTAAAGTCCTACCGAGAATAAATATCTCGCACAAGGACCTCTTGTATCCACAATCCGGATAACAAGGACAACCCTACACACTTATCTTTAACAATCCTAAAAATAAGTTGTAGTCAACCCTAAGTTGTAGTCAATTCTGATAGTGGTGTAGTGAAGTGTGATTGAAAGAACACTTGTATAAATATTTCTAAGTAAAATATGTTATACCGATTCTTGTATCATCAACACCACTTGAAGTTTGTAGATGAAGCTTGATCCATAGCATCATGTGAGACTTTAACTTGATCTTTGATAATGGATTCTTGTCGATTGCTTGCATCTCTTTCTTTTTTGCGAATGTGTACCAATCTTGTATGAGTTGTCTTCATCAAAACACACGGGCCTTGAAGCTTGATTCTATAGATTTTGGGTAGATTGACTAGATCAGCTCATTTCTTACCAATGAGGATTAATCATTCTATGTTGAAGCTAGTTAAGATGTATATTGAGGAAGTTGTGAAGTTGTATGAGATATCGTCGAATATTGTGTCAGATGGAAATCTGAGATTTACATCGAGATTTTGGGAGAGTTTGCAGATGCTTTGGGTACCATGTTGAAGTTGAACTCTGCCTATCATCCGCGGACGGATGGACAAACAGAGAGAACTATCCAGTCTTTAGAGGATTTGTTGAGAGCTTGTGTTTGGATCAAGGTGGATCGGGGGATAGTTATTTGTTGTTAGTTGAGTTTACCTACGATGATAGTTACCATTCTAGTATCGGAATGGCACCTTATGAGGATTTGTATGGTAGGAGGTGTATGACTCCTTTGTGTTGATATGAGTCAGGAGAGAGTGTTGTGCTCAGGCCTGAGATTGCGTAAGTGACGACTGAAAAGATCAAGAGGATCCAAGGAAAAGATGAATATTTCGCAGGATCGTCAGAAGAGTTACCATGATAAGAAGAGGAAAACACTTGAATTTCAAGGGGGAAATCATGTGTTTTGAGAGTTACGCCAGCAACTGATGTTGGTCGAGCTTTGAAGTCTCAAAAGCTCACACCGTGTTTTGTTGGTCAGTATCAGAGTGGCGCAATTGAGGAAGTACATTCCAGATCCGTCGCATGTGATTCAGATGAGTGATGTACAAGTAAGAGATGATTTGACTGTTGAAGCATTGCTAGTTCGGATTGATGAATGAGAAGCAACTTCGAGGTAAAGAGATTGCCTTGGTAAAGGTATGGTGGGAAGGACCAACTGGGGAAAGTTGGATTTGAGAGCATGGAGATCAGTTGAGGGAGTCGTATCCGACTCTGTTTCCTTGATGTAATTTTCGAGGGCGAAAATTCTTTTAAGTGGGGGAGAGTTGTAACACCCCAAATTTAATTGGAATATTTTAATTAATTAATTTAATTAAGAATATTCATTTTCGATGATTTTCGGTGGTTTTGTGGAATTTTGAAGAATTATGCATAATTGGGTTATTTATTTTGAATAATAGTATATAATATGAAGATATTAATATTATTATGAATTAAAATAAATATAAGTGAAAGAAGGGCAAATTGGACATCTAAGAGGAGTTAGTGAGGGCGTTATGGGAAAAGCCTAAATTGTGAGGCCCAAGATTAGGTTTGACAAAATAGAATTCTGAAGGGAATTAGGATTCATTTTGTGAACTGTGAAAAGTATTGTGGCCAGAGAGCTCTGAGGAGAAGATTGGAGGCAGAAGATTCCCGACGATAATCATTAAGGCTTTGAATCGACTAAGGTATGAGGATTATAGCTTTTCATGATTTTCCATGCGTAACTTTCGATGTAATTATGGTTGATTTACGGGTTTAAGGGTTTTATGGAGAATTATGAGAAAAATAGATTTTTGGCCTTCGTGGCCTAAATCTATTATGGAGATTGTAACCGTAGGATTTTAAGGGTAGAAATGAGAAATTATGATTTTTGGCCTCCGTGGCCTAAACCAATTATAGGTAAATCTAGCTGTGGTTCAATTGGGTAAAAAGGGATTTTGGCCTTCGTGGCCTAAATCTGATTTTGGGAACTCTGATGTTGTGGTGTAGTGGCAAGTATTCCTGACAGTTAGAGCATAATATGAGAAAGAGAAACCTTAGGCCTTCGTGGTCAAAACCTTGAATTGTTATATGACTGACCCTGTAGGAATAGGAATATTTGAATGTGAGTAACTCTAATGCCTTAGGCTAAGGCGTAATTGAAGGAAAAATTGTGATTTAGGGCTGAATATGTTACGGGATTGGCCTAGTAAACCATAGGTTTTGTGCCTTTATCGCCGTAAGACCTTAGGGATGATTTAGAGATATTTTGGGGGCATTGGGAAAGTAAATCGTGTGGACTTTTGGGTTGATTTAGGTTCTGGAGCGTAACAATGTTTTGCTGTCCGTCACGACTGTTCATGTTTTCGGTCGAAATCATTTTGGACGTAACTTTTGATCCATAAGTCCGTTTTGGACCCTGTTCGAAGCGTTGGAAAGCTAATGAACAGGGCTATAACATATTATAGATAAGGGAATTGGTTTCCTAATAATTTTATATCTAATTATGTTTGAGAAGTCAATTGTGTATATGCTCTATTAATGAATCATGTTCTGGTTCAGTGATGTCTTAATGTTTTGATGCTGCAATTTTCCTGATGAATTACCATGAGAGTAACTATGATAATATGTGAGAATATAATGAATTAACATGAGTAGGATTGTGAAGTTTATGTGATTAATAGGTGATAGTATGAGAATTACTGCGAGTATAATTATGAATTAATATGTGATAATATGCGATAATATGATGAATTAATATGAGTATGACTGTGAGCGCTATGTGATTTGTATATGATCATATGATGATTTCTATAATGTATGATGATGATTATTATGGTTATATGATGACATGATGTATGATGATGATTATTATGATGAACTATGATGACATGGTGTATGATGATGATTATGATGATGAGCTATGACGTTTGATGATGATGAATATGATGAATGATGATGCACCTATGATGTTGTTATAAGGATGATTTGTGATGTGTGCATCATGCATTCATGTGCATCCGGACTTTGGTTTAGGACCTCGATTACTTTGGCTTCAATCCCATTGTGTGGATGTAAAGTGTTTTGATGTGCTCTGATTCTCTAGTAGAATCGATCCTATTGATGGGGATCTATGGAGGGTTGATGGCCCAGTGTCCATCGCACTGTGATGATTGGTGCCACATGCATTGAGTCTATGTTGCATTTGCATTTATGAGTCTTTTTGTATGAATTACGATGTTGTGGCCTTCAAGGCCTATTGAAGGATATGAATGTGTTGAATATGAAATGACGTCGTTTATATGTTGAATTTTATACATTGATTATTATGAATTGTTTTACTCACCCTGCCTGTTTGAATGTTACCTCCACGTGGGTAACGTGCAGATACCAGATTTAGCCGTGGATGCCGTTGAGGACTTTTGAAGTTTTGAGTTGTTGGCCTTTGGTCAACTTAGAGGGTCTTACTCTGATAGTGTAACATCGGGTTGGGGGTCTTTGAGTTCAGTTATGTTTATTGAGTTTATTTTGATTATCTTCCCGTAGGAGGAAAACCTTGATTATGCCTTTTGAGTTCTGCTATTTTTTGTAGTTTGATGTATTTTGAGAAAACCCGTTGTACACGGAGCATTGACTTATTTTGAGTAACATGAGAAATGTACGCCCTTTGAGGTGATTTTTATTGAGTTAAATATTTTACTCTGATGACTTTGAATAAATGTGCCTTTTAATTTTGTGGTAGAAAAGGGTGTTATAGAAAGCAGGTCGTATTGTTTTATCAGCCTGTTAGCTTAAGTCTACAATATTGCAAGGCTCAAGAAAGGTTGGCATGCTACACAAATATCTACTCTCAATGACTCTATTAGTACGGAACCTCTTGAAGATTCAAAAGTTAAACATATTACACATTGGATCAGAATCTGTTGTGCATACATTTTCAACGTCTCTTGTATTATGGTGCAAAGGCAAAGTCACTTGATCCATACAAAGCAATGACTTGATTTTCATTGCATCATGAAATAATTTCAATATCAAATATAAAAGTTGATACTTGGTATCATAATTTTAGAAATAGATTTGAAAGGTTAACAAATATAACACAATAAAACATACATCAAAACTATTTTGTAACAAAACTAGAAGGAGTTTTGTTGAAGAAGAAGAAACAAAAAAGGTAATATATGTTTATATATATATATATATATATATATATATATATATATATATATATATATATATATATATATATATATATATATATATATATATATATATATATATATATATATATATATATATATATATATATATATATATATATATATATATATATATATATATATATATATATATATATATATATATATATATATATATAAAACAATATTTGTTCATGACATATTCTCTTTTAGTTTAGATGATAACAAAAGTGTTGAAATAACAATGGTTTATTTGATGTATGTTTTATTTATGCAGGTTCTTATTCTCGTACATAAATAATAAGAATCTATTTTACTTAGACACACTTGGGAGTTGCTTCATTGCTAGCTTATGGTGGTAGAATCTGAATAACGTTTGCTGGTGTGGCTTGGCGCAGACTCAGGTGCTGAAGGTTCAGTATTTAGACGAGTCACTATACTTGGTAACTGTATATCAAAATCTGGTATCACTCAGAGTTGGTGATAAAGCTTGAAGTCGCCCGTACTGTAAAAAGAAAATTATATTGTCTTACTAGTTTATCAGTCAGAGTCTACAGATTGCAAGGCTCAAGAAAAGCTGACATGCTTTATGGATGACTACTTCTAACGACTCTATCAGTACAGGAATCTCTTGAAGACTCAAAGGTTAAACGTGTTACCCACTGGATTTAGAATCTGTTGTGCATTCATCTTCAACGTCTCTTGTACGATAGGGAAAAGACAAAGACACTTGATCAAGTTACTTCCTCAACGACTAGTTTTCCTCAAAGGCTATAATATGGGTGAAGGTTCTTACTGAAAATAAGAACAAGGATTCTCCATACGTAAGAGTAGTAAGATCAAGCAATTACCAACTCTATCATAATATTCAGATTTTATGTTTGTAACTTGTAATTGTAAAAGCCTTAAAATTTCTTAAACATTGCATATCTTAGAAATCTTAAGTGCTTTAAGTCTTTCTTATGGTAATTTCCCATATCTCTGATACTTGTATCATGTATACCTTGCTCTCTATCCTGCTGGACTTATTCAGCAATTTAGATCAAAGTCTTTTGCTATATGCTTTAGCAAAAGTCTTGTCTCATTGGGATTCAAGCAACAAGTCTTAAGCCAAGATGCTTGAGCTACGTAAGTATCCTGCTATGTGCTTTAGCTGTAAGAGTCTTAATCAGTAAGGCTAATGAGCAGAAGTCTTGAGCCCATATGCTTAAGCCACATAAGTCTCAGTGCTTAAGTGCTTGAGCTCTGAAAGTCTTATTCAGCTAGGCTGATTGAGCAAAGGGAAAATCTTCGTCTGAGGGGCGTGAGCAGGAAGTCTCAAGTGCTGCTTGAGAAAGGAAGTCTCAGTCTAGATGGCCAGAAGAACAGGTGGCTCAGTCAGAGAATGTGAGCAAGGAAGTCTCAGTCTGGATGGCCAGAAGAGGAGGTGGCTCGGTCAGAGGATATGAGCAGAAGTCTTAGACATGTGCTCTAAGCAAGAAAGTCTCAGACATTTGGTCTGAGTAAGTGTAAAAGACTTATGCAGAAGCATAAACGATTGTAATCATGAAGTGGTTATAATGAAAATCTCTTGTGAGTCAGGGGGACTTAAGTACTCTTAGTTAGCGGAGGAATTAGGATAAATCATGTGTGTCTTATGTTGTTATTTGTTTACTTCTGTTATATCCGCTACCAATTAAAATAGAATCTGAACACCAGTTTTGATTTTGAAACTCTAATAAGAAGTTAAATTAAAAGAAAACGCGAAACACAATTCAACCCCCCTTTCTTGTGTACTTTTCATACCTTCATATATATATATATATATATATATATATATATATATATATATATATATATATATATATATATATATATATATATATATATATATATATATATATATATATATATATATATATATATATATATATAAAGAGAACTTGAACATGAAAAAGACGACCATAACATATTAGAATGATAAAGAGAAAGCAACAAATGTGGCGGGTAGCGAAAGCAACAGTTCAGTGAAAGCAAGTTTTTGTGACTTATGATTTCTACTTTCTATGTTTTGGCGTTTGATTCTAAACGCGTGTTTTGTTGAAAGGAAGGAAGTGTAAACAAAGATGGAGAATAGTTGGATCGATACAAAATTTGGGCTTATTGATGGGTGAATTAAAAGATTTAGAGCATAAATATATCAATCAGTTCGGCTCATGGGTTTGGCGGTTTCTAAAAACTAAAATTGAGAACCGAACCAAACCACATCAATTTTCTTGGTTAAATTCGGTTTTTTAACCGAACCATAAATAGTTGTTTTTATTCGGTTTGATTTGGTTTAGTTTAAATTGTCAGTTTAATTGGTTTTTTCTGATCCGTTTACACCTCTAAGTATTCATATATCTAATCCGAATCTTTAAACTTCCTAAATTATATAAGTATTTTAAAAATAAAAGAATAATATAGTAGAATGCATGTCATTCTTGATTGGTAGTATAAAAATATTTTACACATGTTCCTTTTCTCGTTTTTTTAATTATTAACTATAACTTGCATCGAATACATGTCATATTCAACACTTGTATCATGTTCATGCTTTAGTGATGCAAAATGTAGCTCATAAATGGTAAAAATTTCAAGGGTTAAATATGTTTTTGGCCCTCCTAAATATCTCAAATTTCATTTTTAGTCCCTCAAAATATTTCCTTCAAAAAATAGTCCTCCTAAAATTTTTCATCCACACTTTTGGTCCCTAATACTAAAACCGTGATTAAAATTGTCACTAATTCAATTGCTAAACAATAAATCATCCCTAAAACCATCACTAAGTTACAGGAGGGACCAAAAGTCGGGATGAAAAACTTTAAGAAGACCATTATTTGAAGGAAATATCTTGAGGAACTAACAAAACAATTTGAGATATTTACGAGGACTACAAACATATTTAACCAAAATTTCAATAATAATAAATTTTATTTAAGCAAGCTCTCAAGGAAAAAATTATGAAAATAAATCTTGACTTGTATGTCTCTACTTTTCTATTATATTTTCTTTCTCACTATATTTGTCCCAAAAAAAATCTAAAAAGAGAAGGCTTTGAGCCTATCGAGGCTAAAAAGAGAAAGGACTTTATAGCCCATTTTCTTTTGGATATATACTCAGCAATTTTCTTCTTTGTCTAAGCATCACATTTTTTAAAAAGTAGCAAAAACATAAATTTCCGCATACGTGGAAACAGAAACGAAAGAGAAAATGAAATAAAAAAAATTCAAAAATAAAACTAAAATTATGTACGATCAACGACAAGATATCACAAAGTGTTTAAGTAATATGTGTGATAATATGATAGTAAATGAGTGATAGACAAATAAATAAAATGAAATAAAGAACACAAAAAATTTAGTAATCTAGTTCGATGAAATGTCACATGTGTCTGGAGGGTTCCACCAAAGAAAAAAAAATTCACTCTTAATAGTAAATAACACACAACAATCTTATCTGAACTTTTCTAATTCAATGTCTTTTTTCCTAATAATACTCATGAACTTCAATCTAGGCTCGCCCTGAATCTGTGACTTCTCTCATTTTCACTCAAACACTCACCCAAATATTTATATAATTAAAAAAGTATATAGTGTAATGAATCTCAGTTACAATAAAAAATATTCCACCTATCTGAATAGAAGGACTTGTAGTTGCATGTCCCTAGCACATTCATGGGGAGTACCTCAACAAGATGGTTTTGTTTCTTGACTTATAGCTTTCGTTTTAATTTACTTTTGTTTATTGAGTCTCCTTCATCATCATACATCATCTATGAATCATGTTTGAATCGATTCGTTTTTAGCATGCATAAACTAACGGTTATATTTGAACTTGATCATGATTCTTTTAGTCAATTGCATTAGTCATAGAATAAGAATCATGTGTGTTATTGATTCAAGTTAGATGGAAAGAAAAATCTCAAAGTATTTTGAAAATCATAAAATTTGAGATTTTGTGTGCATGATTTGAATAATGTACATATCCTGACTCAAATCAAATTGGACAGAGGTAAACCAAAGTTTTCCAAACAGGTTGATTCGATTCAGACTTTTAACTTGATTTGAATCAGGCAGCTTTAAGATTCGAATCAGACTTTACACTTGATTCAAATCAAAATGATCTGGGTCACCTCTGCTTGATTTGATTCAAATCAGACTTTACACTTGATTCGAATCAGACAGTTTTTTTACATTTCTCTTTTTGGCTCTATTTTAATTGATTCGAATCGGAATTTATGCTTGATTCAAATCACGGGCTTTCTAATTCAAATCATACTTTGTTCTTGATTTGAATCAGTTGAGAAATGGGTCAAAATCAGTTTGCTTTCATGTTCCACTTCACTTATTCATTTGACTCAAATCATGAAATGCTCTTGATTTGAGTCTAAATAACTTTTTCAATTCGTTCTTGTGCTTAATCTCAAGCACATATAAAATCTTTTTGTCATCTCATTTCCATCAACAATTTAAAAAACTTTCACAACTGTACACAATATTTTGCATTGTGATTTTGTGAAATCAACACTCTGTCTCTTTGAAATTTCAAAAACTCTTGCAACGAAATTGTTGCATCTTTAACCTTTAGTTTGATTTTAGATCTTAATCATGAGAGATTTGTAATTGATTTAGGGAGATGCTGTCTTAAAACTAATTATTCTTGAAGAATTGGTTGAGATTTTCAAGTAGCTTGCAAGATTGAGATTCTTGTTATTGATGTTGACAAATTCCTGTGAAAAGAAGTAGGTTATTCTCTCCAGACAATTCATTGCTCAAGGAATAGGTAGGATTAATGGGTGATTGTTACACATGAAGGCTTGGAGCAGATTGGTGATACTAGAAGATTCAAGAAGCGTGAATCGAGTAATGACTACGCATAAGAGTTTGGCATTACATTGTATACAAATCAAGATTCAGATGAGAGATTTATTTTTCTCAGCATTATTGTGAATAAGTGATTGTATGAACTCTTGCAATATTTTTCAAAATAAAAAGGAACAAACAGGTTCCAATGGAAAACCATTGAAGAGTGCAGTAGGCAAAGAGAGGACAAAATTTAAAGCACTATAAATACCGGTGTACTCTCTATCTCTCTTACTCTCACATTTAATTTTCGTAGGATATTGAATGCTTAGGTTTTTCAATTCTAGCGTAGTTTATCATTTATTCATTGGTAGAGATTTATTACGTAAGGTTAGGTTTTGTTAGAATTGGTGCCTAATCGAGCTTTTCCGATGATTCAATTCTGAGAAACTGTTAAGGTTAGAATTCATTGAAATTGAATCGTTGTATAAACACACCTCGTGAAGTATACAACTGAATTAATTAAGTACCTTTTGTGTATCATCATAAAACCATCTTTGGTGTTTATGAATTGATTTTGTTTTAACGTGATCAAATTTCAATAAAAGTATAATCTTCATATTTTCATTTTAAAACCTTTCGCGAGCAATTTTGAAAAACCTATGATATTCTTTTTTTGGAAAATTAGTTGAATTTTTTTTTATGTGTTCACCCCCTCTAGGCTGTTTTCCTCCTCCATATTCTCACCCGACAAGACTCTTCAAGGTAGAGAGTATTTTACAAAGAACAAAACAAAAAAAAATCTAGAAAGCAAACTACGAAAAACACCTAAAAATATCTAAAGAGCCAATTTTTATATAGAAACATCTTTATATAGAAAATCGATTCAACAAAAGACCCATTAGGTCATGATCCAAAAATGAAACCGAACCAAATATTCAGAGAACCAAATATTGTAATTAAGGCAAACTCAAATCTTGCACTTAATACAAATCCAATAAAATCTCTTAATGCAAGATTTATTTAATTAAATATTTTCAAATAAAAAATTTCCAAACCAACTTCAGCAAAATATTGGATTGAACAAAATTGAATAGAATTTTATAATCAATGCTGGAATCAAGCACAAATTCAAATGAGTCAAAATTAAACTTTCAAAAAAAAATAAATGATGCACTAGAGAAACACGTAGCCAATATGTCTTCAACAACTTTCAAGATATCTTGCTTGACATTTTCCCCATAAAAATAAGTCAATCCAAATATAACAACAAACTCCCCTTTGGCTATTTTTTTATAGGAAAATCATAGGTTAAACACTTATTCAAGAACACATAAACATCAGAGCTCACTAGAGCACACCACAGACAACACATCAAGATATTTAAATATTATCTAAGAATAGAAGTTTGCATTTTCTCCCCTATTTGTCTCAAAAGAGTCAACAAAAAAGCAAGAATCCAGAGTCAATAGAAGCACAACTAATCAAACGGAGAACATATCTAACTAACAGGAAAGGCGTTACACACATTTTAACATACAATCATCCATATCAAATTTCAAGAACACAGGCACACAATAGATCATAGTGGAACACAAAATAACATTAGTAAAAACATTAAAGATCACAATGGATAACCTGAAAACCAATGCCAACATTTTGATATTCCCTTCATACACATTTTTCCTTGTATTGAATGAGATCATAATCTCTTGGAGATCATTTGCTTCATGAATTGATCCCTTGAGAATATGACTTCTCACTAGCCAAAAAAGAGGAGCAACAACTAACATTTCTTCATAAAATCCTAAACCAATTTTATCAACATGAGCAACAATGGGTATTGTAATGTTAACAACATGTTTCCTAACTAACAACATGTAATAATTTCAACACACTCGAGGCAAAACCAATCTCATCATCACAAATAATAATATCATTATTTTGGCTACTCACCAAATATTAGAGAGGGAAAACCAATAGGCAGGTTGACATCATGCCTAACAAACTGATGAAAAACATATTCTCTATAATCCAAGGCAGCACGGGTTCCTACTTAGTACAAAAGACCAACGAAGGTAGGAGTGATAATTGATCCATGAAATGAGCAAGCCCACTTATCCACTCCAATATTGTATAAGACAACATAGTTTGTTAAACTTGAGACTTCACACACAAGAGAGGGGTAGGGGGAGGGAGGGTGAAGTATTTGGTTTTCCAAAACGTGGTTTTGAAAATCTTTGTGAAATAACATCAAAGTTTAAAAACATTCACTACTACGAAAACCCATATCACAGTGGTTGGAAAAAGGATATCATCACGCAGGTCCAACCTTTGTGACGTAAGGTGTGGTTGTTGTATGATGATTTCAACTATGGGAGTGCGATCGTGATTGTATCCATGTAGCACGCTACCTACCACAACAGTTACTTTAACCAACCGTTGTGGTATATTAAAATGCAACATATTTAACAACAGTTGTTTTAGACAACTGTTGTTGTATATATAGCCCTGAGTTTATTATAAATTACGTGAAATGCTTATTTCGCCAATGCTCACTAAACATATAACCTTCCAATCTGCACCAGAACATTATAATATGAAAAACTAAGTTATATTAGAAGAATAAGTACAAATTCAATGCTTGACAAGGGTTCCTCAACTCCTTATCTGTATTTTGTTCTTTGACAGTAATAACTTGGTTTGATGATCCTAATTCTTCGACTACCCATGCCTTCAACTCTAATTCTTTTTGCAAAATATTATTCATTTTGCAAACTAAATTAGAGGTGGAGAGAGGGGTCGATGAACATCTACAATCACTAAACCAAGTTTTAATGGTCAAAGAACAACATGCAGTTAACAGTGAATAATACTTGTCAAAAATTGAACGTGTACTTATTTTCTAATACAATTTTATCTATCATATCATAATTTTCTAATGCAGTTTGGGAAGTTATATATTCGGTAAGGGATTGGAAAAATACTCAAACCACATAATATATAATAAACTCATATTTAAATAGACATTAACAACAACATTCATAAAAAAACATTCATCAACAAAAAACAATAACCAATAAATACGATATAACAAACATATCAAGGCATAAAATGCTTTAGAAACATACCATACATGTCAAGTCCCATAATGGCGTGTCAACAATGAAATAAGGATGAAGATAAATTTAGACCAACAAACTTATGTATATTTTGAATGGATGTCATTCTGGATCTTTGACATAAGTTTGACAGGTTAAATTTATCTCCGTCCTCTTTATTGCAATAAGCATCTATACCTACAAGACGAAAAAGAAGAAACTTCAAAAATCATGAAACAAGCTATTGAAACAAATTTTGAAAAAAAACTACAGAGAAAATGAACCTGTAAATACCCATTGACTAAGATTTGTTGTTATGGTTTTTTTTATGGTTTCCATATGAGAGAGATAAGTGACAGAGTTGTTAGGGTTTCATTTTGAGAGACGAGTGAAAGAGTTGCTAGGGTTTTGTTTTGAGAGAGACGATTGTTATGTAATGAAGCGATAGACAATTTTACTTATATATAAATAAATATCACGTTCCATCACATTTAGAAATGAAAACTGTGGTGATATACATGGTCACTAACATTTTTTATCACGAGAATTGGTTAATTATTGGTGATGGGATAAACCATTTCACTCAGTGTATTTTTCACTACGGTTGCTACTTCTGACCGTTGTGACATGTCATCTAGTAAATAAAAAATATATGCATCCAGGATTAATCTATTACCATGGTTAACATTATGGTCTTTGTAATATTGGTGTTACAAATGACTTATTTTATAGTAGTGATTTTTGAAAAACTTAGCAGCGGAAAAATAAAAGGAAGAAAATAAAATGCAAAAATTAAAAGAGTTAAGGGAGTGAGATGAACACCACGATATATAGAGTTTTGGTCAAACAGTAAAATAACCCACTTCTATCCTCAAAAGTTGATCTTGAGAGTATCCAATCAACTTTGAGAGCTTTTAATAGGAAAGACTCATGAACCCCCTTATACAAGGAAATGATGGTTGACATCCAACCAAAGAATACAAGACTTCGGGATATAGAATATTGAGTCTTCTATTCCAAATAGTAAATCCTGGCGGCCAATCCTTTCTTCACAAATGTGGACCTTGGAATGGTTAGTCTTCAAGTTCCTTAAACCCTAGTTTTACATAAGATAACCAATAACCTGTGAGATTTTAACATCAGGTTGATCTCGAACCTATAAAGCTTTTAATACCGGGATGAGCTTCAACCTATCTTGATTTTAATATCAGAATCATCATGAGCCTAAGATATTTTATCATAGGTTGATCTCCATCCTAAACTAGGATTGAATCTCACAATCTCAAACCAAACATTTTTACGGGTTTAGCTTCTAACCCAAACAAATCCCTAAATGAATAATATTCAACCAAGGTATATACAAAATATTTATTTGGTGAATTTACAATTCTACCATTTCTAGAATTACAATTATCTCCTCACTCATAAAATAACTTTTCTCACAAAAACATTTAGGTTAACAAAACGTTTAGACCTAGGGTATAGAAGAAAAAAAATGCTTAAGGATGAGTGAATCTTGAATTTTTTTAATCCAAGGTTTTAATTCTATGAAAAATGAAAAGGTTGAATTTTATTTCTTGTCATGATTCCTCATGTCACACCATTAGTTGAGTATAAGTTGCGGGAATTCATAAAAGAAAAATAAAACAAAACTCTCATAAACCATCAATCGAATTAAATTATAAAAAATTCAATTGATTTAACATTGTAGGAAACATGATGAAAATAATATACTTTCATTAGTTATCATTTGAGTCCTCATTAAAATATATGAATGATCTAATTATCAAATAAAGAAGAAATTGATGATAAAATTGAACTAAAACACAAAAAGCTTAATCCATGGCATATGCATAAATTTATGATAATTATAATCATGATTATTATCACTGAAACATAAACCTTACAAAAATTGGAATATCAAAAGGGTTCCCAATTTTTTGAACCCTAATATAAAAAAGATCTTAATATTCAAATTGAATCAGATATGGGTGGCTCTCATACCACTTGCTGGATTTGTTCATAACCTTATGATTTCTACTCATTTAGAAATCAAGAACAAAACTATAAACTAATGCATATGAGTCGATAACCCATCAAATCATATCCTTTAAACCCATATCATACTTCAATCAGAGAATGAAAGCGAAAACTTACATGTGTTTGTCATTGAGGCTCCCTCAGGTTCACAGGTATGTGATCTTCTGATTTGTAGAGTTCATTAGGGTTCCTTGAATCTCTTTTGATGGGGGGTGAAGAGAGAATCTTGATGAACCGTTTTTTCTGTATGCTATACAAATGGGGACCATATAATCCTAGACTATTTCGTAGTTTTTAATATTCTAATTTTTCCCATCATTAAATTAGATATTGAATTATGGTATCTACACAATAATCTTACCTTTAATGACATTTATGCTTTTAGCCACGTACTTACTTAATATTAATTAGACCCCTTTAAGTATTTACTAATCAAGTAATGACCCTAACACCTTGATTGTTTCATTTATGGCATAAAATTCTAACACTTTGAAGATGAAGTTTGGTTTGGTTTAGTGGAAAAGATGAAGAATGGTGTTTGAGTTTATGGAAGATGGTGTTGCATTTGTTAGGTGGTGAAGATGAAGAAAGTGTTTCAGTGTTTTGGGCTCAATAAGTTTATGCTTAAGTGTGAAGTACACCATCCTCAACAAAATAAGAGTTCCTAATTGGGCTCATACCAACCATGGTTTAGGTAACATATCATCCCTTGCTAGTTTGTTATACCATATAGGAATGAGGGATGCCTTTGATTCTGAAACAAGTCTAATCATATGTGATTAAGTTTCCTATCATGTTTCCATCCTTTATTAGTGGTATTAGAATTAAACAAAATCCTAGTATACTAATTGTTGAAAATGTTATTTCTTATAGTCCTCTAAGTTTGAGCTATAAATTATTTTCTATGAAACATGTCCCAAACATTACTCTCTCCAATCTTCCAAACAGAATTGTAAACTGGTGCCAATCTTCCAAAGGTCTCTTCTATGTCAGGGGCTACTAGAGGCCACATCCTAAATATGCTCATGTAAGAGTTCAAGGCATTACTATAGATATCACTACCTCAAGTACAAGGATGACTACTATTAATATTCTTATTCAAATGATGAATCCAAAAGCTCATGTGACGTCTACCCCCCAGACTGTAGGTCATGATGCTGAGAAGGTTGTTGAGACATCCAAAGAAAATGATGAACATGCCAGTGGTGAATATTGTGAAGATGTGAAGTATGAATATGTTTTTGATGATGATGATTCTCAGTAACAACATAATGAATGATGAAGTTTTTTTGGTCCCTTGATTAAGTGATGTGTAAGCCATTTGTTTAGTAGAATTATAGTTTCTCTTCTCTACCTCTTTGTGCATTTTTCCTTAATGGGCTGGATAATGTGTTATTTGTCCCTCAATTGGGCTGATTATATTTATGGATATCTTGTTGTGTTCCCTCTATTGGGATAGATTATATTTTGTCTCTGTATGACATTTATGACAAATAAGGGGAGATGAGTGCAAGTTGTTGTGTTTATAAATTAAGAAGTATTATGGTGTTACTAATTAAAATGGTTATTTCATGTTTTATTTTGTCGCACTCTAATGATGGTAAACTTCTTTTAAAGAATGTCTCTGAGATTGTTTCAAACATCTTGCATGTGTTAGTTCTGAAGAATGTCAACAAGGTTGTTTCAAACATCTTGCATGTGTTATTTTCCTAAAAATTGGCCAAAGGGAAGATTGTTATTACATATGATTGGCTATATTATATAGACACATGAAAAGCAAGATGATTTGACAAGTTGTGAGACATCATGTCTCTAAGTAAACAAGACATTTTGGTAACAAAGAATCATATTAAGCATAACGTGCTTTTTTATGTGAGACATTATGTGTCGTTATGGGTTCCTTTGTGAGAAATCTAATGATAATTATTCTCGCGCTTTTAAGGAATTGTTTCATTTTATATATAATATGACATATAGCTTTTGTACGCATTTTGGATTAAGGAAGTTTATTCAGAATCTCTTTTAGCAAGATTAAATTTGAGGAATTCTGATTTGTTCAAGATTTAATCAATCAAAGTTTTACAATCAACATTATTGGAGATTGGTTTCTTGTTCTTTTAGGATGTTCAACCGCATTCAAGACCTAAACCCTCATGGGATTTTAAGCTGGACTCTTGTTAATATTTAAGAAGGCATTCTATATTGTGAATACTTGGACCTTGCACTACTAAGCCTGACGTGTTAATTTGTTTTTAGTCATGCGTTTTGCTTTTATTAATACTCTATTTTTGTGTCTTCATTCTAGTTAGGCGAATAAAGTATTTGATTTGTAATCTTGTTCCATTATTCATATACTATTGTAATTTTCCAAACTCTTAGGAAAGTGGTTAAGTGAAAGTGGGAGGGGTCTCAGATTCAGGAGGAGCCTAAATTGTAGTTCACGAGTATTATTAGGAAAAAAGGAATTGAACTAGGAGAGTTCAGATAATACCAATTAGTATATCTAACTATTAAGAGTGAATTACCTTTCATTAATTCCCCTTAGACGTAGGTGACTTCGCACCAAACTGGGTTACCAATTCCTCTATTATTTATTTTCCGCCTTAACTCTGTTAGTTATACATTATACTTGTCATACACAATGCTCCAACATTACACATGACATCTTACTATTCATATAAAAATTTTAATCACTTACAATAATCAAGTTCAACATCTGATTGTACATTGTTAGAATTTCCTTGATGCTAAATGTTGACTCACACATAAAATTGTTCGTTTAAGATGGTAATTTTAATGCAATTTCCATGTAAGTTTTTGAAACCAAAAGTTTTTATTGGGATAATATTGTAATATATGGTGAATGAGTCGATGTTTAAGGCATAATGTTTGCTTAGACATTCAAAGTGGAAAAAAGTGATTATGCGAGAGCATGATATACTTTGAAGATGATTAGAAAGTATCTTTGGATTCAGTTTATTCTAACACCATTTTTTTGTAGTATGCTTTAAATAAAATTTAATTCAATAAGTTCTTTTAAGGCTTGCACTGTGGCTTGGTTCATGGTTTTTGAATAAAAGGATTATAAGGATTAAATTCCAATTTAACAACCACCCCCCGCCCCACTTATTCTTCTAGTTATCTACATCCATATATTCAATTAATTTAGCTCATGCATTCAATTTTTAAGATAATCAAAATAACTATAACAAACATCATGGTGAGAGATGAAGTTTAAGAAGGGGAATATATAATGGTTCAAGAAACTACTGAGTTTTTTTAGATGATGATCACCTATTTTTGTTTTATTTTACGAATTTTGACAACCTCTTCTTTGTTTTTTATTTCAATTTTTTCACATTTCATTCTTTTTCTCTTTTCCTTTTCTTTTCGCGTGGAACCATTTTTCTATGGAAAAATTTCCTTTTGGTTTGATTTTCTTTGAAAGAGTCATGATAGTCATGATAATATTTAGTGGAAAACAACCACTCTAATCTTTTGGAGTTTCTCGAAATCTTTGGCACTATGTTTTTGGTGTGAGGAAAAATATGGTTTAAAATCTTATTAAAAGGTGTTTGAAGTGTATAAATGGAAGTATTTTCTTGAAATTTGAATACATAGCCGAACTAATTGAAAAACTACCCTCCCTCGTGCCAAGATTAAATGTTTAATAAAGAAATAAACATAACTTCTAGGCTCAGAAGGGGTGACTAAGGATTTAACTTCCTTGGCTCATTAGTATTGAGGAAGTTAAATAATACCTTATATTATTATCTAAGTTTATTCAAAAGCTAACTCCAACAATATTTGGGTATTTCGTTTACATCATCCCCCATCTAATCTTTGCTAAAAACAAAACTTTGATAAAGAAAAATTAAAGTGAATAAGATATTTTTGTGCCAAATAAAAATAAAGAAAGAATATAAAAAGAGTAAACACAAAAGAACTAGTTCTATAGTGCTATATTTGTGTATGGCCTAAGCATGGGCGCCCTCTCCCAAGAGCGGTTCCACCTAGGCAATATCCATAAGGTTCGCCCCTGACACTAATGACATGTGTGATGCCATTGGCCAAAGGAGAGGGAGTCCACCACTACCCCATGAAGATTAGGAAGTTAAGAACTTCTCTTAGTCATAAGGGAGCGGTTGCCACTTTTAGAGGTTACCTAAACCCTATGCCCAAAGGCCCAAAGAAGCCTCTATATATACTTCTCTCCTAAGGGAGAAATGAACAGATCTTAAGCCATACATATCAAACCAACATATACGCTTATACCTAAGCACACCAATTTGTAGCAAGGCTTCTCACCGCCGTAGGTAAGCTCTAACCACCATTATTTTTTATATACCTACGAAGGTCTCTGAGTCCCCTTTCCTTTGCAGGAGGAAACAACACCTGTACTTTTTGACCAGTACAAGTTCAAAAAGATGCATGGCCATTTATTTAATTTTACCATTCAAATGAAAAATAGTGTATAAGCAATTAAATACTTTAACAAACAAGGAAACTACAAACAAAAATGGGTGAAATATCTAAATGTTTATTAGTGTCGAGGATGATTCTTCTTACTTGATCCAAGTTTTGTTGGTTTTTTACACACTTAAGGAGTAAAGGAAGATTATTATCTGGTATATAAATTATTAGAAATGCAGGGAAAAAAGACATAAAGGTAGGTTTTGACTCACATTATTTAGACGAAGGGAATGGAAGATCATGTGGTAGACACTTATATGGCTGACGGGGACCATGGTTTTGTTGGGTTAAAGAGGTTGGGGATAAATATGGGTAGTTCAAAGATTTAGCTTGATATGTTAGTCCAAATTGAGTTGGTGTTTTAGTCTTCATCATGATTGACATTATTGCATCTTCTAAGTCTTATTCTTCTTCTTCTTCAAGCTCTTCTAACCTTGGGTTCTCGACATTTACTACATTTATGGTCTGTCACAGTGAAGAATCAGAGACCAAGCTATTTACTAACTTGACTCGCAAAAAAAATGTCACCATCGAACTTTTATTTTTCCAAAAAGGGGAAAAGATCGAACGAAACCCACAAACATGCAAAGCAAAAAACAAGGCTAAAATAAAAGCAATAAAGAGATCAAAGGTACAGGGGTTGGTTATGCTAAGGGAAGGTACATAAATCCTAAGCATCAATAGTATTCTATAGGAACCTCTTGAAATATTTGTGTTTGCTGAAAAAAGATTGGGGAGATGAGAAAAGAAGTGTTTTTTATTGTTTTTAATTTGGAAAGACATAAAGTCTTGTGCCTACGTACCAATAAAGGATCAAAACCTTGTAGTTCGGAGGAAAAAAATAGTTGAAATGGTTTGTTTTGGTTGAGTTTAATAAGGAGACAATTCATCATCTTAAGGATAATACTCAACTAATCAACCATAAACATGTGGAAGATGGATCTTTACATCACAATGAGAGAAGGACACCAAATTGGATATAGAATCAACAAGTATGCCTCATAGCTCCCTCAAGTGGAAAAGAATCAACATCATTATCAACAATGTTATGGGGTAGGAGAATCATATCTCAACAATAGAGTTGACTCATGTCTAATTTTTTTAGAAAATGTTTTAAAATGAAAAGTCAAATGGCAAAAGTCTTTGAATGAGTTTTGTGTTTTTTAGCCTTATGAAAAGAGTTTGATATGCTTAAAATGTCTTGAAGCATTTATAAAAGAAAGGAAAGTTTTGAAAATGCAATACCTAAGTCAATATTTTTTTATGGAAAGAGGTTCAAGTTAAAAAATGGAAACCTAAGGGTAAACATGAAGCAAATGAGTAAAGGATGCAATAAGACACACAATGAACATGCATATGATAATAAGCCAACTATGATCCCTTTCCCTTGGATTTAAATACAAGCAACATAAAGATAGTAATCAAGGGTCACAAGAAAAGTCTCAAGTGTCAAAACAAAGGTTCATAAGCAAATCATAACTCAAGTACAAATCAAATGCTTAAGTGGAAAGATGCTCAACTACAAGGCAAGTCTTAATCACAAGTAAGAATCTAAGCAAAAAAGAATACATGTCATGTTGTGGATTAGAATCAAATCATAGGAGCAAGAGATGTCATAGTGATATAACACTTAAAAGGAAGCATCCAAACATGGATCACATGAGCATATAAACTATCAAACCATACAAGAGACATGGTAACAAAAACATCAATCCATTTAGAAATGTTTTAAGCATCAACATAACCTCACAAGAAAATATCTCAAGCAACCTCAAGTTAAAAAACCTAAGCATGCATCAAGATTAAACATCTCAAGTGTATCATGAAATATTCATGTATTAGGAATCAACATCCTTAAGCATCTCTTTAAGTCTTAAAGCGAAACATCAAAACATAACAAAGATTTACATTCAAGCAAAAACTCAAGTCATTAGGGTTTTGAATCACATAGACATTCATTTTTACTCAAACCCTAAAATCAACTAAGACATATCAAGAAGCCTAGAATCAAGAGAGATAAACAACAAACAATGAAGCCAAACATCAAGTAACATGATCATAATTCATCAAGATGTTCAATCGTAAGACATGGCCAAAGGACAACCAATCACCAAAACATGAATCATGCAAGCATAAATGTCTCAATAATAAACTTTATCAAGACAAAAACAGCAATCAAGGTATAACATCAACATGATATTAATCACAGGACATGGTAAGAATATGGTCAAGCATGAACTTAGTATGAAATAAGCAATGGAAAATTCTTAAATATAATCAAAAGTCATGTGATCATAAAATAAATAATACAAAATAAACTAAATAAAATAAAACATCTTTTAGATTTTTAAATATTTGGACTAAAAATAAACAAAATAAAAATGAAAAGGAATTAAATAAAATGAAAGAAATAAAAGAAAAGGAGGAAAGAAATGAAGAAAATGAAAAGAAAGAGGAAAATAGGAAAAAAGAAGAGAAATGTGAAAAAAGGAGGTTCATGGGTGTTGAACCCAGAACCTCAAGGTTACAACAAAACCACACAATCAGCGTGCTGTGGCCTACAGGCTTGTCACTATGTTCAACTAAAAAAAATTAAACAAACATTTAAAAAAAAATGAAAATACGGCACAGGAGTCGTCTTCTACCTCAAGACACTCAAAAGTTCAAATTTATGGTTTCATCAAATATGCACCAAATGAGACATATGAATTAAATAAAGTGTTGGATGATCAAATAATGAGATAATGTTTGCATATGTAGAGGTTTCCAGTTTGTTGAGAGAAGGTTTGGATCAGATGTAAGGCTTGAGTGTTTTCTTATTAGAGCAACTTGAACAAAAATGGAAAAATGAGGTACCATATGTTATGGCTCGGGTTAGGCTTGTATGGGCACTTTGAGCTTTCATTTTTAGGTTTGGATAAGTTGTCTTTGACATCTGAATTCAAGTGATACCAACCTATCACTTGTGTAGCAAGTTTTGACCAAATTCACGTTTCCACAAAATGCCAAAAAGTAAATCTGGTGCAGCAGTTTGGAAATATTTTTATCCTCATTGTAGGGGTTCAGATTGCACAAAGGAACAAGATTTGTATTGATAACATGTTGGGTAAAGGCTTGAAAAATGCTCAAAATTGGCTCCAAAGTCGTACAAAACAAACTGATCTAGCACTTGGTAAAAATCTGGCTCATCTTCCTATTGATCACCAACATGAAACCTCAACTTTAGCCTCCCATTTCTCTCAATTGGCAATAACTTTTGGATCAAATTTTCCACCACGATGGAGTAGGAAGTATGCTCTTTAAATGCAGCCCTCAAGCATCAATACTGGTTTCTTGGATTGCTCACAATTTGACCATAAATTCATGCACTTAGAAAGGTTAGAAACTTAGAAAAATTTCCAAGTATTTTGAAACTTGCAACAACTTGAAACCTCAACTTTCACCATCAATTTCTTCCACTTCAAGAAAGAT
Source organism: Lathyrus sativus (assembly GCA_963859935.3). NCBI lineage: Eukaryota > Viridiplantae > Streptophyta > Magnoliopsida > Fabales > Fabaceae > Lathyrus > Lathyrus sativus. The sequence goes on along the minus strand of OZ012740.1, from coordinate 31,082,258 downwards.
TTTGGATTCAAATCTTCATAAAATTATAGTATCAAACATCATCTTTAATTATAGCCATCAAGTGTTTTAATTGGATGTTTAGATCAAACACCATGACCTTGGAAAGTTGGTCACTTGAACCTGAATTTTTGGTACTTAGGGAAATATCCAAAACCCTAATTTTTGACAACTTTGATCTTTTCTTTATTTTATTGATTTAAGTTGATCAAAATCAATAAGTTTCCACCCTTTCTTGATTCTTGACTTGAGAAATCCATAGTTGACTAAATATATCAAAAGTCAAACTTTGACTTTAAGCATTGGTTGACTTTTCATAAGTTGAATCAAAATTCTTCAATTACCAATAAATCAAACTTCTTGAGCCAATTAAATCATATGAATGGGCCAAAAAGATGTATTTGAAACTCTTGAACCATGTTACAAGCCATGAGATTATGTTTTGGTTAAAAATTCAACATCAAGATGATTTTGATTAAAACCCTAATTTGGGGCTTTTAACGAATTGGGACTTGATGAACTTGAATTGATGCAAACTCAAACTTGATTATTGATTAAGGGTATTTCTTGATCACCATTAATGATTAGAGGAGTTTTGGATGTTGAGAATCACACTAAACCCTGATTTGTTAACCACTTGAACTCCTTGATGCAATACCCTAACTTGTAAACAAAGCAAGCATAACATATTTTTGTATTTCATGGGGTTAGAAAAACATAAAACACACACAAAAACTGATTGATGTTATACAAATGATGCAAATGAAGGTTGGATCTTAGGGGTAAAAATTATGGTATGACAGTGTCAATTAATGATTCTTCCTTATTCTATACTCATTTTGACTTTCTCTCTAATAATAACTAAATTATAGAAAATTATTAAAGAGATTCCAATCATTGAATGTATCCACAAACTTGGTGGCTAATTCCTCCTCGGAGAGTCGAGGTTCAATTTGAGAAGAGATTTCTCTCCAATGTTAAACATATTCTTTGAAAGTCACATCATCCCTTTTTGTCATGTTTTTCACTTGCAGTCAATCAGAATTCAAATCATTGTTATACTTGTACTACTTCTAAAAAGATTTAGCTAAGTATTTCTGAGATTTGATATGGTTTTTTAGGTGCATGTACCAACTTAAAGCGACCCTAATTAGACTTTCTCGAAAGAGATGAATTAAGAGCTTATTGTCTTGGGCTTGAGGAGCCATCTTTCTACAATACGTGATTAAATGGTTCTTTGCACAATTGAACCCATTATACTTTTCAAAGTCAAGTACTTTCAAATTCATATGAACCACAACATCAACAACCAAGTATAAGACAAATACATTCTAATTGTAATCATCACTATCTTCGATTTTCCTTAGGCATTATTCAAAATTCTAAAATCTCCCTCTTGATTGGTGATTGGAGATTGCACATAGTTTTCCGAGTACATGATTTGGGGTATCATTTTCCTTTTTGGAGAATTAAAAGAAGGATGATTAACATCTTGCGGTTGAGGAATTATGTTAAGGTACCCCACAATTGCAGCCAATGGTTTTTCATTTTCCCTTTCTTCCACTAAAGATTGCAAGGCTATCAAAAACTCCCCCACTATATCTTTTAATTTGTTGACCTCGTGCTTCACAACTTCATCCATAATTTGAGAATGAGTTCAGTACAGGCGTGAAGAAAATGTTTGCTTTAAGTTTATCTCTAGTTGATATATTAGTATGCATTAAGTATAAATGTGATGCAACAAATTGTTTTTAACACCAAAAATGAATGTTTAAAATGAATGTAATATGCTACGAGTTTTCTTTAATGAGAATGAATGCAACGTAAATTTATATATGTATTTTAAAGGTTATGAAAGTATTAGTGACGGAGTCTCAAATGACCTACATGAGAGTTTCTTATAATGGAAGATTTCTAAATGACTTATAATTAGTGAAGCTCACAAAAGATGGATCTAAAGTTTAACAAGATTCCTAGAGTAACAAATCCTATTTGGGAATATTGCAATAAATAACAAGTTAACCATTAGAAGATAATACCCTCAAAAGGGTCTACTCTAGGTGAGATCTTCATGCTTACCAAGGGAGATGTACATCTTGAAGGCCAACACCATACAACCTTTAAACTTAATGACGACTTTATGGTTCTAAACAAAGGTCCCTAGAGTCTAAACCCTATTTTAGACTATTTTCATCGATAATGGGTTAAACATTAGACGACAATACCCTCAAAAGAACTTGAGAGAGGAAGAGTTACTGTTAAACTTGAAAGAGGAAAAGTTACTGTCAAACTTGGTCCTTAAGTCAGCTAACATGCATCATGTAAGGCAAGAAATGAAGCACCAAAATGACAAGGAAAAAGAGAGTAAATGATAAAGTGAAAGGATCTTTGCACCAAAGAGAAAGATTCTTTAGCTAATGATGAAAATTAACTTTGATAAATCTTTGATTTGTCTTTGATCATGTTAAAAACAAGTTTTGTCATTTTTCCTCTAAACTTGAAGTTCAAATTTTGAATTTTTGTGATTTGCTAAAAATACCAAAAGCCTAAATAATTGATTTTTTTTTTGGATTTTCACAATGAAATGTTGTTAAGTGGAAACCTTGACTTAAATTGAACCATCTTTCTTGGTATTTTTCAAATCAATTCTCATGTTTTAATGAATTTATTTCTTCTTCTTGTGTGATTCTTCTATTATATTGCAAATACCTTTGGATGTTTTGGTATGTGTGCTACTGTGCAGGATATAGGCATAAAATATCAATGGTTAAGACACAAAGGAGTGGCCAAGGAAGCCCAAGAAATGAAGAAGAATCATCATGTTCGCTGTGCGAACACCATCGAGCAGCCAGCGAATGTTCACTATGTAAAGTTGAAGTGAGGTCCCAGCGAAGAGGAAACTTTGGGCGGCAATAGGAAAAGGACCCTAAGTTCGCTGGACGAACTTGTAGCGAAGAAGTGATCGCACTGCGAACTCAGATATTTTCCGAGGGTGGTTTAACTGTTTTTGTGGAACTTGAAGTACCTAAAAGTGGGTTTTCACTGTGCAAAGAAAATGTTCGTTAGGCAAACAAGATAGATTTTTGTTTTACTATATATGTACTTTTCAAACTTTTTAGAAACATAACTTTTGTATAAATTATATTTTTAAGAATAGAACTTTATCTCTCTTCATCCCAAACATATTCTAGAGAGAGAAACACAAATCCTAAGAGGGAGAAACATAAATCGAAGCAACTCGGAGCTTGTTCTTCGAGTAAGTGCTTTGATCTCTTGTTAGGGTTGGATGTAATCTATTGATACTTTATGTATTTAATCTAATATATGTATAGTGAACTAGTTTTGATTCAATATTGATATTGTCTTTGATTTCTTATTTGTGGGTCTTGACAAAACCTTTTCAAATCTTAGATCTTAGATATTCATCTATCAATGAGCAAACTTTTGACATAGTCTTGTAAGTTGATATTCACTAGTATCTTTGATTTTATTTGTTGATTATTAGCATGAGTAGCAAGAGTAGCGATCAATACGGTATTGTGAGGATGTTTGATAATAGAGATGAAGAACTATGTTCATTTACATTTAGAAGATTAGTTAAATGCATGTAAATAGGGTTAAACGTATGTATGTATTCTGATGATGACATTTTATATGAATCAACCATGAATCTGATATCGATGTTATATTTGTTTACCTGTTTATCTTTGATTTGAACCGCTATAGAAATATACTCTTTAGATCTGGATCTAGGATGATTATTTGTTAGGTTCTAGACTCTAGACATAGATTTAGACTTAACATTTGCTTGAGTATCAGTTCTTAATACTCTGTGTTGTTGAGTTGCGTGAGATATCACCAATGAGACAATACGGTTGTTCTCTCGACGTTGCGTTAGACATAACCTCTATTAGGGGTGATACGTGAGGATATTAGACGAATGATTGATTTATGTTTAATTGGTTAGAAGAGTGCATGTGTTATCAATTGATGAGATTCAATTCCAACAAGGCTCTGTTTATTTTAAAGTCTTTACTTTATATTTTACGTCTTTATATTTTCTGCTTTAATTTATGGTACCTTTGATCTATCAACAAATTTAATCACCACAAGTTTAGAAACATAGAGACTGTTGAATGATATTTTTTCTCTCGCACTGACCTCTGTGGAGACGATATAAATCTCAGAGAAAATTCTTCTAAAACTAAATTTTTATTTCTTACCGTTTTATTACAGTTCCAACAAATGTGATAATAAATATTAAAAATGAAAATTAATTTAAATTATTCATACAAAATTAGGATACTACACTTGACTGAATCTTAACTATTTTCTATTTATGCATTTATGTAACTTAAAAAAAAAAGTTGTTTTTGGTTAATCAACTTGCCAAGCTAGAAATCGAAGAAAAAAATACTAGAGTTGTTAGATTAGAGATAATTAAGCACAAACATTCACTAAATCCTATATCCAAATGAATGTCAATTCTTACTTCAAAATAGAAAAACTAGACTAAAATTTCTATTAAAATATAGGAAATTTTTATTTACCCATTTAAGAAAATTTGATAGAATTATCCATAGAGTAAAATATATTGAAAATCTCTAAAACTTAAATTATTAAATAAACAGTTAAGTACAATAAAATAATATGTCATTAACCGATTGATTGAATATAGATTACCCAATTTTTAAAGATACATAAAAATTTTATCCCCTTAAAACATTATTAAAAAAACATGAGTCATAAATACTCATAGAAAAACTATCCAATATCGATTTAGGGAATCACCTATGAGTTAATGACAATTCAATAAGCTCTATATGAACAATAAAAAAAAAAAAATTAAAGCATGCCATAAAAAAACAGCACTTCAGTCATCATATTATTTTCCATTTGTCTTCTTTATTTTTTTCTCAAATAATAATGTGAATTTTTTTTCTCATATTTATTGGTTATCCTAAACTTTTGATAAAAAGTAAAATTACAAATATTTTTGTAAATGCATCTCCGAACGACCGTTATCACACAAAGTAAATGCAAATGTTAGGTTCTCCTCCAATTTGTTAAAATTTAATTCAAAAATACATATCCGCATGCGTTTTAGGGTTTGTTCGCACATGCATCTCTGGATTAACCTTTATTTTTAATTTCAAGTATTTTTCGAAGATTCATCTCCGAACACATTTAATTTATATATAACTGGCACAGACAAACCATCTTCTCCTTCTTCATTTTCTCAAACTTTTAAAAACCCTCATTGGAGCTTGTGAGCAACTTTTTCTAATCAAATTTTCAAGGAACAACAATGCCTTTACTTGAAAAGTACCAATCCCAACTCACTCTGTATTGCATTCAACATTTTTTCATCCTCGTCAACATTTTTTTAAGTAAGTTTCTCATTTTAATTTTTATATTTATTTTTTATTAATGTATTAGGTAAAATAGTTAGTTTTCAATGCGTTAGGTAGTAGTCACATTCAAAACAGGTAGTTGTTAGAGACATGCACTATGATATGGTTGTACTTTGGTTTGTTAGGGCAAGACTGGTTTTTCTGCCATTATTGCAAACACGAGCTTTTTTGAAGATGCATCTCTGAATTGTGTCTTTGTTGGTTTTCAAAGATGCATATCCAAAAATGACCTGATGTTTTTTCCTAAAAATGGCGACAAACAACGACATAATGAGACTTGGCCGTGAAACCCAACACGTGTCCGTTCGACGTGAGAGAGCTAGACTTTAGAATGAGAAGACCAGATCTAGCAAGAGAACCATCCCTAGGCCTCTCAACGAGGAAGCGTTACTTCTAGGTGTCGTCTGTCACATGAATTCTCATTCCAGGGCACGTCTCCCCTGCTCACATTGACCATGAGGAAGCTCCTCACTACAACAGAAATGACTTTTAGCAGCGCATTAAAAGACAATGCTTTCTGAAAAAGCGCTGCTAAAAGAGTCTTAAAAAAAAAGAAAAAAATTGCATACCTACGATAGCGCTTTCTAAAAAAGCGCTGCTAAAGGGGGGGGGGGTCAAAGACAGCGCTTTAAAAAAGCGCTGCTAAAGGGGGGGGGGGGGCTAAAACAACGCTTTTAAAAAACGCTGCTAAAAGAGGGCTCTAAGAAAGCGCTTTCAAGAAAAGCGCTGCTATATCATGGTTCTAAGAAAGCGCTTTTAAAAAGTGCTGCTAAAGACCCTGTCTAAGGCAAACCTATAGCAGCGCTTTATAAAAGCGCTGCTAAAGGCCATGCAAAAGCGCTGCTATAGGTTTAAGTAGAATAAATTTTAAAATTCCCAGTTAAAGCGCAGAAACATAACAGTATTCGTCTTCTTCTTTCCCAGACGCGAAAACGAACCCTATTCACTCCGTCGACACTTTCCTTCCGTCCTTCCGTCAGTGCCTCATTCCGCCGTTGCCCTAACTCTCATCCGTTGTTGCTGCATTTCCACCACCGTCCGTCCATTTTTGACGGTCGTCTCTTTCATCCGTCCGTCCATTTCCACCACCGGCGCATTTCCACCATTTTTGAGGTATTTGAAGTTTTTCATTTTTCATTTTTATTATTCTGATAGTTGAATGCATTATTGGAGTTTGATGATGTAGAATATGATTCTTGCAAATGGAATGTGATTCTTTCTATTTCTTGCAAATGGAATGTGATTCTTATACCACTGTAGCTACATTAAATAATATAACGATAACAGTGATTTGTTTTAGATGAACTTTTAGGTTTCCTTGTAATCAAAATAATGAAAGTGAGCTTTGATTTGGAGAAAGGAATCAAGAGCTTTTTTAGAAAGGAATTGATCGATATATGGATATGAACCATGGGAGGCATGTGTTTTTCTAATTCTTTAGTAACTGTCAATTAAAAATCTATGTATTCTTCATTTTATGTGTTTTAAATTTGTGAAGAAGAAGAAGAATTAATCGTTGTAAAGACTTACAACAATACATTTGTGAGTTAATGTATATTTTCATTGTTTTTATTGTCTTCAATTTTGAAACATATATTCTTCATTTTATTTTCAAGAATAAGATCATATTTGATGGAATGATTTTAGGTGGATTTGTCGTGCATTCTTTTACACCAAAAGGATTAAATATTGTTGATTTATGTGTTTTAAATTTGATTATTCTTCCTTTATGTCATTTTGTAAAAAAAAAAAAATCATTTCATTTTGATATACTTATTATATTTTTTTATAATCCCAAGAAAAATAAGAGTATTTTTTTATATAATATTTTGTTTGGAAGTTATATGCTTGCGGCATAAAAATAATTTCTTATACCACTGTTAGTTGAAAAATTAAATTACTCGAATAATTTCATATATTTGTTAATTTCGTATATTTGTTAATGGTATTTGTTGATGGAAACTTGAATTAAGTAACGATAATATTGTTGTTGATGTTAATGATGTTGATGTTGTTGATGAAAGTAAATGAATTATTTATGTCTGTTAATTTTGATCGTTTCCAAGAATTATTTAATGCTGATGATGTTATTAATTTTGTCTGTTATAGGGGTTACCTGTGAAGAGGAAGGTTGTGATTATTTCCAAGCATCCTACTGTGTAGCATTCTTAGAAGTTAGTGATTTCTTTACAGGTATTCTCTGTTTTATTTAACTTTCATAGTTTAGTGTAGATTACTCAATTAGTATGGATAAAAAATGGATGTCTGCTAATCGATTGTCAAAAGAGTACGAGAATGGGGTATCGAAGTTTGTTAAGTTTGCTGTTGAACACGCCAAAGACCCCAGTAGGATCGCATGTCCTTGCTTAGGATGATGTTATGGGCGTCGAGTTGACGTCGTTCAGTTGGAATCTCATTTAATGAGACATGGAATTGATCGAAGTTACACATGTTGGACATTACATGGTGAGATAAGTAACGAGAATGTTGAACCCCGGAATAATACGACATGTGCTTCAAAGGACAATGGTAGGGATACATATGATTGTGATCGAGTTGAAGAGATTGCAGAAGCACTTGAAGAAGATCTTCAAGATTGTCCCAAGATGTTTGAAAGGTTGGTAAGCGATGCAGAGAAACCGTTGTATAAAGGTTGCACTACTTTCACAAGACTGTCCGCGGTATTAAAGTTGTACAATTTAAAGGCGGGTAATGGATGGTCGGATAAAAGTTTCATAGAGTTGTTAGCCCTACTTCAAGAGATGCTTCCAGAGGATAATGTTCTTCCCAATCGAACCTATGAAGCTAAAAAAATGTTATGCTCTATTGGCATGAGCTATGATAAGATACATGCTTGTCCAAATGATTGCATTTTGTTTCGAAATGAATATGCATCATTAAACGAGTGTCCTAAATGCGGTGTATCTCGGTATAAGAAAAAATTGTCACCAGCAAAAGTATTATGGTATTTTCCTATAATTCCGAGATTCAGACGCATGTTTCATAGTGAAACAGATGCAAAACACCTGCCTTGGCATGCAGATAATAGAATTGTAGATGGGAAGTATCGACATCCGGCAGATTCACCACAGTGGATGAAAATTGATAATGATTATCCTGATTTTGGAGAAGAAGTTAGAAACCTTCGCTTGGCATTATCGACTGATGGAATGAATCCGCATGGTCTGTAGAGTATCTCACATTCCACCTGGCCTGTAATTATTATGATTTATAACCTACCTCCATGGCTATGTATGAAGCGTAAGTACATGATGTTATCTATGTTAATTTCTGGCCCTAAACAACCAGGGAATGATATAGACGTATACTTGACACCTTTAATCGAAGACTTAAAGAGTTTGTGGGAGAATGGTGTGGAGGTTTATGATGGATATAGGAAAGAAAGTTTCAATTTGAGGGCAACGTTGTTTTGGCACAATTAATGATTTCCCAGCATACAGAAATCTATCGGGGTATAGCATTAAAGGTCAATGTGCGTGTCCTATCTGTGAAGAAAACACAGATTGGACGCGGTTGGAATTTGGTCAGAAGAATGTCTTTCTTGGTCATCATAGATTCTTAAATTCTAGTCATCACTACCGTGGGTGGAGAAAAGCATTCAATGGAATTCAGAACAACGTAAAGCTCCACCTACATTGACCGGCGAACAAATTTTTGAAAAGGTGAAAGATGTGAGTACTAAGTTTGGCAAGCCTTTTGCTCATACGCTTGTCACGTGTGGGTGGAAGAAGAGGTCAATTTTGTTTGAGTTGCCGTATTGGAAGTCGTTGTATGTAAGACATTTTCTTGATGATATGCATATTGAAAAAAATGTATTTGAAAGTGTTATTGGTACGTTACTCAATATACAAGGAAATTCTAAGGATGGCCTTAAAGCAAGAAAGGACTTGGTAGCAATGGCAATAAGAAATGAATTAGGACCATTGAAGAAAGGAAATCGCACATATCTACCACCTGCTGCTTATACCTTATCTAAAAGGAGAAAAAGATATTGTGTAAGTTTCTAAGTGAAGTTAAAGTTCCAGAAGGATACTCTTTAGATATTAGAAGACTTGTTTCTATGAAAGACCTCAAGTTAAAGAGTTTAAAGACACATGATTGCCATGTTATAATGGAACACTTTCTACCAATAGGTATACGTTCTATTTTGCCAGAAAAAGTGAGAGGCGCAATAACTAAATTGTGTTTTTTCTTTAGGTCAATCTGTAGTAAGGTGATGGATCCTGCGATCTTACCAACATTGCAAAGAGAAATAGTTATTACTTTGTGCGAGCTTGAAATGTATTTTCCTCCATCATTTTTTGACATAATGGTACATCTAGTTGTTCATCTTGTGAAAGAGACACAACTGTGTGGACCTGCCTATATGAGATGGATGTACCCTGTTGAACGTTATATGAAAATATTGAAAGGGTATGTGAAAAACCGAAGTCGAACAGAGGGATGTATTGTTGAACGATACATTGTTGAAGAAGCTATTGAGTTTTGTACTGAATATTTGTCCAACGTTCAATCCATTGGCCTCCCAAAATCTCATGTTGTTGAAAAAATAGTAGGTAAACAGTTAATTGAAAATAAAGTTGTGACAGTTTCAAGGGATGAACGGGAGCAAGTGCATTTGTATGTTCTGCACAATGACATTGAGGTTGAGCCGTATGTTGAAATGCACAAGGACGTTCTCCGAGGTTTAAATTGAATAGAAATGAAAATTGGATAGTATGTGAGCACAATCGAAGTTTTATAACATGGTTCAAGGAGCATATTTTTTCAAAGTTTTATTCTGATCCCGCTTCAATAACAGAAAGGTTGAGATGTTTAGCATATGGTCCAAGTTTGCATGTGTTTTCTTATAGCGCATACGCAATTAATGGATACACATTTTATACCAAGGAACAAGATGATAAAAGTACAATGCAAAATAGTGGTGTCACTGTGCTTGCCGAAGCAATGCATATTTCCTCGTATTATGGGGTTATCGAGCGCATTTGGGTGTTTGATTATGAGAAGTTTCAGATTCCTATCTTTGGATGCAAGTGGGTTGAAAATAATAATGGCATACGAATGGATAAATCAGGTTTTTTGAAAGTGGATCTTAATAAGGTGGGGTACAAAGATGAGCCTTTTATTCTAGCCACGCAAGCTAAACAAGTGTTCTATGTCATTGATCCGACAAGTACGAAATGGTCTATAGTTCTTTTTTCCAACAAAGTAATCGATGATAACATTGGAGAAAAGGGGGATGTTGATGTTGAGAATGAATCTTATATTATAGATGATCCAGATGAGAATATTAGAGCGGACGAATCATATATTAGAAATGATCATAACGAGAGAATTTGGATCGATCCACCTGTCCGTGTTGTTAAGAGACAAGTAAACCCCGTTAAAACGAAAAAAATAAAGAGATGTTAAAGGTACTTGTTTATACCATGTCCATGTTCTTATTTATACCATGTTTTTCTGATTTATACATTTCTTATGTATATATTTGTTATGTACATATTTGCATGTCATTCATTTGATACTTTGGTTTTTCTGAATTACAGGTATATATATTATGGCCAGCAACGAGGAAACATCACATGATGGAAAACAAACAACAAAAGACGTGGCAGGCGATATTAAAAGAGGCATAACGATTATGAAAAAAATCATCCGTGCGAGAGATAAAGGAGTAAAGTATGATGTCCATTGGAATGAAAGAGATCAGTTAGTTGAGCCTAACGGTGCGTTGCTAACAAGTTACATCGGAGCACTTGTACGTTCGCAAGTTCCGATTACTTGCGATAATTGGAGAATTCTTTTATTACAACCGACTAAAGATAAAATTTGGAGCGAGATTCAGGTATGATATTTGATTATTTTTAATTATGTTGACAGTTACATCTTTAAATTAATTATACTAACATGTTATATGTATGTGTGTTTGTTTGCAGAGATCTTTCAATTGGCCGGAAAATGCTTGAGGGGATTTAGAGCGTTTTAACAAACAAGTTTCTAAAAGATTCTGAAGGAAACTTTGTTGACTTGGAGCGTCCAATGAAGTACGCGGATTTGATTTCAAAGGAAGAATGGGAGACGTTTGTTGCAAAGTGAAGAACAAAAGAATTTGAAGTAAGTACAACTTATCATGAACTATGTATAGTATATATGCTTCTTCCACAAGAGTTCTGATAAACTTGTTTTTTCAGGTTGTTAGTGGCGTAAATCGTCAACGGGCATCAAATCCCGCATATCCATACAGAAAGGGGCGTTTGGGATATGCACGCTTAGAACAAAAAATAGTAAGTACATATAAATGCTTTAATATGATATATTTACAAAAAATAGTAAGTATATATAATAGGATATAATGCTTTAGTATCCGTCTTAATGCGTAGTTGAAAGAGGAGAAGAGTGATGCGACATCTCTTCCGGACCATGTTGTATGGAAGGTTGCCCGTGTGGGAAGAGATGGAGTCGTTCAGGAAGAAGTTCAACAAGTCTTTGAACAATGTGTAAGTACAACGTTATCTTTATCAGTAACTGATCAAAAGTGTATAATATATTTATATATGTTTTTATCTATATTTCAGGAGACTCTATCCCAGACCATAACTCCCGCTGAGGACGATGATTGCAGGAGCTTACTGAGCCGGGTGTTGAATATTCCTGAGTATTCTGGGCGTGTAAGGGGTAAGGGATTTGGTGTCACTCCATCCAAACTGTATAAGCAGCCAAAGAAAAAAAAATCCAACCAATAAAGAAGTGATGGATACTTTGGAGGAATTGAAAGCGCAGATTCGTGAATTACAGAAGGACAAGGAGAGATACATGTCGGAAAGGCGCGCAACAGAGGGTAAAGCTACTAGTGACAAAGATAGTATCGGTTGTCCGCAGAAGCTTCCAGAGGTAATTGTATATATTATATTGAAATTAATTTAGAACAGTTTACTTAATTGACACATTAACTGATCATTATTTGTTTAGGGCATTTCACTTTGCCGGCTATATTTATCATCGCCGACTCATCAAATGGTTGGCAAGGGAAAGGTGCATAACACTCTGGGAGACTTACTTCACCATAAACCGATCCCTTATGGATTTTTGAAAGTATCTATTGATATTGCGTTAGAGGGGGGTGCGTTGTTGCCTATACCAGATGATATTTTAGGCGCAACAGTGGTGGGAGACGCAATAGGAGCGTATGTGGCATGGCCGGCAAATCTCATTTGCATAGATGATGAGGTAGGTTGAACCTTTTAATACTCAAATGTTTTATGATCCATACATGAAAGTTATTCTTACATTTACATTTTCTTATTTACATGATGATCTTAGACTCCCACAAAATCCAAATCAAAAGATGATAGAATTATTATGCGGGATACCGATTCAGCTGCATCAAAGAAACAAGTACTACTACAGTTACATGATTATCTTATTATACATTAATTACTGAACTTATATATGACTTTTAGGTTCATGATCAACAGTCTCAACAAGTCAGCAAGGGTAAGATGCCTGAAACTTCCAAGGTGCCCAGAAAAGCATTTGTTCCTCGATTTAGGATGTGCCTTGAAACATATGTGGGAACATCAGATGTGCCTGAGGGTGGCATCCGTCAATACATATGGACGGAGGTATTTTCGGTTTTGAATATCCCGAAACAATTGCTAAGGAGGATTTTGACCAGGTTTTCAACCATTCTAAATTGGGCCTCGGTGTTATGCATTCATACATCAGGTACTTCGATCCATTTTAATTAAATAATTGAACATTTTAAAATTTGCTCGTTTAACTGAATATTCTAATGTTGATTATGTTTTTTTAAGTTCTTGTATGACAAGTTGTTGGTCCCGAATGATTTGACTTCAGTATTCGCATTCTTATCTGCTAGCTGTGTCAACTCACGGACAATAGACCAGACACCAGATACAGTCAAAGAGTACACAGTGCAGAGATTAATGGGCGCGACTACAGAGAAGTTGTTCTTGTTGCCATATAATACTGGCCATGGGTTAGATTTTATTCTAAATTCATTTATTATAATTGTTCGATTTTTGCCTTTCTATATAACATTTCCGTCTAAACTGTTGTCTTATTTTATAGTGGACATTGGTTGTTGGTCGCGATTAATCCGAGGAAAGAAATAGTGTATTATATAGATTCATTGGATGGCGATGCAACAAAATATGAAAATCTGAGGAACATGGTTGATACGTAAGTGATGAGATATATTATTCTGAATAATTATATATCTTTATTTATTATGTGACATTGTTCTAAATATGCGTTTATATTATGTTAGAGTTATACAAATATTCAGAGCACAAAGAGATGCAACGGTGCCAAAAAGCAAGGCTAACAACATCAACTGGATCAGAGTGGAGGTATATTTTCCCATGTTTGACTGTTATAGTGGTTCTACTTGATAAAACTATTTAAACTATATATCCTGATAAATATTCATTTGTTTTTTCCATTTACAGTGTCCTCGTCAGCGCAATGGGATTGACTGCGGATATTTTGTATTGCGCTTTATGAAGGAAATTATTCTTTCTGGTCAAATAGTGGTTCCAATCATGGTATGGATCAATTCATTATATAAGTTATATGATTCATTTTGATAATTATCCGATACTTCATCTAAGTAATTAGTTTTAAAATTAAATCCTGCATGTTCTGTTATATTATGTAGTATTTTGATGAATTCAAGTGCGCTACTTACACGAAAGCAAGATTGGAAGAAATTAAAGAGGAATGGTGTCAATTTATTCTTGAGTTGAGAATTGTATAAAGTTATCAGATTGGAAGAATTGTAATTATATGTAAATTGATTGTATTTGTGATGTTGTAATTCTGAGGATCGGATTTTGTTGTAACATATTTAAGCACGTTTATGTGTATTAAAATGATTATGGACAAAGTGATGAGTTACAATGTATACTTAAAGGCCAAAGTTTTGAATTTTATATATAAGGCCAAAGTTTTGAATTGTATATTTAAGGCCAAAGTTTTGAATTGTATATATAAGGCCAAAGTGTTGAAATAAAGGCCTGAATTATAAGCAGGTTTGTGTAATATAAGCAGGTTGTTGGTAAATATACAAAACAGGGTGAATATTTAAAAAAAAATTTTAAAATCTGGGACATTAGACATCGCTTTTACAAAAAAGCGCTGCTAAAGGTTACAAACATAGCGCTACAAAAGTGCTGCTATAGGTATGGAAGGGGGGGGATCTAAGACAGCGCTTCTAAAAAGCGCTGCTAAAGGGGGGGCTATGACAGCGCTTTGTAAAAGTGCTGCTAAAGGTGGGGTCTAAGACAACACTTTGTGAAAGCGCTGCTAAAGGGGGGGATGGTTGGGGGGAATATGCAGCGCTTATAAAAGCGTTGCTAAAGGGCTAAAAAAGCGCTGCTAAAAGTGTTGCTGAAGGGAGCCTTTAGCAGCGCTTTTTCCATAAAAAAAGCGTTGCCTTTACCTTTAGCAGCGCCACTTTTGGCAGCGCTGCTAAAGGACAAAAAAAGCGCTGCTAAAGGTCTTTTTTGGCATAGTGCCTGTTGTACATGATAGTGTCCCTCCACTTGCATACCCTTACCTAAGAGGACCCTATGACACCTCCTTACTGATATACTATAAAAATCATGTTGTTGGGCATGTCTGTGCCGGAGAGGTATATTTTTTAGCAGTTGTTATGTATGTGTTTGAAATAAATTCCCTACGACTAATTTTTTTTTAACAGGAGCGTGATTGTTTGAAATTCGTTAACCACAACAAAACGATTTTTAAAGCTTTATTAGATAAAGGATGATTGGTTCTAAAGTGTCATCCGATACTCCAGTCTTGCTAGCCTGTGTTCTTCCAAGTACAAGAGTATTAGCCATGACATACCGAGGGGCTTTTGCTGAGAGATGGTATAAGGAAACATCATTTTTCCACTTCTCCATTGGCGAGATGACAATTACACTAAATGACATTGCTTTCCTTCTCCACCTTTCCATCAAGGAGAAATTACTTGATTATTCCAGAATAAAAAATGATTAAGCCCAGGAGATGATGGTCATTTATTTGGGAGTTGACCTAGTGGATGCCCTGATGCATTGTGAGAGCACCAGAAGTGCTCATGCAAAATATTCATACTTGCAGAAGCTATATGAAGACAACTTGGAGTTGCCTGATGATGCCAACGATGATGATTTACATGTTACCTACCATCAAGTGTGTGTTTTGAGGTGTTACCTCTTATTCTTAGTTGACACGTCCATGTTTGTGGACAAAAGTGCAACCTACTGTAGCACCCCAAATTTTGCCCTTTCATTTTAATCGTAACTGGCTTGTGTTCCTCTGCATTTTTCATTTCCGCATATCATAGCATTGGTTCTCGAGACATGGGATCAAGGTGTTTTCATGGCTCAGGGTTCCTTTTTATTGCAAGATTCTAAACAGCGAGCGTCAGAGGCTCTGACATTTATTTTGCTCAACGATCAAGGGGGGATTTTATTTTATTCAACAGGTTAATTTTCAGCTCAGGAGACAATACACAGGGTATCTCAGGCGTTCTAAGAGTTACCATATTCAAGAGCAGGTTTCAAAGGCTTAACGGGGTTCAAAATAAGTGGCAACAGACAATTGTACAGAATTCCCTCCATTTGGCGCCAAAAGTGGCCAATTTTGAATAGGGTAACCGGTTACTTCAAGCGCAGTTTGCCAAGAAATTTGAATTTTTAGCATGTGCAATTTTCCCAATCATTTTCAACCATTGATATCACTTGATCATATTTGGAAGGATCTAGAATTGTGTCAACTTTCACCATTTCCCTCAAAAATTTCAAACACTTCATTCCTAATTCCACTCCTAATTTCCATTCCAAATGTTAATCCTCATTCCAAACCATATTTTGATCCAAACCTAGAGCTTATTTAAGTGAATTTGCTCCAAACCTCACAAAAATTACCCTTCATTTTCAGATTTCACTCTCACTCTTGAGAATTTGCCCTCAATTTTCTCTCCACTTTTCACTCCCAAAACCTCCATGAAAGCTCTGTCACTTGAGTTCTTTGACTCTTCATTGGAATCATAGAATTCTAGAGTTAAACCTCATTCATTCATCTCCATCATCTTCAATTCATCACTCAATTTTCGTTTGAATTGAGATTTGAATTTGGAAGCTAGATTGAAAGTGCTTTTTGGATCATTTTTTCTTGATCTTGCTTTTTCTTCATTTCTACCACAAGGAAACTCTTGGATCTTGAAGAATCTCTGGGTTTCTTGCGGATCTGCTAATTTCAAGTGAGCCAGCACTCACCAAAGCAAATATGCATTTTAAAGGTTGGTGAATTCTAGATCTAATTCTGTTTTGAGCTTATTTGAATAATCACAATGTAGATACATGGTTTTTGCTTCTTTTTGATCCATTTTGATGATTTGGATCTTGGTGATTTGTGATTTCATTGCTTGATTGTGTTTACATGATGCGTGATCACTGTTTCTTGATGTTAATTTCGTGCTTGATTTATATCATGCTCATGTGGATGATTGGATAAGCTGCTAGAGGTTAAAAACCTGATTTTAAAAGTTGTTTTTCTGGTCCTGGTTTAGTGGTAACCGGTTACCTTATATAGAGTAACCGGTTACTCAGTGTAAATTTCACGTTATTTAGTTTTTTTTCAATAGAGTAACTGGTTACCCTATATTGAGTAACCGGTTACCACTGAGGCAGAATGTGTTGCATTTTCTTGTTTGTTTGGTATCCTTTCCACATGTAAACTTCATGGGTTGATGTGGTGCATTTATGTGGATTGTTTTTGACATGTTTCATCATTCTTGAATGTTTGATCTCGATTCTTCGACGCACAACTTTTGGTTTTCGTTTTGAATGTTTAACATGTTCATGTGATTTGTTTGATGAATGACCATTTCACTTGTTTGTTTATAGCATGTTAATTGATGATCATTGTTGATTATGTTACTGAATTTTGTGATGCAAGATTGCATTTGTTTCTGATTCTGCTTTGTTGCGTATTTGTTTGATTGTTCGATCGTTCATTTAAAATGGAAAGGCATACTTGATCTTTTCACTTCTTATTGATGCAATGTTGTTGGTCATTTATGTTTAAGTGTTGAAGCATGTTCATACTTGTATGATATCTATCTGTGATTGTTGTTTGCATTTGATTAATTGCATTCAAACATGCTTGCTGCCCTGTTTTCCACAACTGTTCTTGCTTTGAACTTGCATGCTGTCTTTGCTTTACTTGCTTGTTGTCTGGCTTTTCACACCTGATTTTTGTGCTTAAACATGTGCTGTTATATGCTGCCTGGCTTCTGTGCTGGATCTTATTGTTGTCTTATGCAGGAGGCGCTGTCGTAGCTGCTGTTTTTGCCTTGCTTTCTTGTTTTTTGCTTTTCCATGCTCCCTTAGGATTCTTATTCCAATTTAATTATCGATTATATCTGGAGTAGGATAGACACAAGGATAGCAATCCAAACATGATAACATATAGGCTAGTCCCTTTTAACCTCAACCTTAGGTCCATCTTTTGCATGTTAACATTAGGATAGAATCTCCTTTCGCATCTCGACTTTGGGACCACTTTGCATGACAACGTTAGGGCCGAGTTTCCCTTTAGACCTTCTGTGTGTCTTTCTTGTCATCTCAAAACACATTCTAACTCATCTAATAAATAAAATAAACTTTGTACGCTACAAGCCTTGAGCACATGGTAAATGATGAGTGAGGGGTTTCCTCTCGCTTGTCTAGAGTGTTTAGTATACGTCCCGTTTGGGGGCGATATACGACGCATTCGTTTCTATGCCATAGTCTTTTGTGCAACGTAAATCACAAAGCAAACTCAATTCACTTCACTAAAACTCACAAACAAAAGTCAAACCTTTTATCCTTCGAGATTCATGTTTCAAACTTCATTTTCAGAAAAGAGTATGTTACTTTTCTGTTCTATCGCAAACATGCATCGTCCCTAACTGTTGGAATGGGAACTTAACGTCGCTCATAAAAATACTTAACCAACTTGTGGTTTCGTTACCGGAACTACGTTTTCTCTGATTTCTCATACCAGATGAGGATACGTAAGCACAAGACATCGATGTCTTGGCGAGAAACCTTCCCCATATCACCCATAGCTTTCTGAACTACGTTGAATGACTTTCCTATTGCACAAGGGAATACGTAGGCATAGGGCGACGATGTCCTATCGAGTCTCTTTCTTTTTTCTTTTGTTCTTGTTTTCGTTTAGAATTAGCTTATAGATAAACACACCCTTTGATTAGACAACAAACATGGATCCCATTGAGTACAACGTACGTGAAGGGTGTTAATACCTTCCCCTTGCGTAATCGACTCCCGAATCCAAGATTTGGTTGCGATGACCTTGTCTTTTCCCATTCTTCAGATTTTCTTCGATCGTTTCCTTTCCCTCTCTTTGGGATAAATAACGTTCGATGGAGACTCTTATGTTTTCCACCGGGTGTTTTTCGCAGTTGCGACACCTACGTCGATGTGGCATACCTTAAGTACTTCATCGATTTGTCGGTCATTCACGTGTAAAATTGGGAGCCGACTGTTTGGTATACCTATACTCCAAACTAAGTGAAAGTTCTCTTTGGACGAAAAAGCAAATGAAAGGATCCTGCATCATACTAACGGTAATCTCCATATGCACTAATAATTTCAAAATCATTTTTTCACCTGTTACTAATATTTTTTCTTATTCATTTTTAGGGATGGATCTTATCCTAGTTTCACGCATACACATGTTTGATCATGTGTTAGAGTATACTATGGATTGGCCACATGCTTGCCTATATTTCCCATGCATAGGGAATGATGATGTGTGGACATTCTAAGTGTATATTTACTGGACTCAACATACACCACTCACCGGGAAAATGTGGCCTTTGACCCCATTTTATTTTACTCTAGATGGTTGTCACGTGAGACGAATCTAATGTGCAGGTATTTACCATAATGATGCATGCGTTTAGTTTGATATGTACAGATCATTCTGAGATCCCCTTTCGTGTTTGCTCCTAACAACATCGTCCCCAAATATCTTGATAAAATACTGGCGGATTACGAGAGTCATCTAGTACCAGATGAGTATTAAAGTATGGAAGCCACAAGTCAGTGGTCTTATGTGTATGGTTACATTACTTGGTTATATATAGTGTGTCACACTTTGTCATGAGACCTGACGCTCATGGACATCCACCTAGGCCTGCTCACGAGGAGATCCTAGAGAATGAGCAGGTAAAGGATGACCATATCATTGATGTGTTTTCGATATGTCAAGATGTTATGCATATTACGTATGAGGGCATAACGTATGAGTTGTTTGAAAGAGGTGGTGATGATTTGGTTGCCCTAGTGTGTTCCATTCGTACTAAAGCACAAAATGTCTTGGGTTACCGGCGGCAGGGGAAGAGCCATGAGGTTAAGAATAGCCATACATAGTAGGTTATGCTTTTATTTGTATTTTGGAAATTATTTGTATTATTTTTCATACTTCAAGAACAATATTTATAGTATTCATGTCTAGTCTTTTAATTAATGCATTACCTTGTTCTATGTTGTTTGTGTTTATTAATGTTAGAACCAAATTATGACACTACTAATCGAATTAAAATGATTTTGGATTAAAAATAATATAAACTTAGGACAATATTTTGTCCAAGATGCATATAAGTAAGTTTTCGAAAATGCATATTCGAATTCATTTAAAATTTTTTTAAAGATATATTTTCAAACTAATTTTTGACAAAAATAAAGTGACTGTATGATTTACGAAAAATGAAACGATTTAATATACGTCCGAATATGCATTTATAAAAATACCTAAAGACAATTTTAAAATTTAAAAAATATGAGTCACACAAAAAAGAAATTGCCAAAATAATTAGTCTCTTTTTCCTATCTTATTTAACACTTTAAATATGCCACCTTTAACCTTTATACCGAGCCTAATAGTTTTACCAAAAACACACACATCATTTGCCACATCCAGTCATCATTATTCAACAAACTATCAACATCAAATGAGAAAGAACTTACTTGAAAAGACAAACTATATTGACCCTTTATTATAAGTTGCACCTTTCTCTCCATAACCAATAATTTTTTCCTTAAACTCAATGTTTTTCACTCTTGTTAAATGTTTCATGTTCACAAATTACTATCTACACATTTTGGATAATGACATTGTATCATGATTAAGAGATCATCTATTTAATCATGTGGACAAGTGATGTAAATCTAAATTGGCCCCAAAACAAAGCTAGCTATATGCATCTTTCACAATTGTTGAATTGTCCCATTTTTTACTACTACTACGACCCACCATCATTCAGTCACTAGACTTACGCCACAACCTTTACTCCCATCTTCAGAAGCAGTTCTCTTTTACAAGATACTCCACCTTAAAAATGTTATGTTCCAATTTTTATTCATATGTTCACTATTATTAAATACTACTATTTCCATCCTAAATTATAAGATTTTTTTTTGTCATTTCAAACAAATTAAAAAATTTAATTATTATTTTATGAGAAAGACAAATTATATATGACTTTACAGTAATGCTCTTCATAATTATACAAAAGAGAGAAATTAAAAGAGTTGAAAGAATAAATATTAATAAATACTTGAGAGTATATTAAAAAAAATGTCATTAATATTATATTGGAAATGTAAAATAACTTATAATTTAGAACATTTTTTTAACAAAGTGATTTATAATAATAATTTGGGACAGAGGGAGTACTTAGTTGTATTAGTTTTCAAAACATACTCAAATATGAAGTGAGACAAGAGTGGATATATGTGAAAAAGAGATTTAAGTAAAAATACACTTAAATTTAATCCTAATGGTTCTTAATTTTCTTAACCCTAAACGTCTAACTCTATTTGCCAAAACCTAAACAATTCTACAACCAACTAAGAGGTAAGTCTTGTGAGAAAATTACATTAGAGACTCTCACTTTCTAATGCATATCGGTATTAATAACTACAGTTTTCAAGTTTGAATGTTTTTTTTTTTTATGAATTACACCAAATTAAAGAGGCTTCAAAGTTTGTGCTCTGAATTGGGTCGAGACCTGCTCTTCAGTCAGTCAGGTCCAATCCAGTACTACGATGGAGAGACCTAACAAGGTCCAATCCTCTCCTGTCGAGCACGCACCTCAACAAGGCACCTCATTTGGGCATATCATTATCTTGAATGGGAGAGAGCTCACACACTTTTTTCACATGCCCCCACGCGGGGACACGTCATCAGACAACTACCCACTTCCGAAAGAGTTGGTCAACCCACCTTTCGAAGATCACGGAACAGTTGAAACATGGCGAAGACCACGTGGTGGTCTTTCCTACACCACACAAGCCCTGACAATTACTTGTGTTGAGCTTGACAATCCGGCCTAATGCAATGTAATTGTTGGCCCTGCGCTAGGGGGTACGTTATAAATACCCTCTTTCACTAAAGGGTCAGATATCTTATTCTCTACACCTATTTTTCCTGTACTTGCTCTTTCTAAAACTTTGTTACTCACTTAAGCATCAAAGTACCTTGCAAGTACACCCTCTTATCCTCTACAACACCGGTGAACACAAGAGCTCACGATACGTGACAGACTACTGATTCCTATCTGATCAGGTGAGATCAGTGGCGCCGTCTGTGGTAACGATTTTCTCCCCCGTTCTTTCTCCTATTCAAGCATAAAAGCTTAAGAACCAAAGCAAATTTCAACATCAATTCTGATCATGGCCAGCCCACGCGCCGATAATGCTCTAGAAATCGCCTTCGTCCCATTCACCAATGCGGACGGCCACTACCACGACCCCAACGTGACCGTTCGCAACGACGAGGACGACTACAGGGACGGGCACATTGCCTATCCCTCCTCGTATGACGCGGCCTTCAACACCGCCCAACGCTTCAATAGCCCGGATGTCTACTAGTTCATCCCGATGCCAGTAGGCGTTGACCCTACCATGGTGGCTCTGTTCGCGGCGATCAACAAGACCAACCTGATGATCTTCCAACAGAATGAGTGAGTATGGATGCTCGAGAGGGAGCGACCATCATGCTCTCCCCCGTGGAGACATCATCTCCCAGTTTCTAGCAGCCTCTCTCCTCCCCCGCGGAGGACGCAGCACATCGACGATTCTTGGAGCCCTTCTCCCCGAATGACTGGGCGTCACCCTCATTTGGAGCGACCACATCCAATGACTTCCCAGAAGCGCGACCTGTCACCTCCCTGGAAGAAGCGATGCTCCCTAGCTCAGAAGAAGAACAAAGCCAAAGGAGGTGTCACCAAGCTAAGAGCTCGACCAAGGAGTCCTCCCCGAAGAAATAGAAACAACCGGGGATCAGTCTCCCCCTCACTGTCACATGTCAGGAGCGATGAGGATGTCAAACGCTCACCACTGTGTAAGGCCATCAGAGAGGCCACACTGCCCATCGGAATGGAGAAACCTTCGCCCTTGACAACATATGTTATGCTCGACTATCGGAACGTGTGGGGAGCCATCAAGTGTAGGCTTTTTGCCCACTACCTTGAGAAAGGGTGCCATGAAGGGGTACAAACGCCTCGCACCCGAATCCATCACCTCCTGGGGCGAGCTGAAGAGGCAGTTATTCAGGCACTTCATAGTTTTCAAGCGCCATCCAAAGACAGAGGCAGTCCTGGAAGCCATCATCCAGGGCAAGAACGAACCTCTTCGAGATTATATAGAGAGGTTCAACCGAGAAGCCGTCCATGTGTCAACCACGGATGATATGAAGAAATTCCTAATCCAAAGAGGCATATGACCTTACTCCGACTTTACCAAAACCGTTGGGATCGAACGCCCCCACACCTTGAATCCTCTTCTCCTCAAGGTTCAATCATACATCCAGTATGAAGAGATAGAGGTCGCCACACCTCCTGTGACACGTGAAATCAGGAAGGCCTCAGGGGCGCCAGGCATGAGGACGCCACTCCTCTTCGACGAGGCGAGGAAAGAAGAAGAGAAGACCGACCCTGTGAGCAGAGGGGACTAGTGGGCCGGTTCACTGAGTACATGTTGCTCACAGCTCCCCACAAGCGCATCCTGTCCGAATGTATCAATTCAGAATTTCAGAGGGGTGGTGTCTGTTTCCCGAAACCGACGCCCCGAAGCCCAATGTGGACAAATCAAAATACTGTCGGTTACACCGGAGTCATGGAGGGTTGCATCCACCTCAAGGTTGCAATCGAGGTCTTAATTAAAGAAGGGCACCTGAAACAGTACACTCAGAGAGGTGAGGCTCCCCAACCT
The DNA here is from genome assembly GCA_963859935.3 of Lathyrus sativus. NCBI lineage: Eukaryota > Viridiplantae > Streptophyta > Magnoliopsida > Fabales > Fabaceae > Lathyrus > Lathyrus sativus. Next base: position 31,058,530 of record OZ012740.1, on the reverse strand, counting down.
GAGACCCGCGAAGCCAAGAGGGTCAAGGAAGTGTTACCATCCTCCGAAGAAGCCGGACCGCAAGTCCCCCGGTGTGTCTCTCGGCCAGAGGATTTTCTCCTCCTCAGCGAGCCCGCCAGACCACTGTCCGCCCACAGTCCATGGGAGGAATTTCCCGCAACCTTGGTCATATCCAGTGGGCCCTCCAGCAAACTCTCAGTCGGGACGGTCAAGAGGAAGTTTGAGGAATTGATAGACAAGAGCTCAAAGATGAATGCTACCTCGACAAGTTTAAAGGTCAATCGAACCCGATCACCTTCTATCTCGAGGAGCTTCTCGGGGGCGCACCAAATTCTAGCTTTTCCTTCTTGATCAGGGCTCAGATGGAAAAATTTGACGTGCGTCGAATCCTCGTCGACCAGAGGAGTTTGATGGACATAATGTACCTCCATCTATTCATGACCCTACAGCTCAATGAAAGCCACCTGACCCTTATGTCGGTTCTGACCTACAAGGCTTCAATGGAACCACCACTAAGCCTTGGGGATACGTGGAATTGCTCGTCACATTCGGAACCAAGGAGACCGCCTGACAGGTGAAAGTCATATTCTTGCTGATTGAGTTCCCCTCTGTACCAGTGCATCTTGGGAAGACCGACTTTGGCTGAACTAACCGCAGTGCCATCTACAGTCCACCTGAAGAGGAAGTACTACACGACCAGAGGTTGGGTCATCACCCTTCACGTGGACATCAAGGCGGCCAGGAGATGTTTCGAAGCGGCACTCAAAGGGCTCAACTCGATCAACATCAACCCCAAGTCGACCGGTCAACCTAACCGGACTGAGTAGAAGCCACTTCCCCGCGTCAACTCCCTCGACCTCGACAACCACTTCCTCAGCAAGCAGGAGCAGGGCGCGGAATCTGAAGACGCGCCTCCAATAAACAATGGGCAGCCATCTCACCCAATGCACCCTATTCTAGATGGAGACTTTGAGCTCATCAGGCTTGGAGATGACCCAGGAAGAAGCATGAAGATTGGAACGAGACTGTCCGACTTGGCGAGGAAGCAGTTGAAAGCCTGCCTCCAGGAGAATGCCGACCTGTTCGTGTGGAGCGCAGTGGAAATGCCTGGCCTCGACCCCGACGTAGCATGCCACCACCTCGCCATAGATCCGACCGCTAGGGCCATAGTTCAACATAGGTGTAGGCAATCTCCCGGGAAAGCGGGGGCTGTTGAAAAAGCTGTAAAAGATCTCCTAGAGGCAAATTTTATATCAGAAGCCCAGTACACAACCTGGCTGTCCAATGTTGTAACAGTTAAAAAACATAATGGAAAATAGAGGATGTGTGTTGCCTATACTGATCTCAACCGGGCATGTCCCAAAGATGCGTATCCGCTACCTAACATCGACAAACTCGTCGATAATTTTGCAGGTTTTAAATTGTTGTCGTTTGTGGACGCGTACTCGGGGTACAACCAAATCCTCATGGCGAAGTCCGACAAATAGTACCCGACCCTTATGGCTGAGTTGGGAAATTATTACTATAATGTAATGCTCTTCGGTTTAAAGAATTTTGACGCGACCTATCAGCGGATGATGAACAAATTCTTCCAGGGAGAAATCAGGGATATGCTCAAAGTTTACATGGATGACATGATCGTGAAGTCACTAGAAGAGGTCGACCACACCACCCATCTCACGCAGGTCTTCGAGACGGCGAGAAAGTGCAAAATAAAGTTTAATCCTGAGAAATGTACCTTCGGTGTACGAGCGGGAAAATTCCTCAGATTCTACCTAACAGAATGAGGAATAGAGGTGAACCCAGAAAAGTGCAAGGCTTTCTCCGAGTTCCCCATGCAGAACATGAAAAAGTCCATCCAGTCTCTAAACGGGTTGCTCGCCTTACTATCACGTTTTGTCGCCAAGTCAGCCCAGAACGCCCTCCCCTTCTTCAAGCTCCTGCACAAGGAGGCCGTATTCAAGTGGATCAAGAAGTGCGAGCGGGCCTCCTACACCTCAAAAAAGTTCTCTCAGAACCACCCGTACTGTCAAGGCCCGAGTTCGGGGAAACCCTTTACCTACATCTCAACATCGTCATGGAACCCGTCAGCGCAGTGTTGATCCGTGAGACCCCCGATGGGCAAAAGCCAACATACTTCACGAGTAAAGCCCTCCAAGGCCTTGAGCTCAGATACCAGCAGATCGAGAAGGTTACTCTAGCCCTCATCAACGCGGCCATGAGGTTACGACATTACTTCCTGGCCCACACGATCATGGTCAGAACCGACCAACTCGTCAAACAGTTGCTCCAGTGGTCGAACATGTCGGGAAGGATGCTCAAATGGTCGCTCGAACTCTCCGAATTTGACATCCAATACCAGAGTAGGAAAGCCCTCAAGGCTTAAGTCCTGGTCGACTTTGTCACGGAGATGACCTCCACTGAGTCCCCGACACTCGGGGCATACAAATGGACCATCTTCATCGACGACGCCTCCAGCTCGACGGGAAGTGGAGCAGGCATCATATTGGAAAACAAAGAGGGCATCCTGATAGAAGTATCTCTTGCATTGGAAATCCCAACATCGAACAACCAAGCCGAGTACGAGGCGTTCCTCGTAGGACTCCGCCTGGCCGAAGACCTTGGCGCAAAAGAGGTAAAGATCTTCACCGACTCCCAACTTGTGGCCTCCCAGGAACGGGGAGAGTACCAAGCCAAGAAAGACAAGCTTGTCGAGTACCTCTCCTTGGTAAAATAAAAAATGAAAAGCTTCGATTCCGTGGAGGTACGCCACGTTCTACGCGAACACAACACCCGGGCAGACATCCTATCAAAGATGGCAAGCACGAAGAGAAAAGGCGGAAACAAATCCGTAATCGAGGAGGTCCTCTCTTATCCCAGCATCGAGAAGGACACAGCGACTGCCAAGGTTAACGCTATCGCGAATAGTAACTGTTGGATGACCCCTGTTTACACCTACCTCAGCACAGGGCGACTGCCCGACAATGCCAAAGGGGAAAGCATGGCCAGGCGTCGAGCCTGCTCATACAACTTTATCGAGGACAAACTATACCGACGGGGATTATCCACTCACCTTCTCAAATGCATCGACGAACCCAAGGTATCGGGCATACTCCAAGAGATACATGAAGGAATCAATGCCCAGCACCTCGGCGGAAGATCACTTGCCCACAAGGCCTTATGAGCCGGATACTATTGGTCCAACATGCAGCAAGACACAAAAGAGCACATCAAGAAGTGCAACAAATTCCAACGGCACGGGGACATGCACCTGGGTCCGCCAAACGAGCTCAAAACACTCTCGTCGCCGTGGCCATTTTCCTGGTGGGGGATGGACATCCTCGGGCCCTTCATCATAGGGTCATACCAAAATAAATATTTGATATTCGGTGTTGACTACCTCACTAAGTGGATAGAGCCCGAAGCCTTAGCCAAAATCACGGCCCAAAACATACTTCGTTTCTACAAGAGGAATATACTTGCCCAATTCGGCATACCCCAAGCCATCATCACCGACAACGGGACTCAGTTCACTGACAAGAACTTCCAAGACTTCGTCACTAGGCTAGGCACAAAGCAACACTTCACCTCGGTTGAACACCCGCAGACGAACGGGTAGGCCGAAGCTGCGAACATAGTGATTTTCTGCGGCTTGAAGTGAAGGCTGGGAGACGCCAAGAAGAGGTGGGTTGAGGAGCTACACATCATATTCTGGGCCTACAGGACTACCCCGCATTCGACAACCGGGGAGACCCCATTTTGACTTACCTACAAAACTAAGGTAGTAATCCCGGTGGAGATAAGATAACCTTCTAGGAGAACCGAGTCCCCGCTCCATGAGGAGGCAAACGACGAGGCCTTAAAGGAGGAACTCGACCTAGTCGAGGAAATCAGGTCAGGGGCTTCCTTACGAGAAGCCTCGCTGAAACAAAGAATAACCTTCGGCATGACAGCAAAGTCATCAAGCACGAGTTCCAGGTGGGCAGCCTGGTCTTACGAAGGAATCAGAAGGACTCGCCCGAGGGAAAACTCGCCACAAACTAGGAAGGACCCTACTGTGTCCGAGAAAAAATGGGAAACAGGGGCTATTACCTCACGGGGAAGAACTTTCTCAATCATAGAACGCAGAAAAGCTCAAGCAATACTACAGTTAGACACTACGCACGACCCGCTAGCGTCGAGACCACAGGGGGCGGCATGGTACAGACGCGACTCCTAAATTCAATACAAAAAGACAAGAGTCTTCCCTTTGTGTATGCGAGCTAACCCTTGATCTAAGAGGGACCCCTCAACCGAGCTCCACCATTGTCGTACCAGTAAGGTAAAAGACCCAGATCGCGATGGGAAGTTCATGCCTCGGGCAAAGACCTCGATCAAGGTCTTGGCTCCGTCATCGATTAAATACCAACCCGATCACCCGACCAGTTCCCTGCATGGTCGGTCACAATATAGGTCGAGCAAAAATCCCGATAACAAATATGCAACTCATTATTCCATACACATGAAAAACAAGAAATAAGAGCACGCACAACATAAAAATAGAATATAGCATTTCCAAAGTGCGGGCAGAGCCCATTGTTCAAAGGTTACAAAACATGGCATGCAGGACAGAGACAACTATATCAAATATGGCATGCGGGCTATAAAATAGAAATAGAAAAAAAAACACAAAACAATTTCATTTCCCCAGGCTGGTCGCCCACCACAACTTGGCTGTCGTCTTCCTCGGTTATTGGCGCGACCACACGACCCTCGACAACTTGATGAAAAGGGAATGTCCCTTCAGTGACAAACTGGACATCCGGGTTCACAATCCGGAACTGCTCCACAACGCAGTAAAAGCCCATCTCAAGAGCCCCTACACAGTCCTGCTCGAGCTCCCGGATCCTCGACACCATAATAGGCTGATATGCCATGAGCTTTTCCTCAGTAGACCAGGAAGCCGCCTCCAACTCAGCGATCATCGCCAAGAGCTTTGTCCTCTTCTCGCCAGCGGCCTTCACCTGCTTCTCCACTTCACCATAGAGCTTGAGCTGAGCGGAATTTCTTTCCTTGGCCTAGTCGAGATCAGCCGCCAGTTTGTTCCTCTCAGCCTCGACGGTCACGATGTCATCCTGCAGCTTGGTTAGATCAGCCGAAGGGCAGGTCTCATTGTTAAGGAATAGAGTCGTTTCAAAGACCCGTATCACCGCAGCTAATTCCTATGATAAGGCTTTCTTCCTCGCCTTCCGATCGACGCCCAAGATGGCCTTGGACTCAGTAGCGCTCACAACCGGGGAATTGGCCCCGCAGAAAAATTAGCCTGCTGATAGCATGGAGGGAGCGTGAACCTCTCATCGACATTACCCTCGGTAAGGTCAACGGTCTCGGGCTCACTGACCGGCTGCCTTTTTGACGTCCTTTGCGAAGGTGGAGACTGGCTGCCTTGGGAGGAAGAGGATGAGCCTCCGGGCTTGTGGTCGGGACCTGGACTTCGCTGTACTTGGGCAACTCGCCCCTTACCGGCTTCCTTTCTGCCCCTGCTGACCGCCAGCTTCTTTACACGTTCCTGCATGCTAGACATTTTTCCTGCAAAAGAAAAAATAAACAAGTTAGCAAACCACAAACCAACACCGGAAACACAGAGAGAGCTCGAGTGAGAGGCAGACCCACTACCTAAAAGCCGCAAGGCTTCCTTCTCAGACGCACATTCGAGGAGAGCCTTCGTGTTAATCAACCGCGACTCCGGAAGAACCTCCCCGCGAGAGTCGAGGATAAAATTCTCGTCCAACGTCACACACTTCGCGGGAGTGAAACTGGAGACAAATACGACCAGCTTCTGGTAGGCTGCCCGGTCATCAGCATCCAACGAGCCCGGCCTTACTATGTAGTTATCTGTGCCCTTGTCAAAATGCTCCTCCGTTCATGTCAACGTGAACTTTGTCTCTAAGACCTCCTCCGATTCCCGTCTTTCTCCTGAACTATGAGGTCAAATAGTGAGTCTACGACCGTATGAGTGACGAGCTTGAGAATGTAGTACCGGTCTTTGAAGGTACGGATGGAATCTAGATACGCCCGAAACAGTCTCCTCGGTTACTTCAAGGACACCCAGTTGTGTCGACCCTCGAACGTCTGTCGTTGAAGATGGAAGATACAGAAGAAAAGAGTTAGCATGGTCCTAATATTGAGATACCGACATACGAGCTCGTATGCCCACACGAACGCGACCGTGTTGGGGTGGAGTTATGAGGGCGCCAGCCGCAGCCAGTCAAACACTCCCCGTTGGAAATCAGTAAAGGGAGGACGCAAGCCCGCTTCTCGAAAGGTAAATTCATACATAGGGAACCTCATCCCTTTAAAAGAATATCATATCTGATGGTTTGCTCGGGGTTTATACACCTGTCAGTTCATGGGAGAACCCTCACAGCGGTCCTCGACCGTGGCGTAGGTGTCAGATTCATCACCCAGCGAACTTACTGATATTCTTCTCTTCCTTTGGTCTTATTGTCCATTTTCTTGTGTCTCATACTTTGATGATTTCATGCCTAATTCTGAACAATAACACAAAAATCAAAGGGACCAAAGGAATTTTCATTCAATTGAAGAATAACACGCTTTCATGTAGTAAATCCAACAAAACAACACAAAAGAGTTGAAAAATGCCAATAATAAATGATCAATTTAAAGCAAGATTGACATCTAACAAACTCCCCCCAACTAGATCTTTGCTTGTCCTCAAGCAAAGTATGTCTCTCATTGAAAACAAAAGGATTTGCTCAAGCATTTAATTTAACCAAGAATGGAGAGATGACAATTCAAAATCAAACAAGAGAAATTTTCTCAAATAAGAGGATTTAGTTAAGCATGAAAATTCGCACAAGCAACGTTCACCGCTCAATAGAATCGAACAATGACAAAGAATTTAGTTCTTAAACAAATAACATGCAATGTTTCAAATAACAAGTAAATTCTCATACTTGAATCACTCTAACACTCATCTTCAAAAAAAGAATGAAGAAATTAACTCGTTTGCTACCGCAGAGAAATTTCACTCACCTGACAAACAATGCTAATAACAATCTAATTCATACATTCATCTAACAATCAAAAATGAAAAAATGGAAGCAGAAATATCACTAAGGGCTTTTTAGGTTATAACTTGGTCTGGTTCACAACAAAGGAACATTTCCAAAGGTTATTAAAACAAAGTTGCCAATGCAAAAGAGACATTCACTATTCATGGTATTTACATGTCCCAACTTCATTCACCATTTTCTTTCCTCTATTGCAAACCTTCTCAAACTTCCTTTTGCACAATTATTTCATTCTCTATTTTTTGTTTTTCAAACAAGCATTTTTTTTCACATTCATATTCACACTTTTTCTTTCCATGCTTGCTTGAGATTTTTCAAAAGTTTTAGCAACCTACCATTCTTCTTTTTCATTCTCCTCAACTTGAACTTAACCAAACCTCAAGGGAATGCTCCTTGTTTTTTATGGCAAGGAAATCAATTTAAACAATGTTCAAAGGTTCAAGAAGAAATTTTTAGAATCTCACAAAATTCGATGATGAACTATACTTTCAAAATATATACATACACAAAGTTCATCACTAAAATGAGATTTAAACTGTTTAGACTCAAAGGGGTTAACGAATACTCACTACTCACGGGTAAGTTACGTTTGGATACGGTTGTGCTCAATATAAAAAATGCCTTGATCGTTTCTAATGCTTCCATAAAATCACAAAAATCAAAAGATAAAGCATGAATCAAACGAATTAAACAAAGTTATCAGTCATCCTAGCATATAGTAAATAATGGAGGTTTCTCACAATTTGTGGCTTTTGGTCCTAAGTGAAATAAGCATTCAAACAAGTTGCAACAAGAAACAAGAATACACATTTGCACAAAGCACAAAATTCTTAAATCATTCTAACATTCTATAAAGAGGTATAATTTACCTTGCTTGTATTCACATACTCAACATGCTACCATGACCATCCAAACTCGGTCGAAGCTTCATTGGATACTTTTATGCAAATAGAAACCAATCTAGAAGAGGTTCTCATCATTTATTCCTACCAACACTAGATAAAACATGAAAAGAAACAAGTATATATACAATATAAACAAATGTACAAAGCTTAAAAATATAGAAACTATTGCAATGCACTTCAATATCAAAACACCAATCCCTAACAACGGCGCCATTTTGTTTGAACTGTAGTAAAGCGGCAAGAAGAAAAAATTTAGTTTTGAAGGAATTCCCTCTAGAGTTTATATCGTCTCACAGGGATCGGTGCGAGGGAAAGAACATCGTTCAACAATCTCTACATTCTAAGCTTCTTGTGAAAATTTGGTTAAAAGATTCACGTTACCATAAATAAAGGCAGAAAATATAAAGATAGAAAATATAAAGTAAAGACTGAAATATAAACGGAGCCTTGTAGGAACTGGACCTCATCAATTGATAACACATGCATTCTTTTAATCATGTTAAACACAACTCAATAAATCATCTAATATCCTCATGTATCACCCACAACATAGATTATATCTAACGCACTGTCGAGAGAACAACCGTATTGTCTCATTGGTGATATCTCACGCAACAAAACCAACACAGAGCATTAAGAACTGATACTCATCAGCAAATGCTAAGCCTAAATCTATGTCTAGAGTTTAGAACCTAATATGTAATCATCCTAGATCCAGATCTGAAGAGTATATGTCTATAGCTCTTCAAATCAAAGATAAACAGGTAGACAAAGATGACACCCATATCAGATAAATGACTGCTTCATATTAAACGCTATGATCAGAATACGTACACACAGTTAACCCTTTTTACATGCATTCAACTAATCTTCCAAATGGATGTGAACATCGTTCTTCATCACTATCACGCATCCTCACAATACGGTATTGATCCTAGTCATGCTACTAACCAACAAAATAAAATAGAAGATACAAATGAATATCAACTTAAAAAACCATGTCAAAAGTTTGCTCATTGATAGATGAAAATCTAAGATCAAGGATTTGAAATGAGTTTTTTCAAGACCCACAAATAAGCAATCAAAGACAATCAACAATAGAGAATCAAAACTAGTTCATAAACATACATTAGATGAAATACATATGTTATTAAAAGATTACATCTAAACCCCAACAAGAGATCAAAGATATTACCTTCTCCCTCTTAGGGTTTATAATTATCTCTCTAAAATAAGCGTGAAATGAAGAGAGATAAAGTTCTGATTTGAAAAATATAAAGTATCCTCTAAAAAGCAAGAAAGGTACTTATATAGTACATTCAAAATCTGTCATGTTCGCACTGCAAACCGATCTTTTGCCTAGAGAACCCCAATTTAGGCACCTGAAGTGTCTTTGAACAGTTAAACCGCCTCTGAGACAACTCTAAAGTTCGTTGTGCAAATGATTCTTCGCACTGCGAACTACCTCGCCTATAAGTTTGCACAACGAACTTATGGTCCTTTAGCTACTGCCTCAAGTTTGGGAGCATTCTCTGGGACTTTGCCAGATGTTCGCAAAGCGAACATTCGCTGGTAAATTTGCCCAGCGAACTTACTGATATTCTTTTCTTCCTTTGGCCTTCTTGTCCATTATCTTGTGTATCACACTTTGATGATTTCATGCCTACTTCTACACAATAACACACAAATCAAAGGGACCAAAAGCATTTTCATACAATTGAAGAATATCATGCTTTCATGTAGTAAATCCAACAAAATAACACAAAAGAGTTGAAAAATGCCAATAATAAATGATCAATTTAAAGCCAGATTGGTATCTAACAATGTCGACGACAAAAGGTTGCAGTGTTTGAAAGTTTTGTGGAAATTAAAAGCCCTTAGTAACATTTTGGTTTTTGGTTGGCCCTTGATGTTTGAAAGAATTTCATGTCATTCTAAATTGGCTAAGTGTGAAATTACTAGTGAAATTCATAACTTGGTTTGTTCACTTTGTTTTGCAGTAGATGAAAGTGTGGTTCATTTCTTCACTGCCTGTCCAACAACTAGTAAAGTATGGAGATTAATTTCATACTGGTTGGGGTTAGTGGGGTAGTAGGCCAACACTACTGCAAAAAATGATTCTTACTTCGGACATGAAATGCATAATACATCGGCTATAGAAGCGAGATAATGGAGGGCGACATGATAACTCTCAACTTATCACCTCAGTGTTATTAAAACCAAGAGGTAAAGTTTAATACACATGGATTTGAACTCTAGCAACGACACTTTGTTATTTTTAAAACTAGCGTATATTCCATCTCAATTTATCTTGAAAACCGAGGGGTTAGATACTTTCTTTTCTTTTTTGTTTTAAAATTGTTACATTGTTTACCCTGAATATTACATTGTTTAAAATAAAAGTAAAATTCTCTAGAGAATAAGGTAAAAATCAAATTCCCTGATAATCTAGAATTTAGATCTTCGAATTATTGAATCTTGGGAAAGATTAAATGTTGGGTGCAAGGTTTGTCTCTTCGGATCTTGCATGCATTTGATTCTGAAATAAAACAAAATAAGGGTTAGGTAAATAAAATCAATACTCAAATATATGATATTGTGCTTAAATAAATATTTAAGAAAACAAACCTTAAACCCAAGTAATTTTGTACTCTTGCAATCCATCTTAGAGAAATTTTTTAAACATCTTTATTTTTCAAGTGCTTCATGTTTCATTTAGGTTAGATTTTCAATATTTAACGTGCTTTTATAACAGATGTCCCTTAGGTTTTACGCAGATCACTTATGGGAGATTCTTGAGCGTTGATAAACATTAAATGGAAGACAAAGATTTGGTTAAGGATGAATAGTACAACACTATCCTCTCGGCCAAGAAGAAAACCAAGGTGAATAAGTTGTTTTTTTTTAATTACATTGTTTTTATGTATAATATTACAAATACATTGTAAAAAAAATTTTCCAATGAAAATTTTTATTTTCTGTACTTGCAATCTATCGTATACATCTGTAGTGACAACTGATGATAAAAATGGATGTGGGTGACTATAAAACCGAGGTTTTGTTTTAATTATCACCTCGATTTTAAAGAAAACCAAGGTGACTATTTATTTTTTTAAAAATACATTGGTTACACAAAACATCAAAAAACATTGTTTAGAACAAACCTTAGGTGATATCCATATTTTGTTGGATACCCATTAAAACAAATATTTTTGAAACAAAATGAATTTATGCATTTGCAATGTATCAACTGAGTACTCTTCAAAGGTTGAGTTAGTTCCCTTCTTTGTTGGTTAAACTTCATTCTTTGTTTAACTTGAAGTAAGAATGATTTTCTGAAGTTGCAATCTATCAACTAAGCTCTTTTCAAAGGTTGACTCGCTTCATTGTTGGTTAAGCTCCTTTCTTTGGATAACTTGAAGCAATAATGTTTTTCTAGACTTGCAATCTATCAACTGAGTACCCTTCTTTAATTGAGGGTTATTCTAAAAAAATACAACAACAACAACATCAACACCATTATGTGAGATAGATTGCAAGGGTAGAAAAAATATTTTGTTCAAGATAGAAGAACATTGAAGATTTTTTTGTCTTGCAATCCATCTCAAAGGCTGATGCTTGGGGGCGACTTCATATTAGTAAGTATTAGGGTAAAATCTGTTTAACGAGTACTTTTATAGTAAAATATTATTATTTTATACCTCGGTTAAATAGAAAACCGAAGGGTAAGAACATTTTGTTTACACTTATAAACAAATAAAATCATAAACTGCGATAGCTGAGAATTGAAGCTTATACTAAGTTGTTTTTTCACCTCAGTTATTTTAAAAATCGAGAGAATTTTTTAAATAGTAAAAAATAGTGTGCATTGCCTTTATACCTCAGTTTTCTATTAATCAAAGTAAAAGATTTGTCATAAAAAGCATTATTTATTGTAGTGCAGACATTTTTAGTAATTCATTTCTCTATTTTTTGTAAGTTGATTGGTGTAAAGGTTAAGAATAATTTATTGTGTTATGTGTAGATTGTGGTGTGTTAGGCTATTTGAATATTTAGAAATAATATTTTGTTTTTAGGAGGTTTTTTTTTTGGTAGTGATGATATAGTGGGAAAGGTAAAATTCCACACTTGGGAATCATGGTTAGCTAAGGACAAAGGTAATATTGATTCTCTTTAGACAAATTGGGTTGTCAATTTGTTGATCTTGTATCCTATTAGTAGGAAACTTTAGAAAATCAAACTTGAACTAGATTGCAGATTGCGGGTTTGTGTAGACTACAACAAACCTCTCCACAATATGAAATAATTTTTGCATATTGAAGCCCTAGATAAGGTAAGGATCTTGGATTTCATATCATCATGCATGAAGGATAAGAGCTACATCCAAACTGAATTTTAAGTCGCAACCACAAATTCGCCATTCAAATTTATTCCAAAAATCTTATATTTTGACAAATCCACAAATTCTCTTTAATTATATTCATTATGAACTAAACCAGATAAGCATTCTGCTTCTAGCAAAAAGAGAAAAAGGAATAAAGGATCCACCTGCCTCAATCCTCTACTATAGAAGACTAGAGCCTCCCTCCAAAGCATTCATTTGTATCCAACACTCATTCTCTTCAAAATGTATCTCAAGTAATCTAAGCTAACACTATCATAAGCTTTTTGAAATTTCACCTAAACCCTAAGTTAGTAAGTGTTTTTTTCCTCTCTTATATATTGAGATGAAGGGAGTGTTTAGTACTAATTGTGAAATTTTGAATCTAAATTAATCTACTTCCCAACTTAATAACCAATATACTTGAATTTTAAAATAAATTGCAAAAGAGTAATCAAATAAATTGGCATATCCTCGTAATTTTAAATTTATTATATTTATAAGAAAAAGTTTATTTTTTTTTATTATTAATATATTTGAATAATATATAAATCAAAAATATTAATTATACCATAAACCTAAAAATATATATTTTTTATATAAATAAGATCAAATGTAGTACAGTATTTTCGTTTTCAACCAACATTTAGTTCCATTAATTTTCTACAGATTTTACATTTTTCAATGGGTGGCCCCCATATTAAATTAGAAGGACACGACAATTGATTTGGCCTATCTCTTTTGTAAAAAAAAAAATTTAACTTAAACATATTAGATATAAAGTATGAAAGTGTATTAGTTTGGATATAAATTTAAAAATGTGGATTATTTTGGTAAAAAAACTCAGTATTTGTATATTATTAATTCATATGTTCTAATAGTTTTTGTTATGATTCATAGCATTATAAGTACGGTCTTGTAACCCAAAAAAAACATTATCATTATGTCTAACGAAAAACAATATCATTAGAGTTATGCTAATAGAAGCAAAAGGAATTGAAACTTTATGAATGGTTGTTATTGTTGGTTCTGTATTTGTGTCCAATACCCTAAAACTAGGGCTAAAATCCTTCACCCCTTCAATAATTTGAAGCCATTTAATCCTGTGTCCATCTCTAGGAGATGAACCGTCTCTCTCCAATGTCCTCAAAACATCATTTGTCTCTCCAATGACACCATCTTTGCCTTGTAAAGGGCTAAACAATGGCCAGGCTATGATACATTAGGAGGAACCAAAGAGATAATAAATAAGAAAACAAGAAAAGCAGTGTCAAATGTGACAGAGGATTTGAGCTTTGTGTTCATTTTGTTGAATGAAAATAAAGGTTTAATATTAAGACGATTAAGTTATGAATTCGAGACATCGAATTGCGAAAATAATTAATTGTAAATTAGAAATATTTAATATTTTTATTAGTAATAATTTATATTTTATTATATTACTTTCTTAAGCCCATAAGTTTGTTAGAGGGTATTTTAGTATTTATCTTATTCTAGTAACCCTAGTTTTAGCTTATAAATAGGGTGACAATCATTGTAACCAAATATCATGTTTTGTAGCCGTCATTCTCTTAATAGAATATTTCCCTATTTCATCATTTATTCTATCTTTGCACCAACAATTGGTATCTAGAGCTCCGGTTCAGATTCATTGGGAAACACGGGAAACACGAGTGAACGTGAGGTCTTGTGTGTTTGATTTTGTTTCTCAGATTCTTGTTGAATCTTGAACAAAATCTGATCAGAATTTTTTTTTTAATTCTGTGGGTTGGGAAACACTGTGTGAGAAAACTCTGAGTGTATTGTGCAAAGTAGAAGATGAACGGAAACGGCAACATGAACACCAAACTTCCAGTATTTGATGGTAAAAACTGGAATCGTTGGATGATCCAAATGCGTGTACTATTTGGTGCTCAAGATGTTCTAGATCTTGTCACTGATGGTTATGTTCCAGTAGCAGCAGATGCAACTGATGAACAGAAAAACGCGCAGAAGGAAGTAAGGAAGAAGGATCAGAAAGCATTGTTCTTCATTCATCAATGTGTGGATGTAAACGTGTTTGAGAAGATTGCAGACTCTACAACAGCAAAGGCTACATGGGACACTCTGGTGAGATGTTATGGTGGTGACGCATCAGTGAAGAAGGTGAAGCTTCAGTCCTTGAGAAAGCAATATGAGAATCTCAACATGAAGAATAATGAGAAAGTTTTTGAATACATCTCCAGAGTGATTCTGATCACTAATGAGATGAAGGCATGTGGAGAAACTCTTTCTGAAGAAACAATCATGGAGAAAGTGTTGAGATCCCTTACTCCTCAATTTGATTACATTGTGGTAGCAATAGAACATTCCAAAGATCTGAGCACAATGAGAATTGAAGAGCTGCAGAGCAGTCTAGAAGCGCAAGAGTTGCGTCTGACTGAGAGAAACTCTGAAAAGGAAGTAGAACAGCAGGCTCTGAAAGCAACTTCTGATAGGAGGTATCAGAAGCAGTCAGAAGCCAGGAGAAGATCTGATGGTGGTCAGAAGTCAGAAAGCTCAACCTCTGATAGACAAAAGAATGCTCAGAAGGGAAAAGAGAAGTATGACAAGAAGAAGATCCAATGTTACTGTTGTAAGAAGTTTGGTCACTTTGCTAGAGATTGTTGGTCAAACAAGGAGAGAAAATCAGAAGAAGCAAATATAGCCAGAAGTTCTGATGACGAATCTGTGCTATTGATGGCCTCTGAATCTGATGATCTGACAGACTGGTGGTATATGGACACTGGCTGTTCAAATCATCTTACTGGAAACAAGAAATGGCTGGTTGACTTTGACTCTGAAAAGAGGACAAAGATCAGATGTGCTGATGACAAATATCTCAATGCAGAAGGTATGGGAAATGCCAGAGTGACTCTGAACAATGGGAAAACAGTATTGATTCAGAATGTGTGGTATGTACCTGGCATCAGAAGCAATCTGATGAGTGTGGGACAACTAATTGAGAAAGGTTTCTCAGTTACCATGAAGGACAATCTTCTGAAGCTGTATGACTGTAATCAGAAGTTGATTATGGAGTCAGAACAGGGAAGGAATAGAAAATTCAAGGTGAATGTCAGAACTGCAGACTCAGAGTGTCTTAGTGCAACAAGTACTGAGAAGGAGAGTGAGTTGTGGCACAGAAGATTTGGTCATTTGAATTTCAGAAGCTTACAACATCTGAATTCAAAGAAATTGGTACATGGAATTCCTGCAATTAAGAAGCCTGAAAAGTCATGCAAAGTTTGCATGGAAGGAAAACAACCAAGATTGCCATTTGCATCAGAAGTTGCTCCAAGAGCAAAACATGCCTTGGGAGTTGTACATTCTGATGTGTGTGGTCCATTTCCAGTAGCATCAATTGGAGGGAATAAATACTTTGTGTTATTTGTTGATGAATTCACAAGAATGACATGGGTATCCCTTATTAAGTTCAAACACGAGGTGTTTGATGAATTCAAGAAGTTCAGAATGAAGGCTGAGAATCAGAGTGGTCAGAAGTTGAAGATTCTTAGAATTGATGGTGGAGGTGAGTATAACTCCAAAGAGTTCCAGAAGTTCTGTGAGGAGAATGGAATTGAGCATGAGGTTACTGCTCCTTATACCCCTCAACACAATGGTCTTGCTGAAAGAAGAAACCGTACTTTGCTTGATATGGTGAGAAGCATGCTAAAGGAGAAGAAGCTTCCTCAGAAGCTCTGGGGAGAAGCTGTTGCCACTGCAACGTATGTACTCAACAGATGTCCTACGAAGAAGTTGAAGGAAATAATTCCTATGCAGAAGTGGACTGGAGACAAGCAAAGTGTTAGTCATCTGAAAGTGTTTGGTTCTGTTTGCTATAAACATGTTCCAGAAGCCAGAAGACAGAAGCTGGATGATAGAAGCAAAGTGATGATTCTGATAGGGTACCACAGTACAGGTGCATACAAGCTCTATTGTCCAGAAACCAATAAAATTGAATTCAGCAGAGATGTGATTGTGAAGGAATCAGAAGTTTGGAATTGGGATAAGTCTCAATCTGATTCTGATGTTAGAACTTCTGAAGAAAGGTCAGAGTTAAGAATTTCTGACGTTGAAGTAAACTCTGATAGTGATTCTGACTCTGGAGAAGACTCAGAAGATGAAGGTGACTCTGATGATCCAGACTCTGATGGTAATCCAGATTCTGGTGGAAATTCAGACTCTGAAGATGGCCAAGGCTCTGGAGGAAGTCAAGCCTCTGAAGCTAGAAATTCTGAAGTTCAAGACTCTGGAAATATGCCAGATCCTGAAGTTGGTCAAAGCTCTGGAGAAAGTCAATCATCTGAAGCCCAAGACTCTGAACAAGTTCAGAGACCACAAAGAATCAGAAGCGTTCCCAGAAGATTTGCAGAATTTGACATGCTGCAAGACACTGAAGTAGACTCTGAAGGAGAAGTTATTCAGTGTGCCATGTTAGTAGACTCTGAACCTATAAGTACAGAGGAGGCTCTTAAGCAGAAGCTCTGGCTGAAGGCCATGAAAGAAGAACTTGATGCTATAGAGAGAAACAAGACTTGGAAGTTGACAGAACTTCCAAAAGACAAGAAAGCCATCAGCGTCAGATGGGTTTTCAAGCAGAAGTTAAAGCCAGATGGTTCAATTGGAAAACATAAAGCAAGGTTGGTAGCCAGAGGATTTCTACAGAAACCTGGGCTGGATTATTCTGAAGTGTTTGCACCTGTAGCAAGACATGAAACAATCAGAATGGTGATTGCAATAGCTGCTAACAGGAATTGGTCTCTGATGCATTTAGATGTAAAATCTGCATTTCTGAATGGTCCATTAGAAGAAGAAGTTTACGTGTCACAACCTCCTGGATTTGTGAAAAAGAATCAGGAAGGGATGGTGTACAGATTATACAAAGCTCTATATGGACTGAAACAAGCGCCCAGAGCTTGGAATCAGAAGATTGATTCATTTTTCAAGAAGCAAGGCTTTCAGAAATGTGAGATGGAGTACGGTGTCTATGTTCAGCATACTTCTGAAGGCAATATGACTCTGGTATGTTTATATGTTGATGATATACTATTGACTAGAAGTTCTGAACAGGAGATAGCCAAGTTCAAGAAAGTTCTGATGAATGAATTTGAAATGACTGATCTAGGCAAAATGACATACTTTCTAGTGATGGAGTTCAGATATTCTGAGAAAGGTATCATTTTGCATCAACTCAAGTATGAATTAGAACTTCTGAAGAGGTTTGAACTGAAGAATTGTAAGACTGCTGTCACACCTTCTGATACAAATCAGAAACTGGATTCAGACTCTGATGGAGAAGATGTGGATGCCACAACTTTCAAACAGTTGGTTGGTTCTCTGAGGTATCTGTGCAATACCAGACCTGATATTTGCTATTCTGTTGGGATGGTTAGTAGGTTCATGAGTAAACCTAAGTGGTCCCATTACCAAGCTGATGTCAGGATTCTGAGGTATATCAAAGGAACTCTGAAGTATGGAGTGTTATTTCCCTCTGGAGGAAATAATGAGTCAGAACTTCTGAGTTATTCAGACTCTGATTGGTGTGGAGACAGAGTTGACAGAAGAAGTACATCTGGGTACTTGTTCAAATTTCTGGGAGGTTCCATTTCTTGGTGTTCCAAGAAGCAACCTGTTGTGGCGTTGTCAACCTGTGAAGCTGAATACATTGCAGGTGCTGTTACTGCATGCCAAGCTGTGTGGATTCTGAATCTGTTGCAGGATCTGAAGATTAAAGTAGATAAACCTCTGAAGTTGATGATTGACAACAAGTCTGCAATCAACCTTGCCAGAAACCCAGTGCTGCATGGGAGAAGCAAGCATATTGAGACCAAGTATCATTTTCTGAGGCATCAAGTTCAGAGTGGAGTGTTAGAAGTTGTACACTGCAACACTCAGAAGCAGTTGGCAGATGTTCTAACGAAAGCTATCAAGACTGATCAATTTCTCAGATTAAGGGATGGAATTGGTGTTACAAGTTTTGATGGAATATGAATTAAGGGATGGTATTAGTAATAATTCATATTTTATTATATTACTTTCTTAAGCCCATAAGTTTGTTAGAGGGTATTTTAGTATTTATCTTATTCTAGTAACCCTAGTTTTAGCTT